>JAPMIB010000063.1:0-600000 GCA_034770305.1 Trichogramma dendrolimi
TTTATCCGTTCGCCTTTTACCAATGATAAGATACGCCTTTTTTTGTATCTCCTGACGCAATCGGGACGGCGTTTACGGCTCAAGAATTCCGAATCGAAAATCAAAATAACTGCTGTAAGCTCCTGCCGAAGGAAATCATTACCACTACGATTCGTTGTGACGTGTAGTGGACCAACGATCTGAAAAAATCTACGATATTATTAAGTCATTTATCAAAATATTTCGAAGGAACTGTGATATTTTAATAAACATAAATCGTGCCCTGTGAAAAGCTTGCAATAATAATACTACGCAACTTTGACCCCTGACAGTAATTCTTTTAAAATTACGAGTTGAGAAACGGTTTTTTTAACTGACTAATTTGATATATGCAAATATAGGGCTGCATATTGTTATAATCAAAAACGTATCAAAGCGTGAAATGAAGCTATATCGGCGTTGGCTCACAGCAATGACCGAGCAAAAACGAATCGAGGAAAATCATAGGCGTTCAAATTTAATGTATCTCAGCATTAGAGGCCACGTGAATGTTTCATTAGACATGCCTTGTCCATTTTTTATATCTGCTACTGGCACTACTGCTACCCCATGCAGATCAACTCTCTCAGAAAAGCTTGACGCGTGCACTATGTTCGAGGGATTTGCTACTATATGCGATTTCTTCTGCACCCTTGCTGGTATAACATCGCACAGTTGAGACAGAGACACGTGCCTATTCAGCAAAACACGCCAAATGACCGTTAATTTTTATTAATGCCACTGAAAATTGTGGTTTCGATTTCTTCAACCATTTGAGCATTTTAGTGAATCTCTCAATGATTAATACGTCTCCATTTAAACCTTTATCTGCAATCGTTAAAATTATGCCATTTAATTTATTTCTACTCAGAATTCTCGCAAATACAAAACAGCGTTTCGTGATCAAAAACAATAAAGTTGGATAAAAGTATTTAAAAAATGAATAATAAAATATAGAATAAAATTAAACAATTGTTAATTTAAAATCATAATTAATTAACATTGAATTAATAATTTCAATAACAAAATTAATATTGAAAATTAAAACGGATATCAATGGTTTGAGCTGATTTAAAAATCATTTTAATTAACCCTTTAACACTGGGAAAGCACCATTAAAATATTCAACTTTTCGTTCTTACGAATCAATCCCCACAAGAAAAATTATAAACTCACTCCACTTACTGGTTTTGATCGTGTTCTTTCCAATGGTACTACTTAAAATTACGGAAATTAACATTTTATAATAAAAAATTAGAAACTAACAAAAAAAATTGTTTTTAAGGTACTCATTTTCCGGCACAGAGGCTACCATTTTTCTGAGAGCATTGGCTTCTCCTTTTCTAGCACAGATTCGATTCCTTTCCCGGCACAGTAGTCACTCCTTTTCGGGACAGAGTACTCGCAGTGTAAGGCGAAAATAGTTTCCAAATTTGTAAACGTTTGTCACAGAAGTTTTAAAACTAATTTTGAATTGATTATTAAAAAAAGCTTGCCTTCACTCGTGCTGCCAAACTCTCATTTTGCAGACAAAGCATATCCACACCCGTTGTCCAAAATAATAAAAAACATGAATGGATAACAAGATTATTCATTTATTATCTGGTTTCTTTTCTTTTTTTTTTTCAATAATCAGCGTTATTAACTTAAGGGGGGGTATAGTTAATTTTTAGTTATTTTTGCTCATTTTTGAGATTTATTTTTTGCAATCTAGTATGAAAATTTAGTAATATCGATTTGTACACTAAAAAGCATCACTTCAAGAGTATCAGCTAAATTTTTGTTTGGAAAATATTGAAAATGAGCCTGTGGCATCGGTTTGAAGAAAAACACGTCGAAAATGCGGTGTACACGATAACTTCTCGTAGAATTATCCGAAACAAGCCCAACACATTTTTTTTTTTTAGTTCAAGGATTCTGAAGGTACTGACGTCGAGTTTTTTTTAAATATTTTCATTTTTGAAAATTTGGCGTGACTTTGAAGTTGAAAAAATAGGAAAAAAAACGAAAAGTGCACTTTTTTTCGGAAAATGTTGAAAAAAATGAAAATTTCGCAAAAATGAAAATATCTCGACGTCACTACCTAGTAAAATAGTTAATAAATAACGGTGGTAAAATTTCAAAAAGATCGGTCCGTAAGTTTTTGAGATCTGATGTACACCGTCTTTGAAAATGTTATTGTTCAGGAAACGCGTTCAAAGATTTTGAGGTCCCATCCTTCCTTTGTCGGATGTGCATTAAAATGGCATATCTTGGTTAATTTTGCTCGGATTGGCTTAAAATTTTAACTGAATACTCTTGAATATATAGAATCGAATAAAAATAAAAAAAATATCGAAAATTTTGCGAAAAATACTATACCCCCACTTAAAATAGATGCAGATAGAAGGATGAGCTAAGGGACAACAAAATTTCTTAGGAATTTGATCACAGCCGTTGTAATACTTCTTAGTTTTTACATTACTCATTTCTTGTGTATTTTATTTCTTTCATTTCGAAAACTCACTACCAGTAATGTTAGTTCACGCAATTATTAATTTTTTTCATCAAAAATCAATAAAAACACACATCATTGAATGAAAACATTTTTTTACTGATATGTTTTATCTCTAATTGTCATTCTTTTTGAAAAAATATTCCCTAATAAAAGTATCAACACACTAGAGAATTTATGGTTCTGTTTCTTGAATTAACGCACAGTACGCAAACATGTGCGATGCCAATGAAACGCGTAAAACATAAAAAAACCCTTTCTATTTGGTATATTATGTTCTTTTTTTCTCTATGTACACACAAATTTCCAATCGGTACATTGAAAGCGAAAGCGTGCGTGCGTTCATCCATCGCATCAGGATTTTCACTGTCTGGCCTTTTCACGCTATACAAATGCAGAGAGAAAGAGAGAGAGAGAGAGAGAGAGAGAGAGAGAGAGAGAGAGAGTCAAAGTTTCTAGATTGCCACAGCCGGTGCGCGTACCTGCCGCATGCAATGCAGACTGGCGTTCAAATACAAATTGCACACACAGCCATCGACATTTAATCTCTTTAATTAAACGACCAGCGCTCTTTGCCATTGGTCCTCGCTGACTGGAAAATCCAACGTACAATTCTCGCTTTTTTCATCAATTTGCATGAACATTTTTTGGATCTGTTTGTCCACTAACAAGTGTAGCCGCAAGCTCTCATGATTATATTAATTGTTTCGAAAAGTTGTCTTGTAAGAGTGAATTTTTTTTCGTCGTTCAAGTGATCATTGTGTTTTTCTTACAAGTAGCAAATTTAAAGAATATGTTCGATTTTGTAATAAATTAACCGGTAACAAAAAAATTACATGACCATCAGCACAGCTATGAAAAAGTGCGTCGTTATTTCATTCGAAAAAACTATACCTTCCTCTCAAGCTAGGCGCGCATATATATAAGCGAGCAAAAGCAGACAAACAGCGTACTTTTTATTCTCGTCGCGCGCACACCACGCGATTGTCGTTCTCGGCTCGACTTTTATTGGCAGAGTCGATCGCAAGATTCGGTGTGGCGCAAGAGACGCACCCTTTGTCGCAGAGCTGCGGTAGCACCTAGATATAGCGTCGGCAGCCAGCGAAGCGCGTGAACGAAATTGCCGCGCCCTCTTTCCTCCACTTAAGCCCAAACTGCAAAAGAAAGAAAAAGGAGAACTCGTTCACGAATGTGAGTTATAGGCCGAGTTATATACAGAGGAAGAGGCCGAAAGTTGATTGTTACGGCAAGGGATGATTCTTTCACAGCGAGCTTTGAGCTTCTAGCCCCGAAGGAAAGAGGACTTTTTAAAAGCCATAGGAAATGGCAAAAGTTGCAGGCTTTTTTGAGGAGGGTAATATGGCGTTCGACGCCCGATGCTTAGCTTTCTCAGGCGGCAGAGAAAACACGGTTAGGGAAAAATTTAGCTCGATTTAACTTTAAGTGAAACGTAATTTTCAGATGAGAAGTTGTTGTGCGAAGCTTCAAGCTACTTTGTCATGAAAGAAATGACTTTTTTATTTGCAACAAGGGCGGCTCTGTTCTCTGACTAAGTAGTATTTAGAATATTACGTACCCATAATTTAAAAACTAAATTTTTTAACATACTTAAATAAGATGAAAAATACAATGCAAAACAATAGTGCTTATATTTTACTTTAATGAAACTTTCATTTTCTTCAGCTGATATGACATCAAAACCCTCAAGCTGATTCCTGCCATAACTATCATATTAATTTCTAATTTTGATGAACGAAACAATGCCCATAAAAATCGAGATTCAAATGCACTCCGTTATTATCAAGCTGCAAAGTAGAGCTACACGTGTAAATTCGTATCGATTTTCTCTAATTCTCCCTATTCTACATCGTAATCACGCATGCCGGCGTCGTTTCCGTCGCTGCTGCTGGAAGCAGTACGTATCGAAGCTAAGGGCGAAGACACACATCAAGCCCCCAAAAAGCCCAATAACACAATGGAACAGTAGCGGGGCGTGACTGGGCTCTAGACCACGAGACTCAGACTTGCCTTTTCACGGCTGCCTAAGCATCATTCGATAATTTTAGAACTATGCGCGATGGGGCTCAAGTGCGCGAGCGACGCGCAAAGATCGTTCTCTTGTCACTCGCCCTGCCATAAGTCCATAACACCCTCGAACTGCTATAACAGAAACTACTTCATCTTCGCCACCCTCTCGATCTTCAGCACCTTTCATGCTTTAGATTTCTACGAAAAAATTTCGACCATTAGACTTTCATAGCGCAATGAGATAAGGGAGAACGGGAGAAGCAGACGAAATTCAAGTGCAGTCGGCTATGTCTAAACCGTAAAGAGCTTTTTCTTTCAGTTCGCTTATGGTGTCCATTATTTTTCTGGCTCCAGCGCAGGCCACTGCTTCGTACAGTAAGATCTCGAAAAGTATTATACACCAAGGACCATGAAGTGTAGGAATAAATCCATTTTACGTGAAATTTTAAGTTATCACGAATATAAGTTTGAAAGTTAAAGGGACTTTAAGAGTACCCATACAAGAAAAGCATTTCTCGATTCGTAATGCACGATCAATTAATATATTTTTCAGTCACGCAATAAATGCAAAAATCGTGTCACCCTTCCTCGTCTCATTTAAAAAATGCGCCCTTCAACAATAAAAAACAGAATAATGATTTTGTATTATTTAAAAGCCACGCTACTGCCGGAAATGCTGGAATCGCATTAAACAAAAGTCACATTCGAACGAGTAAATGGCATTTTACGACTCTAATAAATATAGTAAAGTGCTTCCTCCTAAAAGTTTGTTTAATTCTATTTGTATGTAAAAATGCTAATAATACATTGTTCTTATCAGGATGTAAACTTTAAAATAACCACTGAATCCTTATGTTTCTCATCTTAAATTAATGCTTATCTGGTCTTTTTTGTAAATAGGTACTATTTCCAATTTAATATTTCAAAAATCGTCAATAATTCTGAAAAAATACAATAAATCGAAAAAAAAACAGTATTAAAGGTAATCACAAAATGGTTTTTCAGACTTTATCGCCATTAGAATCGTTTATAAGTGTCATTCATTCCAATATAATTTAACACCCCATTTTAAGAAAACACATGAAGCCATTTGTTGAATATTCAAAGTAGTTTACAATTATGTGAACAAAATTAGGCTCCTAAATGCGGTTCAAAACCTTGTGTACAAGTCTATTATAGATATTCCTTTGGGAGGAAGTAAAACACCTTCGTGATTATGGTGAACGAAGTACAAAAATGTATTGTTAGATTGCTGATAGTTATAGTCTATCGCGCGTACGTAATGCCCCAAACAATCGAATGCAGCATCATCTCTCGTCCCTCATTCTTACTAAAGAGCATTCACTTGCCAAATTACTAACGGCCGAATTATGTATGTACACACGCAGGCGTACATGATACATACGCCGACAGAAGAATGCGCGTACAAGAAGAACAGGAGCCGGCGCGCACGCGTGTGACTAAACTGCCTTAATCATCCTCATCCCCGAACAGAAGCAAATCGAAGGGAGGCTAAACTCAAACACAATGTCGGAGAACGAAATCAGAAAAAGTAAGAAGGGATGATGCTGTGCACTGTGTGTGTGTGTGTGTGTGTGTGTGTGTGTGTGTGTGTGTGCAGCCGGAGTGCATCAATGCGCGTGGCGCATCTAATCGCGGCGGTGCGTGCGTGATTTTCAGCGCGGTTATTTATGAGCAGTGGGACCGAGCAAGGGGATGCCAGTTACTGCGGAAAAATATATTCTCTCTCTTTCTCATTCTGTATTATATTCTTGATCGTCACTAATTTCGCTTGCATAGTAGAGGACAAAACCGAAAATCTTTGCAAATTTTGAGAAAAAAAGGTTTTATAAAAAACTTTCAGATGTACTGTTTTCTGTTGCTCTACTATGATTTGATTTATATGAATTATATATCAGATGTGTTGTATAAGTAAGAGGATAATGGATCACAAAAATTTTGATTGTCAAAAATTAAAAAAATCATATTGACTAAACCAACTCTGCATTGATTTTCAGTTGCGCCCCAGTAGCGAGAAATGTTTATAAAATGTTTTTCGCTTATTGAGGTTATTTTTTCCCTGTAGTTTTATTTGTTTACTTTTTTTTATTCGGGCATTTAGCTCTATGAATAAAAACCGGGGCAAGGCACAGTAATGTAGTTTTAATAGAACTTTTTTGCTTTAAAAAAGCTGTCTAACTCTACCGTAAATATCCCGAAATTTTAGACGTCGTGATTGTAAAGTCGTTTTTAAGACCCATATTTGAAACTTTTTTATAGCACTGCGTGGCATAAGTTCACATTTATGGCACGCTTTTCTGTGGCCTAAGTCGCACATTCTGGCACCGCTGCGTTCGCATCACACTCGCATACGCTCGATCGCTAACCTCACTTCGCGCTACCAGAAAGTGCGACTCATGACTCGGAAAAGGGGGCATAAATGTGAACTTAGCACAGTGCTATAAAATGTTGTACGATACTCGTGCCATGGGGACACTTTCGGCCCAGCTATTGGGACCCTCGCTGCGCTCGGGCCCTAAACTACGCCGTACCAAAAAAAGTTACTTATGGCACTTGTATCGTAAAGTACTAGTACGAAACTCATGCCATGGGGACACTTTTCGGCCCAGCTATTAAACTACGCCGTTCCAAAAAGTGTTACTTATGGCACTTGGATCGTAAATTACTATAAATAGACGGATGTTTCTTTATCAGCCTATAGTTTTTTTTATAAAAGCAAAGCATATTCATCAGCAATATTCTAGTCAAAACGGTGCCCTATATAGTATTTTTTCCTAAAAACCAACTTTTTTAATACACGGCACGAATAGAACATTCAAATATAATTATTATAAAAAATTAAAACAAAAAAATTTTTATTTAATTTATTAAATTAACTGGATATATTGATACACAGTTGTAAATTTATTCAAGTAATAATCATTAAAGTAAATTAAAATTTTTGTAAAATATCTTTAAACCTTATTAAACATGAACTAAGTGTTTTAATATAAACGCAAGATTTTTAATTTCAATATACCAGATTTATCTCAACTCAGGTATTCATAGAATACGTTCTAGTCATAGATTTACGTGCGAGCACTCATTTATTTTTTACAGATAGTTTGTTGAATTAATTTTCTGCGGGAATTCCCACATGTTTCTAATGGATAAAACAACACCTAGTGTATTAAAACAAAAACTAATTTTCCAATTTGATTTTACGGAAAATTAGCGATACACATGTCTGGCGTGTGTTTATGTATGTGCCGAAATATAGAAACAAGATGAAGCAATATACAGAGAGAATAGGAAATTTTCTTGCTATTTATGATTTATCGAGGCGTGCAGTAAATAAGCTAGCCTCGCGCACACCACCCTCTGTGCGTGTATTCGCGGAACTTCGATAAATCATCGAGAAGTGCGATACGGACTGTGTGAGTACGGGGTTATACACATATATATATATAGCCAGCCGAGATAGTGTCCATATAGGCTACATTTTCACTTGATATAATGACATAATTTATAAGCGATCCCGTAATTGGATCTGATTTCCAATAAGTTTCAGATAGGACCGAGAAGTACACGAGCAAAAGATTTGCTTGTGAAGCATCACCACCGTAATTAATATATACATGTCAGCGAGCGCAGAGCTGGAAAATTTATACGTCTCCAGTAACTGATTACATTTTCTTTTATTTTGAATTTGCGTCTGCAGTATCGGATTCATGCGCCGTTGTCTTGTTCGCAGAGGCAATTTTCGTACATCCTGAATCGAACTATCTATACATGCTACTTCATTTTTTTCTCTGTTTTTTTCATTCGTTTTTGAATTTTCACCCATCTCTGTCAGCCTTGCAACACTTTGCACGGCGTCAGTCAGTCATTCTTCTCGCTGTCTTATACTGCTAAGATAGGAGAATAAAAAAGAAACAAACGCTCCGATGGTGAGCGTGCGTCGATGTGAAAGATAAACGAGCCGATAGACAAACACATACAGTCGCACAACACACACCCCTGCACACATTGAGCTCAAAGTAAAAGCGTAATCGCGTCGTTGTCGACATCGAGGAATTGGAAAACTGCCGTCGTCGTGCAACACTTGGAAAAGCTCGAAAGGCAAAGCTCAGAGGCGCGCGAGCGCGTGCACCTCATTATTTATCATTCCAAAGACGAACGAGCCAAAGCTGCTCCGTTATTGACTTTATAATGGAGAAAATCGCTATTGTCGTTTGATCCTTATTATTCAAGGAGCCTTGAGTCATTATTATCAATGATATCGAGCCCTAGGTTAAACCAAAATTCATTTCGCACCAATGCACCGAGACGTTCGTATTATTGTTTAATATCGATTCTAATCAAACAAGAACACGTATTTTTAATATCGTCTCGGCTCTGACGCACCATTCAGAAACTGTATTACATCGTATTTTGTCTGTGAAATTGTGGACATTTTTCATGAGCATGCATATGCATGCCGTGTATTTTTGTTCATGTCCTACGTAGTTGCTTGCAAGTACCAGCTTGCCGGGGAACTTTACTGTTGTAGCAAGTAGTGTAGTTATACTGCGGTAGTAGCGCCGTAGTTATAGTGAACTACAAGCTCAAACTACGCGTAAAATCTGTGTTGTCTCCCAAAGTCAGTAAGAAGTTCGAGCAAGTACGTCATACGGGCAGATTTTCGTCACATACGTATGCGCGATAAATGTATGAATAACGCTCTCTCTTATATGTTACCGCCTGAAATTATTTTGTGGTTTAGGAGTAGAAAAACTCTTGAGCTTTTGAATAAAACACGAATGAAAATTTTTGAATTCAGACCAAGAAAATGAATCATAATATAGGCTCATAGGCAGATTTTTTTATGTAGGCAGCAACAGAGCTTTTACCTTTTTTAGCGATTTCATTAAAAATGAGTAGAGGCGTGTTATTTTCTCTTAATTGACAAGGGCATTTACGATTGTAAAATAAATGAGACAACGAATAAAATATTTGAAAAAAGGCAAAAGCACACCTAATAAGAACAGATTTGAAAAGCTAGTTCATGATTTAGACAAGTTTTTGCAATATGAAAGAGCCGTGACCAAGGCGAGTGGTAAAATATGTGGCTACGACAAATTAACAACTCATCCGAGTCTCATTAACGTCGCGCGACAATCAACCCTTTTTGCACCAATTACAAGTACAGTCGACTCTCCTGAAAGTTGCTTGATGATTAAAATACAGATGAACCCAGCTTACTGCCATACATGAGAGTAATGACGTCTGACCGTTCTTATAGTCTAGCGAGGAAGGCGAATTTTTCAAGCGGCAGACAGAGTTTGACACGGCTCTAATGTTTGACAGCCTAATACGCGACCCGAGGCTTATTGCATGGTATAATATATGGACTTAACCATAATACGCGTGATATGCTCAAAATTAAAATTAAAACTAAATATTTACTCGAATTCATATATCTATATGGTAGCTCTAAATTTAATTTTCATATTATACATTTTATTCTGCTTTTATATAAAAATTCATGAGTGTAAGTAAAAAGCAAAGATTTTTCATTCATCGCAATTAGAGGGCTAGAATTGTGAGAATTTTCAGACTTCAATAGCCTTTTTTACAAACATACTTATAATTTCAATATTAACTTTGAGCATGTCACGCTTATTATGGTGTAGCCCATATAGACTATACGAGTGGCCGCTGTTGCTACTGATGCATGAGTCTGCCCATGGTCAGCAAGGATTGCTGAAAAATTGAAGGGAAAAATGTCGATGCAGTACGCTCAAGTCCGGATTATGGCGATTGGACAGTTACAAATCGTCTTTGGCTATTGGGAATAGTTGATGGAAAAATACGAGTTGTTGTACAGAAAAAAGTCATACTGCTGCTGGTTATGCATCGCTAAAATTTTTTGAAAAATTAACAAATCTGTTCGTTATATACTGAATGGCGAATATTGAGGTTTTATTCCATGGAAAAAAAAAATAATCTGAATTTTCGTTTTTTCGTTTATTTTCACCGAGCACATTGAATCGCGTTTTAATTTTTTTCTTTCGTTTAAATACTCATAAAGCAGCAAATGATTTTCTGTTTGGTACTTTTTAATGAATTGAAGCATAGAATTTAATCGTTCATACTTTCCAACAATAGCAACTGTTGCAAATAGCAAAGAAAATTGTTTTTTTTCCAAAGCGTAAATTATATACTCTCGAAACAAAAATGAATAAGATTTCATGTACTTCAAAAACTATTATGTTACTATTATATTTTTGATGCAAAAAATAACATTGACTATTATAAGAATTAAATGTTAAAAAAAGCTAATGAAGGGATCGCCTGAAAAGAACTAATAAAGCAATGGGCAGCTTTCGTTTACAGTTGGCCATTGGATAAATCCATCACAATTAGAATCTAACCCCGTATAGTGGCCGGGAACCTTATGGCATGCATACATACGAAAACAAGCGCAGAAAGTCAGCTCACAGCATGTGTCACAGCTTCTTCGCGTTCATGTGCGAGTTTACGCGAGCGATATTTTACCTGTCGCAAAAGTGCGTCCTCAAAATACAAATAGCATGCCGTTAATGTAACGTTCCCTTGCGCTCTTGATTCTGATTCATTTCTCGCTGTCTCGAGCTATTACTCACTCACGCATAAACTTGCGCACGCAAGACTGAGGCAAGCGAAATCGTATATGGGAGCGACGTATTATGAGAAAAAGAGAGAGAGATATAAACAGAGAGAGAAGTAGAAAGGAAGAATGAACAAAGCTGAAAGATCTATTCGCCGTGAGCCACAGTTTTTCGGTTGCGTGGGTGAAGAAACGCTCGTGATCTACGAGCTTTGTGTGATAGACTTTTTATGTCTCGGCCAATGATACTTTACCATGGAGAGTAATTTTGAGTCATTATATAAATTCTATTTTTTATAGCATCAAATACGAATCATATTCTAGCTACATGCAATACGCTTTAATTGGTGTCATGAAACAATACTGATATTCATGAGAGCTTCGGGTATTTCTTTACTAAATTTTTCTATTAAAGTCCATTAAATATTCTTTAATAATAAAATAGTTGTTCTGATGTAAAGTTTGACTCACTTTGTTAAACAAGCCTTGCGTATATAGTTTCACTTGTCGAGTGAAAAAGTTTTACGTTCCAACTGTAATATTCGATGCAGCTGCACATTTAGTCGAACATCGTAGAGATACGAAAGCACGACTAAATATATTATGTAATAAACATGGAAATAATACTAAAACTAATAATTCATGGAATTAACATGAAAAATTTGTCCATTTTCTCTTTATAACTTTTTAAAAATTGCTTTTAGCATCCAAACATTTTTTCCGTGTACTGAGAGTTTCATCCCACCATCATTTTCTTTTATGGTGTCAGCGGTTTGATAATCAGCAAACTTGCACCAAATTTTCATAAGTAATCCAGTTTTAAATATTATACATGGATCAAAAGGAAGGCACAAGCAAGGATCATAATGATAAATACCATATTTACTTTACTAAATGGCAATTATTACATTTTATGTTTACAGTTTAATGAGGAAAATTTTTTTCAAAGGTACCAATAAAATTGATAATATGATCCATTGATTAGATTTTTTCATTGCGATTTCAACCAAATTAAAGTGTAACAATGTCAAATAAACCTTTGAATTGTATACTATATTTTCCCTAAATATTCATGATTAGGTTCTGGGCCACAAGTGCGTTTAATTTTTTTAGTCATATTAGTTCGAATAATTATATCTATTTATTCTTAAATAGTGTAAAGTCCAGCCTCCAGGGAAGCTTTGAGCAATCCTGCAAATGTTGACTCATTCGCACGTGAGCGAAGAGAGAACACTGAACATGTACTTGGAGTTACTTTTCCCTGGAGATGCTACGATATGCTCGCAATGCACTGGTGTGTCAACTTGCCTCGAGGTATATTGGACGACCGAATGTGAATCTTACTTGAAGCGAGCTTGATAGATATATGCCTGTCCATTTGTACCTGATTCCAGAAATTTATTGAAAACTTTTAATATTGAGAACATAGTTTCCAACAATTTCTCTGATTTCAAACTTTAATATAGAAATCGAATCTCGCGATCGTAGTGAAGTAAATTGAAAAGCAAAAGAAGAAAAAAAATTAAGCGAAATGAATAAAACCGTAAAAAAAACTACGAGTAAATGCTGACAACCAAAAAAATACTGTTGAAACGAGTTTTCCGAGAAGAAAGAAAACAGCTTGAGGCAAGGAACTCGTAATCTCATAAATATAACGTCTACAACAATACATTTTTTATATAATTAATTTAGTTATCTATATTCCATACGTGTACAATGTACATACAAGCTTAGTTGCAATCAGCCCGCCGGCTATTGCTGGGGTTCAACTCGGTAAATTTGAATATATCTATGACTGTCGATGGTATTCGCAAACAAACAATTCTTTTTATTAGTTAATCTGATTTTTCGAACTGACAAAGGAATATAAAGAGCACTAACGCGTAGTGATAAAATGATTTGCAATAAAAAAATGGAACTTTATGTAAAAAATGATAATTGCAACGATTAGTTCAAAAGTTACATGATGGAAAGCGAAACTATCATTTATCTTCATTTGTTTCACGCTCAAAGGAAAAGAGAAGAAAAAATCTCATACAGTGCAAGGCACCTTTGATGTTGTATAAGATGACATCATCCGTCATTCGCAAGCCCACGACAAATGATACGGCTGTGCTAAATAATCCTTACGCGCTAGTACCGGAATTAAACAAGATGATTTCACAGCTGCTTTTATTATTTACTTTAATGACTATATCCTCGCGTTGCTTAATGGGCGTCTTTGCACATTTGCGCAAACTCCAGAAGCACACATGTATGTAGAGGCTGCGTGGACATCTTTGCATCGAGAGTCCGAGTAACGCAACGAACAGCCGTGATACAGCGACTTTGACTTGGCCAGATGGATCATTATGATTGTATATACACACCAACCCGAAGATGAATTAACCCGACCGAGTCTCGTGTACATGCCGACGACACACAATGGATCCTCGTCACACTGTCGGCAAACTCGAGACATCTCAAAAGCAACATTTCTTTTTTCACGTCTGATG
Organism: Trichogramma dendrolimi; assembly: GCA_034770305.1. Classification (NCBI taxonomy): domain Eukaryota; kingdom Metazoa; phylum Arthropoda; class Insecta; order Hymenoptera; family Trichogrammatidae; genus Trichogramma; species Trichogramma dendrolimi. The sequence continues at coordinate 13,667 of JAPMIB010000063.1, forward strand.
AGCGAATTTTTCTTGATGGAACGTCTTTCTCTTTACGACTGCATATAAAAGTCATATTATTTTTTATTAATGGTACGACACGAGATTTACACGCGATATTTTCTGCTGGATCGTGTTTATAAACAAAAAGGGATCACACAAAACCAGTCCACGAAATTTTCCTTTTGCGACTAATAGGCTTATTTGCGATGAGCTAAAACAACTCGGAGTGAGTTAAACTATGTCTTAATATATGGATAAAATTGGATCTAGAACCGACGAAGCAACACTTCATGAATAAATCCTGTTACTTCAAAGAAATTTTGCACTCTTGTGACTGCACAGTTTGCAAAAAATGTTAAATAAGTTAAAATTGTATGTTAGCTAATCAACTATAAAAAAACTATTATTAATTACATACTTATAATGTAACATTTATTTTTAGAAAAATTGGTTGCGTAAATTAAGATTAATGCTTAGTGATCATAATACGTAGAGCTAGTGTTCTTTTTTAAAATGCGTATTACATTTTTATTAGTCAATCAAATTAAATTTTTCAACTTACTTGACTACGACTAAATACGGATGACAAAGATTGTGCTTTCGAAAAAGAATCCTAATACCTCAGATGATGTTTTAGTGCCAAGGGATTCGATTCAATTTTCACTTATTTTTTTTTAAAGCTGATGAGTTGAGGGGTGCGAGTATGGGTTATTGGTTACTTTGCTTCGTCGCCACCGTTAATCTCTTTAATGAGTTATATTCCGGTAGACATTGAGATAAAATGTTCGCATCGTTTCATTATCAGGAGAAAATTACAAATATTACATCACCCTTGGCAGGCGTCACGCGCATCTTCCTCTCACACCCGGCCGTGCGTGCTTACGTTCGTACGCCTATAGATGCAATCCTCAAGGTATATAATCACGCGAACCACTCCCCGTATATTTCGCGCGAAAGCTTCTATCATACTCGCTGTCTCTCTCATCTCTGCACCTCGGCGTTTTCATCACTAACCTCGCTCGCGCTCCTTTAGTATACGCGCCTATAAACACGGTGCACTAGGCAAAGAAGAAAAAAAAAAGATACACAGCAGCAGCAGCAGCAGTAGCAGTATAGAGATGGTGTTGGTGGCGGCGCCGGCGGTGGCAACCCCGCGAGAGGACGTTATTACCGGAAGATTTAACACCCCAGCGATGCGAGCCGCCAAGATTACACACCTACAGACTCGCAGCGACAGGCTTTTCCTTTGAACTTTGAAATTGAAAAAATGTCGCGAGAGCTACATACCTCCCTCGTTGTTCTACACCCCATCCATGCCACGATTATACTCGCATCTCGTATCGCTGCATACGCATATATATACGCTCGCACACGCATCCCTATGGAGTCTCCTCGCACGCGGGTGCATTTAAATAATTACAATACAGACTTCCCATATATAGCGCGTATACAGTTTCGCCATCGTTTAGTTTCGGTAATTTATAGGCGTGCGTATAAAGCGCCGTAGCGAATTTCCCAAACAGCTTGTCCTTTTTGCTTCTTTGATTCAACAATTGCCTTACCCTAGATTATAGAGAGCCCCAACGTCCATGGCTCTCTTTCAACATTTTTACCTATACGTGTGTACTCTTTGTCATCTGCGCTTCTGGTCGTTCGATGTTGCACTCGGATCCCATTTGTCGCGGGCTTTTATGGATTCGTATACCGTTGCGATCTCGCACAAGCTGCAGCGAGAGCTTGATCGTGTCGTGATATTAATTCGTGGGCTTAGGTGCATCGCCGCGGATAAATCGTCCGAGGAAACGCTGCTACATGCAATAATACGTACGATGGCGCGCAGCGCATAACCCGAGTAAGTGTCTCGCTGCCTCGTTCGTTGTGCAGAGCGTTTGTGGGTCGTTCGATACTGGATTAGTCGCGATATCTGCGCAAGCGAGGATATCGCCATAAAACGCCTCCAACGACTCGTTCGTTGGAAATCATTTTTGCACGCGCGTCACACGAAACATCGAGCCACGTACGAGACAAACAATAACTCGCCACGCTAATCTGTATAATTAAGTTTGTCGACGGGTATTATTTCATGAATTACAGTACGTGTACTTTTGATTATTCGCCTACTCTTTGCCAAGCAATAGAACGTCAAGAGTTGGTAATAATAATAGAAGCGCGTTCGCTGCGTGCGAGCTCGTTTCGCAAACAATGGCCGCACGATTTTGCAAACTGAAAAGCTCGCGCGCGGGCGCATCTGTGCTATCGTCTCTGCGTATCTTTCTTTAATTTCACGCGCGCCACCAACGCGCGTGCCTCACGCATAGGCAATAACAATGACACTTCATTACGAGCCGCCTTATGAAAAATAAATCCACGGCTTGATAAAAAAAGAAGATGCATCAGGGTGTTTTCCAGATATTAAGCTCGTTGCGAATTATAATTAGGAGAACCTTAATTGCAACGACGGTGCTTGGCTCATTCGCGTAAACGTACAATGCGCATAACTGAGCATGCATACACAAGTAGTATGTGCACACGTAGACAGGTAGTAGCCGCGACGGAAACCGCAATCAGACTACAAAACGCTATTGGCTCGTTGTCCGTCTAGCTCACAAATATTGCGAGGGGCTTTGCTTGTTCGAGTCTTATACTTTTTTTTATAAATTTTAGATCCTTTCACGAGTTTACTTACTGAAGGCATTTTTTATCATGTTCATCAATGACTGACTATAATAATATCATGTAAATTGCTTGCACGCGATTCAAATTTTTCTATTTTTTTTAAGTACATATAGAGTATTTGTGCTATGATGAAACAAGTTATGAATTGTGAAATTAATATGACTAATTTTTCAGTGAGAAAATATTTTTCCAGTATTTAAAAAGCCCATACAAGCATACGCATAAAATGAATGCAACGACATCAGAAGAATTTCGGGTTATTTTTGAAACTAACTTATTCGTGAATGCGCCATTAGTGCTACGAAAGACAATAGTGACATCTCCTCGCTATGGTCTATTGTTAGCCTCGAAGATAAGCCAAACCACGGAGGAGTAATTATCGTCCGACAAATGCATAGACCCTTTCAAAGAGGCATCAAAAATATTAGGCATTACAAATCGAAACAATCGACTTATTGTTTCGCTCGCTCGTTGTCAACATCGTAGCTCGCTTTAAACAAAGGACAATCGCGTGCGATGAGAGGCAGCACATTAGGAAAAACAATGTGTGCCAATGATTGATCAATTTGGTGAGTTCAAGAGAAATAAAGAGGAACGAGAGAAATGGACAAGTGCAGTGGTCGTGGTATGCTGGGCTGCTAGAGGGCGGAGCTGTGCAGCCAAAGGATTCGTTCAGACAACACGTCTACCTAATCCTAACGGATGAGATTCCTCCTCTTATGGTGATTTATCCTTATCTTTGTATATATGTATACTTCTTTGTGTGCGAATATGTACGTACTTACATCTGTGCGCGGTTGTAAGTGTATTTGTGTGTGTGTACTCATGCGTTTGTATGTTCTAACTCTTTGTTCTGCGAACGTTGGTCAAACCCGGTGTCTGGCTCGCAAGCAGCGACGCGCTCCTAACTGTCTCCCTCGGGGAATGGAGGAAGTTTTTGCTATATTTTGGTGAACTTCAGTATCGGGAGGAGTCACCGCAGCAGAAGTGACGATGGAAAATTTACTTTTTTCGCTTTTCGTTTATCCCGACGTGCCATAGATGTTTGGCGTACGAAATATTTTTTCTGTAGATTCTCCCTCTTGCCATGGCATTTTCAACTCGAGCTACAAAAAATATTGTTGCAAAAAATCTGTTTGAGTCTCTCTAATTTATTTATTTACCGTACATATTAACCATTAACGCTGGATGAGTGTGTGTGCATCCACTCAAAGAAAAGAGATGGAGAGTATATCGACGCAGCGTACGACCTAACGTCCACCCTCGCATAAACTACACAGAGGCTTAATTTATTCCCTGATGCCGCACGCCAGCGTACGCCTCTCCCCTTTATCGGGCAACGAGGAAACAGAGTTGTATCTAGCCTTAACCCCTAAAACAAATTCGTCTCCCATGCGAACAGCTCTCGCTCGTTTTCCTAGCGCACTGTCCGTTATATTTTAACTATGCAAAATAATATCTTTGGCACGTTTTAGTTAGCCTTTTACTGCCTCCTAACCAGACTTTAACTGTTCGCCTTAACTTGCGTCGATATTTTTTTCGTGAAAAATAAATTTCGAAACTCGAACAGTAAATTATAAATACAATCGTACAGATCCTTTTTAACGAAGGAATGGTTTTTTAAACTAAGTTCATTTTTCATTTGGCTAAACCGTTTTTGTTGCTATCGTAATAAGAATAAAATTTTATTCCAAACAGTACCATTGGAAATTAAATTTCCTTATCAAGTCTTAAATAAAGTTACCGCCGCGTCCATTGGGAAGATATAGGAAATTCTTCGGTCAGACCCTGTATATTGAGCATATACACAAATTCAGACTTAGTGTTGGTACGCATACATATAGAGGCGGCTAAATTCGTTAGAAATGTGTATTCCCTGGTGAGACTACCTCGGCAAAGGAGTATGTATGCATGTGTATGTATAAATGCACGTGCTGTATACTCGCATGGGCACTATATTTGGCACTGGCATTTCACTTTGATACCGCAAATGCTCACCGACCATATGTTGATTCGTGTATTTGTGTGTTATATTTATGCGGATGCTCTTTATTTGAAACCAGAGAAACGAAGATGAACTTATTTTGTCATTTCAAATAAGGCAGAGCAGTATAATTGTAATCACATAAAATTTCATGTATACTGACCATCCCAGATATCTACTTGCTTCGCAGTTTCGTACATATGAAAAAATATTATATGCAACTTGTAAGGGTATGTTTTTTCAACAAAACTCATTATAATGCTCGCTTTCGGCTCGTGCTCGTGAAAATTATTGTTTTAACATTCACTGTTTAATTGTCTAAAACTACAGCCACTCGTTTCGTTTACAGATGCATAAAACCCGCGCGAAACCTCGATGTTAATCATGCGAACTATATATTGTTCAACGCAGCAAAAACGTCAAATTTCAACTTTAAATCGTAGTAATGCTCTCACGTCGTGTCAGAGCGCTGAAAATGCAATGCAGTATCAAGTTCATCGCTGGCCCAAAACGAAATTTACTGAGAAAAACTAGGCACTTTGGCCAACATTCCGAATCTTTTTCGTTCAAAATGTTTCGGAATTTAACACTTGTGAGATCCATTTTTATATTTGTATCTGTAGAGTATACGCCGACCGCCAGGCGGAGGACAGGAGCTCGGGCATGCGGGCTGCGTGGGTCCAGACGCGATGGGGAAGGACGAACATCGCACACCATTGGAAAGTTGTTGCTTATGAAATAAGTGACAACGCGAAAATTTGCGAATAAAATAAAATAATGTTGAGCTTTTGATCGAAGAGCAAGAAAGGAGATAGAGAGAGAAACTCGTGGAAATAAAGCGAGCTGTCCAGTATCAAGATCTCAAATTACAAAAATTGCCCGCTGGCAATAAACAACAAATACCCATAGCTACGCACAATTGTTACAGAGCGCGCCAACGACCCCGATCCTCCCCTCTTTTCTTCTTGTCCATACATATTTAGATGTATGTCAAACAATATTGATTGCTCTAAAAAATCCCTATAAGGTTGTCCGATTCTAATAACAAGTAACTTAAAGTAATCATTGATTAGATTTGCATGAGTATATTTATTTTTAATAGTAAAAAGATATACTTTCAATTTTTACACGTTCAGTAAATTTAAATGTTTATTACTTTCAAGTCGTTGCAGTTTCGCGTTCGTTACTGAAAATGCCCTTCAATTCGAAAGATGATGATGAAAAAGAAAAATATATAGCACGATGTGGAAATCAAAGATTCATTGGTCCGCCGGGACATCACGTACACAACACAATCGTCGTCGTTACATGGAGATGTGCCGTGTTTGTACACGATGAAGGAATAAAGAAAGAAGCTCGAAGAAGACGAAGGGTCGAAGCGAATCTCGTCTGGACCAAGGGTCAATTGGATGTTTTACCGTGGCGCGCTTCGCTCGAGTCTACCTGCTGCTCGAGTCAAGCCCTGGGGGCAAAATACACCGAGGCGAAGAAAAAGCGCATATTCGCTCGCCGGGTGCCAAGCAAAGCCAGCAACTCTACAGAAACTGCTAAAAGTCGTGTGGTTACAAATTCGATTGGAAAAAAGGAAATCCTCGCGAAATGATCAGCTTTGATACTACGCGAGTAAAGTTTTCCGCACACGCAACGGTAAACGAAGGGATGTACAATTTAATTTAAAGTTGAAAGAAATCAGCTCGGAACTTCCTTTGAGCTTCTGATCGCGATCGCTTTGTGCGACAAATTTTCGAAATACTTACGTCTGTATGCGATTTGCTACGAGCTCAATGAAATTGAGTCGTTTATTAAAAAAGAAAGGTAGTTTTCTTTGGACCAGCAAACGCGAAAGCAGGCCTTGCGCTGAATTATATTGTTTGATCAAGTAATTCATCATTTAGTTAACCGTAAAACTGGGTTGCGGTCGCAAAACTGTCATCGCTGCCAGCACAGCGTAAAAAACATTTTCAATCGAACGGGTCTAGGGCAAAAAATTGTCCACTCGATGTAATCTCTTCATCGCGCACACAGGCACGACCGTATTGGTTCGATGCTGCGCGTACTACACGCACGTACATCTATTACCTTGCATCATTGAGAGCACAGGCGGCAGTACAAGCCAACGACAAGGACGAAAAAAACGCAGACTTTTCCCGCAGAGCGCACGCGGAGAAATCAAGCTGCGCGGCTCTCATGACAAGGCTAGCGTGCGATAACGAGCTTTGCTATTTATACGATACACATGCAGGCGCTCCGGACGTGTATAGCTGCGTAGTCGATTCAAAGCGACGTCGACGCTGCCTGGATCTGGGCTGCAAATTTTCGCGACAGTCATGCTCGTTTATGAGCGGCTAGGCCTACAGAGCAATTCTATTATAACCGATTCGATTGATCCGTGGTCCGGAGAAGCTGTACACGAGCTTCGCGTGGCGTTGTCTTGGCTGTGACGACGTGATATGCTCGTATGAACCGAATAATTATACCAAGAAATTATTTTATTTCCTTCTGCGTGTGCAGTTGTGCGAGAGACTTTCACACGAAATTGCCTCTCGTTACGTAGTTATTTATGGATGTATGTAGATCGGAGACGACGAGAGCCATGTTACAATGTGCTAGTGACGTCGGCGATGATGAGGTGGCAAAACATTTGTGCATGGGGAGACTTTTTAAATTGATATACACTGCGCAGTGCGCGTGCATTTATTACAACGGCGCACCACGAGGAGCAAGTTCTCGCTGGTGCGTACGTATACGGCCTAGGAGTCTTTGATTGGAAAATATTATGCATTGCGAATTATCGATGCTTCGCTTGACTACGAGGGGTTGCAATTCGACCTCGTGAATTTTACAAATCAGCTTCTTTGAAGATTTAAATACGATAGCAACTCGCAGTTACGTAGTTTTTCTCGTCTGCGATTAAACTCGTCAAATGTGGCAATGAACGAAAAGTATTATTAATTTATCGCCCGCTCGGTTGATTATCTCTTGCTCACGCAGTTCTGTCAGATTGTTTCCTTGAAATTTTAATTCAAAACACTACCTGCCAAGACAGGCAGCTGTTCGATAAAATTATGAGAATTATGAATTCTTCGGTTCCCTCGTTACGAATATACAAAAAAGCAGCTGATTTGATAACACGTTGTCATTCGTTAGGTGAAAAGAGCAATTACACATTGGCTTCAGGATTTTCCACCCTCCCGCAAAGATGTAGCCGGCGTATAAGCTATATATAAAACCATGCATCATTCAAAATAGTACGAAGATGGTTTTTATAACCTATAGGTAATGACGTTGGAAGTTTCTTCGAACGATACCTACAGGACGCGTACTTGCAAGATTCACCTGCCACCGTGCGATGCGCGCTGTGTTATTATACTTTTGCGCGGTGTATGTATGTGGCGCGCACTTTTCACACAAGTACACTTGCACTAGCTCGAGCCTTATCATTTTACAAATCAGCAAAAAATGTTGTTACATTCTAAGGTTGCGAATGGTAATGACTCGCGATTGACGCAAAAAGCAAAGCCCGATTCTACCTAGGTACAACTGGCCACGCGCGCGTAGGTATCAGGCCCTCCGGTGAAGTACGCTGACGCGGCATATCGGTGGCTCACGGCGCTCGTAGTATTATGTGCATCTTATATATGTGTATACGTGTACAGACTTCCACAGCGTGGGGTTGCCACGTCGAACGCCACGGGGAGCCTTTTCACGGCGACTCGTACTCGTGCACTCGGGCATATTTCTGCAATTGTCGAGCTGCGGCGCGCTGCTGTGTGCACCGTGAACGGCGAGAGGTCATTAGTTCATAGGCTCGACGATCTATATAAACCTACGACCCGATAGAAATCGAAGCAGCTGGCGGGTATCGAGGTGCGATCGTCAGGGTGTACTCCTTTTGCAAGTAGCAATAGTTTAGGAGCAATAATTTCCAGACCACATCGCTTTTCGAACGGTTGAACTCGGACCGTTCAACCGGCAGAATATGGTATTAATTCGTTAACTCGTGTTTATATAATATAATATGCGCGCAACGTCTCATAAGCGCGTCTGACGCGTATCGCGCGTTGTACAGTACCGATCACACCGGTGACAAACGGTGCGCGCTAGCTTGGCAATGCAACGAATCATCGGCTGCGCCTACTCGCTCAGAGTCAAAATTCAATTAATCAACTGGTAAATTAATGATAGCGAGCATATATATACTATTAGCTCTGGCTGCTCGACTCTTGGTCGTCGGCTATATGGTAGTGCGTGACATAGATCATGCGCGAGCTTCGGCGGGTGCATATACTGCACTCGGTGCTATACACGTGTAGTATCACACGAGAGCTAGCTCGCTCGCTCGCTCGTCGTTGTCGTCGCAGCCGCTGCGATGAACAACTGACAATGGAATTTATGGCGTATCGTCAAGCATGTAACGCTCTCTATTCCCTATGCATATCTTGTTTCGCTGAGCACATGGTAAATTATAGTTTCTGCGGCTTTCCTTTGTAATATTCGCCGTTTTCTTCCTCAAGTCTATTCGCGAGCTATCTTACCTCTATACGACCTGTATACGAAAAAAGGCCCATCAGCGACTCTACGTCGAAATGTGCCACGTCATTGGCCCTTGCAAGCTTTACACGCGGAGTAGATGTGTACGACTCGCACGTTCATATAACATATTAATACGGCCTTATATCTATATACGTGTGTGTGTGTGTGTGTGTGTGTGTGTGTGTGTGTGTGTGTGTGTGTGTGTGTTGTAAGTTATACACATTATACTCCGTGAAATAAACCCATTAGGAACACGCAAACTTCCTGTGTCGAGTTTGCTATTGTTGCACTATACATGTATATATGCGCTCTGGCTTTTTGACTTATACACATCCGCGCGTGCTCTCGTTGGCTCGTTCACGTGCTCGAGTATTGTCATTTTGATCATGCTATTTTCCGGTTGAATTTTGCAGTTTTCGAGTGTTGCGCGCAACAATCGTATGCATGTGTCGGTAGTGCACGTGAACGCGTTGCTTCATAAAACGCGAAAGTCAATAATATTTCGGACGAATGAACCTCCGACAGATGTAAATGTGCGATTGCCGTTACACTAAATTATTTCCTATACGGTCCATGAATTACTCGAGCTTTTGTTAAGGAGGGAAAAGATAAATTTACTATAATGTGATTTTAAGCAGGATACCAAACCGATTGGATTTCAGATTATTTTTAATTATAACATGTTAGAGATTTTCTCCATCATTAGCTCGAGCGCCACTTGGTAATTTCATCATAAATAAATAACCTAATAAAGTAGCTATAGGTAAAGTTTTATTTTAGAACGAATCACATTCGTTAAAGATCGAGCAAGTTTCAGGACAAAGCAAAGAAGCCAGAAAAGACATTTGGGAGTAAAGTGCATTGCCGATGCTAATAATCATGAAAATGAAATATGTTAGGTCGAAATATGTGTATACTTTATTGGAATCATGTATCAAGGATCCCCTTATACCGATATTATATGCGGGAACGGAATAAATATGGACCGCATCACATATTGAAAGTATATCAAAGCAGCAGCCAACTTGTTCCTGCTCTCAAGCTCCGTTCATATATATTATAGGGAAATCGCACACGTGTCTAAGGTCAAGTTTTACAAGCTGTTACATATCGACAGCGGCTGTCGTATACGTACAGGAGAAAATAAAAAAATCACCGAGAGAATATGAATTTCCAGTATACGCTGTATTTTTTTCGCGCAGGGTAAGTTCGATTAGTTCCACGGCAATTTAATGTCCTGCATATTATACGAAGGGTAGTATTCTTAGCAGACTGTACTGGAGCGTAATGAAAACTTTCTCCTTTAAGGATGTAATGAAAAAATTTTGGTTTTTATTAAGGAAACAAATCGTTTTTTGTTTTCGACTGGTTTAACGCAGTATCATTCGTGAGGAAAATTTCGATAAAGCAGAGTTGGAGAGACTCAGAGAGAAGTAAGCAAGCGAGACTCTGTCCATTGTTGCAAAACAAGAAACCACATGAATCGTAGTCGCGCAATCCTAAGGGCGTGCGTAAGCGTCATTATTTATAAGCTCTGCAGCAAGTTTATAACGCCACGCACACGGCGAAGGGCCAACAAATTTACAATCGTCGTAGGATTTTTTATCGACTTCGGGGGTGTGCGACGTCCTGGTCCAGCGAGCGCGTGTATAGATATAGCACACGAGCCCTAAAAACCAATGCCAAAAGTACAGCGGCACGCATTGCGTCGGTGGCAGCAAAATAAAGTGAGCCCCCGATTCGGCTAGTCTAGATAGTATTATTACTAAGTCCTGGGCTTCTTGCCGAGTTGATTTTAAATGTTCCGATGATTTACGGCTCGTACGGCAGTGGCCTTTGTCTCACCACGACCAATTTTCGCTTGGTTGGCTACGGGCTATACACTACATGGCGCAGCAGTAGCAGCAGCCACGTATATACAGCGATCCGTGCGAATGTATTTATTGTGGTCGAAGAGTAATTGCATTTTATTGAGCTCGGCGTTGAAACGAATCTATTCGCAGGGTTTGCGCGTCTAAAATCTATAGCTACGGTTTGTTAGGTGTTAATTTATCAACATTTTTTCGGATAATATAGAGAATGACCCAATGCGGATATCGGTAAATTCAAGCTAATATTGTTTTGTTGGAAATGCGAACAAAATTCAAATCAGTTGGATACCTCTGAAATATTGAAGTACCCGAAATTCTAACTCATAAATAATCAATTTTCCAAAACATTAAGTAATATTCTCGATGTTTCAAACGGCATCTAAAAACATGCATATACGAATCTGGCCATTATTTACGTTGAATCGTTTATTTGATTATTTACACGAAATATTGCATGCATTGATAAGATGTACAACTTGTGGCATAAAATCTTTGATATCGTAAATAGTTCTACCTTTCATCCACTTTTTTTCTCTAATACGCATCATTATGATGTCCATCTGTTCTGTCCATCGCAGTGCCCACGATAAGTAGATATCACGCACAGAGGTACACCGTCAAACCCCAAATACAAATTACTGTAGCAGGCTAGCAAGTTTATCCCTAATTTCCTGTGTACATGTGTGCTGAAAAATCGATAGTGATAGATTTTTACGAAACAGTCCCTGGCAAGGGGTCGTTTAAAGCGAAGAAAAAGCAATTAACTGAGGCAGGCGTCCACTATTCGATTCTATACACGTCGAAGAGCTTTATGAGCATCGGGTGTATGTATACAAAGATACATCACGTCCAAGAGTGTCACGTGGTATAACCCCATAAAGTATAAAAAATTCACTGCGTAAGGGAAAAAAAGAAATAGAAAGATAAGAATGCAAATCGTTGTTTGCTGCAGCTTGTGTCTAAAGGTAAAACCATTGAAAGCGATTTATAATTCATCCAAACGAGATTTTGATTACCAGTACGGCGCTGTAGCTAGGCTGAAACTGTGAGGAGAGAACTTTCTACCATTTATCGTGCACTTCTTTCGTAGTGGACTTTTTCAATCGGCGATTGGATGTAACGATATAAAAGTGACGAGCAGACCTAAGCCATCCAGTGTATCTTTAAATCATTTTTCTGTCTTGAACTGAATTATGTTTGCCTTTTCTAGAGTCATCGGTGTATTATGATAAGAGAAAAATGATATAGCTGACTAAATATTTGCTTTGCTCTTTCGAATATTTGCACGGCTTTATGCGCCAGCATAAAAAGTCTACTAATGAATATGCTGATTTATGCAACGGTGGCCGATTAATTCGAATCAAACATTTGTTCAAAAACAACCATTTTTTTCATCATGCGGGAAAAAAATGCTGTCCGCTTTAGATAGAAGACATTGTATTTCTATTGTCGATAAAAATATATTTCAATTAGTTATTGATTTTATGCTTTAATTAATTACAAACAATTTTCGTTACGATAACATTAGAAATAAAGTCAGATATATTATTCTGTACGTATGCTTTTTTTAGTATAACATAATGAGGTTGTAATTATTTTGAAATTTTGATAAAATAACGTAAATGATAAAGCTTTGTAATAACGAAATATAAAGAACAAGTCATTGGGAAATTATTTAAAGTGTAAAATAAAGATACTAAGCCGAAAAGATATATTATGTTTTGTGTTCAATACAAGCCTTAAAACTTACTTTGTCTCAAAACGAGTAAGTACCCTAAGCACGCAGAACCTTACAAATAGACAAGTTTTATTTGTAAGTTGTTTCGAAATGATGCCCGATGCAACTGCACTATAAACTTTTCGAAATGTTTTTTTTCTCTAAAAGAAGTGGCTTTTGAAAGAATGTCAAACTTTTCTTATTGTTTAATTGTGACTCGAACGATATTACTTGACTTCCTCTTGTATACTTAACTATTAAATTTTATGCGTGCTTCAAAATTGTATTTTTTTGTAAATATTTCTAATCAACACGAAGTTTAATTTAACTCAAAGTATCAATTCACAAGTACTAAAATAACTAAAATGTTATCAAAGATAATGATAAATACGGGAATTATTTATATAAGTAAGAAAATATCTTAATAAACGAATGTATTTGTATACAAGTTGTATTAAAGTTGTAATGCGAGGATAATTAGTTGTTTTTGAATAATTTTTCCCACTGAAATATATTTTTAGTATATTTTATGATTGGGCGCCATTTTTATGTCATACTCCAGGCATTCAATACCCATATAGCGTTGACTCACTGTTCAGAAGAATAATTTATTTTTGCCGAAGAGAACAAAAATACTGAAAATTGTTCTCGAGCATTCGTCCAACAAATTATCATAATAAAATTATTCATAACGATCTTTGTATTTTGCATGTTCGCGATTCGTAATACAACGTGCGAATTCATTAAAACACTAGCAAGTTAACAACGTTATAAATCACGTATTTTCCGCCTCTTTCATTTTTATACGTCGTGTAACTAGCCTCGTACGTAGTTGCTCTTGAAATTTATCTCCATAGGTGCAACTTTTTTGTCGGTAGTAAAAAAAAATTCGGAAAAATGTGCACCACATGCGCTAAAAGCGCAATGAACTCGAGGTTAAAAGTCAAACTACCTTGGTCTCGTTGTAAATCAGCGTCGCTTTAAGAAAGCCACTCTCGTCCTCGTCATATACCATAAGTATACGGCCGCACGCAAAGAAAATATCTTTTTGTGCGGTTCCTGTGTGCATAATACAGCGACTTTCATGTGTAAGCCCGGCTCGCAACTCAAAAAACTCTCCTCCATATATTTTTCGCCTGACCAGCTCTCCCTCTCCACAGGGACGACGAGAAAAACGCGTGCATTACCGCCGCGCCTCGCAGCTCGCAACAGCTAAGCAATTGAAATTGTTATACAACAAGTATATTTACAATTTGAATTAAAACTCCCTTAAAAGTCATATTTTAAACAGCTCTTCTGATTTTATTCACGCGTATATATATCTGCTAGTTTATATCAAAGTTGGCCAAATTAAATATCTCATGAAAGAGGAGAAAAAAAGTCCAAGAAGCGGGTATAATATACAACTACCACTCGTATTATGTGTGTAAATGCCAAAACAACATTAAAGTTTACGAGCGCGTGGCATATAGTTGCAGTATAGTGGAGGCACAAGCCCGTCTGCATAATTTTTCAATCACCCACGAGTCTTGCCAAAACCAAATTTTCAACTGCAGCAAAAGAGAAGCAGAGCGGATCAACAGCTGGTGCCGCTGCAAAATAATTAAAAATCAAGCGTATCTTTCTTTTTTAAATTTCTTCGTCGTCCCTTCTTTTTTTTTACTTTCTTCCAGCTCTCGTACTTTCGTTGCTGCAGTGGCCTGCTGCTACCGCCGCCGCTGGACGGCTCTAGGTAGGATGTGGCGGCAACGAATGATCCCTGGAGGGCCAGGTAAAGTTCATTCACGCGCTCACTCGACAAGCTCTGAATTTCAGTTTCATTAGGGGCTCGCGCAGCCGCAATTTCCTATCTTTTTCTTCCTCCCGCTACCTGAGTGATTTACCTCTAGAGCGTTTCTCGCTTTATTATTCATATTCTTTCTTCTGCTGATTTCGAGCCCGAGCTAAGGCTGCGTATATATATTTTGAGAGCACTGCAGTGCAGGCTGATTCGGCGCATATATTGAAAAGTAATTTTTGAACATGAATGCAAATTGCCTATGGGTGTAAAGGCACGAGAATCTCTTCGCGCGTATTTACTTCGATGATTTTACTTCATCATTCTGCTTTGCCACTCTGCGTACGCTCGGCTTCACATTTTTTTCTATATTATACATCCGTTGCTTGACGAGTCCGTAAATCATCAAGAAGTTCGTTGGAGAGAGTAAGGTTCTTGAGTCTCAGTTGGAAACAAATAATTGCATTGCGTAAATCGTGGTGTATTTGAACGATTTTTCGCATTTGCTCAGTCAGGATCTTAAACCATCAATATCTGAGAATTGCAACAAGCAAATGGATACTTTGACGTGTTGATTTTGAACAGCTGATGAAGTTTAAGCAAATAATGTAACAGAAACAAAACACGCCAGTTTGGGCGTGCTAAATTAAATAGCTGGTTTTACGAGTATTATACCGGGCATTCGGCTATTAATTAATTGAATTATATCACTTTTTGAAAATAGAAAAATTTGTTCCCACGTGTCTGTTATAATCAATCGTGCGCTCGATAGTCGCACACGCCGACGCCGAATTCTTGAATGGCAGCATTGTCGAATTGAAAAACTGTCTGTGGGCAAGCTGTTATGCTGTCAAACGGTACAACCGTACGCATTATTTCGAAAAATTATTTCACGACATCAGCTGCGTGAAACGAAAAGGGCGCACATCAACTTACGTACTTCCGATAACTATTTCGTCTGCGTAAAAGTAACAAAATGACTGGTTGGGGGAAATGGGACACTCCCATTTTGATATTCCTACGGCTTCGGTATTTCTTGCATTCGGTTGATAAATCCAAAGAATGCGCGAAGTCAAAGGTCTGCCTGTACTTTAAGATGAACGATGGTTTTTTTTTATGACTTTTCAATATTTGCATCCATGTCATTACCATGACTAGTCGTTATATATGTACCGGAATCTTTTCTTTTTAGAATATTATAATATACGCATGTCTCTGAGACATAATGGACTTTTAATATTCATTCACGGTGAACAATATTTTCGAATGCCTAGTATTTTATCTTAAATCTATAATAATTAAATTCCCAATTTTTAATCGTTGTAATTTATTCGTTATAAAAAAATGTCGAGGCAACTTAATAAGCAGTAGATTTCCCTTGTAACTTTAAATTATATTAAATATTACACACACGTTCTAGTAAGGTCAATAAAACGACATTTTAAACAGAATCCGTACTTACATGCAATAGCGATAATAGTCTGCCAATAATAAGCATTGAATTTAAGCTCCAAGAACATAGTCACGGTTTGGAAAAATAATCGCCTTAATAGCGATCGTAAGATCGGCGTAAAGGCGCGCACCCTTCGGTCCATTACACTATTTGCCGGCCGAGCTAAAAAAAGGACCTTTAGCACATCGATAAGCGGCCACTTTTCGCTCGAAATGCGTATAAACAATCGTTAGAAAGCATACGTAAGTGTACCAACGAGGGTCCAGAAAAGTGCTCGACCGCGTACTTATACCTGCATATGTATGCACGCGAGTACGCACGCGCGCTTGTGTGCCTACGACCGTCTGTGTGTGTAGGTGCATATAACGTCTTTTCCGTACTTTTATCTGCTCGCGGAGCGTCATATAGTTGCATACCTATCGGAGCGAATGGGTACTATCTTCAAGTTGCTCTCAAAGTCGTAGCCCTGCTTACTTGGAGTGTTTATGGGCTTGTCTGGAATTTCAGTTAGAAGTTCTAGGCAGAAGACTATAAGCAAAAGAGGGGAGAAACGAAGAGGCGGAGGAGTAGGAGCCGCGCTCATATTGGTGTAGGATATGGCGTAATTTCGTTCCGTATCTACATTATTGGTACTGAACATGGAGCTCGACTCCTGTAGTTAGTCGTAAATAGTCTCGTTGAGCCTAAGTGTCTCGAGCCACTTTTCTCAGACTCAAGTGTTCGACAGTGGAGACAGAGAGAGAAAGACAGAGAGAATGAGAATCTTTGCATATATGCTGCAGCAGGGCTACGACAACCTCACCGCAGCAAACAACGTGGCCACATGCGTCTACTCGTTGTTTTTGTTGTTTTTGTTGTTGTTATTGTAGTTGTTGCGTCGAAATATTGCTGACTCATGCACATGCACTTGGCTCGGCTTCAATCGAGGTGCTATCCTATAAGCGCAAGCTGTGTCTTTGTAATATGCTGTATATTATACGTTTATTAAAATAATCGACATGAGTTCCTAATAAACTCGAGACAAGGTGTTCTTCTATTGACTCTTAACGATTATTATGTACAATTGTCAAAGGTAGTGCTATTTTCGTAGAATTTCAATTCTACATCAAGTACTTCCGTCGTCTTAGGCGCATATGAAAATCAATATTCGCTCAGCTCGCAGTTACCTACGCTCCATGTTATTATTTAAACCAATATTTTTGCTTTCTTCAAAAGCTTCTTGATCGAAAAAGCAAATAAATGGCTGCGCGGCGACGCTCGGTAAATACCGAGAGATTTGAGCGACTCATTAGGACAAACTCTGAAGAGAATTGTCTCCTGCATAAAAAAAAGCCTATGTAGACATAGCGTAACATCAAATAAAACCTCTATACTCAAGAAACTCTTCACTCGCAGGCACAATTCTACGCATACAACTTTCGCCTTCTGATCAAAACCAATGACATTGACGGTTTCTTTCTAAACTTGAAACGCGGATAATTTAAGTTTCAATGACTTTTTCCCGTCAAAACGGCGTATATTTCAAGATATCACATTATAAAGCTGATTGTTTTTATATAGAAAAAATATAAGGAATTTTCAATTTAATTCCGATGAAATATTTTATTTTTTGAAATAAAAGATCAAAACAATTTTTATCAAAGATGATTACATTTTTTTTCGCAACTCAAAAACTAATATAGCTACGACACGGTCAACATTCAGGAGAGGTTTTGAAGACAGACAAGACAGAAAATATGCTTTTGACAATGAGAAGATGTTATGAAACAAACTTCTAGATTAATTTCCTCGGAATGAGCGAGAAACCTCTAGAAAACTATGCTTTATAAGAATCGAATGTTTGCAATTTGTGGGTGTACTTTTCAGCGATAAAAAAATAAGTTCATTCTTTAAGTAAAAAGATCGCTTGCAAAAAAAAATAACGTCCGCAAAACTCGAAACGCCTGCAGTGTTTAAACTGCCACTCTAATTAAAATACGTGTAAATACTCAATAAGCAAGTAAAAATACGACCGTTTAAACACTTTGATTATGCACATACGCACGAAAAATTAACGAAAGCATGACTGCTGTACACGCAACTAGAACGGCTACATTTCCCATTTAAAAAAGTACAGCTATCGCGACGATAAAATTTAACGATTTGTGCATTAAAGTTACACAGCGACATCTTTTCGTGATGACACAGATCCAATTGAATCACGGGCTAATCGTCGTGTCGAAAAAAAAATCCAAAATCCTTGGCTTTGAACCCCGTAAAAGGTTAATCGAGGCAAACGCAGAAAATCTCTACTTTATCGCATAAGTATACATAGAACCGTGCAAGATTCTTCCCGTATACTTATTTACTTCGTTTCCAAAGGTAACTTACTCTGTAGAATTCTAATTATTTATCCCCAATTAAATAAGTCGCCGTCTGCGTTAAGTGTAACGGCCACTTCCGGAAACTCACGCGCGAGAGCGTGTGCGACAACTTTTTTGTCACGAGCAAGCTCATAAAGTGTCTTTTTACTCTTATATAGATGCCTTTTGTCTTTAAACAACCCTGCCTTACCTTCTCTTTAATCGCTGCTGACTCTTCAACGTTTACAGCAATGGTTAACATGCCTAAGACCAAATATAGACTTTTAATGTCTCTTTTAGATTTCACTGGTAGCTGAACCACTTTCTTAACAGCATTAGGTTTTCTCGTAATGATCATTGTTATTGAAACTCTCATTTGTAGTTATTAAAGACATCGATTTTTATTCGGCTTCTAAATTGTTTATAATCTGATATCATAAATACTTTGAATTGGATAATCTGCATTTTTTTTAAAACTAACTTATGAATATAAGAACTTTGCAGGAATTTTTTTATAACTCAGTGGAAATATCTTTGCAAGTATTCGTAATTGAGTAGTTACACTGTCATTGTTTTTCATAACCGTCGGTACTATTAGAAGCTACCGAAAGTAAACATATTTAATATATTTTTTTTTCTTTTATATTGAGTTTACCACGAGCAAATAATTTCAAGATTTTTTCGTATTTTTCTTCAATAGTTTAAAAAAAAAGTAAGAAACTTGATTACTTAACTAAGAACATGTGTTTTGGACTCTTATATCATTCAATAAGGAAAATATAAACTTTACACATTGATTTTCAAACGTGTAGACTCTGAATAAAGATATCGTATATTGTTTAATCTCTTGATAGGTTAAATTTATATCGATGAGCTAGTCAAATCGGACAGAATGAAATAGAAACAATCATCGAGTCAAAATAATGGAAAATGTATGCCCATACATTTTACTAAATAAAATAGATTATAATACGTCTTTATAAATAACAAACTCATTATGAAAATTTTACAAAAAAGAGCCGAGTAAATGATTAAAAGTAGATGGCATATTCGTATTTATAATGGACGGAGCGCATAAATCAAAATTAAAGCCCGTCACCTGTACTTACTTTCTAATCCGTCTTGCTGCGCGATATTTGCAGAGTTGAGCACGAGCTAGAGTTGCTTTTTTTCGTTTACTTTTTCATCTTTGTATACGCTCACGCACGATTCAGCCATCTGGAAGTTGCCGGTGCGTGCGAGCGCCATCATGTCCCCGTTGTATTATAGGCTCATATACTCGCATCTCGTTAGCATTCGTCATTTTGCCGTGCTGGAGCCAAGCGAGTCGCTCGTGCTAGCTGCTTCGGCACCATGCACACACACATACAAAAACCGGCACGTACACATTCGCACGCGAATGCGTTGGACTTACAAAAGACTTTCTTTTGTGTATCGAACACAGAGATCTTATATATATCTCGTTATTTCGCGCACCTTTTCATACACATATATACACACGAAGAAACACGCACACACGTGTAAGTCTTTCGCGCGCGGCTCTTTGGGTGTGCCCGAAAAAAAAACGATGATGTCGTGCGTGTGGGGCAAAAAAGAGAAGAAAGCAGTTATATAGAAGAAGAGTGAGAGGGACTTTTTGCACGTGCTCACTCCTTAAATGGGGATGGTAGCTCGAGTGGTTCTTGCAAGGGAGCTTCTCGTTCTCTTTACCTGCGTTAACGTAAAAATGTACATACTTTCGAAAACTCACGCAAGCGCGTACTCGTATGTAACGTATACACACTGAGCCCGGGTAATTATCCTGGATTTTTGCATTTTTCAAAGAAGAGAAAGAAAAGCAATTAAAATTTGGATTGTTTTTGAAGGTATTGTGGTACGAAGAATTTTGCGACCTTCGTAGAACATTAAGGATTAAGGATGGTCAACTCGGTTTTTTACTGGCCTCTCGCGCGTAAAAAAATTTTTTTTTTCATTCAAGAGAAGAATTTAATTAGCAGTTTTACGGGGAAAATTTAAAGTTTACCGGTATGTCACTTGAAGAATCATTGGTTTTTTAACACTACCACTAATAATCAGTGATAAAACTATCGAGACCTGCAAACATTATCAAACAGCGTATTTATCGATGTCCCGGATTATTACTCCGAGACAATTTCTGCGTCAATCAATAATATTGTTTCTTTCGATAAATTTTTCTTTATTAGACAAAATATACTACCCACTTGGAGTACTATATTAGGAAGAAAAAGAAAAAATGCTTTAAGCAGATCGTAAAATTCACACCTCCGAAGGTAAAGTGCACTGGGTCTAGGCGAGTAATGAGTCATTATGCAAACCTTATTCAGCAAAGGCGTTCGAGGTATAAAATGTAATGCAATAAAATTTTATGACTCCGCTAAATCTCTAGTTTTGTCCGCGCGACGGCGCATTATTACTTTTTTCTCTTTAATTACATCGCACTGCAGCCCAGTATATTTTATCAGTAACATAAGGCAAAAAGGACACCAAGTATCTTGAATGGAATTCAAAGTAAATAATACTTTATTTCCCTTGTGTAGGTATCCAATGCAGTGCGTGTTCGCGCACTACCGTTTCGTATGCGTTTGCCTCTTTTGCGCGCGCGCAGATTCTTATGCGCGGGAAAAAGATACGTGTATGCAGAAAAACAGGTCGTAAAATCAAAAGTCAAATTAGACTTTATCGAATTCGCATGAACGCGCGCGCTATTGCAAAAGCTGGTGTATAGGTGCTACGGGTCGCGAGCATGAATGACAGTACTATACGCTCATATACTTTCATAAAAATTTCACGCCGGGCGCTAGCCGCAGAAGCTATACGCTGCGTTGAAAAGCCTCGTGGCTCCTTGTGGATCGGTTGGCATTGCTATAAATAAAGCCGCGCGCATGCACCATATCGTGCGTGGCGCGTACGGAAAGCAGCCCTTACATTATAAATATATAGGATGCAAATGAAATCTCCTTTGCGCATACGCATGTACGTACGAGGAAGGAACAAAATGACCGCTCGCGCGCACGTATCGCGGCTCAATCGTGAGACATGAATAAGCTTTCAAATTTTTGCACATTTTATCCTGCGTTGACGAGCCTTTTTTAATTAATGCGATATTTCTTGCACGCGCGAGCTCCTCATGCTCTCGGCCAGAGTGTATTAATTTTCATTTGCGCAATTATACGAAACATTACTGCCTTACGAGAATGCCGAAAATAGAGCCAGTAGATCGAAAATGATTATTTAAATTAATGTGACATCATTGACTTGCTTACACGAACTCGAGGTTATAAAAGAGACGTTTTTTAACGCACAAAATTTGAATTAAAATGTATTTTTTCAACTGTGCTTATTTATCAAACGAAGCAAACTAGTTGATAACTTATATCCATCCATGTATATTATATATTGTAAAAATGCGAATATTATTCATAATTCCTTCTTGGACATTATGAAAATGAAAAATATTTGCATTCTAAAAGTAAGAAATTTTAATATACTTTTCATTCGTCGAAGAGATAAATTTCAGTCACCGGATTACAAGAGTATAATCCGATCCTGAAAGTTGATGCAGATATGAAAATAAAACAACTAGTCAGGTGCATCAGAAAAAAGTCAAATTCAATTTATTGCTTCGAATTCTCATTCCTGATTAAATACTCTGTGATGGATTTCATCATTTTTGCATGTTTTCGCGCGACGATATACAAAACTACATACTCTCACGTTGCGGAATGAATCCTGTCGTGGCTATAGGCTCGTGCGTCGGCTCATCATCGCGTGTATACAATGGCAAAATTTAGGCCAGATGCGAAAAGCGTGAGCTCAAATTCCACCGACACACTTGGAGCTAATCCGATGAGCGACGCGCGCTCGGAAAATCTAATCTTTCAATGCGGTCGAGCCTCCGCGCGACAAGCCGCGGCTCACGAGTCATGAGAGTTGACGCACTATACTCGGTATATTTATATACACGAAAACGAAGCAGCAACGATTAGTTAACCTGTCCTTGCCTCTTCTCTTCTCTGACACGCTGATTTATGTTATATGTAATACGCACTCCGAGCTATACGTCTAATCCTTTATTCGCCCTGCACACGCAGGCGAGCTCGCTTAAAATCCCTCCAAGGCACTCACACACATTCTGTAAACGCATAGAATAGCCTCTCTCTCTCTCTCTCTCTCTCTCTCTCTATTTTTATTTTTCATGCGTATATACTTCCGCAGCCCACGCACGTTAAAGATCATTTCCACGCGCGCATCATTGTTAACTTTTTTTCTTTTTTAATAATTGGCAGAATTAATGCACTCGACCGTATATCATCGGGCCAGGATTCAAGGCCGAATTTCGTACCAAAGCTCCGTTGTAAATTAACTCGCGCGCTTGTTCCTCTCTCTCTCTCTCTCTCTCTCCTTTTTTTCATACCGTTTGCGAGCTTGTAGTTGCGCAGCTCGACGTTTATTTGCCGCTCGGCTTGCTCGTGCTTGCTTGTGTATCCATTGCTCTGTGTGAGAAAGACAGAGAGGTTTTATAATGGGATTTTTATTTTTTCTCCTTCACTTCGGCTCGACTCTGTTGCATTATACATACATAAAGAACTCATAAACGCACGCCGTAATTTTTATTTAATATTTTTAACGCAGTTCAAAACACACGCACAGTTGCGTGGAAGATGTTATTGCCACGCCGCTGTAGTGAATCATTGTAGTTCGGCTACGTTAGATTAGCACTGGTGTCAGTTTTGGAAAGGTTTTGTTCAATGAATCCGCAGATGGAATTGGTTTTGAGAGTGGCTCATTCCGAGCAACAGGATTTAAAAAAAATTGCGACTGACGTTACTACTTTTTTTAACTCGTTGAAAAAAAGTATTATTTATATATGACAATAAATTAATATCTTTTGTGAGGCGAAATTTTACATTTCAACCCAGAGTGTGGGCCACGTTATTTTATTTAAAGTTCTCGTATTAACATATGACTCATATATTTATATGACGTTCTAATCGCGCCATGTCATATGAATAAAGGAGAGGGTTTATTCGAATGGAAACCATATCATCTGATTCACGTCATTTCTTACGATCATATATAGAACTATCATGAAATTTTCAAAAATATCAAATGAAAAATGCGTTAAAAATGTTTTGTCTCAAAATCCGACGTAAATATTTTTTCAATTAAATCAATACTTCTTCATTATTTCAGCTATCTTTGAGTTGATCATGATACTTGCTTCTTTTTCGTAGATTAATTTACTTTTGCCTTTACGACTTTTCTCATGATCTTTTTAGAAATCGCGAGTACGAGCGAAACGTATTAATCTCGCATATCAATTAAGTAAAAACCTCAAAGCGCGTGTAGAGTCAAAAGAATCGATGTTTTCGAGCGCTGATCTTTATTCTTGCTCATTAGAGAAAATTATTCACACAAGTCCATCAAATGATATACCTATATTGCGGCCACGGCTGCGGCTATACTTGTGTGCGCGTTTAAAAATTTCTATTTGATCTCTATTGACCATATGAGTTGGGCGTCGTCTATCGTCTGGACCCGAGCAAAGGCTTTTTCTTTGGTTTCGGAAGAATTTCACGACTCCGATACCATCGGGCCTATGTGTACAATATGTATCATGGCATAGTATTCACATTCATGCGTACACATACGCACACAAGATGCACAGCTGCTGCGGATAGTCACTGGCCACCGCTAACAAGATGCGCGCGCGGTCAATGAAAGCATCTTTAAACTCTCATTTATATATTTACATGAATTTCTTTGTTAACTATTTTCCTTTACGTCCGACCGCACGCAAAATTTCATAATCGAATGGACTTGATAATCAAAATTACACTGCTTCGAGTATGAACAAATTCGGGAAATAACTTTTCATCGTATTCGTGGTGAGAGTTTTTGAAGCTGACCATTGACTTTACCACACAACGGACAGGCTTTTGTGCTGTCTTCCGATCATACAGTTCTCTGAAAAAAAATGTGCGCACTTTTTGAGTCAAATGATACCAGACCTAGTCTTTTAAATACATGTGTGTGTATCGTTAAATATTCGAACTAAAATCCATACGTGCCAAAGAAACCATCGAAATGTCATCTCCAAAGTCTTTGTACAAAATTAACTGTTGATACACCCACAGCTCTATTTCGGTTCATTCACTTAGAACTAGGAAATAACTAAATTATGGCGTTGCTCTGGAGTTTTTATTTGTACTACGGGAGCCCACTATTAACAATAAAAGTACAACAAAATGTGAAAATTCAAAAAGACGTGTCTCGTAAAATACATGGAGGAATCCTTGCTAGGGCAAGCAAGACCTTGTGTTCCCGCAGCGGTGTCTTGCTTGTATTATATTAAATTTTTCCATTAGCAATCAACGCCAAAAATTCGGTGATTAATGAAGCCGACTGGCTCATTTTTTCTGTTCTTGTCTCTGCCAGTCGGCGCGCGCGCACATGATTCTCCGTACGGTATCATCAGCGAGCTTTATACAGAATAATCAACATAGTTTTGGCGAAAAAAATCAATTAGTTATTCGAGTTTGAAAAATGATGTGAAACTTCGGTCGATGTATATAAACAGACGTACCGCATGGCAAGTATTGCTTGATCGGTGAATTCGAATTCGTTACATTTTAGCTTTCGGCTCGTCGAAATTTCTTTCTGCAATTGGTTTATCCACTAGAATGTTCGAATTGCTTCAAGTATATTGTAAAAGTGCTAATTGTTGCCGTAAAAAATGATATAAAAACGGCAGCTTTTTATTTAAAAGCTATATCCGCTCACATAAAAATTTTGATGTATTCGGGAACAAAACATTCAAAATGTATACAACTGATGAGCCTCCCTCCAAATTGACAAGTTTCAATAAAAGTACGTGATGGTTTCCTGTCGATGAGTCTTGAGGTTCTGTTTTAAAATCGCTAAGGTCTATTGGTGCTCTTTGAGCATACGCCAACATTCGTTGATCGTTCAGCGCCATACTGATATCTCGTTTTGAAGTCGCGTCCCACCGAATCTTCAAAATACACTTAAATTTTGACAAATGATAGCCGAGATTTAGATATTCGTTAATGAAATTAAAATTAAATACGAACGTGTCGAGCGCACAGCTGTCGAGGCTCGGGGATGCAACGACCCAATTACTACTCATTACGCTCCGGGGCGCGCGTAGACGTGAGCCTCTCGACTCGTCGTCGTCGTCGATAAAGCGAGCTGCTGCCCTGACGCAAGCAGCAGCGGCAGCCATCGGCCGGCGTCGCGCCGTCGAAAGCACTTTGTCGAAAGCGACTGTACGTGCAGCACGTATATCCGGAAGTCAACTGCAAATCACGAACAGTAGCTAGACTGGAGACTCGATTGGCTGCATCATTTCGGAGCCGCTCGATAAATCGCACGTAGTTCCGACGGCTCGAGTATAGCTGACCGACGCCGTAGCCGCGTCCGCGTGTGTGTGTGTGTGTGCGTGCCGGTATGCGGAATGTACGCTCGCCGCGGCTACCCAACACCGACTAACTACATTACGAATTTGAGAAAATTTTCGATTCTGTAATTCGACGTGCGATGATCTGGGAAACGATTCTGTATATGTGAGGCTAACTGACTTATCCACTTAAATGACATTTCTACGCCGACGCTAGGCCGGGCTATTAAACGGGAACTGTGGCTCAGCCACTGCATCCGTAATTAATGCGCGACACTTTTAGGCGTTTGTAGCTATAATTGAATTATATCGTTTCAGTAAAATCACATAGAAACCTCGGAAGCACATAAAACGAATAGAAAGTAGCTCTCTTTGCGTTCCATCTGCGAAAACTGAAATTTTTATAATTTATCTCGCATCCTTGCTAGAAAAGAAAATTGTAATAATTAGTTTTTATCTTATTTAATTTAATGAACTAGCTTCGCTCATCGACATGCGAATGAAATTCCTCGCGAACGGGTTATAGTCACATAAATGGGTCAAAGATGGTCAAAGAGAAAATAGACGATTTTTATTTGATTTGACCGATCGCCGTTGCGCAATGCTAGCCAGAAAGCGTCAGTACTGCATTGATTAGAAAAAAAAATACTTAATACTTATTAACGAGAATTGTAGAGAGAAAGGAAGGGGGGTCCTTAAGGAGGAGATTGAGCGATCATGGCTCTCTAGGCTCTCATTGGTTCTTACGCGAACGAGGCGTTTTTTCATCATATCGGAACACACGCGCGCGCCCGCTCCCACACAGCTGCGCGCGGTCTTGAATAGCTAAGCGGATTTTTAATTTACGACGCCGAGAGAATCAGTCGAGGCCAGTTCGTACGGCTCGACTCGCTCACGCCGACGGCACTCTCTTCTTTTTCCTCGATTATTGTCGTCTTTGTATGCTATACGCCAGCGCGCATTAGCCAATAATCGCTCAATTTACGGTCCTTGCGACTTTTATTTTGTTTATGTTTTTTCCTTCTTTTTCATTTTTTGTTTTGTCTTTAAGTATACGTATTTATGAATATGCTCGATCATAACTTTGTGCGTGTAATTACATCGAGCGCTAAACTTATTTACCGTTGACCGATTGATTCGCGAGAAAATTATCGCCCGATTGAATTTTCGAATTTCATTGCTTGGTATAAGAGAGTGTATACGAGGGCCTTGTGCGAAACAAACTCGACGAACAAAAATTCAAATGAATTATGAAACGCAATATGGTTTCGCGAATTCTTTTTGCTCATTTTCTCTCTCCCTTTCACTGTATATCTCTCTTTATATGTATACACAAGATTTGTTTGATTTATAAGTATTACATGGCACATTAAGCAAAGAAAAAAGGAGAGCTGCTTACACCGTACGCGTAATTAATGATACAAATGAGCAACATTTTAATCTTCCGAAAAATGAGGGACTGAAAAATAAAAAAGGCTCAAGGCTCGAAATTTTGTGATTCGCCGAAAGGCTAGATATGTGTTTTTTTTCGGTGCACATATATACACACACAGCTCGTGTAAAATATGAGAGTTGAAACAAATAAGCGCGAGCGAGCGCGGCCCGTATTGCACAGCTTGCGCGTGGCAAAATCATGTCTGCTGGCCGGAAGAGTTATGGTAAGTTTTGTTATTAGATTTTTGTCCTTTTTTTTCCTCGCGCTCGAACGCATAAAGCAAACGAAGGAGCCCCCATAGTCCCCGAGGCTCGGATTCTTTCGGAAGCGCGAGTATAGGAGTGCAAGCGAGAGAAAGACCTGAACTATGTTTTCGAAGCTGTGGCTAGCTCCGGCTATTCTATACGCTAGTGGTATTTTCCTTAATTAAGAAACATGATGTTCACTATAGGATGGTACATAGAAACGTCTATTATAACGCTGGAGGATGTTGAAAAACGTTTCGCATACATCATTTCTTCGCGTCCGACGTATATGAGGTCAGAGTTAATGCTCTCTCATGGATCACAGGTTCATTGTGCGCGCATCTCGAGTTGCGTTCGCATACATCATTTTTTTCTTGACGAATAGCTTGCATTAATTTATCGCGAAAAATCGATGCGACCCGCGTTGAGCAATAAATTAAATGTAAAAATAGAGACTTTGGTAGCAATGAAATCGAATCCGACGAGACGCGCGTCAAGACGTGCGAAAA
Source organism: Trichogramma dendrolimi (assembly GCA_034770305.1). NCBI lineage: Eukaryota > Metazoa > Arthropoda > Insecta > Hymenoptera > Trichogrammatidae > Trichogramma > Trichogramma dendrolimi. Next base: position 41,632 of record JAPMIB010000063.1, read on the forward strand.
TTAATTCTGCACCCCAACTAAGCGCCGAGTTGTGCCGTTCTATACTCGTTCGCTCTCAAGTAGAGCCAATAGGAGCCAGGCTTGGATGGCTCGTTAAATTTGCACGACAATTGCAAGCCAGAAATCATTTTACCGGCACAGTCATTGCGTATTCGACGGTGTCAATTGGGTTTCATCTCGCTAGCTCTTCTTTTCTATTTTTTTTTCGTTCAAAGGCTCCTCACTTCTTGATGTCGGCGATCTCGTATCAACTTGCGGGGGGCTTTTTCTCGTGCGCGCGGCAACCCTCGATTATACATACGAGTGTGCAACCCATAGAGGATATCTGACGCTAATCTCCAGGCCGGAAATTAATCTCAACCTTTCAGATTAATTCGCCTTCTCTCGTACTTGGCGCTATTTACACACACGAATCTGTATGTATAGGTATATATATATATATGTGCGCCCCCGCTTGCATGTTCAAGTATTTGAGCTCGCACGCCGGGCTCGGCTCACTTGCGAATTTTCCTTCGGAGAAGACACGCAAGTAGCGTAAATCACCCTCGTACGTATACCGTGCAGAGCTGCTTACACTCGCGTACATAGCGCCGTACTTCAGTGATGCGTGTGAGTGTGCAAAGATATGCCGTATATGTATTAGTAGTATGTGTATGTGTGTGTGTGTAAACGATCACTCGGAACCGATGATATTGCTTTCTTTGGCACGGTAATACGCTTCGATTACAGTAGCGCCGGCGACGCGCGCTCACAAAGATTTTTCAGACGCTGCGACTTGTGGATTGGATTTTTTCCTCCACCTTTGCCGACTCCTCCTTCGGCTTCACGAAGGATGTTGAAGGATTTCGCTTAGCTCCTTGCATGCACACGTACTTGCGTATGGATTTGGTGTCGTCGTCGTTGTCGATCTCGCGACGGCTCGGGCTCATGTGCCGATCGCGACGGGAATACTTATTTTATGCGATATTTATTATTTCAATTTGCAAGAGAAAGCCCTACGCAAGACGTATTTTCCTATAAAGAGATTTCGGTAATTTTGGAAGATTACGTTTCTCGAGAGCCGATTCGATCGTTTCGCCTAAATATCAGTATGCGGTATTTCCGTCCAATACGCGCAGAGCCCACCAAGAGAATTCCTGCTCTTTTTTTCTCGCAGCGCTGACGAATTTTTTCTTCTTCTTTCAGTGAAATCCGGTACAACGTAAAACGTCGACCTCGCGCACGTTGTGTGATTTTTGCCATAATTTATAGGATAATGCCGACGGCCCAAGAGGTGTTTTTTGTCGAACAAACGCCCAAGCGTTGTCCGCAAATCCTTAAATAAAAATGACTCCTTGTTATTAGCGCAGTCGTTTGTTACTCAAAACTTCTCCAGATGCTAGCGGTGAGATATTCAAATCGTGATAATCTTTAACCAGCAGCCATTTTTTCCCTTAAATTCGGCTAAATTTTTGCAAACTCGTCCGCATCGCGGCTCTCAGCTACTTAGTTCCAAGGTGGAGTGGATTTGCATAAGAGAAGATGTGAAAACTCGTTGGAAAAATTGTAAATACGTTCGAGAGATTGCTTTTCTTCTCGTTGAGGTATTTTCCTTTCATTCCTCTGTACTTCTCTCTCTCACATACACACAATCACTTTGTTCATACGAGTAGGTGCGCGAGTGGAAAAGCAGTTATATAGAGTCTAGCTTGCAGACAATGACAAACGTATCAGACAGAAATAAGTGTTTGCACAAAAAGTAGCGAAATAATGAGAGTGGGATCGTCGTCGTCGTCGAATTGAAAAAGGTGCCCTCGCGCATGCATGCGTGAGTGGCGCGCGTATACGTACTGTATCAACTGTTTTGCTCGAGGAGATCGATACTCCCGATGGGATAAATTGCAAAAAGGAATGTGCAAATGCGGAGAAAAGCCTGTACATGTATATATGCGCGCGATGATACGCGCAAGCAGCCGAGAGTGGATTCGGAGTAAAAAATACGACGCACGCACGATTCTCATTGTGTCTTGAGCCTAGTTGCAGGCAGCTCGGGTGCACTGCAAATATTGCCCGTACACTGACCGAGAAGTAGCAGTCGAACTCTCTCCTGCTGGACGTATGCGCTCGAGCACGGAGACTTGGAGCTCGATGGATCACGCACACACACGGGGATGATGGAGCTGCGACTCATCGCTCTTTGTATATAATCGGCAAATTCACTCTCGGGCGCGCGTCGATAAAAATCACAATTGCGCAGCTGCACACATACCTCTAACGCACGCGGTGTGTTTTATAACTTAAAAGCTCGATAATTTGCAAATGTTTACGGTGATTGCCGTTCGAGGAATCGAGCTGGCCAGCTCACTTCAAGGTTGAATCATTCCGATCGGCGCCCGATGGGTGACCAATTTATAGGGTAACGTACATGCTCGCGCGACACGATTAGCATGCATTTTTGAAATTTATATTTCGCTCCTTTTCGAGCTCTTTTTTCTCCAGCATATACTTAAAAGCTTTTGTATAATCTACGCTCGGATCTTAAAGGCTCGGCGAGCGAGCCCGCAACGACCGCTCGGAATATCCTGATTGGTTCAGCTGTTGGAGAGTTTTGGCGCTCGGCCTATCTCGAGCTCCGGCTGCAACCGCGCGCAGATAAGACAACTATATAAATGCGATATGCACTTTATTACGAACTGCTATGGCGCGCGAATCTCAAGGGATTCGTAGTTTCATATATTTATTGCGCAAACTGGTTTTCTTTCGAATAATGCAAAATAAAGTAGAAAAAAATATCGCTGTGGCCGTTATATTGGCTCGCGTAATAAATAATTCATTAACGAGCCCCACATATCCAACAAGAGCGCGTATTAGAAAAAAAAAGAGTCACGAGTCCGCGGCTGTCCAGGGCATATGCCTCGGAACTGCGAATTAGTATTTTATGCATCAAAAGTGAGAAAAATACAGCAAAGCACGTACACATTTGCACACATCTGGGCGGAGTTTCCCATATGTATCGTGAATAAATGTAGGCAAAAAGTCGACATATGTCGCCATCGTCCGGCGCCATGTTTGATTCTTTCATAATAAAGCTTTGCAATATATAGACGCGCACCTACACGCACAAGCACAGCGGAGAGCGACTTCCAATAGAAATCTTTATTCATGAAGTTTTGCTCATTCTTGGCGAGCGAGGTGCGCGCGCGAACCAAGCGATTTCAAAGTCATAATTTTGGCCTGTCGCGCGCGCTCGGCCTTTTTCCCCGAATTCACAGCTTGTGTCTATCTTCCGAGATTTTGACCAAGGACTGCGAGGCCCCGGCCATGTTGGATTCGCCTGCGAATGACAACTGTCCTCTTTGCGAACGTCTTTATTTATGATACAGCTCCGATAGAACAGTTTGAGGAAGAGAGCTCGAGCCAATACGCACACGTAGGGGCGCATGACGCGCGCAGTATTAATTTGCAATGGTGCGCGCAGCTCTTATATTTATGCACCATTACGTATTCAGGCAAAGTATTCGTGCCTCGAGACACGCGTCTTTATGTGTCCGCGACAGCGCACGCCTACGGTCTCCGAGAGTTTTGAGAAATCAATAATAATCATTGGCGACTATTTGTCGTCCACTTCACACGCTCGCGCGCCAAATGAATTAATGATAAAATGGCAATGCTGTATAGACTATACGCGCGACGTGCCTCGTACAGGGAAGCTGCGCCCTTGCGAACAATCATTGTTTTCCAATCAAATAATTCCTGCTTTTCCAGATTGTTGAGCTCGGGCGCGCGATACGTTCCCTCATTGTCGGATAAAAGAAAGAGTTGGGCCTCGCTAGGTGCCGTATTAACGAAGCGGCGTCGATAAATACAATATCCGCTATTCTCGAATCGACACCCTCGGTCGTGCCTTATACACTCGAGGCTCGTTTTTATAGTCCCGAGCTGGCGGATAAGCCGTAAAAAAAGCCTCGACGCTTTGTCTATAGCTGCACGAAGGAAAACATGCTGTTATGTGCTTATATGATTAGGATTACACGTGAGAGCCGCTGACGAGTCTATCGACTAATATACGGAGCTGAGACCGAAGCTGAAGCATAATATAGCTATATATATCGCGCGTCACCTCTATGTACGGAGCACAGCTTCCAAAATAATTCATCGGACATGTAGTAGGTACACGGACAAACGGCACACGTGCATAATCCGGGGAACTCTTGGCCACGCACGCATGGCGCTACCACCACATCATAATGTCTCTTGGCTGTACACAAGCGGTGGCGAGCGGTAGCACTGGCCCGGGTGAAAACAAAGTAACGGCATTAGAGTAAGAGAGACAACAGCAGCAGCAGGTGGGTGCGAACTAACTCGACGAAAAGGGAAACTCGGGAGCGCGCGCGTGTGTGTGTGTGTGCCGCGGCGACGGCGCTCGTGTATGTATACGTGCACGCGCAGCCTGGCATGTATCTCTTGCACGGGCGAGGAAAGGCGAGAAACACGTGCGCCAACAGACAGCGGCCCTATCGTAATAAACGCGAATCCACATCCCTTTGAGCCCTCGTCCGGCTCCACGGCAGTAGAGTAGAAATACGCACGGAATTGCCATGTGTATAATAGCTGCGAACGTTTCACAAATACGCGCATTCATACATATACGCATTCGTACACATACATATCTCTGTGCGAGAACATTCATATACACACATTTATGTAGGGAACGCACGCGCGCCAGAACAAAACTCGTGATAACGTCCTGCTACGCGCGTGGTGGTGGTCCTTCTCGTCAGGGAACGTGAATTTGCTTTTTGCCACTCGAATTAACGAGGCCACAAACTGTTTCGTTTCTTGATGACTGTATAGCGCGTGTTTGCACGCGTGCCTATACGTGCCGCATACACAAACGAATTGGCCAAATGCACACAAACGCGGTAACGTTTCTGTCTTGTTCGGCCTGTTATTTAGTTTATTTCTTTTTTTTTTTTTCGTCTTTTTTTTTAATATTGTTTGCCTATATCTGCAAGAAACTGCAGCTTACACGCCGATGCACAAACCATCGATTCTAAACTATAGTTCATTTTATCTATATCCTATGCGAAAGTACATTGCAAAATTTGTCATCGATAAAATAAACGACAATTGCAAAGTGTGGTTGTCCAACCCGTTTTTCGTTTACAGCGACTATAAAATATAAGCTAGAAACGCTAGCAATACGACTATTTTATGTGAGCGATGATGAGCACGCAGAAACCAATAACTATTAGATGATCGATTGCTCAAAAATATTTGCTTTTTGAATGAGAGCCAGTTTTTCAACAATGAGTGGCCACCATGAAAGAAATAATTGTAACTACTTGAATGAAAATTTAATTGACTTTTCTCATTTTTTGATTACTTTCTCGCATTTTAATTAAAAAAAATACGATGAACCGAATAATTTAACTACTAGTGTAGAAGGAGGCCATCGAAAACACTCATTTCGCATAGCAATCGTAAACATATTCACTCGTAAAGATAATTGACTTCAAAGATATTGCTTTTCCAAATTTCTTACTTCACAGTAATCTTTTAAATTAAAGTAAAATTCAACTTTGCGAAATACCTTCGTTAAATTAAAAATTCATAATTTTCTTTTAAAACGTGCATTTTAAATAACGATTCAAACGACACTCTGGCAAACTTCAAGCGGCAAAGCATTCGTTAACGTTATGTATTTCGAACTGGACAATTGTATATATTTTAACGCATTCACGGAATATAAAATCAACTACAAACAACAGCCCTTCAGTTAGCGCACATGGAAGCTCGCACATCAGATAACGAGTAAGTATATACACATCTATATTCGCGCTTTCGCGAAACATCTCGAGCCTCGCGCTGCAATATAACTAGTGAGCGGCGACGGCGGCGACGGCTGCAGCGACTGTACACAGCAGTGGAAACAGAGCAACGTCTGAATAACAAAGTGAAGTTGACACTGTTGCTCGTCTGGGTCAACATCTCCATTGTCCACGTCGGCGGTTCTTTCTATACTATTAATGCGCTTGCAACCCTCGACCCCAGCGCCGCGTGTCTACCGTTCGTTTGTCGTCGTCGTCGACTTCGTTCTGACCTAGTGCCTCCGGACGAGCAAAAAAAATGCACCTAGTCTGACGAGACTTGTGCAGCCGCGTCTTATGAATAAAATGACGTTTTTTCCTTTTTTTAAGCTAGAGAATTTAGAAGCAAAAGAGACGGCATTTTTTTCTTTTTCTCATAGAAGATCGCGAGCTCGAGATGTATGATGTGCACCGGCACACTGAACGTAATCTCGCAAGGAGAATCTTTAACTTTCTCTCGGGTCAATGCATACGTATGGAGCCGAGCCGAATCCTTTTCGTTTTCGCGTGCATCTCACGTTTTTTGCCCTTCATACATGGCGTAGGAGCGCGCAAGCATCCACTTTATTACGGCGAGTGAACATACGACGAGTTCTCATTTTTGACTCACATTCGAATTGCCACATTCTTTCCAAGAACTTGTTGATTTTTGGTTTGATAAATTCGATAAGCTACAAGTTCACGAAATTTAATTTTTTCATGGACAAAAAGTCATGTCAGAGGCAATGTATACTTGAAAATAATAAAGTGAATTATTTTAGCACAATAAATAAAAAACTCAAAACAATGGGACTTTGACAGATTTTGCATTTTCTAAAATGCGATCATGATAGATCAGTGCTAATTATTGTGTAATTTGGCACAACTTATAATAGACACCTCATAATCTATTTCATATATATCTATATGCATTAAAATGAATGTAAATCAAATTTAAAAATTGAAATATAATTTCAATAACATTTAAAGGTACACGCACCTTCTTAACTCAACATTGTTGAGTAATTGTACTAATACAAGTATGTTTACAATGCCAATTGCAGATTTACAAAAAAATTTACTCATCACCAATCGGTGGAGACTGTTTTTAATTATGATTGAATTTTTGTAACTTTTGAGTAAACCCTTATAACTTTAACGCAAAAACAAAATCAGAATTAAAGCGTTAATTGTCAATCAAAATCTTTAAATTTTAGTACTAATTAGAATTAAAACTTTTTTTTTCATATTTGAATTAAAAGTAATTATATATATGTCATTACACATTTTCTTTTTTGTGCAATTTTAAATAAATAAGTCAGTGCTCTAATAAACATTTTCAAAATTTAATTTTTAAATACCTTGTATAAAATTTAGGATCAGATGTTTAAAATTAACGGAATGAAAAGTTACTTTTTAATTTATATATTTGACACCTAGATGTACGTGTTGCTTTGTCGATGGGTCAAAGAAAAATTTAAGGACAGATCGAATTCGCTGAAAAAATTTTAGCAATATTTCAGTTGCGTCAAAAACGACGGCGATTCTTAGCTCGTTTCGACTAGTAGAGAACAAGCTCATAATAAATTGTGTATTTATCTAATCAATCGGAGTGTGATGTTAATTCAAAAAGACCATCTGACACCTAGGTTTCTCGAGAATTAATGGAGATATGGAATATGCTGACCTATTAAAAATATTCATAATTTTAAACATAAAATATTGCTGAACGGATGTATATATTCACGTGGATTTATTTGTACCAAGCCATGGAATTCTTTTACAACGCCAGCAAGATTGCATCAATGCATAATTTAAAATTTTAAACTCATACCTGCACAATAATATTGTGTACAAGTTTTTAGTCCTATAGTTGTTTTACATGGCCACAAAGATATATGTACTTAAAAAGTAAGCAAAGCATTTCTTTCTTTCAAGAAAAATAGGAAAAAAGTTACTCTGGCAAATTGAAAGATCAAGGGATCACGCTCATATACCTTGTGTAAGACCAACTACTTTTATATATAACAAGGATTTTGAAAGTAATCTTTGTTTTTCCCGTAGGCGCATCTCTTATTAATCGGAAGAATTATTCTGCCTCGTTGAACATCCAAGTACTAAAAAAACTGTTAACTTTAGCGTTTTGACAAACTCAAATTGAAAAAATTGGTAAAAAATATTGATAAAGAAAACATTTTATTCAATGAAATAACTATTCAAAAGGAAACACAGTTCTTTCAACAATTTTTAACGATTAAAAACCTTGTCAACATTAGGATATATATAAAAAAACGTCGATTTACTAGAGTTTTTTTACAAGTAGAGCGATTAAATCAATTGATTATACCTTAAATAATTTAAATAATAATAATGAAACTATCACTTTTTGTATGTTTACTTAAATATAAACATTTAAATACCACTACGCAAAGCGACCGCCCACATGAACGCCTAGAACATTTCCCCCCACTACCTCGATCGAAAAAAGGCCCCCGCCTCCTATACTACACACTACAGTCATCTATTGCCATCACCATCTACACGTATGCTGATATTGATACAACTAATTGGACCCAAATACCAGAATACGTTCAACTGTTAATACATTAAATAATAACGTTGTAAACATAAATATTTTTATATAGCTATTCGAAAATTTAAAATTTATTTAAAGAAGTTGCAGGACAATAAATGAACTCAGAGGCCTTATAAACATTAAATATTTATTTAAGAAAATCCAATATCACAAACTCATATGAACTAGTTTTTCTTCATTATTATTTTTAAATTAATTTTAATTTATTATTAATGATTACGGAAAACCAAAGTTACGTAGCGAGTAAACAATTTTCAAACATATTTTTGCAATTTTTACTCGAAATTATTATGAAACAGAATTTTAGAAAAATATTCAGAAGAAATTTCAGAAAATTTAATGCAAAATTTTTCTTATCTTGTAAAGCAACATTCTCTTTTCGAGTCAATAATTTTCTTATTTAAATGAAAATAATATTAAGTTTTTATTTTTATATGTTTTAAAATCTTTTTTATTATCATCTATAAATCCAACTTGACAATACCTTGAAAAAAAAACAGAATATTAAACACTCTATCACTAAACTCTAACTTAAATTTAGCCCTTGAAGTTTGAACACTTCACTTTTTCAGATTTTTTTACGACACTAATAACTTTGTGTAAAACTGACAAAACACTGTATCTTCTTTATTTTTCTTCTCTATTTTTATGAACATTGTATTTTACTGTATCTGAGCGTGCTACAATATGAAAAAAAACAATAAACAATTGATTCTTGTTGAAATTTTAATGCACACTTGTACGCAGGCCAAGATTAAACTATAAGTTTGGAGTCGAGCGAGCTACTGTGCACAGAACGTTGGCCAGCGAGTGAACACGAAGCGATGGCTAGAAAAGTATCTAACAGCCGCCACAGTTGCCACCACAGAGTGTCAATCTTGTGTAAATATGTATTCTAAGAGTACATATAGTAAGCGATAGATGCTTTATATGGCCAATGTCTACAATAATGCATGAATATTAGGCGTAATTCGAGGCCTAGATCATTGCTTCAATTTTCTATTCCTGCGGTAGCAATTCGTGAGGAAACTTTCTCTTCTCGGAACGTTGTCTTAGCAGTGACTAGATTGTGGTACATATGTGCAGAAAAGAGGAAGACATGTTGCTACGTGTGCACCACCGCCCCAGGCGAAATCGACTTGTTCTTCACATTTTACATAAACGGTACAGAGACAAGTAGTCGCAGATACATCCCGGTACATAAAATGTCACCGATCTTAGCTATTAATGTAAAAAGTGATTTCATTCTATGTTTTCTGCACGGAATTCGTATTCAAGAGAACATTTAATATTGCATCTAGGCTCGGCTTACCAAAAGCAACAGTATACTTTGTACTTGCCCTCTTTGCTTAGTCTTACTTTGATCTTTCATTATACTTTTTAATATACTTACTTCAGATGCTCGAGATGGAAGACAGGAGAAACTGCCAAGTATCTTGCAGATCTTGAAAGAGGTGTCAGGATGATTTTGGACACAACAGCTCGTTGACGTACGCCTCACGTTTCTCTATGTATAGGAGTTTTGATTTGCAAGTCTTAGATCTCAAGCATTCATGTGCAAATATTTGAACGCATCACATGAATCTTGGCAATTTATTTTAGCGATGTAAAAATCATTCATATGTAAACTGTATAAAAAAGAGTACAAAAACACTCTTTATATACAAGAACGCTCTTAATTAAGTATATAAACTGTTCTTATGCGTACCTCATTTATTGTCGATATATATTTTTTTTATAAATGTTTATTTATATTTACAAAAAAGCTCATTCATGTTCATCCAAGTTCAAGATGGGTTCAAAAAAAGATTTTAAGCGAGAAAAAAGATTTCTTGTCCGACGGCTAAACTTCCTGAAATATCGATAGCCGTCGGAAAGCAGAGAGACAAACAGCTATATTGAATTAAAATACGCACTTACGTAACTTGTCTTTTTATGAGATAATCTAATACTGGCAGTTGAAAGAATTTTTCTATCTTTGATTTTTTTTCCTCTTGTTTTAGGCAAGTATTGATGAAAAAATAATACTAAAATCGATTTTTGACCTGATAAAGTACTTCATATTATAAACATTCAACAATACCAACAGTGATTTTTTGATGAAAAAAATTGAATTATCGATCGATTTTGTTGGCGATAAAAAGCATTAAATGTATGGTGAACTTATTTGCGATTCCACGATTTCATTACTTGTGAGTTGAAAAACAGCTCTGTACTATCAAGTATATGAGCTTAGCATTTAATTCAACCAGTCCACAGAAACATTCAGATCTTCATCGCGCTATAAATCTGGGTAAAAATGAAATACGACCCTTAAGAAAGATGTTTTAAGCCGAAAAACCAGCCGTTCGTCTCTCTCTCTCTCTCTCTCTCTCTCTCTCTCTCTCTCTCCTCTCTCTCTCTCTCTCTCATCTCTCTCTCTCTCTCTAGCTCTCACTACTCAAATCGGATGAGGCCGCAACTCACTTGGTTTGAATATATAGCAGCATGTATACTCATATACCTTTGCAGTACAAGAGATGACCAGTAACGCAGGCGTACTTGCATGTGTATACAAAAATCATATCTCTTTCGGCGTCCAATTTATTTCGGAGTAATAAATATCGTTTATCGCTTTATAAAGTATTTAGTCTGGCCTTTCACCCCTGAAAGACAGCCACATGCAAAAGGTGCCTGAATATTACGAAATGATTAGCGGAAAAAGAAAATCAGTAATTTCAAGCTAACACCGATCTATTTCTCACACCTCTGCACTTGTATGAGTACAGAAAAATTAATTTTAGTATTACTCAGTTTCATTCACCGATAACATTGAAAAGCATTTGGAAAATATTCATCAATTACACGAAAAATACATCGGTCATAAACACCCTTTTTTACTTGAAAAAAACTCTGACTGTCCATTTTCCACTGTCAACATTGAATGAAATAATTAATTCTGCACGATCGCGATTTTCTATACTTATGACTTTGTATAAATCTACATTCCATACCCAAAGTAATTTAGACGTTGAAAAAAAAAATACAAAGAGAAGATTCGAGATAGAGAGACTAAGCGAAACCTCGAAAATGTATATATCCAAGGCAGAGTGAGAACCCGCATGTGTGCAGGCGCATGTAAAAATGCACCACATGAATGTATAAAACGTATAATATAAATATCTAAATAACGTAGGATTTGGCTTGACACGCGAGGACTTATCAGCTGATATATACGTCTATAGGAGCGCTGCACTTGGGCTAGAACACTCGGATGCCTCGGTGCTAGTTCGTGTCTGTGGCTCTCGTTTCTACGTCGCGAGGTCAAGTGTGACATTGGCCTGCAGTTGACAATACCTTGCGCGCACACACACACACACACACACACACACACACACATACGCATACATATATAAGAGCCGGTATATATTCATAAAGGCTCAGCAAGCGAATGAGCGACGAGAGCGCCAAGAGCTATTTATTGCTCATAAGCGATTACTTAGAGCGGCTTGCGAGGACTACTGATTTATCGCGATGTTCCGCGCTTCGAGTACTGCCTGTGCTTGCAGCCGGCTTGCTGCCACCGCGTTTATATATATTATTATACGTATGCATGCGCGCTTCTAAGTCCTCTCTAAATTTCCCGCTTGCGCCACGAGCGCGATGGGCTTGCTCGCTCAGCCGAGCTTCTTTTACGACTGAAACTGCACATACATGCACGTACACGCACGCATACCCAAACGCATCTTATAATAGTGCATCAGCGTGAGCCAGCACATCTCCGCTCGCCGCTTGTTTATTTTTCCAACGCTCGCAATGGCGCGAGATGAGTGCGTGATTTAGTGCTCGTAATTTTAATAGCCGTAAACACGTATACATGTATAAACGTTGACCCTTACCGACGTACACAAATATAATGCATATCTTCAACCTCCTCGCCTCTCTTTGCCCTCCCTCGCCGCCTTTCCGCCTCGACCCGTGCTTCGGCTGTTACCATAGCCATCTTTTCTTTTTCTTTCTGACGCGAGACACTCAGCGCATGGATGTGGTATTATAACCCAAGTTCATCTTCGTCATGCCGACTCTTTTTCATGGAGCACTGCATGTGAGCCAACCTTTGCTGTCACACAATTTTCCCTTCGGTTTGAAGTATTCGTTTACCAGCTTGAGTATGTAAATGCGACATTGCCTCAAATATAATTTACAAACGATTTATGCGCTAGCTAAATTATCAATTGTTATAAAAAGACCCGTGCTTTAAATTTTGTAGATCTCTAAAAATTAACAAATTTCTTTTCATTGGAATTTCGCTGTCCTCTGAAATTTGCCGAAATTTCCCTGCATATTTAACGAGAAGCATCTCATGTGCTATGAAATTCTACTGACATGTTATCAATAGGGGACGGGTGGCTGAACTAATTGGGGATTAAGAGGATTTTCGAATATTTTCGTTGTTGGACCCTCAGTGGTATTTAAATTATATCGTAAATAACGAAAGACTAAATTAATTTCAATTTATATTATTTTGAATAAAAATGAGCAACAAAGTGTGCATATAAATGTAATTTTACTAATTATGATAGATATAATGTGCTTAAAAAAGTAGAAAGATATTTAGATGAGTGCAGCGTAACAGTTTGCGAAATAACTCCATCGCCTACTCACGGGAAATTGAAAATAACTCGAATAAGTGGGAGCATCAGGATTTTTTTGTAAATTCAATACCCAATCATTCATGGGAAAAATATGCAAAAAGTTGAGCTTCGTACCTACTGCATATAGGAGAACTATCTCGAGAGTGGTTATCGTCACGTATATAGGGCTATAGTAAAATCGACTACGGTGCAATCGGTCCACATTGAAAGTGCAGAAGAGATCATATCACCGACTATTTCACCTATATTGACTGCCTCTCTATCTTTATTGTAATCATAAAAGCTTGCAAGCTCGCACTTGGCCCTAGGATTACCCAGAACATGTCAAATTTCGATTCTTGGCTTTTTTGGCGACGGGTGCATTAAAGCCTTTCTTTCTTCAATATTTGATATGAAATTTTTCAATTTTTTATGTTTCACAAGCCACCTTCAAATTTTTAAAAAAATAATTTGTATTTGTAAAACATCTGTTCCATATATCGCATGCGTGTCTTATGTGTATGTGGCATGATATAAACTTCTTGAAAAATTAGTTTCTGACGAAGTACTTGCATAAGTTTTATTAGAAATATTTGATAAACAAGGATTCTGTACTGACAAAATTCTTAGTAATGAATGCTAACTTATTTAATGCAAAGAAAAAATATTAAGAATTCGCGAGGGCTGATCGCTCATTATTGTGTTGCCAGATGTTTTTAAGGGGAACGAGGAGGAGGTGATATACCTGTATCCTTAATGTTTTATACATTTTTGGTATATTATTGGGTTATATACTAATACTTATTGTTAAATGAACTTGAGGGTGCCAAGTACAAACAAATGAAAGGCGTTTTTAGATATGCGCACGACTACACATTGAATGATTTATGTACTTTATGAATAACATTGTGTGACTCAATTGTTTGCAGCTTCACGGGGGGAGTATTCCACGAATGATCGATACAACAAGTATGAGTAAATATCCTGGAATCATATATGATTTATTAATGGTTTTATAATTCACAAAAACAGGAACTTGTCTATCACTAAATTATTATTTGTATAATAATATTTCACGTAAAATTTAGCTGTTATGGTAAACAATTTTTTTAAATATACCGTTTAATTTATTAGAAGATAATAATTATGGATAAAAAATAATAAATATTTTTAAAAGAAAACAATAAAACCCGACCAAAAAAATCAATGAATTGTTAATTTACAAAATGACATTTGTAAATTTGTATAAATTGTATATTAAATCAAATGATGTTTATTCAATGTGTAAAAGTTTGTGCAATCTTTGCAAAGCTTTAGTTATGGCTATGTTATGGGAGAAGACATAAAGCAAACATTACAAAACCTTGCCTAGGTGTCTTACACTTCTCGCTAGATAACTTTGATAATATGGAGTATGCAGCTAGGAGTGCAGGTTGTCATCAAAGAATGTATATAACTACGTATAATTCATCATATTTACTCTTTTGCGATATTCCAAAATACTTTTGAAATTTGAATTCTTGAACAAAATCTACTAATGTGAGTATGCTCGGCCGATAAGATGATTTCAGAAAGGGTGATATTTAGATTACTAACAATTATTCAATGTTAGATATTTTATTTGCTCATTTCGAGGATTATGCGTTTTGAATAGTCAATCAAATTCTTCTTTTCTTTCAATAAATTATTATCCATTTTCTATTTCTAAATTTACTGTCAATAAAATATATAAATATATGGATCAATCTAGTATTTCAAAAAAGGTGAGAACGCCGTATGCCTTACAGTGCAAACAAAATACGGTAGGGAAGGCATAAGTTCATAGATCCGCTATTATATACCCACAGAGATTCTTTGTACAAATTTCGAGGTGTGGTGCAAGTGCTATACTTATTCTTCCCTTCCCAAATCGATACACTTTTATATAGATGTATGAAGTTGTGCATGCAACTTCCGGCTCATTTAGCTTGCAGTGCCACGCGGATGTTTGCAGTGTCGATTTCGTCATCGATCCTCTGGAACTTTTATATGCGTTTTGAAATTCGTACGGATCAATTCATGCGTATAAGCGTCGGATTTCTGGTAAGTATACGACTAAAAATCCTTGTATATGTACTACTGAAAATCGATTCAGTCTGAGTCACGCAAAAGTTTTTCAAAAGGTGTGACAGAATACACTGGAAGTGTGAGAACCAAGCAATTATATTTATAAAAAAACTACGAGTAGTATTATATATGTGAATGTTCAAACATTCTTTAAATAACAAGATTGCTTAGTTGGACTTCATGTTATAACAAAAAAAATAAATAAAAAAGCTACTGGTCTTGATTAAATGGAATTCAAAGAATATGGTCAAAATCGTAAAAAAAGGTTTCGTTGACCGAAATAGTTTCATAGCAAAGAAGATAAAAGAATAATGTTAAGGTTTTGCTGACTGTGGACATACATTTACCTGTCCAAAGTAAACTAAGGGCTATAAATATCAATTATTCAATATTAGATTTAATATTGTGTTATTATGGATTTCGCGACTATGAGTAAAGTCGAAGTATCGACTATAATTACAGTATATCGAAAATCACGAATCGCACAAAGCGCGCTGAATGTCTCTAATCTTGAAGAAAACAATACATTTTATTGTACTATAATTTGACTGAAATAAAGCAAAATTATTTGAATAATAAAACTGTTACTGCTCTGCGCGCATTGAACTCATGTAATTAAATAAATTGCTTCACTAATATTTCAAAAATTCTCTATTTTGTCGTCATTAAATCGGCATGAACGATAGTTTTTGTAAAAAACTCGCATTGATTGGGAATAATTATCTGTACATACATAAAAGATGTATGAAAAATGTGGAAAATTCGTTTTTTTATATCATAACCTCGTCTGTATAGTGAAGAGTAACGAACGTCATTTCCGTAAAAGTTCTGTCACAAGAGTTTACAAAATAGCATAACATGCGTCGCGACAACAGCGACGGCATTCATATGCGTATTCGTATGTATACACAAAAGGAGTGCAAATGCTGCGAAAACGAGCGAGAAACACCGACCGAAATCGCATTCTTGTGCGTGCGTCTATAACATGTACATCGCCTCGATAAGTATTCGTAAAGGAATCCCTGTAAAAACGTCGCCATGCGGTAAATCGTTCGAGTTCTGTCTTGACGTGCCTCATCAATTATAAAATATGGGATACACGGCGATGAACAGAAAACTCCATGCACTTTATATTCAAACTTAAAGAGCTTCAAAGACAACAAAACTACACGGATATGGATAATGAAATGAAGTTTTACTTACAAAATGAATTTTTACATTGTTTGATTCATAATTTTTCACAATGCTGAAACAATTTTAATAAAATATGAATATATTTTTACATTTTTTAATTAAAATTTTATATTAACTTAAACTCGAAAAATTATAATTATAATTGCTTCCTAGAAAAAATGTATGCGTTTTGATAAGTTACCACTTGATTGAATTTAAAAATAACAATTTATTAAGTAGTAAAAAACATAATCTGTAAGGACATAAACTTTCCTAAATCATACGATTTGGTAAGCAAAATAAAGTAACTCTGTAACACCTTGTTGTTGTATTGGCCCTCCTGTGGAGAAGTTGCAGCAAAACGGAATCATCCCGAAACATTGGCGGAGAAAGTTGAAGAGCTCGCGATTACCTTCAACGACTTCCAAAAAGTGGCGTACAACATTTTAGAGCCCTTTATTCGTGACTAATATCCCGGCAAAATGCTTACTACCCGATCGAAAACTTAAGTCTACTTTTGTTCGCTCTTTCGTTGTATGTTGAGTCCAAGATATGATTTAAAAAATAGAAAAGAGTTATTAATCCTTAGAATTGTGAACAACTACTGTTATTTTGGCTTGATTTATTTTAATAAATAATAATTGTAATAACTAATACTAATTTTATGATAGATTACTAATACAAACTATAAATGATTTGGCTTTTAGTTCCTGTAGTGTCCATCTAAATATTTACTTTTCAACCTTTAAGAATTTTCATCCAAGTTTGAATGTAATCCTACAAACTGTATATAAAAGCTTAAAAATCTTTAATAATTGGGTTAAGTATTATATTGTACGAGCATAGTTTGCAAAATCTTCTTTTTGTATTTAACCAGAATTTATTGATATTTTACGAGAATAATGATGTAGCCCGTAAAAGTATGCACTAGCAACGCAGCAAGACTAAGCCTTGAAATTTCAATCGTTTTATATGACTCAAAATATATTTCTCTATAAGTTTATTCGGATTAAATATTGTCGTAATGTCTGCTAAATGATGGATACAGATTGTACAGTGCAAGTATATCACAATATGTACAAAACATACCGGAGCCTTAAATTCTCCTTAATAGTTATTACATTCGTGTCTCTCAGCTGTCTACAATCGCCATTGTTGTCAGGACAGAACGTGGTGCGAATAAAAGAAAGTGAGACTTGCAAGCTGCATGAGTATTTATTCTTTTCGTGGTGAAACGGCTAAGGTACGCGTGGAGGGTATTATATAGTGTGTATAATAAGGATATGCTTTAGGAGTTATTACGTATGATCCATATGTTGGAGACCAAAATCAATGCATCGAAGTGTGAAGTAAAAAATTTCATGCGTCAATGTATGATGGGTAGATCGATTTGCCCAATACTTATCAAGAGAGAGAGGGGGGGGGGGGGAGGTGAAATGATATCCTTCGATTGACTTTACTGTGGAAAAAGATTTATCGATGTTTAATGAAATGTTTAAATGATATTAAAATATTATCAGATAAAAATTATATTAATAATTCAAACCAAAAAAATTCTACGTTGAATTGACATTACTTAATATATAACGATTGATTCATTTGCGATTTGCATTTCCCGTGGCAAAGTAGAGTATCTCAATCACTTCTTATGTAACTGTCTGCTCATTTAAACATATTTATATCTCGAGCATTATAACTGATCGTAGTTTAAGAACATCTTGTGCGTTATGGGTAGCGTCCCAGCTATATACGTATGTACTCAAGGCTTCGTTCGCTCCTTTGCTCTTTTTCTATCCTACCCTCTGCATACACGCGTAAAAGAATTTTTCTCTCTCTCTCTCTCAACCATCATTCTTTGTATACTCTGTCATTCGGTAGGAGGAGCTGTAGCCACTGTCTGTGTTCATAGAAAAAGTTTGCTCTTTTGTTGACCGTTTTAAAATCCGCGCAACCTGTGTATTATAGTTACGTTTTCGTACTAATACAAATATATGTGTTTCATACTTTTACCCTGTACCGTATTGAAGACTTAGCGCTCATCCTCAACAAACCGAACCGATTCGTAACGATAGAAAAAGAGGAGAAAACTGACGCGTACGTCACTGATCGATTGGAAATCGGCCGTCTGCACGTAAATATATGTACACACAAAACTCATAATCGTGAGCCGGTGCGTTTATATATTGCAAGCCCGTCACTACACGGGGTGAATCAAAAATAGAAAAGTTTGAAAACTCGTTGCCAGTCTGCAGTGTAGTACTTACACTTTGTTCAGTAGCCCGAGCATAAGTGTCAAAGTAGAATATTAACCATAGTTTACAATAACGAATATTTTTTAAAAGTAATTTTCAACATACGTGTGATAATAATTACTTCGTATATAATAATCTGTATTTACGTGAATAAATTATTTTATCGAAGACTAAAAAATCCAAAGTCTTACTGAAAGTAATTGAATTGAATAGTAGGTTTATTGGCTTCAATATATATTATATAGCCACGTTTAATACTGAAAGTAATTTTTTTTTAAATCTTTTATTGGTTTTGGTATGAGTACTGAAAGTAAGTAGTAGTATAGTAAGTTTATTGTCTTTAACCAACCAAGAGTATACAGACATAGTTTACATATACTGAAAGTAAATTAAAATTATAATAGTGGCTCCATCTACTGAAAATAAATGAAAGTACTAAATGTATCAGTTTTGGCTCGGCTCGTTTTTCAGTAAACTTGTACTACATGAATCCATGATACATTTTACAATATTAAATTTTAGGTCACTTTAATATTATGACAATTTCTTTTTTTAATTTGATATATTCACAGTTTTATTTTCATTAACAAATATTTGAAAAGCATTTCCCTAGCACCTGTATAATGTGTGTAACTCTGCACGAGTTGTGTTAGAAATGATGATTACTCTATCCGACGCAAATGAAAAATAAGTTTATATTTACCAGTGCCCACTGGAGCCGTACATTACAAAAATTCTCATATAAAACATGAAAAAAGGAGGGATTTTTAGTGCACCTATAAAGGCTCCCACGTGCGATAAAGAAAGTCGCTTCGAGCGCAAAACGAATTTTAGGTATGTGTGTGTTTCAGCAAGAATACATACATTTCAACGTTTATCGTTTGCTATTTTAAAACTCCAAAAATCGATACCTTAGAACAATACCTACACTGAAGAAAATACCTTAGAAAAAAGTACTAATTGTAAACGTGGGATGTACTGAATATTTCACATAAAAATTACCATGTTAAAGCCAATTTGACTACGTTACATAGTAAAAATTACTCCAACAATCAAATAACACAGAAAAAATGATTTTGTGATAACGTATTTTCTATATTATAGTGACATCTGTGAGGAATTTTCGAGTAAGTTCCAATTACCATAAACATCTTGTAAGGTATTTTTTTCATTGTAGATGATTTAATTACATCATCTTTGATGATAATATTTTTAGGAAATGGAGTCCGTTATATTAATTTTTATAAAAAGCTCAAAACAAAAAGTTAGTTCAATTTTCATATTTGAATATTCACCTAGATGAATGTATAAATTCATATTCATGTATTCTTTATGAAATATTTTGATATATATTTTTTTCTTTTTCTGCAGCTGTACATCTTAAATGTAGTGTATACAGAGTTTGACTGTGGTAGGTAAAGGTGTATGAGTATTATATACCTCGACCTCTGGCACATTTATATACAGGGGGTGTTTTCATTTCATGCATCAAAATGTCTTGAATCGCGATCACGTTTTGCACCATATCAAGAGCTCAGGTCCTTTTTTTCAATTTCTCCGTAGCAACTACTGCTACCGCGTACCGCACTTAGTACCTCACCCATAAAGTATCGCGTTTCAACTCCTTAAACACCGTAAGAGCAAGTTTGACGTATACACATCTCACTGTAGCCTGGATTACGCATAATATAATAGACACATTTTTCATTCGAGATGTACGCGAGTTTCAATAGCAACGTAAGGATTGCACGGCCTTATTGTAAAATGAAGAGGATTACTAGGAACACACTCGGTATGATGCTACACTTTGAAGACAGTGTAGGTAGAGTTTATATTGTTGCCAAGACACTCGGGGTTTTTCAATCGACCAGAAAAGGCTTGATACATTCAAAACTAAAAAAGAACCTGCCGAAGAGAAATTTTTAATATGCAAAGGTTGTTTTGTTATTCTTGATAATCACAATAAAATATCATCAAAAGTAATGAGTCGCTTCGTTTAGCGCAGGCCATTAAATTTCCACAACTCATCGTGTCTATAGTTTAAGCCTACACAGTTCATATACCGTAAAATCAATGTCTCTATTGGATCACTACAATTACCATCGCGTTTCTGACACTTCCCACTTGTCGAAGGCATGTTTCGCACACAGATACACATGGATATACACTAAATAATAAATGCTCGTGTATCCGGCGCTTTCAAAGTCAAGAGACCGTTGATGATCGGCCGACCTTTAAAATATATACTACCAATGTTATATGTGCGCATGCTCAATATGCCAACTAAATCGTCTTGGTACGTCAATCAAGTGAGCAGTTTCAGCTTGTTTCAAGATCCTGAGCAGAAAATTACTCGAACCCCAGTTTTAGAAACACAGCTGACACATCCTTCGAAATAGCGTCAGGAATAAAAAATATAAATTAACTCAATTAAATGTGCATACCGCTTGTCAGCAATCAAAGCAAATGGTCTACTAGTTGCTAGAGAAATAAATGCACTCAATTTATAAATGTTAAAGTTTGCAGCTTCAAAAAAATTGATAAGATGACTAAAAATGATGTTTCAAGTTCCCGCATTGAAGAAACTATTAATAAAGCTGATGTCGCAGTAATTGATTTTTTTACTAGGAATAAGGCAACAATAGTGCAACTTATGAAAGTTTAGCTCATTTTAAGATTAGAAATTAATAATTTTACCCTAAAATATTTTCTAAATATTACAAAATGTTCTCATGATAAATAAAGGATTTAAAAAGTAAAATAATTTTTTTTTATATATTTTTTATAAAAATATTTACAACATACACAACGGGCGAGGATTGTAGCGATCAATTATTCACGTGAGCTCAACGCGACCAAGTTGATTTTGACACATCATCCGGCGTTGATGTATATGCAGCGCAAGCCATGCATATTCTTTTTCCGAGCAAAAGATACAATCTCACGAGTATTTGTTGTAATACCATAAACATCAAGCATTCTCGGACGCGTCGGGTAGTTATTAAAATAAAAATTCTCGGTGCATATCACACGCGCGCGCGCGAATACGTCAGATCGCGTTTAATATCTGCCACGCCATGCATAACCGATTTTATAACAATGGCCATATCCTCGAAAAGTTGAGCGATATATTATATCATTTTGTGAATATGTATAATAGAGTGACGCCCTCGAGATTGAGCCTCTGAACTAACGCATGCGTATATTATATATATACGTGTAATGAAGGATGATGGGCGCACGTCCACGGAAATGTTCGATCAAAATAATTCGAATTAATTTTCGTGAGCTGCATCGCGCGTTATAATAGTGATCCACGTGTTATCCATATTGCAGCGTAGACTCTTCTACTGATTCAACGAATCCTGCGCACTACTGCTGTCTGTCACTCAAATTCGGCATACCTTAAATGTGTGCGTGTGTGTGTCGGTGATCCATATGGTATTCAAATTGGGGAATGGATTTAGAAGTGCGTGTGTCTGATGTGCGAATACAAGGAATACTAAACCGTAAAAAGCTGCGAAGTTTATAAAAATTGCTGAAATAATAGAAAGAATAATAAAAATAATCCAAGAAACAATAAAGTTAGTTGTATTTTACCAAAAAATATTAAGGGTACATTCCCATTGCAAATTGTAAAAAAAATCACTTTTAAAATTTTTTTTTGAAAACTATAAATTTTATTTTATTCTGGACCTTTTGGGTATTGTTACTCACATATGAAACTAAAAAAAATTTTTTTTATGGGACTTGAAACCCATTTTGTTGACTGCAGACGGAATTTGCTGAATCCGTGTTTTATCTCTTGCCAGCGATTGAAAGAAAACTATAGGTCCGATCCTCATGTTTCATACGTCGTTTTAATTGTTACAACTTTCTCTAGAACACAAAGTTCTAAAAAGTTGAAATTTTCAATTTTTACGATTTTGGCACGAGTTTTTCTAAAAAAATGCTGTTTTTGGGGTGAATTCACCCTCATAAAAAAATGGGGGATGATTTTTTCAACTTTTTAGAGGTTTGTGTTCTAGAGAAAGTTGTAACGATTAAAAAGAGATATTAAACATAAATATCGGACTAGTAGTTTTTTTTTCAATCGCTTGCAAGAGCTGAAAGAAAGAGGTTTAGAGAAAAACGCATCCGAAATTTTGTTTTGTACATATCGAGCACGCTAGACGCTTTGCGTAATCGGGCACAACTTTTTTTCCTTTAAGAATTTCGTTCTAAAATTTTAACAGGGTATTTTTATGATGTTAAAAAATGTTTTAACGTATAAAAAAATGCATCGATTTTTTTTCATTTTCAATGGGAATGTCCCCTTAAACATGAAATCATTATAATTATTAATGAATGTAAAAAAAGATATTATTTACTTTTAAATTTTGACCCAAAATGAGTCAACATATTTTAATATTCAGGGGTATTTAACACTTAAATTCCATTATACAATGCATTGTTAGAAAATCAATCTTGAATAATAGCATATGCAGATACAATTGAACCTGTCTTTCGCCTTTCGTCTTTCGAAAAAAACTGATTTTATCGGGTGAAAATAACATTAAACAGTTCAAAATAATCCTATCTTTAAATGACAGACACAATGCAGCTTTGTTCAGGAACTCACACCTTACGAGCAAGTAAACAGATGTATTCATTTTAAACATATCTGTCACAACAATCGATTAGCGTCTTTGCTGCTTCTACAAAGCACATCCGCAGATCCTATCAACGAGCACTTTCAGACACCTACTCCCTTTTTCTCTCTCATTCGTCCAGTTTTGTCGGATTTCTGCCTACACAATATAATTATTCACTAAGAATCTTTCTCGAGCATCTTGAGTGCTCATAACGCGTCCTCCCACGTCCTTTCTCATCCTTTTTTTGCGTTAAAATTTAGTCGATATATATACTTTATACAAACGTAAGCACGCCACGCAGTTCGAGCAAAAGGAGACATGCAAACGTAGGGGAGTGTCGAATTTCGTCGCAGACCGGGTTCTTTGTGTCACCAAGACCCGGAAGAAAGCAAAAATACACTCTCAAGTGTGTGCACGCGCCACTTTGGCGCATATACGTACAAGCGCGCGAGTATATGAAACTTTCTCCCTCTCTCTCGATCTGTCTCTCAATATCTATTTGCACATTTTGATGGCTTGGACACCCATGTCAGATGGAGTACCCGACACACTCGCACGAGTGTATAAAGCGCGAGTGTAGGGTCAGATCAAGAAATGAGCTCTCGAACGATTTTGCTGCGCGCGTTATTTTGCAGGGTTAAATTTCCTTTCATGTGTATATAGACATGTTCCATTGAGGCACCGATCGGAAATCTGTCGTGAGTCATAATCTATTTTTCGTTGCTAGTACTGTAGCCTAAATCGATTTATAGAAAAAACAAAACGAACAGCAAAGTTTTACTGCTTTGATAGAATTCTTTTATCAAATTTTGGAGAATGCACTTTGTAAGATCTTGAGAGAGCTAAATACTTTCATCCTTCCGTTTGAGCTTTAAAGTTCAAAAGCAAAATTAACAGACAAACATAAGAAAATTGTAAAATTTTTTTTTACATTTTCGAAGTATTTTGTTGTATGGTGCAAACATTAATTTCAAACAAGTTGAAAACAAGAATGTCTTCTATTTCTTGACTCATAATTATATTACTACAGACGTGAGGGCAGGAAACCTTCTGATGCCATCTAAGTTTAGTCTAACTTTCATTTCTCAATTATCTGAAGTATGATGAATGAAAAGACATCATATACTGATTAAATTTTTTTTAAACTTTTAATAAACTCGTTTTTTTCATAAAATAATGCCAATCGAGCAAATCTTTTGTATCAGTAACAACACGAGACACTCTAAAGTAATTAATCAATGCCAAAAATGAGAATTCCATCAAAATCCAGAGACTGACCCTATATATATGCTATTTGTAATTTCAATAAAATTTTACCAGTGAACGCTGAACTTGGAATGCAAAGAATATGACCCCTAAAGGATTAATTGAAATGAAGTCTATTGTGGCTGAATGTGTATAAGCAACGAAGAAAAGGGGCTACACGGCATGCAGACAATCCAATTTCTGCATATATACATGGCTCATATCTACCGTAGAACAAGAAACAATCAATTTGATGCGCGTGAAAATGAACACCGGCGCGCCGCGCTGTAGAAGAGTTAACGTAATTGATTTTGCTTCTTCTTTTATGCGTACTACAGGGGTCATACCCCAAGTACGCTCGCGCGGTAAGTTTTTTTTATCATGGGATTGTTTCATGTGCCAGTGAATGCGCTAACAATGCGTTAGCATAGCTCGACAAGTGATTCGACAAATGTTCATCGCTATAATTGAATATACGTATAATTTGTTCAAACATTAAAAGGTACCGAGTGCATTTTATTAAATCTTTTATTTTCCTTTTTTTGTTTCTATTAGTGTATCATCATTATGATATCCTTTTTTCTTTAAACTCAATTTTTTTATTTCAACTTCTCATTGATTATCTATTTCTTGCTGAAATCCTTACAGCATTATATTTATGATAAACCTAGTTGATATTTGCAAAAAATAAAATAGCTTAATTAATTTATTCATCACTGACATTAAAAGATCAAAACTATTTAACTTCATCCAATCATAAAATTATTTTTAAATCTTCTAATTTGAAAAAGAAAGCACAAGTAAATTCTTGTTTCAATCAAACATTTAAACCCAAATCTCTTTACACAACCCATGAAATTAAATTTTACGGTTGCTGTTTCAATGAGTGAAGAGAACTAGCGAATTAGTATTTTTGTAGAAAGCTTAAAAGTACCTCAAAGCGTGAGCTTAAATTAAAACCGACAAAAATGAACATCAAAAATGGATTTCCATTAACTCGCTCATACTGATTGTTATTGGAGAAGAACACAGAAATTCCATGGTATAGTGAAAAAATAAAACATCGCACTTAGAAAATAATGAAGGACTTGAGCATACAGCGTTATTACGCATTAACGATTAGTAAAAACTTGTTAACGAGTAGTGAGAAAAGAGCTATATTCTTCCTTTTTTTCTGCTCTTCTCCAACCACATCACTCGTTTTACTTTTTTTTACCTTTTTCATGCTTACCTCGGCAATCTCTTTTATCTTCTCGTAAAACTTGAGTCAGATTATGCGAGCTAGCCCACCATGCGCCAACATGAATGACCGGGACAAACGTGAGTCGAGCGTAAATAAACTGCAATCCTTGTGTATCTACTCCAACTTTTCTATAATCTTTTTTTAAATACATTTTTCATCCAAGAACCGGCTCATCACTTTTATTATACCCTTTTTGCGTGGTGGCTGGTCTCTTTAGCGTAGCGCGCAAAAAAGTTACTCGCGAGTTTAATTATTTTTTTACATTAATGCGATGTAATTATTTTTTCGTCCTACGCGCGAGTATGAAGATTTCTTGATGAGGCGAGAAAAAGGTGAGCTTGGTTCTTTTGCGTCATGAAAAATATGATTATAAAAATGTGTTATTTTAAAAATATATCTTTGATGTCAAGCCTTGAAATCCCAGTTGCTTGAATTCCTAGACATTTTTTCACGGCTTTTTAAAAAGGAAGCATAAAGCAATACTTTTCTGTACTGATGTATCTTATAAATTATAATTTCAAGCAATGAAAAAGCAACTCTAACAAATTCAAGTTTCAAAGTCTACGCAATATTTTAATTCAAAAAATCTATACCAAATCATAAATAAATCATCTTTTTCCATCTCAATCGATAAATAAATTTATAAAATCACTAATTTATCAAACCAAAAATATTTTCGAAATAAATGTCGTATTTGTGCAACGAAGTTACATAAGGCGGGATAATTCTTGTAAATATTGTCCTAAATTTGTAACGAGGTGGCCTTTGATTTCGTTGCCGCAGTCATTAGCGTTTCGTCGAAAAACATTTCTACACTCGTATGACAGAATTACAGGTTGGTGTTTTTGCAGCAACATCAGCATCATGAGCCGCGTACAGCTTGAGAGCGCACATAAGCCAAAGGAGTATAAAAGAGCGAAAAAGAAACGGTATATACGGGCGACACGAGGTTTATCAACGAAACAGAATCCCATGCGCAACGAGAGAAGCTTGGCTATCCAATTTTCCGACACTTTAAAGCTCGCACAAACTCGAATGAATTGAGAAACATGCTGTAGCCGCAACGAGAAGTAGCACGACGACTATGACTAGGACTACAAGCTCCATACGCAGCTAGTCCTACGCAGTATAAACTAGTCAACGCCGTCGCCGCGAGGCTCTTTTGCATAAGGGATTTTCCATTTTACGAGCTGTACTGGCTGCTTTTGCTGTTGTCGCTGCTGCTGCTTTTCAACCATCTGCGCGTGTAGCAGCCGATTGCATATTAACTGAGCGTTCCCGCGTACATGCAGCTTCGTGTAGGTAAAGCTTCGCAAGCAGGTGTAATGGAATTGAGCTTCGGAATTTCTCTGCTTGATTGTCGTCCTTTGACGCTGTTGGCAAACTGCTGCTTTTGTAAATGCGACTACGTTATTTTACCACGAGCCCATTCATTTTTAATCAAGACTCTTCGGTCCGCATTCGCAAAAACTAAAAGGTACTTGATGCTAAACTATGCAAATTTTCTACCGACGACTCGCATCTAGTTGGTTTTTCTCTTGTAAATGTGTACTCTTACAGAATGACCGTAAAAGTGAATATTTTTCATATAGAGATAAATTTATCTAGTGCGGTTTGAATGAGGCAAAGCTCCTTTTCTCTCAAAATGCGGAAGCAGTTTGAGAACGGGCTTTTATAGTTAAGGCAAACAGACTTGAAGCTCTGCAAGATCAGCAACAGTCTCGTACGAATCTCCAACTACAGTGGAGCGTAAACACATAGACTTCCGCCTTGCTTGGCTCACGAGGCCTGGGCTAACAACAAGAGCCGGCGCAAGCCATCTTGATGCGTACGAGTGGAAGTCAGGATTGGCCAGACGATGTATACGTTATGCGCTTAATTAAGTGCTTGACTATGCTTTACCTTGACAGGCTGAACTTTGCACCGATTGTACGTTACATTGTAAATACAAGTGCTACGGTAGCTCAGCGTTTCCTCGCGGCCACTCGAGCAGGAGCTTTCGTACATTCCGCATCAAAATTCTTGCTCCGCTACTGTTTGGTCATTTACCGTGGATTGCATATGTATTTGAACTTGAGCCAAATCTAATCTTCAAACTTGATTGGCGAATTTAATCAAATTTCACATCTTGTTTAAATTGTTTGGTAATTTTTCGTACTAGTGTTTTAGTGATTTTTTAAATCATTTTATTTAGTTATGAAAAAAGGAACGATAGTTCAACCAAATTTATTACCACTTTCCAATTGGTCGTGGAAAATGCATGTAGCGTACAGTCTCTAGATCTGTTTTAGCTTGAAGGGAAAGCGCAGTAGGCAAAAAACTTGGGTCCGTTATGCAGAACGCCGCCCGTGAAAATCCTTCTTGGCCAAAAAAGAAGAAGAACGCTTAGCGAGTGCAAGCTCGGGTCGCGGTAGATTCAAATCCACGAGCTCGTCAGGAGCTCATTCTTGATTCTTCGATGCCGAGCGCACGCCGAAGCTTTCTTTCTCACACGCCCTCGGGAGAAAATGCGCAAAGTTTGGACTAGCATTTAAATCGCGTTCAAGGATATATCCTTTAAACGCCAGCAGAGCCGCGGAGGCGGCAGAGCTGCAGCAAAAGCTCTGGTGCGGGATAGCCCAGCTAGTCGTTCTTCCTCTCACACATTCTTAAGAGCAAGAGGGAGAGCTTATGCAGTTTCTTCGAGTTAAGTTCAAGCCGACGTACTTTCAGACACATACGTTTCGGTGCAATACGAGAAACAGAGAAAAGGGAGGGAGAAGCGAGAATATCTTAGTTTTACTGGCCAACTAATAAACGGCCGCGAGCTTTGCAGCAAGCCTAGCTTTCTCCATCTATATCGCTGGCTGTTCTAGTTTCTCAGTTCGGTGCTCGGCTCTTATTAAGCTTCTGCACTAGACGTAACTCTTACTGCACACCCACTTTCGGGCTGTATAGCTTCCTTGCCGTGCACTTGGTTTCTTCGTTATAGCCTTCAAGGTACAGAGTATATATATGTATGAATGCGTAAGTGTGCACCAGAGCTCTGTGCATCAGACGCATTACGTATTTTTCCTTCATTTTACTTTTTATGCTTTAGCTGTAGTATGTATACAAAAAAATGTAGAAATATACCTGTGGTATAAGCTCTTGTGTCATTAACGTGGAGTATAGTCGGTCTTTCACGTCTCTCTCTGTCATGAACGATGCCTTTTTAATTTTTCGTTTAGAATTTTCATTAGTATGAATAAAAGTTGATAAAATTCCAGCTATATTTGATGATCATAATAGATTTTATAATAAGAGTAGGACGAAATAGCTGATGTAATGAAAAAGTTTGGTTTCAAACTCTTTTTTCAAAAAAAATAAATAAAAGAGAGAGAAAAGCGAAAAAGTGAGACTCTATTGAATATACATGAAACGGATTTTTTCAAATCAGTTCAGCAAAAATTAAAAAAATTAATTATTACGTGCAGTGAAGCGCAAGCACAATCGCATTGAGTTTTCAGTCTGGTGACTTATATTCCGCGGCTCCGTCATAATCACTCGTGAAATTAAGAAGCAACTGCTGTGTGAATCAATTGCAACTACTAACTGGCATGGCTCAGTGAAGCGAACGTAACAGTACTCATTTATCCCATCAGTCTCATTACCGAATTAATTTTATTTCGAGGAGAAAGAAAAAACACCTCGAAACTATAGAGCCTCGCGCGTACCCCGCATCGAAATGCACATTCGAGGATTGCAGCGAGCACTGCTCCCCATTAACGAGGCAATCTTCTTTGAGCGAAAAACAGCGTGCCTTATGCTGCTGCCGTCGTTGCCGCCAGGCTGCAAGGCTGCTCGAGTATACTCGACTGAGGGAGGGATGAGGGTTTAGGTAACAACACACTGAGCCGAAACGCATTAAAATGCAAAGTGCAGCGAGTTCGGTGCATTTTATACCTTGAGAGTCATTGGTGTGTAGATGTGCGCGTGCGAGTGTCTGTATACCGGATCGTGCGGAGCAGCAGCCAGTAACATCAGCCGGTGTTTTCCAAATATACATGCGTATACCAGCTGCTCGTGAATACACACACACACACACACACACACATATATAACACACATACACAAATATACACATTGCTTCATTACCCTCTTCATTAGGTGAGCGCGCGATAGCGAAATAATCCGCGCCCCCTCGTCGTCGTGCATTTGTATGCACACAAACACCTATGTACACACGCACGAACTTAAATACACTTGCCGCGCGCGGCGCACTCAAGATTATCCGAACGCGCCCGCGCTTTTTTTCACTCGAGCGTAAATAACTCTCGACCCGCGACCGTGTGTCGTTTTATATACCAGGAGACGCTTTATCTATAATTAACCAAATGGCTTGTACGATAAACAAGCGTAATAATTTTTCTTTAATAATTATATCTTCCGATGTGCAATACCGACCTTTTCCGCTGAGAAAATTAAAAGGATAATTCCTGAAGAAATTTCGTTTTAATTAAATTGTGGGCAAAGAAAAAATATAAAAGACGTGCGAGAATTTCAACGACACGTCGTATAAATTAAATGATGTTTTACTCGTTAAACGCTTGGTTATATCATTCGTACGTTCTCTGTAATTTAACACATCTCTGATGTTTTGTTTCAAAGCGCACAATTGTTTCATAGTCGCCCACATTATTATTGTCAGGTAAATATCACGAAAACACCAGTCATAAACCAATGACAAACCGAAAAATTTGTATCAAGCTAAAAGAAAATCTGCAATTCTTTCCCTGTTTTTGTGCCCACTTTTTTCTCTTGCAAAGTGCTGATTTCGTTTTTAATTACGTGAATACATGCTCTGCATTCAGAGTTTTATATTGCACCGAGCTGGAAGATAGTAGAGATGTTTTATGCAATTTAATTCTAGAAACTAACCCGGGACGCCTGATAGTGAAAATTAAATGAATCTTGTTATACAATTGTGATAAGAATTCATGCTCTTAGCTACAAGTAACAGAAGGTAAAAAAAGAGCGTAGTAAGAGATATTCGTGAAATGCTTCAAATGAAGCCTAGGGACGATATTGTAGCGAATTAATACATGGTTTTCTCACGCGCAATCTTTGCCGAAAAAAGAATCCTGCAGGGATATATATCTCGAAGAAACTGGCGCACACATCCTCGCGCTGACGTTATAGACGCGAGCCCCCTAATAAATAACCCCAAAAACGAGCTCGCACTGGGCTCTTCTCTTCTCTTTACACTTATTCAGCTGCGAAACAAAAGGCGACTGCGCGCATTTATATATACAGCCGAGCAACGCTAACGAATCTCCGAGCGCGCGGGAATTGCTCGCGCGAGGAGGAATGCAAGGAGAGACAGAGAGGAAGAAAAGAAAGCTCCGGCCAAACCGCCAATTGTTAGGTGACAAAACCCGACAAAGGTCCAGTACGCGCGTGAATTTTGTTCTCGGCGAGGGCCGACATCGTTAAGTGTTTGCACAAGCAGAAGAGAGTGAGAAAGAGAGAGAGAGAATTTTTCACCAAAATACTGCAATGAACAGAAAGATATATAAGCGTAAAACGGAAGATCGAGCGCAACGAAAATCGAGGCAAGAAGAGCGAGCGTTAATTTTTGGTAGCTCGTTTACCCCGGACAGATCGTCTCAGCTGCGAGCTCAATTCTTACACTCGATGAAAAACTGTACGAGCTCCAAGAAAATTTGCATGGTTTTTATATCGAATGACGTGTACTTTGCAAAGGTATTTCGACTCGTTACTCTTTTCTCAAATAACAGTATCGTTTTAACTATTCCATAGTATTTGGAACGTACGAACATTCATCGATAAAGCATTCAATGATCAAAGTGGCAGAAAGAGGCAAGAAAAGGACGGAATCGGTACAGGTTCGGTTGTGTATAACTTGTGGACGAGTTACTATCAAACTTGGTATTTATAACGAGCGTACAATCGCATCAGCAAGACTTAAGATTTGCTTGTATTAAACAAACCATCGAAAAAATAAAGATGCAATTCGATTATTGCTATCGCAATAATTTCGAAAACATACGACGATTAAAAACCCGGCCAATAATTTTCATTTGTTTATTAAAAAACGAAGCATCGGGAAATAATCAAAACAGTATCCGTACCGCTGCTCTACCCGGCCAGTGCTCGCGTAGGATCTTTGCTTAGAAAAATGAATTTGTGCACGACTTTTTTTGCGTTCTTACTATAATGGTGCGACGACACGTACCTGCAGGAGGACAACTTGAAATAGGAACTTCTGCAAGTTGTGAGTTTCAATAGTTTATTTTTTGTGAGCCTTTCACTTTTGAATAGTTATTTAAGTTCGATTAAATTTGATCCCGCAGTTGTTTCGCCTTGGAGATCGAGCCTACACCAAAGGGGAGATCTACAACAAACGATCCGTACGACGCGATTCATCAGAAGCATGGCTTCTGCGCTTACAAAGGTAAGTAGCGATAAAAAATACATCGATCAAAACCTTAATTTTTTTCTATTTTCCTCGCAACGTCTCCCTGCGAAGGTCGGCTTCTAACGAGAGTATTAGACAGGCCGTATACTGCGCGAGCGCTATGACGACTTCCTCGGTGACTATCACTTCGACGACGTCTACGGCACTCGAAGTTTTCGACGAATTTCCTCTCCGCATTTCAGTGCCCGTAGTGAGTTCAAGGATATAAAAATTTTGCCAAATCAGAATTTCTTTTAATAAAATGCAAGCACCAATTTTGTTCGGTAGATTCAAGGCGATGCAGGATGTAATCATCCATGATTCAGAATATTTGTCACGTTTTGACGAGTTCAAAGAATTCAACGCGTATCTCTCAATGGAAATCGGATCCAATATTGTGGCGAAGAATTACCAGCAACAACGAAAATGCACTAATTTTCCCCTGCTCTCGACTATACGCAGACAAGCATAGGTTTGTCGATGCCTGATTGATGCGACACGACCTGTTATCTGAATCTATGCAAAATGTCGCGTATCATCTACGACTCGCTGGTAGCAAACAGCACAATGGCGAGATTCGTCGTCGGGCCGACGATCGATCGCTTAATCGAGAATATACACGAGAGTGAATTCGAGGATAGCAAGCAGAAGATCTACCTATGTACAGTGGCTACGACTTCAATCTAGTGGCGTTTGAGGGGGCGCACAATTTCACCGAGTTGCCAACGATACCGGACTTTGGCTCGGCTATCTTAGTTGAGAAACTGAAAGACGTCAGGGACAGGATAATATATAAGGGTGCGGGAGAAGTTGTACACTCGAGAAAAAAAAATGACGATACAATTTATTCGTTCAGATGCTGCTGTGGACCGGTGCCGAGAAAGAAATCATACCCTTGTGGATATGTGACTGTCCGGATCCGTGCCCGTTACGTAATTACGAGCGTTTGGTCGAGCACATACGACTTCGCGGCGAATACCGTGGCTGTGAGTGGGTGCACAGGAGACTGCTCGGCCTCTAGATCGACTGTGGCGTCTTGGATTCAGCATTCTCAATAACCTACGTATACATTTTTTAAGATTTTTTTACCACTTTTCCTTAATTTGACTTTCAAAATGACCTTTTGAAATGAGTCAACCTAAAAAAACTAAAACTGGATTCAGATTCAGTGACCTCAAAAACCTAAAGTACGCTAGGGCTAGTCTCTGGACGCGAACATTTTTTTTGCGAGGTTCTGTTACTTAGGTCTTATAACGTTTCTGTGTATCTAAAATCTACATAATGTTATATTTGCCAATTCCCATGGTTATTCTCAATTATTCAAATGATTCTACCATTTTTTCGTAACCCACTATCAATTTGAACTTTAGGTTAATTTTTCATTAATTTGATTGTTCAGTTGTGTAAATTTGTATTTAGAGTAAAAGAATCTTGATGAATACAGCTGAGCTTAATGAATTGATTCAATGAATGATATGCTGATATATATCTGTTCGTTTTGAATATATCAACATTGATGAAAATGAAAATTTCACTGAGAACATGGATGAAAATCACGAAACAATTCAACAAGATGGGAATGTTAAATGCGATTCAGCAAGCCAAGTTTGGAAACATGCTACATACTAGCAAATGATAAATATTTGGTTTTGTATTTACTAGAAAGAAGATTCAAATATTCAAAAAATACTTCCAACATTATTGCAAATCGATCCAAACAACATCCATTATTATTTCTTTAACAAAAAAGAGAAAAATATTTTTGAAACACACGTAAAAAGGGTTTTGTAAAATTGTTTTGGGAAATTTCTTACGTTTTTAATGTAGACTACTTTAAAAAATCTTAAAAATACTAATGATATAACTGAAGACTGGTGATGAGTGGTTATTTGCAGTATCTAGAGATTTTTATGAAATTTGTAATAAATTCATAAATTTGCCTCCCAAAGATTGCAAATGCAACCGCCTCTTTTTGAAATACCGAGACAGGAAATGTATTAATCAACCTGTTTGGATCCATATGATCAGCGCGATATCGACAGCGAAGGCAAGGATTTCGCCTCGATTAAGAGTGAATTGATAATTAAAGAAATTATGTGGTATCGGGGTTGTGCTCGAAGCACAGAAAAGAAATGTAAATCCTA
The DNA here is from genome assembly GCA_034770305.1 of Trichogramma dendrolimi. Classification (NCBI taxonomy): domain Eukaryota; kingdom Metazoa; phylum Arthropoda; class Insecta; order Hymenoptera; family Trichogrammatidae; genus Trichogramma; species Trichogramma dendrolimi. The sequence continues at coordinate 75,905 of JAPMIB010000063.1, forward strand.
ACCTCAGACCAAATTACCAACATATACATTTTAGCAGAGCAATTTCCGTTAATGCCAACGACAAAAATCTGAGAGGAATTGTTGCTTGATTGCAATGAAAGGATGATCAGGACTGCAATGAACACTAAAATCCTTATCTACAGCTTTAAACCAGCCATAAACAATAAGCTGATTCTTCGGGTGATTCGGGAATACAGCGGAGCTTGGGCATGTGGGCTGTGGGCCACGTGGGAACCCCATGTGGCCCACAAGAACTAATATACAAAAGTAAAATACAGAGTCATTTACAAAGCAATAATGGTGGTAATACTTACATATAGACCAGTAACAATATTTACAAGTAAAGTTAACACAAGAAAGCTTGAGACGGAATGAAAAACAAATTGCAAATATTGAACGATATTAGTGAGCAATTAAAAGCAGAAAAATGTATGACAGAGACAGCTTAGATCAGCTGGGTACGTAAATGAAGTTATAGTTTCGAAGCCATTGAATTTAGACCTTCTTTAGTGAGTATTAGTATGACCTCCGACTGAGGTGATTTGCGCATAAAGACAGTCAAATTTCGGACGATTGGGCTGGGGTACTGGTGATGACGAGATAGCGATTTTGCTTCACAAAATAGATGGTATACACTTTTGGGCCATAAAGGACTCAAAGAAAGCTGAGATTCGCCGCCAGTATCAAACAAATCCTTATTTTCAATTCTTGCCAGCTTATGGGACTGAGCATCAAGACCATCGCGTACAATCGATGAAGAGCACTGGAAAACGATGGCACGAGTGTGTTCCTTGACACAGCGTGGGTTCCTTGGTTTCCAGCTTCGAGTCTTAGTTATGAATCGCTCGTGGTGTTTTAGACCCATAGTGGAAAAGGTCTTTTTAAGGACCTGGTCGTCGGAAAGCTGTAGGCTAGATGGCACGCCAGACAGTAGCATTAAGCACTGGTCAGCCTGCTGTGAGTGAGGTAAAATAGAACCAGGAATTCTGCTTATAAATTCAGAGCACTTTGCTGTAGCGATTTTTAAATTCTCAAGATCTTCTTTTATTGGCGATACAGAAGGAGTCAAGGAGTGGATGACTTAACTTCCGACTGAGACATGACGAAACAAGCTTAAATTCCAAACACCAGCAAAAGACGACTCGAAACGTAAACACACGACACTTAGCAGCAGAAAACTGCGGACTTTTGAGATATTTGATATCTTTTATCAAATTCCAATAAGAAAGCAAAAAGAAAACTGTCGCGAAAGACTGGGCTTTATATGACGAAAGCATATTAAGTAGTTCCTGCCATACTTGCTAGGTGGAGTGTAGCAAGCGCTCCTCGATATAGCAGCGACAAGACAGTGACAACTAAAGCAACAAGGACGACTCACCCATAGCATTATAGAACAAACTAAAACGTCATTAGAATTTACTCTAACAAGATACAGTAGGAAGGCTCAAAACTGCCATGCGACGTATAGTTAAGGAAACAAAGCTGCGAGAGTCGCTAAAGCTCCGACCAAGAAACAGCTATCTATTTAATTACACGGAACTTCGATTTGCCTATAGTCTTAGAAACGCCGCGAGTATAAAGTTCCAACGTACAGCTGAGCGGAATTAGGCTTCGGGAGCGCGTTTTAATGGTCGTTATAACTTATCAATGGACGAATAAATGCGCGGGAAGGCCGGGGGAAGGGCAGAGAATCCGCCGAGGCAATATCGACATTGAGAAGTGCAGAGCACGCGAACACTCGTTAGTGGCTCCGTTTGTTTGACTTTCGGTAGCGGTACCGTGCACTTGTGAGAAACTGAAATTTTCTCTCTCTCTCTTCTCTCTCTCTCTCTCTCACTTGCTTTCTCGACGCTCACTGCTGAGCTATTTCGAGCTGTGACTATCCTGAACCACCTACATGGGGGTGCTTACGCCCGCCGTCTCATATGCTGCATAGACGAGTACGAGAACCGCGAGACTTTGCGCGCAACTTTTTTGCCCTCATCTTTAGCTCATTTGAGCTTGCTATGTTATAGCTGCGTATGCGGAAAGATGTGCTTTACAACGTGTGCCTGTGCAAGCTAGTTTTGTCAAGTTTTGATTGAAATTTGGCTCGGAGCTCGATTAGTTGTACGTCGAACGTATATAATCGGCTGCGTGCGTTATACGAATTTTCGGTGATGAAGAAAGTTATGTACTGAATTAAATTTTCTATTAGTTTAAAATATTGCCTAGGCCAGCAAGCTAATTTTGGAAGATTTGAGAAATCATGCAAATTTGTATAACTAGTGTCTACTTCTATTTCTATACGGTGTCTCGTTGCGCGGCTTTCGAGTAAAATGAACGTATTTGTTTTTAACTACTATCGTGTATTCGCATTCACGTAGGCCCTCGAATTTCGTGATTCCACAAAAGTTTTCATTCCCAACGACAAATAACGCGTATAGTGTACATGGGCAAATTTATAAGTGGCTTGCGCTACACCTTCGACGTTACACGCGCGCATTATACGCGCCGACGTCAAGCTTATATGTGCTTTGTATAACTAATTAAATATCAAGAAGTCAGCTCTCGGCATTCTCGCAACGGTATATATGCAGTAGTGCTCGCAATTTCTAGATGTATCTAGTCTTGGGGGGTACAATGCGTGTACACGAGCCCGGCGCTACAAGCTGCGCCGTACGTGCGCTTCGAAACTTTCCTTCGTGATGGTGCTGCAGTGACTCGGAGAATCCATTTCGTCGTATGCGCGTCGTACGGAGTATTAGCGAACTAGGTGCACAATTGTACACGTCGAATTACCGGAGCCAACTATATACACAATATCCTCGCGTGGCCTTGGAAAGCTCCCGAGGTAACGAGAGCTACAAGACTTGCATAGTTGAGGCGGAGAGACAGTCGCTCGCGTCGCTTATAGGTAAGAATCAGGTGCATGTATAGCAGTGCGATTGCCCCTGAATAATGTCGACACGATCTGGATCGCGATACGGGCGCGTGGCCTGCGATTATTTCGCTTTTAACTCCATCTAGAGATGGGACATTTATTTTGTAGCTAAGATAACGATAAGGGGCATTGAGCGAAAAAAATCGTGGCACTGACTCGAGTTTATACATATTATGAGTATAATTATGAGACAATGGGTAAAATTATGCAAATGCTTGAAATCCATTGAAAACCAAGTCAAAAAAATGTTGTTTTTGATTATCTTATTGAAACTCATACAAACAAATAAAACCCATTGAAATTAAGAATATTTGAAGTGAATTTTGATTACGTTTATGAGAGCTGAATTCCTCATGATTAAATGAAAATTTGTATGAAATGCTCAAAACTCTAAGCAGCTGATGGTGCAGAAATTTAAGACCTGCTAAATAATTGCACTTGTGCTGCAAGTTTCAGGCTATATATAGGTACCAACGTTTCTCTCACTGGTCTTCTATACATGCATACGGGTACTTGTTCAACTCTCCCTCTCTCTACAAGTTAAAACCACAACGGAGCGAATATCATTGCCCAAGTATTTTTCGGTCGAATTAATCACGCGCACGGTATATGCTACTCTCCCTTATATCGGAATAGTTTTGCATGTATATTATGCATGATCGTAGCCGCACATTGAAATCCTACAACAAGATAGCACAACCTTCGCTCTTTTTCTCCCTCTGGCTCCCTCGAGCCATCCATATGTAATGCACACGTGTGAATGTATCCGTTTATACGTATACGTATTTACATGTATAAACTAAACACATTCAGAAGCATAGCAACTCTCGAAACTGCAAGCTGGCCTCGCTCGAAACCACATGACTGTGGTCACCACGTGCATGTGCATGTATGTTTGTGCTAGATAAAGAGAGGATGAGTACACACATATCCAGAAAGAGAACGAGAAAGAGAGAGACAGAGAAAGAGAGATCAAGAACAAGGTGTACCAATGAGAAATGTAATGGCTGAGGCTTCTGCTCAAGGTCCTATATCCAAACGTACTTATCAAAGAGAAGTTTTAAATTCATTCGACAATTGTTTAGTACATAGTTTCAATTTGTTTGATATGAAATTTCTCAAGTTTATATTTTGAAAGATTTTGAAAAACAACTTTCCATATTTATTTGAAATACCTTACCATTGAATTCAAAGAGTTGGTAAAAAATATTTGTTAAGTGCTTTGTATTAGATGAAAATTTTGAATTATGAGTAAGCTTTACAATTGAATAAATGATTGCACCATGTATATGATTTTCTAGAAAACTTTGAAAATTTAATGAAGTGAATTATTTGTATTGTTCTTAATAGTTCGGAGCTTATACAGCCATCGTTCAGGGGGAAAATTTTCAAAGTTATTATAAGTAATCTTTATTTCAAGAATCGACTATTTTTAAATAAAATTTTATTTAAATTAATATTTCAAAGTTTGTACACCGGATATGTGTTCTCAAGTTTGTCGACCAAAAACTGGACGCCGTACATTACGTACGAAGAGTAATTGTGGTTAATTAGAAACTCAAAGTTAAACATGTAACATTTACATAATAAGTCAAATTAAAACACTAAGGGAATTTGAATTAATAAATTGTAGAACATAAAAAAGTAATATGAAATATAGCATTAATTTTCATCAAATTGTGTATCGATATTTTTTTCAATTCATCTTTCATACTAAAACAACCTTAACAAAAAATAAATCAATAAAAAACTTTCATTATTAGGAAAAATGTTAATATGTACAGCTTTCGCAGCAGTTCAGTATCTCAATCTTGTAAATTAGTTTCAAAATTACTTAAACGCTTCGTGATCGATTTAAAGATCTCTCCGAAAGCTCGACGGATACGAGCGCGAAATTTCAATGAAGCTATCAAAAAAGAGAGGCGCTTGCTCCTTTACGCTCTTAATATGCACACAGGGGGGTGGTTTACGATGGCCTTCGACCCAAGCAATTTTGCCTTGGCAATTGAAGCAATTTAGCCTTTAGACGCGGCACCCACACACAGACCGCTACTGCTACTAAGGTAAAGACGTCGGAGCTGCAGCGCGTGCAGGTGTGGAAAACGAGGCGCTCGCGGGCTTATTTAGGATGTATTTTGCATTAATTATTCAAATGAGCCAAGGAGGAGGCCGGAACGATGCTGCTGAGATTATCATAAATTACTCTGACATCGTGCCGTTCTCGCTCTAGTCAAGCATGTCTATTCCTTAGCTCGAAACTTCATAGCATCCTTACGACGGACACCCTTGTTCCCTAGGAACCCGGAGTCTCTGTGCATCTATTTAACCGAGCTTATACGATTTTCCAAAGGTAAGCGCAATTATATATGAGCAACCAAATTCATTCACCAACTAGATTTTTTTGTACAATGTAATGAGATTGAATGTAATTAGTGGAAGGGCTTTGAAGCTTGTAATTAGAGCAGATTAGGTATTTAATTGACGAAATAACGAAAGAAATTGACGGCATTTATAAAAAAACTTCGTTTATTTTTCATTATGTTCCAATTGAAACGCAGTGGATGAAACTCCGGCGTATCCACTCGTTTCAGCGAAAAAAGCTCAACTACGTAAACAGCGCAAGGATATGCGACCTTTTCCGACGTCATTGTGGATCGCCTTTCAATTTTGCGAAGTGCAGCGATCTGAGATTAAAGACCTCGCTGCTGCGCGTGGGCCGAGTACACAGTAAGGTGTGTTTCTATGTATATAACGAAGCAGTTCTCTGTCTAACTCGCTCTTTCTCTGATTTGCACTGGTACACTGACTCTCTGCAATCCGCGCCGCCTGCTTTTTTCATTTCGGTCGAGTTTGATGAACTTGACGTGCGGGAGCGCGCGCGCGCGAGCGAGTGCTACTCACTTCTTGCAACGAGCTCCCCGTGTAATAAAAGCGACGAGTGGAATTTACATATTTTCCTCGACTCTTTTTTCAGCCCAGTCCAGAGGGACTTTTATTCAATTGAAAAGAGGCGAAAATGAGAAATCTCGGGTGCAAGAGACTTTCCGCAGAAGCAGCAGCAGCACCTGATGATGGAAAGTGGGTACATATATTTTGAAAGAGAAAAGAGACGCAGATTATTGCGCGTTTTATCATGCAGATGAATGAGGAGAGGTCTCGGACACGTACATAGAGAGCAAAAAAAAAAGATTTATATCATTAAACGCGTGCAAGAGAGAAAGAAAGACATCAAGAGGATGAGAGCGAGAGGCTAAAAAAGAAAGCGTAGTTGCATCGAATGGAAATGATATTTAGTTGAGACAGCGAGTAAAGGGATCGAGAGCAGCCACATAATGCGGTTACGCTAATTTTGCGCGACATCAATCAAAAGTTTTTAATTATTTTTTAATGCAAGATTGTTATACTATACCTCGGTATTCAAAAGTGATTGTTTCGCTCCGGCTGGGACTCAAAATTTAATTTTTCAAAGATTTGACATGGTAACGGTAATACGATTTGAAAGTACAACTTTTCGTCGTAGCAATTTACATTTTTTAAAAAGTCCTCTCGATTTGCATACGGAGTTAAATATATATATCGCAATACTAGTACTCGAGTCTGAAAAGCCTCGAGCATTCGAAACGATTCAAGCTTTTTTCAGCACTTTTCGCAGCGTGAAAGATATATTATCAAGTAAATGTATATCTGCTTTATCTTTTTTATTTCTGTTTTCAAGGAGCAAGTTTATTGCTGTGCGCGGGTCGCATTCACTTCAAGACGTCTGTGACGACGGTTTTTGAGCAGAAATGGCATAGAGCAGCATCACGATGGAGCAAACGATATGAAGACATATCGCTGCTCGTGATCTCTCGACTTGAATCGTCTCTCGTAATTTTCTCTCTTATTCTCTTTGCGCAGTGCCGTAGCAGCCGCAGCAGCAGTTTGTCCTCGAAAATACCAAGAGCCTGCAGAATACTGCCAAATATTGCGCGCACGAGGAAACACAATCTGGCTACTCGCATGAGTTTTGATGTAAACAATGTAGATCTTGGCGAGATCCGTCACGAGGCACACCTACACGAAACTTATCCCTCGGCTCCTTGAGAAAATATTACGCTTGGTCTCCTCGCGCTCTTTACAACGCGCTTGCCACTGTAATTGTTGCGCTTTTGATAGCAGCATCACAACTTTATGCTTCAAATACGTGTAATATACATCTGCGTGTAAACTTTTTTGTTGTATCTCAAGAGTACTCCAAAAGTGTAAAACTCACTTTGCATCTATTTTGTGCAGTGGCCATGGAATTTGTTAAGATTTTTTTTCCGACTACTTTGATTCTCGAAGGTAAATATACACTTATGTTAAGAATCGTCATTGTCGTAATGTTAGCTTTCGTAAACAATAAAAAATTAGGGTAAATATATAATTTTGAAGTAATTGTAAAATCTGTGAAAAGATAATTCCTCAAAATATCGTAACGCAGCTTACAAAATGATTTAAATGTAAGAGTGTCATAATGTTTCACACGTATCTTTATGTCGAACCCTTTTAAATTCATAAAACATGCCAAAATCAGTTGCATTCAAACGCTGTTGAAGTGTTTGGCGAAAGAGTAAAATAAAAAGGTTGGTGCACCCGATCAAGCGTGAGCGTTATCGTTACACATAATCTTCTCTCCTTCCTTTTACCGAAGCACAAGTAGAAAAAAATTTTCAGCAGAAGAAACGATCGACTGCTACTGCAGTGCTGTTTCTGTTGGTACTATATACTGTGTACAGCATCTGGAAATACGATTGAGACATGCGCGGCAATGCAATGGTCTACAAGGTAGGCTTTTGATTCAAAGTTTTTTATACTTTTGCCTGAACACATAGATACACGGATATCTTGTTCGCCAATTCATACACTGATCATTATAATATGCATGTTTAAATAAACCTTCTGGATAAAATTTATGGTTTTACTCTTTATTCGTGTTGAATAAAGAAATAAACGTATGAGGTGTGCCGGAAATTAAATTTTCTTCAACGAAACGTTTCACTTATTTAACAAATGCAGATTACATCAGGACAGATCTGAAACTATCAGTTTTATGTTTTATTGCAAGATTGAATAAGTTCATAATTTGGTTGGCATATTATGTTAACAACCAAGTATCAGTCTGAGTGATTTTTTTCGAGTGTAACTACACCATTACATTCATTGCCGCTACCTCGCAGGCAGAAGAAGTCTCTGCGTAATTTCCATTTTAACGCATGGTGGCTGCGAGAAGTAAAAAAGAAATTTAATAAGTCTGGCGCAAGATTATCTTTGTGCGATGATCATAAGATAAGCATGCAAATTCGTTTTCAATTCTCTCATCTCCCGTAGCGACGAAGTATATATATATTTTTTTTATAACTTCATTTAATTTCATCTCTTAATATTCACCCAATTATCACAATAAAAGATGCAATGAGCCAGCTTTCACTCACAGCTGTAAAGAATAAAAAATAACAAAAAGGAGGCAGAAAAAATACACATTTTTATTCGCTCCGTTCTAAAATCTGCCTTATTCCCTGTCCATCTTCTTTGCGATGTGTACCGTCAAGTATACCACCCCATCTTCTACTCACGCTCGATCCACATAATATTAATTTCACTCGTCAATCCTGCAATGTTGATCGCACAGATGCATAATCCGATGCATGCCTCCCTCGCACAAACGCACATTTAAACAGTTAGGCTATAAGAAGAACGACCGAGCATGGAACCAGTTCTGGCTTTCCGTCTCGGTTTATCGCGAAACTATTTGCATCTATAAAAGCGCAACGCTTACGATGATCATCTTGCATTTAGTGGCGCGCTCGCGCGTATGAATATTGCACAATATATGCGTGCACGTACAGCACGCCGGAACACCGAGGCGCAGCGCGAGAGTATAAATATGTATGACAAGATCGCTCGCTCTTGTGCTCAGCCGAAGGAGCCAACGCTTCTTTCTCTTGCTTCAGCGATGTCGCTTTTTATTTTGTTTCATCGCGCACAACGTGTATAACGTGCATTATGTTGCACAGGCTCACGGTACACGTATACGCGCACCCCGTGTAGTCGAGATATTTCGAATATATTAATTAATGTGTACAGGCGTTTCTGTATACGTGATGTACATTCGGGGCGCAAGGAAGGCTAAAAGCGTGTACTTGCAGCGCAAGGCATGCCTCGGCCGTTGTCGTCCGTCAGATCGACATCACCGCGCACCACCGCGGTCGTGCGCACAGCACGTTGTCTTATAGGTATGTGCTGCACATGTATGGAATACGCACGCGTGTGTGCATGGGAACTCGCGATTGATATCGTAATTAAGAAGCGCATATACGTACCTGCTTCTACGTACATATGTACATGCATACCCATATACCTACAAATGCTAAAGCCGACTTTGCACACGCCGCAGGAATATACGAGTTGAGACTGAATTATTCGCGACTTCGACCACGTGTATAAATTACCTAAAAATATATTAAATAATATTAAAAACCTAAAAATATTATGTATGCTCTAGAAATTTTAAAATCACAATCGAATAGATTATACAGTTGCACATGCATAGAATAACAAAATTTTTTATATGAAAATATGTATAATATCACCTCAAGTACGCGTAAATATGATAGGAGAAGTGGGATTATGCCAATTGGAATTTGGAATTGACCGATTTACATGCACAGCTCCACCACTGCATATATGAGAACTTCTAAATTGAAAAACACAAAAGTTTTGCTAAAGAAATCGTTAGAAAATTCGATACAAACTATATGTGTGCATGTCCAGAAAAAAAAGTAAGAAAAAGATAAAAAGAGCAGGTATACAAGAATTTTTCTACACGTACCCAATACTTTCGAGCACAGGGAAAAAAGTTATTTTCTCTTGTTTGCAATAGGTAGTTATAGCTATAGTTATGTATAGCAACGGCGTGCACCACCGTGTAGGTAGGCAACGTACAGGGTATATAAGAGCCGATGGAAAGCTGCTATACTGTAGTCGGGCTAACGCCGAGCAAGGTGTATTATACGTTCCAAGGGGTATAAAGGCCAAACATGTAGTTACGCAAAAGGTTCGCTTCTCTCTCTCTCTCTCTCTCTCTCTCTCTCCTGAAAAGTTTTCCGGCAACTGCAACTTCAGCAGCAGCAGCAGCAACGCGCCAGTAGTACACGTTTGAAATTTCAAGACGCGCTCTCATAAGACGATTTGGAGTTTGTTACATGATGCGACCATACGTACCTGCGAGTCGCGAGCAACTGTTATCAGACTGCAGCCCCAATAGCGTGTGCGCATGTGTGTGTAAGCTAGCATGTACCTCATGCACACATCTTGGCACGCGCGGATACGTATATACTGGGTCCGGCTTCAAAGGAGTAGTACATACACAGCGGCAAGTCCGAACTTCTCTCTATCTTTCTTCGATAAGTACATGTGAATTTCAAATTTACGTGATGAAAGAGAGGTCGGAAAGAGCTGCTACTGCCTCGATGTGTACGTGCATACTTGTAGCTTGCTGCCAGCTCGTACAAAATACTTTTCATCGCGAGCTCGAGAAATAAACTTTCGCATCTCTCTCTCTCTCTATGTACCATTCTGCTACATATAGGGTTTATATACATGCACACGTATGTACGTGATGATGCTCGCATTATGCGCTCATAACCCCCCCCCCCCCCCCCCCCCAACAAATGGGATCTTTTTATGTATACAAATGCCTTTTCCAAGTATTTGCTTAAATATTACGTTTTAAATTCAATTCCAACTTTTTTACAAAAGGAAAAATTGTGATAGATCGATACTCTCGAGTGGAAATGAAAAAGTTATATTTTTTTATTAAAATATGGCGTGAGCAATTGATATCGATGGAAATAAAATAGACGCGTTTATATTTAAAAGGTGCAACTACAGCAGTCATTATCTGTCTAAAAGCTTCGAGAGCGAAAAATTATCGGCCCTCAAGGCTTACTACAGTCCCATAAACGCCTGCATAGAAAAGCTATAAGTATACTCACTGCAAGTGTCTCGTGACTTTTCAGTGAGCTAGGTCGGACGTAAACAAATTATCGGCACGAGCGTTCGAAAGGGGTCTGTGTCTTTCTCTCTCATAAAGAAGCTGGGGAGAGGGAGATAGAACCACGAAGAGCAAGTACCGAGCTGCTACAGACTGTGTACTACAGCAATCACTCTCATGGGGAAACTGAATTATCTCCGTGTATTTTGCAGCTTTCCAGTACAAACTCTACGTCTATCCTATAAATGTACATTACCGACGTACATAGAAGCAGAGCACGAACGAGAGAGAGAGAGAGAGAGAGAGACAGGAGATAGATAGATAGAGAGCGTAGATCTCAAAGCTTTACACACGTATGCCAGAGCTTTACCCCGCTTTTGTGAGTTTGCAGCTCCTACATCGATTTTTTGACTATAAGTCCGATAGGGTTGTGCTGGTGAGTTTATACGAGGCCTTCATATACGCTGGCTATGCGTATACGTAAATGGCATTTATATATAGCCTATCGGAACCAGTTTTATGATACAATACGCATTTGGCTTCGATTTCAGCTTTTATGAATCTGCATGAAGCATTAAGTTTTACGAAACGACTATCTTCATCGAAATCTCGTTATGACTATACGAAATCCTAGAAATTTTCACGTAGAAAAAAAAATTTAATCAGAGACCCTAACTCTCGTATAGCTTGACATTGGATCAATAAACTCGATGGACCCTATTATGCACAATTTGAAATGTCGTTGTGCTTTTTACATGAACACAATGAGAAGTATCAAAGCAAAAACAATAGTATTCACGTTCAAATACTTTTAAAGAAAAAAGCGGCTGTAGTTTCATTGATTTATTTTATGCTGTTCATAACAAGGGGAAATTTCGAAATATTTTAGGAAGCTATGAAGTATTATTCAATACTGACATGTATAAGTGTTATTTCGCGTAGGATTTAGCACGCTAAGGCTATACGGTCTGTAAGCGGCTCGGTCACTATACATAAAAAGAATCGTATGGATTAATAAAAAAAAAGTATGCATTGAATAAAGTTTATCTCGACTAGAATTTCTATTCGTTCCAACACGAGTGGATACGTGAATGTTCCACGTATAGGAGGGAAAAAAAATAAGAGAAGTAAGCCAAAAACCTTGCTCCAAACCAACAGAACTACGTAAGCCACGAATTCTCAGCCCTATATTATAATCCAGGTAGCTATATTCTATTAAAACCGCGAGAGACCATAGTTCACCGCGAGCTTGCAGACCATTTCGTATTCGAACGTTTATATATCGATAAGAGCTGCCTCTACGATTCGCCTTTCCAATTTTATTCGATACATCGGAATGCTGCTGTTGTACGGAAAAATTCAACGGAAAACGGCACGAGAGTTTCGTATGCGCGAAAATAAAAAAGCTACGGTTACGGTGGCTTTTAGCAGCCTGCCAATAGCCTCTGCTACGGCTCTTTGTTTATAAAGAAAACGTATGCGTACTGAAGATTGTTTTATCGTCGTGCTTGTTACGCAGTACGATTCCCTCCAAACAGCCAGCAGACTCCTAGGCAAAAAAAGGTTGCTGAGTGCAACTCGTGCCTTTGGACGATCGACAGATTTGTGAGGTAATTTAGCGAATGGTTAGTGGGTGGAATAAGCTCGCTACTTTTCTCCACTCTGCACCCGCCAATCCAAAGGATTTTCCCTATTCCACGAAGGCTGTTATGTATTATTTATAAATAAATGGATGCATCGATAAAGAAAAAAAGCTTGGAGAAAAAGCTTGTTTACCATATAAGGCGAATTTACTTTGAATTTCAAATAAGATCGAGGATTTTGAATAAATTTTACAAAATGTAAAGTTCTAGTAAACAGTAAATCACAAGTTCCTAACGAAATGCAATTTAAATGAGAAAATGTTATTTTAACGAGGTTTTTTTATCCCCGCCCCCCAGGGTTGGGAGACAATCCCATTGTTTCACATTGCAATTTTTTAATAAATAAGTTAATGACACTTATATAACGTCGTACAATTATACTTTGTCTTAATTCTGTTCATTGTGAAAAAAACATGAAGCATTGACAACAAGATTCATATTCACAATGGAGGTGTAGTTTCCGTTGAATTAATAGAATAAATAAATTTCAGCAGCCCTTGCAAGGTTGAGAATCCTTTCGTTCTACTCAGGGCGCAAGCTCAATTTTCACGAGACGCGAATAAACGAGCATGCAGTGGTGGCAGGGTACAACCGGCGGCGAGTCGCATCGTCGTACTATTACGGAGAAACAACAAACGATTGAAGTGGCAACGCACAGCCTGGCACAGACACGCCAAACTTTTGATTGCGATTCGGTCTTATTTCCATAATCCAAAATGAACCGATAGAAGCAGTCGGTGCGTTCGGGCGTTCGGTATGTAGCGTCGACGGCGACGGCGGCATCTCGCGAAGGTGGCAGTGCACGAATCAACAGGGCGCAACGAAATTTACAAAACCCTCGTCATAATGAGCTGAGGCCCCCTTCTGAATAGACTGCGTCTCACGGATTTTCCTTACGCGCGCGTACCCGCAGACACCGCAGCCGGGCAGACTCTTTGATTCGACTCTGATGCGTAAGATAGCTTCGGGGTTTCTCTCTCATTCTCCATCAGTGAGGGAAAGAGAGACTACCAGCTCGGATCTGCCATGCTTAGCATCTTAGTTTTCATGTAGGCCCTTTGATGCTTTTTCCACGCTGTTTGCTTTAGAAATTATTATATTCGAAGCTTATGCTTGTTTGGCAAAATATTTATTTGACTTTTGTCTGAACGTTGATTTCGCTCACGGGAAACGGAAATGATTTTCTTTTGTTCTTTTTTTTCGTGTACACGTGAATACATGTTTACATCAACTGACGTAACTACGAGTTCAATGGTGTTTGTAGGGAACATTTTAGTGATGCTAAAGTAAATGATATTATTTTAAAAAATGTTTTAAATTTTTCAATATTTCAAAATAGTTCTCTACCACAGATGATTAGTGTTATGCAACGTTAATTATCTGACTTGTTGTTTTCAAATTAATGCGAAAACGTATTGAACTTTTTAATAATGACAATAAAAAACTTATATTTTTAAATAATAATCAAGGAAAGCAATATAAATGTTTTACTTTTAAAATCGAATATTCAGTCCCATTCCATATGATGCATAAAAGCTATAATAAATCTCTGCAATCATAAATGTCAGTTAACACGTTTTTAATTGAATTGACCAAAAATGCCACTCAATTTCTACCATTAAATCTCTTCGAAAAATAATTCAAATATCGACTTGAAAATGCTCTTACGCAAAATTTATTAACATCATTTCTTCCTAATTATTCAAACAAAAATGAAGTAAACAACGAAACAACAAAGCGAATGTTTCACCTCAAAATTTTATTTTTTAAACATGAGCCCGCTTTAGAAACGGTATGAATCTAGATTAAAAAAGTTAGGTAGGGTAATTTAGTCAGATTTTAGGTAGCCGACGTCCAAAGGCTCTTAAAAATCGTCATGTTCCCCTATGAAAATATATTTTAGCAAACAATTTATCGAATTTAAAAAATTCGATGTTTAAAAAATGTTACTATAGTATCGTGCATCATTATCAAGTAAATAGTTACTGATGATGTTTATTGTAATGTTGTTTTTAAAAAAAGGGTAAAAAAGTTATTCAGGAAAAAGTGAATTTCTATTAAGATTTTGTGAAACACCATACATGACTATACATTTATCATATTACATGAAAAATGTTTTTGTTGAAAAGTTTGTAAAATATTTGATATTGGTAACACGCTTAGCGATCCTTGCATATTATGATTCACATTTGAAAAGAACATATCCATTTTATTATTGTCAAAGAACACGAAATATTGCAATAAATACAGAACCGAGGAAAACAATATCAATAATGATGTGTCACTATGTGTCTAAGCAACTGACTTAATTGACAAGCGTAGGATATTAAAATATCCTTTTTACTCGTTTTCTCATTTTATAAAGACGCAGATTTCTTTTGTCTAAGCAGCTCGAAAGAATCTATGAAGGGCACCTTAGACAGCTGCGAATATATATAATATAAGAAGCATTCTAGCTCAGATTTTTTTATTGATGTGTTCTACTTCTTTATCTCTCCTACGGTGATACTCAGCGAATTGCATGTAAACAAGTTCAGTCTGTGTTGCTCTCTGTATACGCGCGTGTTGGGTCTATGCTATATATGCGCTCTTTTAAGATCGTTGCGAGAGAGGGTATCGCAGTAAGTAGATGTGTTTTCATCTAGGCGCGCGTCGCCCTTTTGTATACACGGCTTCGCTCAAGAGAAAGGCTATCTTGTGTATTATATGAATCACTGGCTTGCGTTTTCATATTAGTCCGACGGGGAATCCCTTTTGATGTTTTATATTTTTGACCAAAGGATTCATTTGGCAGACTTTGATTTTTTCTTTCGATTCACAACTCAATTATGTACACGAGCAACTGATACTTTAATTGGTTGAGAGTGGATTATAAAGAAAAGATATTTTGTTCAAGAAATTCATATGCACGTTTAATTTCAAGAACACCGCCTCATTGATACATGCAGAGTGCAATCGATTATTCTTAAAGAGAAGATTTATAATTAGCGATAACCAAACTTGTATAAAAGTATTATATAATTTACTAAAAACATCTACATAACTTAATAATCGACAAGATGATCTAATTTACTAGATATTTTAATCAAATATTTTTGTAATAAATTTTAGTTTGACGATGACTCATAATGTAGCTGCTCACATCGGAGTTTTGTACATATTTAAACATAAATGAGTAATTAATTCAAGTTGGAAACAATATCTCATTTAATTTTTTCAGAAGAGATAACGCCAATTTCAGTGAGCATACTCTTCACTGTATTGTGCGCGTGAAAAGCCTTGAAAATCTCCCATAGCCGCAGCAAGGCTGATTTTCAGAAATGACACGTTGGGAGACAGTACAGAAAGGCTTGTTGGGCTTTTCATACAAGTGAATCTAATAGCAAGTCTTTGTCCTCACAACATCATAATTAACGAGAAAGTCTGAAACGTTAAATCAACTCTGCAGCACAGTTGTTGACGCGACCTGAACTACAGGTCGTATATTTATGAGCTTCACTATGGACTCAAATGTATGATATGCATGCGAGGGTTCAACTTTTATAAATAGTTTCTGTTTGAAGACCAATAAATGATGAAATAAAAAAAGTGAAATGTATTAAATGATACAAAAGTATATTTTTTGACTAAATATTTTTTTTTACTTGCAATGAGTTGATTGTTCTGTAGCTGATTCGTTGGCAAAATTTCCCCGAGAGTCATGAATTTACTCCAAATTTTTTCTCGGAAAATCTGAAAATTCATAATTTATTTTAAAGATCCACATGCAATCATAAATTGTTACTTTTATTATGTGATTAATATATTTATTAATATGCTTATATTTATCGTGTGCAAAAAAAATCTTATCCCACTTTAGTTTGTTTATTGTTAGTCTTGTTTCGTCTTATTTAATTAAATAAACCCGTCTAAATCTACATGATGTGATGATTATGGAAAGAATGAATATAATTATCACTCATTTTAAATTTGCATTTTCTATTTGCTACATAAGCATAAGCATAAATTGAAAATAAGATCTGTTACCGATCAGTTAAAATTAACCACCAAGATTCCGCATATGCAAAGGTTTATTCTGGATTTTTCATGTATTATTATTATTAATTTTCAGGAAATTCAGAAACAAAGACAAGCTGAGCCATTGTCCATTAGCCATTCAGGTATTTTTTAGTAAGTGGACCCTTAAGATGTAAAGTGAGACTGAACGAATCGTTACATATTTTTTCTTGTTCCGAGGATACTCTCTGTGTATACTTCATCGTATCTGATTGTTAAAGGATGTAGGTGTTTGAAAAGTGTATAGTATACAAATTTACTTGTGAATTTGTGTGATAAAATCATTCTCGACCTCAAGTCAAAATTTCAAATTAATACATTTTTATTTTTTATACAGTATATACACTTTTTTTGTAAGCTGAAACTACTAATCACAGGCTAAATTGAAATCTCAAACACAATCTTTAAGCGAAAATCTACATATACGGAGAAAGTTTATATACATAATGCACGCACTTCACCACGTCACGTATTTATCCACTTAAAGACTAGCAAACATGCGACCTCTCACACGAATTTCCTAATGAAATTTACATGATTCCTTGCAGAGCATGACAGATATAAAGGGAGAGAAACGAAGAGAGTAGAGTTCATCTATAGTTCATCTATGGCACATTTTAATACATGTGCATAATGTAAGCTAAGTGAGGAGGAATAAAAAATTGTCACTTCTACGCCAGAGAAAGAGGGAGTGAGTTACGCTGAGATGTTAAATCCAACAGCTCCCATTCATCTTCGTTTATTCAATTTGCCGATTTCATTGCGAGGCAAGAGCGAGCTCAGGCACAGCGCAAGATTTACCTAAGGGCTTCGCGGAAAATTGGACTTGCCAGCACCGACAGACTTTGCGTGCGTGGAATATCTATATAAGGCTGTTAAAGCCCTTGTCTGCGAGCGCGCCTATCTGTGGCGTATGTGTACGCGGGCGTGCTTGCGAAATTCTATACACCGGAACGAGCCAAGGGAGTTTAGTTTATCATGCATGTACGCATTCATATCGGTGAGATTTGCCTACGCGCATCAGCCAAAGTCATTCCTCGCTCGTTTCTCGAAGCGCCGCTGCGGATCTACACGCGTTCGCGTAATTCAGATCTCACTGCTTTTGCCATTTATTATTATTTGTATAATAAATGTGGGCAATGCAAGAAACTGACGAGGAATTAAATTTCTGTTATGCAACTATAATTTACCCGCAAAAATGACTAGTTCATTAGTTGAAACAACAATACTTAACTCACTTGCAGTTGTAAATTATTTGCGCGAAAAGCATTGCAGACGCACTTCTTGAAATTCACGCGTTCATAATTTAAATACAAAGCTGCACCGCATCTCGATGTCGAGATTCAAGAAATTTTAGTGTAGTTTATACGTGAATCCAGCGTGATGCCGAGCTGCTTCAGACAATTTTCTTTCAGAAAAAACGTTGCTCTTATTCTCAAAAAGAATTTTTTACATTTTATTTGCATGTAGAGACGAATACCCCCCCGATGCCTATACGTCAGTCACCAGACCTAAATCCATTCGAGCAGTTTCTCAGGCAAAATATTGAAATGCTAAGCTCGCACACGTAAATAAAAATATATATCATATACATACAAGCCGCGTAGAATTGGAATTAGATGCAGAGGATCAATGGGCGAGCCACTGACTGCGTATTTGTACTAAGGGACTCTCGAGCATGGAAATGCCACTTGACGAATTCTTCACCAGCAAGTGCAGAGGAGTGAAAAAAATCGAAAATCAAATTACGTCGGCATTGAGTTGTCAGTATTTCTATTTGTTTGCGTCACAATGCGTTACGACTCTGACGTATGCACTGCCTTAACGGCACATGTAAGCATTCAAACACGCACAGCGAGACTCAACGATTTTGCAGCGAGTTGCTGTCACTTTTTTTGATTCGTTAAGATTAGAATTTGACTCTGAGCTTTTTGACTCGTACTTTTTTCGAGTTTTAAACTGTCTGTAGACTGAATGGTTCAGAGAACATCAGTGATATTTTTTTGTATGCTTCGGGTTTAAATTACTTAAATAAAGAAAACGGCAGTGACTTATATTATTTTCACTGAGCCTAATTGTTTGGACGAAGTAACTCATAGTTTCAAATATTACTGTGATGCAATAGTTATTTTTACTAACGACCAACCATCAATATAAAAAAATATTTAATTAATTCTATGATGATTTCTTTTAGATCAGACAAAAATACATAAAAAATCGAACAGCAAATCTATCTTCGAGATTTTTTCAATGTTGTTGACAGGTCATTTATGGGTATCAGAAACGCACAAACCAAGGTCAGCCAAACTTACTTGCTCGCACAAAATTTTCATAATTCACAATGACAGAAAGCCAAATAGCAATACGATGTAGAGTAAGTGTGCGCGACGAACATGACAGCGGTGGCGTTGCTTCCCGCATCCACAACGCTGTCTTTATCCTCTGCACGCCCAAGATCCGCCCTTACGTATGTATATTATACATTTGTTCTGAACGTATTACACGTGACCGCACGTTTGAAAGCTCGCCGAGTGGTGTATATGACTGCGAGCTACGCGCAGCAAAACGTTGTGGCTCATGCGTATTTTGGTATTAAATAGCAGGTACGAGACGCTGACCGACGTTGATGAGTTTAACGATCATAGGGCAGTCGTCATCGTTGTCTCAGGATGCGTATGTTGACGCTATTTGTATTATCGTCGCCCCAGCGCAGGAAGGTATGTATTTCAAATCTGTAGCAAGAAGGATACTTACTCGCGCGCAGCGGCAAAAAGGTATCTACCTCGAGCGTAGAAGCAAAAAGGTAGCTTATTCAAACGAAGTGTCAAGAAAGTTTAGACGCGCTGAATTTAGGTTGGCAACGCAGCCGTAAATGATAAAATTTTGTTTTGTATTAGAGCAAAAAAGAAAAAAATAAGTGAGCTAGTGTAATGATGTTCATCCATTTGTAATGCGAGCAAACAAATCAATCTCACCGCGATTTCGACTCAATTTGCCACTTATGGAGAACTTTGTATGTTCTGAGAGGAAATTAGAAGTTATCGGCTTTACATAACTTTGAATTAAATGCTGAATGTTGAATGTTGAAACAAAATTTCATCATTTACGGCTGCGTTGCCAACCTAACTTCAGCGCGTCTAAACTTTCTTGCCACTTCGTTTGAATAAGCTACCTTTTTGCTTCTACGCTCGAGTAAGTATCCTTCTTGATACAGATTTGAAATAGATACCTTCCTGCGCTGGGGCGACGATATAGCCTCGCACGATTCGCACAGCTCGACTCGAACGGAAATGAGTGTACACATATGTTGCTTCTAGCCTATAGGCTGCCTTTGGCTTATGCGTCCGTTACTCTTGCTGTCCACTCTCAAACAGGGTCCTGCGTTCGAAATTGATCGTATCGTTTCAATACGCGGCGACGTCTACGCCGGAACCCATGCATTTTCTGCAGCAAAGAAACTATACGCTTTACAGCACTGCAGCTTTTAAGCTACCCAATTCCATCGTACCTTGATGTACTCATTGATGGTATAAGTCGCGCGGAAATCATCTCGCTCGATGATATTTACTCGAATGAGAAACAAACATTTAGCAGTATCGGCAGCTGTTTAGTGAATATGACGCGCATTTGGCTCTGATTATAACGGCTCGCGTAAATGTGACAACGGCCGTAGTATTGCACGCGTGCAGCTCGTTACAATCTGCACCTGGCTGACACTGAAACGTTCCAGGCCAATTGTTTCCATTGCTCGAATTTATACGATTACGATTATATAGTAAAACTGGGCATTGAAATACCTGTCAACAATTTGCTCCAATTATTAATCGTATTATGCCACGAAAAGGTACACTTTTAGCCTGCATATGGGCTATATCACGTCAACCGTGATAATCAAAAAAATTAAATTGAGACAAAATATGTACTTTTGAAAAGTACATTAAAAAATGAAAATCCTGAAATTTTCAGACCTCTAGGTCCATCCCTCCTGGATCTACAGGATCTCAAAGTTGGAATTTGATTTTTCCAATTTTATTCTGATTTCCTAGGGTGAATGTGAAAAAATTATTGAAACATGATTTTTAAAAATAAAATTTGATAACGAGTTCAGATTTATTGTCTAAAATCATATTCAAAAACTTCTGCTCCATTAAAAAATGAAAATAGCATAAAAGTCAAAAAATAAAGTGTTTGTCTCCATTGATTAGGCGAACATTGTAATATGTGTGTTATAATATGTGTATTGTAATAAAAAAAATCATTGAATATTTTGCTTTGAAAAAATTGAATAAAATATTTCATCAGAAGAATAATTCGAAAATAGCAGCCGTGTAACAGCCATGTTTCTATTATACATAATCGGCTACGTAGTGCTTCTTTCTCACTCTCTTTCTCTTTACTCCTAGCCGTTGCGCGACAAATTGAAACTCCGCACATCGGAGAAACTCGAGTTCTTTACTGAGCAGCGTAACAGTGGCAAAGATTAATTTCTCTACTCCGAGATTGGACGTTCCTATAATTGCGCCGACTTTTCCGACCTTTTCCTTTCCTAAAATTTTGATGCAGTCGATACTGACTCTTCATGAAATACACCCTTCGTTCTTTCTATGGAGAGGGAGTTTTCAATATTTTCTTCGTAGTAACTCTCTCTACTTATTATACAAAAACTAATCATACGTTGTACTTGAATATGTGAGCAAATTACATTTTTTGAAGATAAACCGTGTATTCCATTTTTCTCGCAGAGCTCTTTCGTATAGTAATTATATATCAAAGAAAATAAAGAAGGCAGTCGAAAAATCAATTTTTTAAATCATGTTTTACTAAAACTGTAATTGAATTTTTGTCTGAAAGCCTATTTTGGCAAAGGAGGGTCTATCTATTTCAGCCTTCATTTTGGGGGTTATAGATCAGATAAATAATCAGTAAAAGTTTCAGAAAATTGGATTGAAATTTTAGTTTTTAGGCTGACTTCGCCTTCCCTACTCGAGACAATTAAATTAGTAATTTTTTTCAGTGCGAAGTCTACACTTTCAACGGCAATTTAATTTTTTTCATTCGACAAGGAAATCTCATTTATTAATCATAATCTCAATTACTAACCACAAAATCTTACCTACACAATTAGCTAATGATAATTCAGATGGCTCAAAATTTAAACTTATAAAACCTAATTTTCATTGACACTTGCTGTTAGTTTTGCACAATCAAATGTAAAGATAATAGGTAAATCCGAATCGATTCTCGTTAGAAATCCATCATTATTGAGTGAATCGAAATCTTGCCTATTAAGTCATATCTATAACAATTCGCTGTTCCAGATGCTGTTTATGTAATGTGAATGAATTTATGCGTAATAGTACTTGACACAACAATGCACGATAGTCATAATGGGTATAGCAATGTCTATAATGAAGCTGCCCCACCGTAGGATAAACGCTGTAGGTAGAATCGACACCACATCGAGAAATACATCTCTATGTCCTTTCGAATCTTGACTGGGCTGTCTCGGCTCTTGGTCGCGTTGACACCAGAAGCCACCATGCATCAGTTTGATTTCTGGCTTCTCTAAGGATGCCGACAGCGTATATCACTGTTCTGAGTCGCGCACACAAACATTTATTACATGCGTTCCCTCTCGCGGAAGAAGCATCACGTGCGAATGTCAAGCCTATATTCCTGACCTAGTTCGACTAAATGTCAAAATACTCGCGCCCACAGAGAGATTGTCGCTTGCTCGAGTATGTGCAAAGCGCAAAGTGGCTACATCACGTCAACCTTAACATGCTAAATAATAAAAAAATTTCAAACCGTGTATGTAATTTTATCGAGTGCATAGACTAATAAAAATTCACAGATTTTAGATCTTTTAGTACTATTCCTCATAAATTTAAAGGTTGACTTTTTATTTTTAAAATGTATGTTTAGCACGACAGTAGATCATCGGCCATGTCTTCTGGGGACCTCTGCATTAAACTCTACTGATCAGATGAAACAATTGCTGCTCAGTGTAGGGGCTCTCCATCTGCTACGACCTACATGATCAATAGTATCCAAAAAAATCGAGAGTCAATCGGAAAGAAAATGAAGAGACTTCAAGATAATTTCTCTAGTATTAAATTCAATAATAATAATCATAATAATAATCATAATAATAATTATAATAATAATACTAAATTATAGTTTGATTTAAAAAATTGTCTTGGAATTGTAATGGAGAATTTGAATTCATGAGTTTAGTTTGCTTCAATAAAAATAATAAAACCTGATTATTCCTAAAAAATGATTTTCACTTTATTATTCAACCAACGAGAAATGTAAAATTAAAGTTGCAAGTTAAGCTGCATGTAAAAATATTACAAATCATTAGTTTGGTGAGGCTTAAATTGATAAGTCGTAAATTATTCTTTACTGTAGCAACAAGTGAAGATCATTAGGGTACGTAGTGCACGATATCTGCAAGTCATACATTTCAAGTGATAACTTGACAAGCGAATGCTTCAGATCAATCTCAATTCGATCGGCTTTAGTGGAACAGTTTATGAACTAGACTTAAAATCTAGACTTAAAATACAGATGCATATACGAAAGTAACATCCTTTAACGTCAACGGATATCTATATACTTTTTAAATCCTCTTATACTTAACCCGAGATATTTATTAATCTTTCGTGACATTAACAAGAGCAAAATTGCTGTAACATGCTACTGATTATTTTCATCTGGTTTATACCATCTCTTATTTGTCGTTGTTTCTGCATGTGGAATTATTATTTCTGTGGACGAAAATAATTTAGATGGATTTTCCTGTGCAACCCTCGTCAATATTGTCAGTGGAAATAAAGTGTTATAACAACAATAGTCAACAATAGTCCATTTGATGCGCATATATATACGAATGAAATCTAATATGTTTTGTATTTGATGCAGAATAATTTTGTTTATTAAAAGGGTTCCCTGAAAAATTGGTCGCAAAAGAAACGCTTGATCATGAACTGGAACGTTTTTATCTTAGTATCTCCGATGAAATTCTGTTGATGCACAAAAAACTCGTCCATTGCTATTTTTGGATAAGAACATTAGATTTATAAATATAAGTGCTTTAAAAAAAAGATTTTATAGTATTTTCCAATTGATGTGGAACAATGGGCTGTTTATCAAAACATTCAACTCCATATATTACTTAATAAACAATCAGGAATATAACTCTGTTTGTGAAGAATTACCAGATTAAATGAAAATACACATAGTTTTGCGTTCATCAAGTACTGAGAGCAAGCAAATCACATTATTATCCGCAGAATTATTAGCGTTCGGTCTGAATAATTAAATGTTCACGAGCGATGAGATCTTTTGCACATGCATTAGGCTCGTGTGCGCTCTGCCTAAACGTACAAGCAAGGGTTAACGCGTCGTAACCGATGCGTGACGCATCCTATCGGCTTGCTTATATGCGGGCACAGCTATGTGCAGCGGTGGATTTTATTATTAGGATCGATCGTGCGACTGAATGCGTTTAATCGGCCGGCTGGAACGATAGCGCGCGAGTGGATATAGACAAAGGAAGGGTCACGCCGTATAACATAGGACGCGGGCGGCTGGATTAGCGACCTTGACTAATTGCGTTGCACTGAGCTTTTGTTATTTACTCCGTATTGCAGATAGTACACAACGCAGTGCTGCAGTTCAATTATTTATGCAAGAAATGAGACTGTATCTTGGTGTGTTAACAATGAAGCAGAAACATCAATGGCCAAACTAACTGTTTTCTTAAAACATTTTTTCCAATCTTTGTTCGTATGCAATATCGGTTGCTTCCCAAAACTTGCATAATAAAGTTTCGTCAATTGAAAGAATTTTTTTCTGTGACAAACGTAAGGTTCTTCTGTTCAGCAAAAACGTTAATCACACAAATATTATTCAAAGAGAATCATTTACTTGAACAACAAAATTGGCAGTAACTTTAAAAAGTTTTTCTTTGGTCACATATATTCGAAGCTCTTCAACTATCCACACGCACACATATGAAGAATAGGTGGGTTTAGTCGAGGAGTTAAGAGTGATTAAGCTCGACGCTTTCGCAGAAAATCCTTTTTCAAGCGTAATTGGGCGCCGAGTCTATGTACAGTTTTCCTTGCGCTGTGCATGAAGGTGTGCTTTCGAGCGTCGCTAATTTGACGTTCAGCTCTTCGTATACAATGAGAACTTCTTCTGCAGGGAAAGAATGAAAGCTCAAAAAGAGATTTGAGCTTTTTAAATGCATGGATTGCGCACCTTGCTACACTAATTGTTGGTGTTTTTTAATCAATCCATAACGCGTTGCGCGCTAAAATTCATTGATGAAAAGCAATCATTGGTTCAACATATTAGGAACGATAAATTTGTCATTGTTAACATTTGTAATCACTATTTAGACGTTTTTCTGTACCTCGATATCTAAGTTAGTCTTCAACGATGCATTATTGCGGTCACAATTATGGACGTCTCGAAGATCATATGAATGATATTATTTTAGTCTTGTCAGAAAAGTTACATATTCTGGGTTCTAAATACACGATTTCATCTATCTCATTACAACCAATGTAAATATTTTCATCGCTTTTTAAGAACATTAAAAATCATCCTACGAATATCCAATTATTCATGGGTTTGAGCTTAAACGCTCTCATAAACGATTTCTATAATCAAGGTTATTACAAATCTTAAATCAATTAGAAATTTTGGAATGATTAATTGAAAATATAAGAAAAATTAAGAAAAACGCATGCATCGCAAAATTCTATATGAATAAAATTATATTGAACTACAAAGAATATTATCAATTAATAATATCTAATATTTATTAGAGAATTGATATCAATATGACTCAAGAATTACAAATTCCATTGAACATTTTTCTTTGGTATATTACGTATGTGATACGGCACGCACACGTATCAAACACGATATATTTATACACAAAAAATATGTTTGACCGAAATATCAATCAATCATCATTCATTCGAAGTCAATTAAAGTGATCAAAATCTACCTGATGCTCCCACTATAGCTTTATCGGTTTGTCGTATTACATACCGAGCGATCAACTCTGAACAAATAATACGAGCAAGTTGTGATAGTCTGTCGCGCGCGCGTTATGATTTCAAAAATCCGTCACTATTTATTAATGTTGCTAAAATCGATCTTGATTATTTGTCTTTTCAATATAGCTCACGTACGCTGATTTCTTGATAATTTCTCATTGAATCTCTTTGCGAGCTCGAAAGCGACGAGTACGCACTAAGTCATCGAGAGGGAGAGACGTACTCGAGGCTGATCGCTGAATCGCACATCCTCCTGATCGCATATAGCACCGTACAGCCTTTTATTCCCTTTCGACTCGTTCCTCTTTGCTTCGTCCACTTCATTATTTTCTCGTGTGCGCGACATGCCAAAGCACTGCCAAAGAAAGCGAACGCTTGCACCATTCGTCAGTTTCTTCCGTTTTAATTTTCTTTGATCGTACTGGATCGCTCGACTCTCGGGCACTATTTCGATTTAAAATATCCATTCAAATTCGCGTAATGAGAATAAAAATAAATGTTACTTGTGTCGCAATTGAAGTTGCGTCGTATCAATACATGGGATCGACATTTTGCGCGTAGTATAATGCATAACGATATTGATTTTGAGATTACATACAACATTATAACCGAATAAAATGTGAAATTATACAGCCTGGAAAATACGTTCAAGAGACTTCAGCCAAAGGACGATTAGATTATTCGTCGTCGTGCTGAGCACGTCTTGCTGCTATCAAGAGAAGATATAAATGACTGGATGGACGCTTCCCCCCGAAGCTAAGGAAGATTCTCAACCCGTCTGTTCCGGATCTCCTTGCCGACGTTTACCATACGAGATCACACAAGACTAATCGATCTGAAATTACTTGACGTTTCAAAGATAACGTCATTTGCGTTCAAGCAATGATAAAAAATATAGTTATATACAATTATATTCTAAGAAAAATACCTTGGAAAATATTACTATACTACTACTAAGCATAAAATATACTCACAAATTTTATAAAAATGACAATGTTATATTTTATAAATTTTCTAAGATATTCTTTAAATTAAAATATCTGTATATATAAAACGAAGTTGGTGTCTGTTTGTCTTTTACTATCTATTTTCATTTTTCACGACTTTTTGCTGTTACACTTACCCGATCGATTGTTATAGTAAAAAACTATAGATAGTTATTATTGTTCACACGCGGTCAATCGTCAAATATTGTCATATAAATTTGATGTGTATATGTGTTAATACGCTGGCACATATTTGTATCTTACAAGTGTGTGGCTTCGACAACTTGACGAGGTCTGTTTACGAGTTGATAAATCGTCGAATTCGTTCGTGTGTACAAGACACATTATAGTTCAGAATCTGAAACTTGAGCACTGCCGCTGTCTACCACATGTCGAAAACGATCAGTGGTTACGAGCACATGTTTTTTTATACATAGTCCATAGTGCGTATGTTATCAGTACAAATTACTATGCAGAAGTGTAGACAACGATTGACGATCGCATCGACTGCAGTAGTAATTAAAAGTAAAAAATATTTTATATTATAAGTATTTGAGTGTAGTGTGTGACATGGATCATCTCAACCAAGAAAATGTATTAAAATTGAAGAACTTACGAGAAAAGGTCAATTGGAAGATCGAAAGAAGTCGAGATAACTTTCTCGAAAAACTTGGTCCCTTAATCAAAGATTGGAAAGGGCAACTTCCAAATCTCCAAGATATTTTCTGTCCCGAAGAAATTGATCGGCTTCTCTCGGATTGTGTAACGCGCAAATCCAGAGGCCGGTATTTGATTGCACCAAAACGAAAACAATTTATGGAGTTTGTAATCAGGAGCGGCTACAAAGACAAGTCGACCGATGGTGAAGATGGCAAGCCATCGTCGCGTCGCTCCACACCAGTGCATATCGCGTTTAAATGCTTTCACGACTTATTGATCGTGCAAGATTTATTTAAAATATACAATCGATTCGACGTAAATTACACCGACGAGTCTGGCCTCACACATTTTCACGTGGCCTGTGCGTATGGTCTTGACGAAATCGTCAAGAAATTCCTCGATCTCGGGCAGGATCCCAATTGCGTCAATCAAAACACAGGTGATTCACCACTTTTAGCTGCTTTGGACGATAACAATAAAGAAGTGGCACGATTACTGCTAAGAAGTGGCGCGGATCCGAATTTGGCCAACAAGAATGGAATTACACCTCTTCACTTCATTTGCCAAGAAGAAAGTCACATTGATAGTGACTTAACGAAAATGTTATTCGAACTAAGCGACGACAAATATCAGCCAGTGCAGATCAATGCCCAAAACAAGTGGGGTGACCACCACTGCACTGCGTTACAAAACTGCCCTTTGCTCTGCCCGACTGTAAAGAAAAGATCGTCGAATTCCTGCTTAGATTAGGCGCTGATCCGAACTTGGCCAATTCACAAGGATCGACTCCTCTGCATCTTATTTGCCAGAGAAAACAATATCGTGGCGATGACTTAGCAGAGATATTCTTCGAGATCAACGACGACATCGATCAGTCGGTACAGATCGACGCTCGGGACAAGTTTGGCAACACACCTCTATACGTGGCTCTGTACTACAGCAACAACAAGGTCGCCGAAATTCTGTTGAAAAGAGGCGCTGATCCAAATTTAGCCAATGCTGACGGATGGACTCCTCTGCACGTTATGAGCGAGAGGAAACCGCAGTATTGGCTTGACAAAAATCTTATTCAAGCTCAGCAAAGCCAAAAATTGGCCCGTGCAGGTCAACGCCCGGGAAAAGTCTGGTAACACACCCTTACACAGTGCTCTAAGCTATAACAACCATGCGGTAGCCGCATTGCTTCTAAAAAATGGCGCCGATCCGCACTTGGCTAACGAGGACGGAGAGACACCTCTGCATATTATTTGCATGGGAAGCCGCGACGATGACTTGCTGGAGATATTCTTCAAAATCTGCAATGACATCAAGCAGACGGTGCAAGTCAACGCCCAGGACAAGTTGGGTCGAACACCGCTACACTATGCTTTGTACTACGGCCACAAGATGATGACCGAATCGCTGCTAAGAAGAGGTGCCGATCCAAATGTGGCTGACGAGAAGGGATCGACTCCTTTGCACGTTATAAGCAAGGCAAACCACGATAATTATGAATTGTTGAAGCTATTCTTCAAGATCAACGACGAGAGGAAGCAAAAGTTGCAGGTCGATGCTCGAGACAAGAAAGGCCGGTCAGCCCTTCAATGGGCCGTGGCGAATGTTTTGCCGGGTGTGGTTGACGTGCTCTTGGATCACGGGGCTGATCTGACCAGCTTTGTTTTTCCCCGTTCTAGCCATTTCAAAAAGTGTTTTAAATCGCATGGCAGCGAAGACATTCGGTTTCAATTGAGATCAACGTCTGGCGCTGTGCCCGTCGTCGAATGCCTTGAGAAAAGAGGATACGTACTGGACCTAAGCGACGCCATAACGATAATGAAATCGTTCATCAATCAAGGATTATTCGCAAAGTCGGTGGATATTAGAAACAAATCGGTATGATGAAGAGGAGTTCGTGAACAAAGCAAAAGAAATAATGATAAATTCGAGCCTGTCGCTGTACAATCTGATTCGCTTACGACCCGAAGAGACGGTGAAACTACTCACTTATTCAGACCGCTTAGAGTTTTCATGTTCCAAAGAGTTGCTGGAACTACCCGAAGGACCAAAAGAGGCATGTACTGCGCATCTGTGTGAGATAATGTCAAGAGGATTTTTCCGGCGTTGGGCGCTGGAATCTTTCTGGAAACTGATATGGTACCGGCTACCAATTGAGTGCTGTGAGATGATCATCGAGTCGCTAATGAACGAAGATTTATATAACATTTGCTTGGCAAATAAAAACCAAAATCTTGAGGACAGTCAAAATAATGTGATGAAGAATGTAAACAAATTTAATAATAAAAGTCACAAGAGCTGCAAGGGCTAAAAAGAGCTCCAAAAAGCTATATGATTATGAATAGTGAAAATACTTAAGGGTCTTTTTTTCGGTTATGAAATAAATAAATGAAACGATCAATAAGATGATTTGTGGCGTAGTTCCTTAATGGCTGCAGGACCTAAGCTCCTGATATCGATAAGCATATTTTGCATTACTTTTTATGTCTGGCGTTTAACGCTATATATTTTCAATACTATTCAAATAAATGTATTAAAAAAAATTGAATTCATTAATTTGCTCAGCCTCTTATGATACAGCTACTTATTGTATGACATACGCATGCTTTTCAAGGATAAAAAGAGAGGCACACCCATCGTAAAATCCGTATCTATACTCAAAAGTCTGCAATCGAGACTCATCGAAACTGTCATTAGTATCATTCGCCAATAAAAGCTCGAGTCACGCATCCGCCGTAGCGTTTATAAAAAAATATGAATTTTCACAAGCTCGACTAGACTGTCGACAAAATGACACGGATGCTCAATTGCTCGATAATGCATCATATTTTCGTGACTAAAACACACTTATTTCTTCATGTACGAGGATGCTACACTTGCCGACAATAATGCATCGGCTGCTTTACCAAAATCGAAGTATCTATTTAAGGGAAAAGTTTTTGAGCTCGACGTTTTACGATCAAGAAAAAGAGTTTTCTGCTGGAAGGTATTTACGAAAAATTTTCCGAAAATCGCCAAATCCTAAACTAAATACCAATTTCTTTGATTGAGTATATAAGGTCTATGCATAATGCAAGGTAACGTTATCGCGATAAATTAGTAGGCATGACTGATGCTCGCTCGTGTATCCTAGGTCACCTATATAAAGTCATATCGAGACGTGAGCGGCACGCAGTCAAGATGTGCGAGATAATTCGCCGAGTGTACCTTCGAGCTTGAGAGATTTACGCTCACTGTTCATCTGAACTGTGTCGCTGTATATAGAAGCGCTCGATTCACATACCGCCTGATCGTGATTTAAACGCGACAAGATAATCGTAGAAATTGAATCAAGGCTAGTTTCTTTCGCATAAATTCAGAAATACATTATAATCAATTATTACCGACCGAAAGATGTAAATTATCTTAGCTAGAGATATTCAGCCGCAATTGAAAGGATTTTCATCGGACACTGAACGCGGGAAAATAAGGAATTAACAATCAAGTCACTGTGCAATCCAATCCAACGAGACATACATCGCAGGCGTATTCCAAACAGCGTGCGCCGCAAGTTAAGCATCTCATCTGCCCTAACGAACTTAGTCCACGCAATCGCAATCTCTCAGTCGGGCTGCATCGTGTCACCGAGGCTGCATCACCGCAGCTCCAGCAGCAGCAGCAGCAGCAGCAGTATAGCAGCAGTATAGCAGCAACATACAACAACAGTCAGCCCCCATTAATTGTGCAAACGCACACGCACACACGTACGTCGTACAGATGTACGCTAACATCGCAGTGATCGTAGCGAAATATACATCAGTCCTCAACAAGTCCAACTGCGCAGCATATAGCATTAGCTTCTCAGCATCTCCTCGGCAAATTGGTGTTATATCCCGGGTAGTGGTGCAGCGGCAGCTCTCGTGCCACGTCCGTGATTGGACACTTTCGTCTTGTGCGCTTGCGAAGATGCACTCGCTGCCAGTGACGCCTCGCGCGCCCGCGCATACTGCTCCAGACAGACTCGAGAGAAGGCATTAATTAACGAGAGATATAGTACAATTAGTCCTTTGCTTGTACAATTAAGGTCGTAGCCGCACACCCAACTGGTATAGATGTATAAATCTTCTCTGCACCCCCAGCGACACAAACTCAATTTCATCTTTGTTCACCTGCTCGAGGGAAAAGAAAGCGATCAGATACAGGGACATGGATTCGAAACCTTCAAAGAACTCCACATCGACGACTCGATAATCTTGACGATAACGACGTTTTCGAACGTAAATTGACTCTCCAGGGCTGCAAAATCGAATTTTATCGAATCGTGCGAGCATGGATAAATATATGCTGATGGATATAAAGCCCCGCCCCGAGT
This sequence comes from Trichogramma dendrolimi, assembly GCA_034770305.1. Taxonomy (NCBI): domain Eukaryota; kingdom Metazoa; phylum Arthropoda; class Insecta; order Hymenoptera; family Trichogrammatidae; genus Trichogramma; species Trichogramma dendrolimi. The sequence continues at coordinate 107,612 of JAPMIB010000063.1, forward strand.
TTCATATTCTTTTCCGACCAATTATCAATGCAAATTTATGGAAATTTGAGGGAAGTTTAGTTTCAGATACAGGAATAAACTATTGCATCTCCATTTGGCAACTTCTAACTAACATTGAATGTTTTGGAATGTGCAAAATAGTTTCAAGAGTTAGTCACTTCGTCCACTCTTGCATCAATTTCAGGATCCTGTTGGCGTGCGTTCTATATACATTTTGTTCGGTTCAAGCATTCACGTGATAATTAAAAGTAACGAAGCAGCGAATTCTGTACGCAAAAACAGCTTTAAGGATCTACTACCTTTAGAATTTTCCGAAAATCGATTTTTTTTTATTACATTTTTGAACAGTATATATATACAGAAGTATCTTATTTAAAATTCATAAAGATTAGAGCAGTCTAACTGTATTTTTAGTCGAATTTTCTACTTCATCATTTCAGCGCGCTCAAATGCTAAAAAAAAACTTAAGGGGGGAAAGGTACCTTAAACCTGTATTTTAAAAAAAATTCATTAAAAATTGAGAAAAATAATTTTTTGGACTCTACAGAAAAAACTCTGTTTTTTTCACTCTTTTTCCAAAGTTTTTCACTCTGGAATATAAAAATTGAGGTCCCAGATCCCATAGAACCCTCCTCGATGAGCAAGACCACAGTCATGAGAGGTACACCTGTGCCGTAAGATCCAGCTAGAACCGATCATTCAATCATTGTCATTGGGGTGTCATTTTGTTCAGTAGATGTTGGTTACAAACGCAAGCACTTTCAGATATTTTAATTAATCATACACAATTTGACAGCCATATGTACATTTTATTCATTAATATAATAAGATGAAATGACAGATTATGCTAGCATATGGTCTGAAAAAAGTGCAAATTTAGTCCAATACCTTTGAAAGTGCTTGCGTTTGTAGCCATTCTCATGTAGAACAATCCCTGAAAATTTCAGCTCATTTGCTCAAATGGTTCACATGGAAAGTTACGGCAACAGAGCAATTTTGAGATGAAACGTAACTGCCCAGAGTTGAAAAAAACAAAAATACACCAATATATGTTATAATGATACGCTCATGTCACTGAGGCTGCAAACTTTTTGGATAATAAAAAACAGTAATTCAACTTGAATTTTCAACATATTGGACCCACAAGGACAATGTTCAATTATCCCAGACAGCCAAACAAAGCCAAATGCGACAATTTTATTACTACATTTTATAATTTGTACTAAAATGTTAGTATACGTTAATATGGGTTTTATATGGAAACTAGTAAGTAAGTTGATTATGTCCAAATCAACTTTTTACACAAAAATGCACAATCTCACATTAGAACTTAAACCCAGTCCTCTACCTATTCACTAACATTCATAAAACATTAATCATGGATCTAAATTGGAAATAAAATCACTCAAAATTGATCAATTATCACTAATCTTGTTTATCACATGCAACATACAATTATACATCACACAGTCATATAAAAATACATAATGTACAGTGACATACACATACACTGATGTATATATGTCAATTTACTTATGTACACTGTATTTCTTGAATTTGAACTGCTAAAAATGTCAAATTTTCATAAAAAGCTATTAAAACTTCTTCATAGCTTCATTATGAAATACTATGTTGAGTTGCAAAGATATAATTGTACTCTACATATACTTTTTTCACTTTCAAAAAAAATGTAATTATAGCCATTGGAAAATCAAGAAGCAGTCAGCAGACTGTTGTTGACATTTGATCCGGGCTCGCGCACAAAACTAAGAGAGACAGAAGATATACCGAAAGCCACGTGCTGCGAGTGGTGGCGTTACTTTACACCTATAGTCATGTTAACAAACAAATTTCTGCTAGATGTATTATAACCAAAGAATAAAACGAGTATCAACAGATGGCGCTAACGACTTATGAAAGTCCGGAGATTGATGAAAGAATGGCAATGTTTTTTTTAGTCGTTGTATTCATTTCTGCTGTAATAATCATAAAAGTATCGGTTCTAAATAGGCTGTACCTCCCGATAAAATCAAAATTAAAAAAATCTGATTACGGCACTGGAAAGCTGAGAAAAAATCCTATTGAAAAAGTCAATAAGCAAAAAAATTTTTTTTGAGATTTTAGGTACTTTTCCCCCCTTAAATCGCGTTTTTCTCAAAACAAGGTTTTTCAACTGCACGTTGACGAAATCTCGGGAACTAATGAACCGATCCTTACGAAATTTTTACCAGCCATTCTTTACGACTATAGCTATTGTATGAATTGGGGGTTTTTCAAAATTTGGATTTTAAGTATTTTTATTTGCTAGAAAATCATGAAAAAACGCGCGTTTTTTCGTTGTTTTTTGGATAAAGATCCGCCATTTTGTCGATTTTGCAAAAATCGAAAATCGCTCAATTTATACAATAGCTGTTAACATACTGAATCTAAAACTACTTGGTTTTTTTGTTTTCGACCATTCATCGCAAAGATTTCATCAACGGCGCACAACCCTCTTTTTTTTGCACCATTTTTTCAAGTACATTTTCCATTCTTAAAAACGTACAAAAATGAATGAAAACAATTTTTTTATACATTTCAAGAGTATATTTATTACGTGTAACACCTCTTCTATCAATATTTATATTATAAACAATAATAAAAAATTATTGATAAACATCTATTTTTCGGCGTTCGAAAGGTAGTAGATCTCTTAATGCACCGCACAATTAGTCGTTTTAGCTACTCCGAATGCAAAAAAAAGCATTTAGAATATTTTAGCTAGACTTTTGAAATTTACTTTATTCTATGGGGGCACAAAAGAGCATTACTATACTTCCTATGCAATGCTCTATACAATATAACGAGTGCCTATTCAAAGTCAAGTTCTCGACAGTTACACAATGGAAAAGTATATTAGAATTGGTGGTTCTAGTTTGAGATATTGAATTTAGAAAATAATTTCCAACACATTCAGATGTAAAAATTCCAAAAGCACAAGCTGTTCTTATTTGTACACGGCGAACTCTGTGATAGCGACGACGATACTTCTTGAATGCAGAAAAAAACACATGCACAGTACATGGAGTGAGAAATTGTCAATGACTAACCCCATTCATGAAGCCTTCTTCGAAAAAAAAAAATTATTGCCATTATTAACGTAAATAAGTTGCGCACGCAATTCCATTCTCTGTTTTCGTCCATATGTTTCTAGGAATTATTTTTTTCATAATTTTCTACACACGACTGTTGTCGATACACCAGTGAGATGAAGTGCAATTTTTGATGAAAATAATAGAATTGAAAGCGTAGAATAACTGCCTAGAGCAATACGATAATTGCATTCATAGGCTTTGCGGTGTGCATTTATGTATTATTGGTGTCATTATCGAAACGAGTGGTGACAGCTTTGTAACTTTAATGAGTCAACGAAAGAAAGCTTCGATCTGTCTACTTCAGAAGCAGTGTAAAAAGCACGAAATTGATAACTGGTCGTGAAGAAAATCGAAAAATGTTATATTTGATAGACAATTCATCAAAAAAACGCCAAAGCCTCTTACGCAATGACATCTTATTTTCTCGTGGATTGTTTTTACCCCGACGAACTCGATAGGACAATCTAACAAAAAGGCAAGAAGTTCAATGACTATATTGGCAATAACTTCTCTGGGCATTCGTCTGCCATAATACGTATATAAACCGCAGGCACCTCATCTTTTCTTGGTTGAAAAAAAAGAAGAAAAAGAAAAAGAGCATCGCAGACGCACGACCAGTGCGCGCGTGGTGACACGAACATGTCGCCTTGAGCTATACACCACGCGATATCCCGCGAGAAAACGAACAATCAAATGTACTTTCTTTCTTTCTTTCTTTCTTTCTTTCTTCCTCTTATTGTGTGTGTGTAAAGCCAAGTGCATCGAAGGACGAGAAGTATATTCGCAGGACGCCATGAGCGCGCGTGCACGAGGGTCGAAACAGATCTAGTTCTTATATATTGAGCTCGCGTGCACGCCTCGTGTAGATAGCACGACACAGGCAGACGCACACAAATACACAGACAGACACAAACACATTATATTGGTGTATTGCCGCCGGCGCCAAATTTAAGTCACGAAGGATAGCAGTGCGTCTCTCTTGTGCAGTACTACACTCTGCGGCGCTGATGCCTCCGCTATCCTCCAGGGCATTCGCTTGAGCGCATAAAATGTATTTTGGAATTTGAATTTATACGCGCAGCTAAGATATATAAAGCCGACGTGATCGAAGTAAATAAAAAAAGAGTGCGTTTGGCGGGATTATTGGCTTGATATAAATTGTCGATGTAAGTTCAATGAAAAGGTTTGCACGATTGAACTGCTCGAAGAGAATTGACGTTTCGTTCAAAAAAAGAATAGTTAAACGCACGAATTACTTGGCAAGATAATTGTGACGGAAAAATTACTGGGTTACGGTCCAGAGTTTTTTGAAGGTAATCTAATGAAACACCGCATCCTAGAATACTAAGCGATTTAAGACCTTTTAAAACAATACATAGTTAATCATCGTATCAAATATAATAACTGGAAAGTCTCTGAGGAATTGAAACCAAAAGCATCTCGTTCATCTCAGGAAGATATAAATTAGCTGCTTTTCAAATTATCTTTAATCGTAAAGTTACATTAAAACACCATTAATGTATTACATGAATTATTATTACTGTAATTATGTCATCTAAACTTATTACATGAAGAAATTCAACTGCAGAGTGAAAAGCTCATCGTAAACGTGTGTTCTTGAGAAACTTTACGCGGGTGTCTTTTTTGATGAGTCAATGAGAATGTGCACAACAGAATAAGAGTTCTCCGATCTCTTATAGCTTTTTTAACTAGAAAATGAAATTATGTTCATTACTTGAACTAATGAGTTAACTATTGGTTTACGACGTAGTATATTAAAACCTGTGCGCACAATTTGTACGCAAATATGATCGCAAAGAAAATAATTATTATAACTTTTATTCTAAGGGAAATGTGAGCTAAGAAACTTCTCTCGAAAGTATAATGGATCGGTAAGTCTTTGAAGAAAAAGCGATGTGGTTGGATTTATAATTACGAGAATTATACTTCAGATGTTACAAACTGATGTCATAATTCTGATTTAACTGATTATTTGCTACAATATTATTGAGGACGCTTCAGCTCCATCGTAACTACTCGTAAGCTAGTACACTACGTTCTTTCCGAGGACTGTGTATAAAAATCTCAATGCAGGTATGCGTATACCATATATATAATAATATATGTATGCACTGAAGCGCGATATCAAAGGGTGCAACTTCATATTGTGGCGCAAATCTGGCGCGAGAGTAACATTATATTATGCAGCTCTTGTAAAGATGACCCGCTGATTCCCATGAATCGTGTCTAGTCACGCTTTGAAATGATTCGCTTCGCTCGCACGTATATGCTTGAGCTACATGATGTGGCAAAGGACACACTATAAAGCCACTTTAATGATCACATTTTCTCCTGTCCTCATTTTACCTCTTCCCCCTCCCCCTCTCTCTTTTTTGTCCTTTTGCCATTTCTAATATTCACACATGTCTATTTGTTAACAAACGCATGAATGTGTTTCATCAATGTGCTGGCATTCCATTTCTTTAAAATTCGGTTTTAAAAAATGTTCAGTATTGCAATTGAATTTTTAAGTAGAAATTTTTATAATACCACAAGTTTTGCACAAACAACTGATTATTTAAAAAACTAATCGATATTCAAAATGAGCATCAAAAAACCCTGCACTCTTGTAAATTAATCAAGGATCTCTTTTGTTATTTATTTATTTTACTTTTTCTTTCATGAAAAGTACAAATAGCAACTTATCAAAATTCAATTAACAGAAACCGCTGTTGGATGTCTGTAGAAAACCATTTGAATTTTAGCGTCGGCATAAAAATGTAATATGCAAGAACGAGCGAGATATTTGGAGCAAGGAGAGAGGCAGGCGCGCGTAGAGAACTCCCTCCACTGCAGCAATCTCGTTAAATAAAAGAACACGCCATTCGCACTACGTTCACATTTCGCGTTTTATCCGCGCGCGCATCTACTTCGTCGCGCTCGCGTGTCAAAAAAGTGTCCTGTACGAGCGCGCGAGCATCTGAAATCACGCACGATAAATATCAACCCTCCTACACGTACATACGGCAGTCTATGCTATGCCCCCTGTTGCTCTTTTGCGCAACCGAGCCCAGGTCGCACGCGTATAACGCTGAAAATTTTATAGCTAACGCATTGCGAAGTGGCAACGCCATGCCAGGCGCGGAGCTCGGAAGCGAGCACGAGGATACAAGATAGCGGCGCGCAGAGAGTGAAGCGAGAAGAGCATGTAGCACATGTATACATGCGCGCACGGCTCGAGATATAGTAGTTAGCATTCAATATTCATAAACACGGGCTCCGGGCTAAATCAGTACCGACGAGTGGCATGCATTACCTATACGTATAGGTGTACACGGCCTGCGCCCTAGCACAGCAACCTGCGCATATGCGTGTATACTATTTACGCGCGTTAGACCGGTAACATTTTGCTTACATGTAGATCGTATTTAAGACTCCTTTGATGCTCACATTTAGAGAAGTGTATGGCAGGAAGTTCGAAGCAAATACGCTGCTGCATAACTGCCATTCAAATCTAATATTAATTTTACCAATAGACGGCAACATTTTTCCCCGTAAACTTTGGGAAAATTTTCCAATGTTCCAGTTTCTCAATTACAAATATAACTGCCCACAAAGGAATTGACGATGAAGATTTTATATATTACGTGCCGACGGTATATCGCGGATGTATCAAGCTGACATGCGCGCTTTCGAGCGCTTGCTCGCAGTAGAAGAGAGCCCAGAAAACGTGATGGATTATGTATCATGTGCGCGAGGGCTGCAGCACGCGGCTTGTCTAAAAGCTCGCTGAAATAATTCAGCTAGCAACATTAAGCTGTTGGGCTGCACTTCATGAAGCTGTGTGCGGCAAAAAACAAAATGTACCTGCTACAAAATGCCGAATTTATTTTTCAGTTCATTTAAATCGTTTAAGCTGCTTTTAGCTTTTGTTGAAAAAAGAATTTAGTGTAAAAACTTTCAAACAAAAATCCCTAAGTATTAAATTGGCAAAAAAAGCCGATTCGAAGTACTTGGAAATGTTTTTTTTATTTTCCAAAACGGGAAAAATGACGGATCAAAAGTTACAACTATCTATATCCATACGATTTTTGGTTCCAATGCCAAGTCCATCTCACATGTGGCGGTTTTGTTTTCCGCGTTGTTTCTATCTCTGATAGTCTGATGCACCTTGTCTGCCAGGCGTAAAAAATCCCTACTTCGAACTCTGTGCTTGGAGACGGGCGTCACAGCTGGTACCCAATCGCGAGAATCCGACACAAGACAATTACCAAGAGCTTTCGCGTCTAGACCATTAATTACCCAAGGCCGAAGCATGTTTGCGGGGGTTGTGCCCGACGATCTGACGGAGCCGCTGACGTGGCTGAAATATTTCGTATGTATACGGTGTGCGGTTCGCTTAATTTTAACCGAAAAAATAACCCAAGGGGTGAAGATGAAAGTACCTTGCACAAGCAGATAGTTTATATTATGAGGATTATAGACCAGTCCATCTAAAAAACTTACTTCAAAAATGTTCGATTATTGAGAGTTCAAAATAAAAATCCATATAATAATCATCCAACTGGTATTTTAATTTCTTGAATAATTTGATTGAAAAATATGTTCAAAAATTTCACGCGCATGCCACATTTGAGTAGCGTTTGTAAACTGATTCGATCTGATCTTTATAATTTCATAGCAATTATCGATTGACAGTTCAAAGTCAGTCTGCAAATCTGAAGGGCGCTCGCTTTATAAAACTCTGACAGAGTCTGCGTACGTCGATTAGAAAGAAAGAGTGAAATAAACACACGCAAAGGATCTGTTAATGTCTCGAAAGGAAATTTCTGAAATGCCAAGAGATGCAAGACTCACGCGAGTTTTGGGTAAATTTATTACCTATCGTGCTCGAATAATCTTTCATTTACTTTAGCCTCCAGCATGATTGACGTATTTCAAATTATAACACAATTATCTTGTTAGATCATTTTATCGAATTCATCGAAGAATTCATCTCAAGAGATTGAAATCAATTTAAGTAGGGAAACCAAAATATTCATTGTTCTGCATAATAGAGTAAATATATTAATCATCATGATGATTGCATATGATTGATCTGCATAATTTTTTAAATCTTTTTTTACCACTGATCAACTCCTTCAGTCGCATTAAAAAATTGCGTGTATCTTAAGCGTAGTAGGAACCTTTGACAATTTTACTTTTTTACATATTTAGATATTTTTTCTGCAATATCATTAGTTTACAAGCAGAAAATAGACTAATTATTAAATCGCGAACTTCTCAAGCTAACTGAATCATTATCATTACTCTGCATCGTAGTGATAATAGAATAGAGTGTGTAAACTAACCAATATTGCAGCATTGAATTCATCGAGGGATCAAGGCGCAAAAAATGAGAAAAAACAAAATTACTGAAGCTAAGGTCAAATCCAGACTTTGATACGAGTGTTCATGCACGCGCGATCTGCATTTCTCGCATGCCAATTATCAAAACAGTCACGCGGGATTGTTGGTTAGTATATATAGCCTGTAATTACGAATAATTGGGCACAGGAGGCTTACACGTGCACTTTATAAAGGTATACGTTATGCGCGCATCCGTAGGGCAGCACACTGAACAACAGGCAACAACAGCTCGGAGTCAGTTTTTTGTCGGCGATGACACTTCTTATCTCACCCCAAAACCTCAAGAAAAGAAAGGAATCAGGTGCATGAGTATACAACTGCTGGGTAAGAATATTTACGATACTTTTAAATATAGATGTAAAACTTGATCTTTTGGACTGCTTCAATATCAGTCAATATTTTTAAAAAAAATTTTCTTTATTAAAAATGTACTAAAGTTATATAATATTGCAGACGACAATGCACTAGCACATCTTTTTATGGTACCTATTTTAAGACTATAAACATTATACATTATTACCAATGATGAATAAACCTTATTCAAGAGATACCAATTTGAGGTCAAAAGTAAAAATGTACAAAAAAAATGTCGGATTGTATGTTATTGTTTTTCGAATATTCACTTAGAATACTTTTTAAAAAAATATTAAGTAGAAATCTCAGAAGACTTACTACTTTAATTTTTATATTTAACCCGACATGGGTATATCTTCTAACTTCAAAATTTCCATCATATATTGTCATGAAAAATGGATTTTGAAGTTAAATTAATATAAAATATAATGTCGATATCATCGTTCAAAGTATAACGTAATTATAAATATGATAGATTGAGGAATCTATTCTGATAAATATATTGAAACTTTCATTCATCAAAATCTTCATTATTCTTCCCACTGTGCTATGAAAAAAGCCCGCCAACGAAAAAGCAAATACAGCACGAGCCTAATTCTTGTCCGTCACGTGTTGACACTTGCATGGAACAGAGGAACAACATTGCCATTTGGTTAGATAAATAAAGCACGTTGCCAAGCTATTTCATATACGCGAAAATCCTATTCAAGGGGGAGCATCTTTATACTGGAAACCACAGCCAGAACGACACGTTTTGACATATTTATTCGCCTGTTAGGAAAGTGCAAAAATGTTTGCATTACCGATACACGAGTTTCTTTGCAGTTTTTTCCCCAGCCATGCTCGTAATTTGATTATGTACATTAATAGAGTCAGCGTGTGTCAGCAAATTGCCCATTCGCGTCTTTGTACTGGCAAGTGTGCAGTTGCACGTTCGTAAAATGATAAACTGCATTTCTTGTTGATTTTGTGGTCGGTATTAATTGTAAACAAAGCCATATAGGCATTTTTTATTTACGGTTTATTGACCATGTGTATACAAAGTATTGTTTGAGCATACCAAACAATAAAATAAAAAAGGTAGTACCGTGGAATTTTCGTTTATTTTCGCATGAAGTACGCAGTTTTCACAATTCTTGATTTTTTCAGTTCAATAAAATGTTAAACAATACGTCGAAGCATCGCGAATAAATTAGTAGCGGGCATAAAACATTTTCGCCGTGCGAATGTAACTATAGCTGGTATCAAACTTTTCAAACCTTTGCTTCGTTTCCACAAATCTATCGGCCGTTCGCTCAATCTTCTTCTCCTGCAACTCCGTTTTGGAAATTTATTAGAGCTATAGAGGAAGCAGTTCTAGCACTTCGTCTTAACTATCCCTCAAAACTTTTAAAACACTCGCAGCTAGAATAGCAAGCGCCCACTTTTCTTCTTTGTTACTCTCTTTATAGCCACTCAACGTTGTAATTCACGTTTCATTACCCTTTTGTTCGTGATAATCATCGCATAAATTTCTACGCACACGTTCAAGAGAAAAAAAAGTAAAGGTAAAAGCACGAATTTTACAGACAATTTCGTGCACCTACATTGTATAATAACATAAGATTATTGTTTTGTTCTTTTTTAGTCTTACATTCGACCCTTCGACCAAAGCATAGCTTTGTGGAGCAACAGTTGCTCGATTTAGTTATCATCCCAGAGCCTACCTTCGTTTCACTTAGCAATCAACGGAATATCATTTCAGAGAAAGATTCAAGTTTTAATTGGTTGTCAACTTGATGTGGAACTTAAAAATATTTAATGTATGGAATTTTAGTAAAATATTAAATGGTACATTGTAAATCGAAAAGAAAATTTTACACTAAAAGGTTTTAAATTTCGAAATCGAAGAAATGAAATAGAAGAAAGTTATAATTATTTCTATAACTGCAGGAATTATAATTTTTTTAATATCTGTTTGGCGCATTAAAACTTCCAAATTTCATCATATTTTTCAATAATTAAATGATTCAAATGAATTTTTCTACTCCTGGATTATATTACATAAGTAAAAGAATGAAAAATGTATTAAATAAATATTCATTTACAAAAATAGCAATAAATCATGATAGAATTTCGAAGAATAATGAACAAAGACGCATCGCAAGTTGTAAAAGTCGTTACATTGCATAACATGTAGTTACAAAAACAAAACTTTTGAAAAGAAAATATGCCTCTTTAGCGTTCAGAAAAGGTTTTCTTCGGTACAAGAGAGCACGACAAAACCCCCGTATGAAAGCGCAAAGCCTCACGAAAAAAGAGTTGAGCAGTATTTGAAGTTGAAAGTAAAAATTGCTTCATTCAAGAGTGAAAAACGTAAAAAAAAGCAACTCGATGGGAATAGCAGACTATTGTAAGGGCACACGCAAGACCGCAATGAATCGCACCAGCGGCAAGCAACTATATATACACTTTGCGTTCGAAACGCACGAACGCGGGCACAATTTTCATCGTATTGTGCGCGCTCGGATCCACGCGACAGAGCTAAAAAACCAAGTATATACATAGACCATGTATACGGCCAAAGATGAAAACGTCAAAGAAGGAGAGAAAATGGGAGTGAGGGAGAAAGACGGACGAGTGTCACAGAGATAAATTGAAAGAGTTAAGAGAGCATTTTTTCTCGCTCTCTTTCTCTCTCCTTTGCGGAGCAGTAAAGAGCAATTTCAAAGCTAAATATTTGGTACGTGCTTGTATATACAATAGTAACCTTTCTTTTTGTACCTCGGTAAAAATGAGAAACAAAGACTTACTGTTATTTTCTGATTAATTGTCACTTTGTGGCTTATGCCGCTCTTATAATAATGTCATCATTTAACTTACAAAGCCGTGTTTTCCTACGTCAAACCCCTCCTTCTATATGTCAGTATATATTTTACATTTGTTTTCTAAGTTCATTGATAAAACAAAAAAAATTTAAATACAACAGTTAATTTGACTGGAGAAAAATTGTTGATGTTTTTTGAGTTAATGTACTTTGATAATCTAATCCTGTTTTTTAAGAAAATAGTTTAATAGGTTCATTGAAACAAACGAGTAAAGATTGGTCTTTGGATTTGGGTGCATATTACACACAGCATGAAATGCATTAACTGCACGTTTTTAAATCGCTGATAATTAAGTGATTAAGCGTGCTGAAAGGTTCTAATAACTTTATCAATTAATAGATAAATGTGGAGTCAAATGTTTTAATTTGATACTAAGACAAAGGAGTCGTTTAAAAATTTTCTAACTTGAATCTCCTAATACCTATACTGCCAAAATAGAAGTATTATTTACGAATAAGTCCGAAGAAATTTAATAAATATTGTAACTCATTAAAAATATCGAAATAAAACTAAAACAGACTACATTCTTAATAAAAGTTCTTTCAGCTAGATATATAGATAGATATATTTATCATATAATTTATTATAATAAATAAAATATATCATCAATAGATATATTAATAGACTGATAATAAATTAAAGTAATAATAGTGGAAGATAGTGGAAAAAGGTGGGCACGAGTTGCAGACAAAATTTTATGCATTAGTAAGCGAAAAATACTTTCTTAAAAGTATGATATAACATATGAAAACAAGGCATTTTTTGCACACTTTTTAGTGCGCCAAAAACGTTTTTGTGCACTAGTGTGCGGTAAAATGCCCTGTTTTCGTATGTTATTTCATACTTTTAAGAAAGTATTTTTCGCTTAATATTGCATACAATTTTGTATGCAACTCGTGCCCAGCTTTGTGCGAACAGTGTGCGAAAAAAACAACCCACTCGTGCCGGTTTAACCGGCACTCTTATCCTTTTTCCGCACACTGTGCCCAAAAACGCCTTTTGGGACCTTGTTGCATAAATATATTGCTTATATAATAATAATACCATCTTAACTTATAGTATATTCAAAAATATTTTCCATTGAATGTTAGATAAAATAAATTTAATTATACAATCAAAATAAATAAACAAAAAACGAGAATAGAATTATTTATTATTGTTTTATCTATAAAACTATAAATTATAACGAAAACTATAGCACATTAATATTGACACGAACTACACTTCGATGTACTAACAAAAAATTATTCGTAAATATATACTACTTGAAAAACCAATATCGCAGATCTTGAATAAAAAAAACTAATTCTACATCAGTTCATCAACTAGTATTCATGACAATTCTGTTCGCGATTATCAATTGCGCAGACCCCGGCACACAATCAACTACTTTGAGAACAGGAGCAGCCACAGCGGCAGGGATTGCATAGTGAAAAAAGAAAGTAAGAACGAAACAACGTGAGCCTATGGGTGCGGCGCAAGCCTGCAAGAATCAATCTGTTTTCAAAACCTATCCATCCCTCGACGTGCAACACACCATGCTACGAAGATACACACATAAATATGCGTGGTGTTCGTCTATCGTTATATGCAATCTCTCTTTGAGATGCGTACACTTTTGACATAATATTGGATCAATACTACGGGACGTCACTACAAACGTCTAATCATGATAAGAGTACGTGAAAAATCCATAACTAGCTGAATGACAAGCCCGTCAACGTCAGGCCAGATGAATTTTTTTGCTCCCTCTCGCGTTAATCATAAAGCCAGAAAATTTTTCGAAAAAAATTCGAACATCTTTGACAAATGCAAGTGAAACTAAAGCGTTTAACTGCTTCCCTAACATAAATTAATGAGTAATTTAATTAATCGAAGATCCACCCGTAAAAACGATTAAGTACTTTTCTATATTTACATAGCTCAAATGCGACTCGGTATTCCACCGAAGCACGCGTGCATATCATACATGTATGTGTAGTCTTATAGGCAGCCTCTTGTAAGCGAGTCCCTTGCGAAAACTTTCAATTTTGCAACATCCCTCTATATTCGCACACACAGAGCGAGACAGCTCGAATGCTTGTGCACGTCCGCGCGCGCTCGCTCCTAAAGCAACTTATACTGCACTCAATCTACGCGTTACAGTGTGTACGAAGAGAAGCTCGTAACGCGGCGAGATCCCGGATTATCGCACACAACACGTTGAGGCTCATATATGTACACTCACACACGTTTGCATGAAGACTCGACGCGACCCCCTTCTCCCAATATACAGCCGTTGTAAAACCTTTTCGACTGGCTGGAGCTTTAGTCCGGATAGTGCAAGGGGATGGTTGGCCCGAGAAAACAGGCGGCGCACATAAGTGGACTCCGAATCTACGCTTACGTACACGCACGTATATGCCGGAGAAATTAATTGTGTAGTAGTATATAGAACACGTGAACACGCACGTACGTACACATGTATGCTGACGGTACAAACCGTGTTACGGGCTGGAATACTCGAATGCGCATAGGGCATGCGGCGACGAAGCAGATTAGGGGCGCTCCTATCTTGGTTTTTGTTGAATTTGCACAACAATGACCGGATCAGAGCCGTGGCGGCATGTGCGTAGTCTTCGTTGCCGGTTATAGCGTGCGCGCGCGCTTCGACGGACAGCCGCTTTATCATCGTACCGCCGTTGCTTAAGCACGCTTAATATACGCCTGTATACAATGTAACCTGGCCATCGTCGGGCTTTACCTTTTTTAATGATACATGACAAAGCTTCAAATAAATTAATGGTACAGACAACTAGTTTATTATCGTGTCATTATTAAAAAAGCAGTTTTGCACCCGAAGTTATGATCCCTGAAATCTCTCGATTAGGCAATCCTCTTCTCTTAAAAAAGTTATGAGCAATTTTGCCGTTTGCGCGGGCAGCTTTCCGGGATAGCGATTGGATGTTGTAGTAAGTCGTGAAATCGGTGTAAAGTAATTGGGATATTTTTAAGGTTAAGATTATTTTAAAGGAGAGATGTTTCGTTAAAAGCATTTCAAAAATCACATATTAATATCACTTTCAGACACTGTATTATAAATTCATTTCTTTTATAATTGATATTAACAAGTTTAGGACAAAAACTTATGAATGAATCGCAAAGTTCATCATTTCTTCAAAATAATGTTTTCCAGAACATGAGTTTCTCGTAGAAAATTTTGTATGAAATTTAAAAATCGATTCAAAATCCTGATTAATTGCATAAAGATAATTCGTTAATCTCGAACAAACAAGCCGTATAGCATCAGATAAACCCTGCAATATGCAAAGCAATCTCATAGACAAATCGCCTAGATTCTGACCCTATTACTTGCACATGGGCTCTGATGCATACGCCAGGCCTACGTATATACATATAACCAACAGATCCAAAAAAATCGGTGTCAAAACAAAATCCGCGTGCAGCTATATACGCAGAGAAAGCTGCAGCCAAAGCGTGCACCCTTCGATATGTTTCAAGAGCGTATTCGAAAGCGCGTGCGCGCATTGACGGCTCTTGGCGAACCGCCGAGGGTCGTCAACTTAATCCAACCGATGCTCTCTGGTTTTATACAATTCAATGTGCGATAGCGTCCCCATATTCTTATTTGAGATGGATTTTATTTTCATTTCGTTCAGCTCTTTATCTCTATTCCTATATCGTACGCGGCATACGCGAACTGGATTCGAGTTATAAGCCTTGTTGAGAACGTTTTTTTTTCGTACACGAAAGTATCAAGTCCAGTGACGCGCGATTTTAGCCATAGGGTTGAACTAAAAGTAGTACGGTCTCGCGTGTCCCTTACATTATGCGATTAGTCATATTTTGATTCAATTTATTAAAGACATTTGTTAATTTCTACAAATGTCTTATATTTCCGTTGAATATAAATGATAATTGATACATTGTGGAATACCTAAATGATTTATTGACATTTTCCATAAGTGCATATTTTTCATTAATAACTCGATATCCATAGATATTTTAGTTGCACTTATTTTGAACTAATTGTAATTTTAAAAATTGTATCAATTTAATTGGAAAAGTTTTTGCTCGGCCTATTGACCAGAAAGCGTCGGTATTTAAGAATCCTCAGCTACGCAAGCATTATCCACATAAATTATCGAGAAACTTGTTAGGCGCACTCATCGCAATTTCATCGAACGAAACAATAGGCTTTTTAGACACTTTTATTTCTTCTTGATACGGCGATAATAATACGCATGCTGGAAACCAAGATTATGCGCACATGCATACTCTCGACTCTTAAATCCTGAGCGAGGAATGCCAAAGTTGCCGTAAACCCCTTACATTGTATTTTATAATGGACCTACACTAAATAATAAGACAACCAAGGTAAATTCCATCCACGTAAACGTATAGAAGAAACAGCGGTACACACGCATTCTCCAAGCGCCCCCGCAAACTCATGTACTTCCGTTTCGACATTGGCCACAAGAATACAGGATTGTTTCGCGTTTTAATGTCCGTGCTTTTTTACATTATAGAAAATGCATACCAAATAGGTAAAATATTCAAAGGTCTCTAACATAGAGTTTTTAATTAAATGGGAAGAAATCCCTCGAGAAGGATAAATAGTTTTGACGGATTGCAGGGTAGAAAGTTCATTTGACTCTCTAGTCATAAAAAAGTAAACCCATACATTTTTTTCGTGAATACATATTCAAGCCTTTGTAAAATTAATTAAAAACAATCTTTATGAGGCTGGACAACATATAAATATACGGCATCGCTTAAACCCTGCGTGGGTAAAAATTAATATAGCGAATTTCTCAGGGATTGAGACATCAAAGTAAGCGAGCAAACGCGCACGGACAAAGTGCAGGGCTAATTTCGTTGTTCCAAAGCGATTCGCGGCCGACCGCTAAATGAAATTGTTCTCAAAGCGAGAAGAGAGAGAGAGAGAGAGAGAGAGAGGGAAAGCGAGGAACGCGGCAGCTCGTCTGTCCCTATATGTCATCGGCAACATCAGCAGCAGGACCACCGCAACCATGAACGTACGCTCATACGCACGTTTATTGAGCACATCTCGAGGGCAAGGTGTAGCTTGCACTGCTCGTCTGTTTACACACACGTGCACACGCGCCCATGGATATCTGTATCTTGTATATACGTATACGCGAACACAAGCGTCACGTGATGCCGGAATTACGGTCATTATTGTGCAAATGAGCAACTGGCTACACGACACCGCCATGCGTGGAGTATGGTCCTATGAGGATTTGCTGCTCCTGTATTATACCATTTGATGATGGACATTTACTCTAACTGGATAAATATACACGCAGATAGTCTCTATTCGTCAAATTTTATTATGGATATTGAATCAAAATAATGAAATTTATATGCAGCAATACAAAAAAAAAATATTGTTAAGATTAATATAATATGACTGTCGAAATTTTCTGTATACTTCAAATACAATTATACCTTATCAAACCACAGAATTTCAAAAAGCAAGTTTCGCAGTAGAGTACTTCAGAGTACAATAGCGTTTGACAAAGTATCCGCGTGCGTTGAAATTCACATATATAAAATTTTCCACTATACTGATTGTTGTTTTTTGTGTACTTACATAAAATAGGTATGCATTAAAAATTTTGAGTTACTATACCGGTTGAATGTCGTTTTATCAAAACGAACAGCTAATGAAACCGATTGTTACTTGTCAACCTTTTCAAATTCAATTTTTTGTTCACATACCAAATTTATCGATGGGAGTTAGATTCATTCATTTTTCTATCTGATTTTTAAATAAACTGTTGCGTTAGATAGTAAAGAGCATTTAAAATATATTAATGTTGAATATTAGTGCAAAACACAGTATGTACACGTATTCGTACTCGCGGCAGGCAAAAGTATAGCTGCAAATACCAAAGTTCTAGCAAAAGCTGATTGCAGCACGTACACTTAAAAATCTTCTTATAGTCTTTAAAAGAGGGATTGACTCAGATTTATCCATCTATCGACCTGACTAAGTTGCAAAATTTATTTCTTTTGCATGCGTGCATCCAAGAATCTATTAGCTTTTGAATAACGTAAAATATTTTTACATTGAATTTTAGTTAATTCCTTTTGAATATGACTATGGTTAAGTTTTCCTCAATTTCAAAATTACTAGGGTACTTGGATTAAAAATTTTACATTTACGACAAACGGCGACAATATATGATAAACACATGTCGAATGAAAGTCAGAATGCAAATAAAAATATGAATCAAATTAAAAATATGAATCAAATGACCCAGTAGTGGGTACAAAAATGCGTTGCTTAGCTCAATATATTTTTATCACATTATGATCGAATAAGTAGCCAATTTTCATTCGAAATGTTGTTATTTTTTTATGAACTGGATGAAAATGTACTCTACATATTTTTTGTGGCAATACTTTTATCATAATAAATTCTGTGTGCCTTTAAGATCGCACGTACGAGATAAGGAGATATAGGATTTATCTACATTAACAATCGCTTAACAAGACTAATCACTTGATCATTGTTCGATATAAAAGTATTACTGTGTTTTATAGAAATTAATAGCTTTTATCGAAATAATTAGAATGTATTGAAAATTTTGTGACATAGATTACTGTAGCCCGTTGAAGCGAATAGTCAGTTTAAATACACTTCATCAAAAAGTGCATAATTTAAAAAATTTTCAAAATTTGATAATATTGCGTTGATGTAGTGAGCTAAAGATACATACAGACATAGTTTAGAGAATTCATATAAATTATACATATTAAAGAAAGTTTAGTTAGCTTACAAGCTAACGATAATAAAGAAGATCGATATCGCAATCGAAAAAAACATATTAACGTATCGAGGTTTCTGATTGACTCGCTCATTGGAATTGTAATCGATAAGCTAACTCTCAGTGTTACTGTTTGCGCGGAATGGAGCTGTTCGTTTTCGTACTTGCGTGCTTCGTCACGCTTGTATCAGTCAATGGAAATTCAGGTAAGGGTTAATTTTTAATTTTTGAAAATAAAAATTTCGTTACAAATAGAATTTTTTATTATTATAAACTATAAATTCCTATCTTCATTGTTAAACAATAAAGTTGCTTAGGTTCCTAGTTTTCATATCAAAGTTTACCACGCCTAAGTAGATTGTATTTTCTTTGTTAGTAGTCAAAATTTATTTAAAAAATACTTAATTTCATGCAATATGAAAATCTAAATAAAGATTTAAAAAGTGATAATGCAAGAAGAAAGCGTCATAAAAAATAACTAAACTAAAGTTCATTACATCATCACTCACATCTATGAAAAATAAAAACCGATCGCTTTTTACCTCGTATTTAATTATATATTTTTTATTAATTTTTATTTTATTGAATTTTTTTTCAGTTCAACATATTAAGTATTACGGAATCGATGATACCGCATATATAGGAGAGTATCATGGCGAACGAAACGATTATGATAGTCCAATATCTAAGTGTGAACTACGTCCAAATGGCAAAAAAGATTACATAACATTGTTTTCGAAACATAGCAATGAAGAAAATGAGAATGATAAATTTTCACTTGATTATTATGAAAAGTGCAAAGTTTCTATATATTATTTGAATGAAAATGATACAGGTTTGTGGTCAATAAGAGTACAGCAAGAGTTCGAAAATGGAACACAAAACACCATCATTGAAGATTATGAATTGTTTGTAAAAAACGTAAGAATAAATATTTTATATTTTACATTAGTTTTATACCGTAAAATTTTTGTGATTAGTTATCATATTTACGTAAAATGTTCAAGTTTATCTAAAAATTAAAAAGTTTCTATGGCTATGATGAAACACAATTTTTATACAAAAGAAAAAAAATTAATGTTCTGACGCAAATGAATGGATTTCGTAATTTTGTTTTTTTATCTTACAAAGAGACTACTTATTCTCCGAAACATGGGTTCGTTGCAAAAAAATTTCCGGGGTCAAATCAACCAAAAATACGGGTATGATATACCTTTTTTGAGTGAGGAGTGTCCACAAAAAGTGAATCAATGTTTCGGGGATCAAGTGGTCTTCTTGTTGGTGGATTTTCATTATGCGTTATTCTAATTAAATTCTTATCTCATCAATCTGTAAAATGGTGTTCAGGTACATGACGAGAAACCTTCCGTTCCAGATAGAAATGTTGTAGTTTTTCCTGAGAGGGACTTAACAATCAAATTTAAAGATGATTTGAAAGAGGAAAAATGCAAACTATTAAATCCTAAGGTAATAATGGTTGAAATAAGATGTGACAGTTATTTAATTTTTTTTCTTATTTTATCAACAGGGATTTTTAGCAGAAGATGCTCAAAAATTAGATTCTGGTTGCGGTTTTAAAATAAAAGTAAAAGACGATTCTGCAGGAACATGGACTTTAATTGCAGATATAAATAAAACTGTCAGTTATTACTCTCACAAGAATGTTTATGTTCAGAATATGGAAAATATGAAAGTCAAAGAAGTAAGTGCTCATTGTTTCCATCGTAACAATTACTAAATATTTAGTTAAAAGGATGATTAGCCATAATCTTTACACAGATGAATTATACTTTGAGAAATGGTAAAACCGAAGCAATCGATGTAGGACCTGAAAATGTAAAATTTTGCATTTTCGAAGGTCCTCAAGGCGAAAAATATCCAATCAAATTTGGTAGATGCCATTATCGATTGGACGTTACAAAACTTCATGAAGGTACCTGGAAAATATATTACGCTCTTCAGGGATTGGAAAGTCTTGTGGAACAAGTAGTAAATGTACATGTATACGGTAAGAACGAAAAATAACGATTAATAAGTTTTAATTTAAAAGTTCTATTGATTTACATGAACTTCCTTATTTTGAAGATCCCGTCAATTTAAAAAACGAAGTAATTTATAATGCAGATAATAGTGTCAGTTTGTTGTGCCAAGTGAGTAATTTACCCGCGTTCTGCTATTTTATTACGCCCAATCAAACGATTATTCACGTGACACCTGGAATTGGTGATGAAAAGTAAGTCTAAAAATTTTTAATTCAATTTATGGACGTAAATAACTTTTTATACATTCGACAGGTACGAATATTATGGAAACGGTTCCCGCAGATACAATGATTTAGAATCAAAGTATGATTGCGGCATTAAAATTTTACAACCTAATCCTACTTACGATTACGGATCATGGAAGTGTATGACTGAAATGGATGGTCGTATAACTGGAACTATTTTAAAGGTGCAGGGAAAAAAGACAAATTTTACAAACACAGTTGTTTCAGCAGAGAGCGTCAAAGCTAAAATAGGTACTTCGTATAAGGTAAGTTACATAGTATCATAAAACACTGTAAATTTTAATCCAATAGATTATTACTTTGCAATAAATACATTTTTTCATATTGTTTAGATCTAAAAAAATTTTCTTTTTTAGTTAAAATGCGAGGCTAATGAAGTTTTAGATTATTGCTGGTTCCGTAGCCCTAATGGATCGTATCATTCAGTTATTAAAGGGGAAAAAGTAAAATTACCCGCTTTAAAATATGTCGGTCTAGGTCTGGAACTAGGAGATTGCTCAGCTGAGGTGCCAGTAGCAAATGAATCAGATAATGGTTCATGGTCATGTCACGTGGGTATCGCAAATAGAGATGAGGTCGTTCGTCCGTTTGATGTTGTTGTTTCTGGTACGTTTTAAATTTTAACTATGCACCATAATTAATTTTGAAATTTACTCAATTTATGCTTCTCAAAATAATGAATGAATACTTTAATTTTTTTAGAAACCGAGCTTGATGCTGAATCTTATTTCATAAAAATTGAAAAGAAGAGTAAAACTGAACTACTTTGTAAACAGTTATCCACTTCAAACAAAGTCATTGATTCTTGCCGTTGGGTTAGTCCCAAAGGTCGAGGAATCAACAGTGATTTTATAGGAAGATACAAAGTTGAACACAACATTTCATATTGCAAGTTAACCATCGGTGGTAAGTGCGATTAATTGCAATTAAGTTTTTGGATAAAAAGATGAAGTATTTCATGAATAATTTAATGTTTAAAATTTATCAGTGATCAACTTAGAGGAAGATGTAGGAGTCTGGTCATGTTATACCCGATACGCAAACGTGAACGAAAATAAAGAAGAACAAGTTGAAGAAGGAAGGTCTCAGATTATGGTTTATTATCAAAGTAGCTTTTCATCGTCAAAATTAATTGCAATCAATATCAGTATATCTGTACTCACAGCTGTGTGTGTATCTGCCCTGATTTATTATCTTTGGAAGAAAAAACGCGCTTTGCGCCAAGAGCAAGATACCGTGATGCTCACAAAGCCAGCGAAAATTCCGTAGGTGAATAATATTTCATTTATTATAAAAAGTACTCAATGATTAGAAACACCATGATATTTTACTTTGTTGATAAAAATAAATAGTTTTTATAAATTGAATAGAACTATAAAAAGCTATAGATCTTTCATGTCGATAACAATTCTTTGTTAACTGTATATTTGCAGTTTTTTCAATAAAAAGCAATAAGATCAAATATTTCATAATTTATATTATATGTCATCAACAATTGTAGCATTTATTATATTTGATTAAGTAAATAATAATCAGGTAAAAATTAATTCGTACAGCTTTTCTTTATTATGTATTTTTAATTTAATTCTCTCGTAGTATTCAAAGATTTTTTAATAATGAATTACGATGTAACACATTATACTTCAATTTTAAGTCGATATTAAAAAAAATTATCAACACAAAGTTAAACATATTCGCAGTCAAACTCGAGATCATACTCATATATAAATTAATAGGAGGGGCTCCGCCCCCTGCTCGCTCCGCTCGCCAACCCCCCATAGTTAAAAAAACGATAAAAAATGATATTTAAAATGTTATTAATGTTGTCATTAAAAAAAATTATGTTTAGTTAAACCTTTACTAATTTTCGGTATAATGAATTTTAAATATTAGTGTAATTAAGGGTTATATATCGTTTCCTCCGTCTTATGAAAAGTATTAATTAAACTTTTATTCTACGCTATTATTTTTTGGAGAAGTTTTTCACACAACTCCAAAAAGTCTTTATCCAAAATATGAAAAAAAACCTGTTTATAGTCAAACATACATATAGGATGATTATGATGATATACAACAATGATTAAAAAATAATTCTTTGGTGCACGAATCTTACATGAAATTATTGATGAACAATAATCCATATACAAAATCGTATAAATGTTGACATAAAGTTGTACAAATGGATAAAATTCCAGATTATAGATTGTATTTTTTACGCAAAACAGATAAAGACAAACGCCGTTACAATAAACCATCAGCATCTGAATGCGGTGCAATTATAGTATCAAAAAGTGGTATCCCTGAAGATTTTGATCTATATGTTTATCCTATAAGTCCACCATCAGAAAAAAAAACAAGAAAAAAAACAAGAAAAAAAAGAAAAAGATTATAAAAAATTAAATAAATTATCGCTATTGATGAAAAAAAAAATTTTTAAATGAAATATTTCACAACTATTTTAATCAAACGTTCTTTCGAGTGGGGATGAAGAAAAATCGTATACGCGACGCGGGATAAAAGTCCAACGCCCGTTTCTGCGATCACGCACCCTCGGCTTCGCCTCGGGTGCATAACCTTACAGGGTGGCAATATACTATTTAATAAGATTATAAAATCCGATATAAAAATATTTTTCATAGATGGTCCAGGAGGATCAGGAAAAACATTTTTACATAAAACTATTATATTTTATTATTTATCTTTGGGAAAAAAAATTTTATCAATGGCTTGGACTGGGATTGCATCAATTTTATTACCCAATGAAATTACAAGTCATAAAACTTTCAATTTACCTTTAAATTTGGATCAAGTTAAAAGCATTCGTTTTAAATCAAAAGCAGAAAAACAAAGACTATATCAAGCGGACATTATAATTTGGGATGAAGCATCAATTATATTCGAAAAAAGTGTTAGAAATTGTAGACTTGACTCTTAGAGATCTCACTGATAAAGATGACCCTTTCGGTGGTAAAAAATAGTATTGGGTGGGGATTTTCGTCAAATTCTACCCGTAATTAAACTAAGTAATTCCCAAAACTATAATAAAAAAAAGTATAAACATCATTAACACAGGTTCAACTCCACATTCATGTTTTGTAATTAAACTTGAATTAACACTATTCATAATGTTTCAGAGGTTTCTACTCTTTTATTTATTTTTTATTTATTTTTTTTTACTTATAAAAAAGAGAACGGCCGAAAAGTGAAGCCGCGTAAAACGACCTCTGATTTGCTGACACTGACGACGACGCCCAACTCGATACGAGCGCCTGCGCTGCTAACTGTCAACAGACAGTTAGTACTTAAGTAACCTCAAAACAAGAATGAAAAAATTGACGCGCGCGAAGCGCGTTTGAAACTTACTATTTCTGAATTTTAAACTAACCTCAAAACACGCATAAAAAAAATTAACACCTGCGGAGCGCGTTTGAAACATACTATTTTATTAAATTTTGAGTACACAAACAATTTGAGGAGCCGAATAGGACGGGGAGGAGCGTAGATTGAGGAGTAAATGAGGTCGAGGAGGAGCGTGGGAGGAGGAAAAAAGAGGAACGAGAGGAAAAATAAAAGAGGTACGGGAGGAGGACCATATGAGGAGCAATTATGAGGTTCAAAAAATACGTAAAAACAACACTTAAAAGGCCAAAAAAACGGAAAAATGCTATTTTTTCAAAAATGAGTATTTGAGGAGTAACTGAGGTATAATAACAGTTGAAAAAAAAACTTTTTTCCTTACAGAAATATACATATAGGCAGATTATATATGTTAAAATTTCAATTGAGGCACTAAAACTTTTAGCACCACGAATCAAAAAATATACACTTTGTACAATACTTCAAAAATAGACTATTAACTGCATTCCATATTTGAATAAACATTTTTTTACACAAGTATACCTTTATAATAATTCAGGATAATTAAATTCAATTGGATCCAATGTCAAAGAGTCATTTGAATTTGCTACTATCACATTTATGGGAGATATGAATTCTTCTACGTCACATGTTTCTGAAATAGTGTTAGCATCCTAGAAAAAGTTGAAATTGAAGTCATTTTGCGTGAATTTTTTCGAAAGTATGACGGTATGATATCTTACCCGTACTTCTACATTTTCTTCGAACGAAGTATGCTGTTCATTTTGAGGTATATCTGAGCTTCGCAGTGGTAGATCAAATATATCTTCATTGAAACTCAATTCTCTGGATGAAAGACAATTTTCCTAGATTTTTCATAAAACTAAATTTAAAAACCAGTTTTATAATTATAAACATAAACTCAAAAGCTTAGTTACCTCCGTGTTCAAAATTGTATTCTTAGAGCAATGAGATCCAGTTTTATTTTTATTATATACTTTTCTCCAAAGATAAAAAAGATTTTCATCTGCAGGATTCCCCTCCCATTTATCAACATTTAACAAACATCTAAAAGTGCTTAATGTCAAAGGGTCAATCAATTTTTCGATTGATTTTAAAAGTGTATTTGATGATGAAGAACGATGTATTCTTTCTTCATCTTCTTTTTCGTCTTTTTGTAAACTGAGGTTTGTATTTTCAATTACAATATCGGATAAAGGGTAAAGTCCTGATTTTTGAAAACTTTCGCTCATTAACTCTTCCATACTAATATTATCGAATAATTCTTTTAATAAAAGAATAAAATCGATTGGTCTCACATAATCCATTTTATTTTCAATCTTAAAAATGTGAACAATTTTTTCCCAAAATTGTTCAATGAACTTGAACAAACCAATATCCAAAGGTTGTAAAAACTCCGCAGTATTATAAGGTAAAACAAATACAGTTATTTGTCGATTTTGAAAAAATTCTGTAAGAGGTTGAGTTAAAAATTGAACGTGAGAATCCAGGTATAAAATAACTGGAAATTGAGTATTATTTTTTACGAGCCAAGGATAAAAAATATCTTGTATATATTCTTTAAAAATTTCCGAATCTAACCAAGCTCCATGACTTTGTCTAATGACCCAATTTTGAGGCGACTTTGTTAAATCATCCGTAGATTCAAAATCAAGAAGTATCATTGGTGGAACCATATGTCCAATGACGTTTCCTGCAATGAGCACTAAGCCTTTTTGCTCATAAATACGATTTATTTGAGAACTTTTTGGATTTAGAGGTAAAATAGTCTCACCAATATTAAATACTCGTGCTGGATCAATGTCAGTAAGATTCATCACATGCAATTGATTTAAAATTCTATCAAACCACCTCATCAAAGTAATTTTGTTTGGTTCGCATTTTGACTTCACAACACTTTTTTGCATTTTTTCTTTTAAATTTCCATGTCGACGGTAAAAACATTCGCACCAATAATCACATGGTCTACCAGCATTGTAAATATTCTTTTTTGATAATTTTGCCAAAAGAGCAACACTATTTATTAAGTGGTCTTTTGTAACAGGTCGCTCCAAAGTAAACATATAATCAAACCATTTGATCAATTTTTTTTCATCTTCTTGAGATAAAAGAGGAGTGGATCCTGGCTTATGAATATCCAATGTAGAATATACTTTAATGTAAAGGGTTGATCTAGGGATTCTGTATTTTCTGCTGGCTTCATTTACTGATGCCCCTGCTTTAACGGCAGTGATAGCTTTTTCTAAATTTTCTTGGGTATATGAGACACGTATTCTTCTAGCTGATTTCACCATTTCAAATCTCAAATTCAAAAATTATTTTTTACACAGACATTGAAGTATAAAGTAATTTTCCGATATGTTACAAAGCATACATAGTTTTAAAAAATCGAGTTTTCTAAAATTATTTTACATCATTCAGCATTAAAATTTAAAACACTTTTTTAATATTCATTAAACACTTTACTTAAAAACTAAAATATTCAAATTTAAAGATCTTGAATTGTTACAGTACCACACGAAACGACTTAAATACTCCTACAGTTTATTTTCGAAGTCATCGTTTTAATCTTTATAGTAGCTAATGTCACGACCCACATGCTTCTTGCACAATAAATGTAGCACTAATTTATGTCTTTTTCTTTCACTCACTTTCACAGAATACAGCTCTTAAAAAATCTAAACTGCATGTGTGCATACGGAAGAACAGTTAGTAAATTAAGCCAAAACAAATCAACTTTTCATTACTTGAAACAAGAATATTTTGTATGTAACGTGAACACGTACTAAACTCTGATAAAGAATCACAACAGAGAGAATGGAACTTCTTAGACTTGTTTGCTCGATGTTACGTAAAAACAGGCCCCCACCGACAGCTCTCTTTTCCGCTGTAGGCTTTTATTCATGATAATATATCAGACATTTATATTAGATATATTTTGCGACAAAGTAAATCGCTACAGACCCAAGTACGATTTCAGAAATTTACCTAATCTTTTAAAAATAACTGTCGATATTAAACAAAACACTTTTAAACCTAATTTTGAAGTTATTATAAAATTGTATAACTAATAAGAACATGATATATTTTTTCATGTATCAAAATTCTTAGGAATCATTCAAATCTATAAAATGTATTCATTGCTTTACTTTACTTTACTAAATTAAAAAAAATTGAAATAAATATATTTGTGTCAACAGTGAATTGAGGTAGTTATCTTTATATGCTGGTTGATTTCAAATAACTGCATCTGTAATCCTACTTTATTTTTGATACGTATCGATCCAAGGGAAAGTATAAAGCACTGTGAAAAATGTCACTTCCATAATATTATCATGTCACTATTTACAAAGCAATAATACATTTGCTTGATTTGTCAAAAAGTTTTGGAATTTCAGAGTCTTATTTTGTAGCAACAGCCTATTATTTTAAATTGAAAGCCTCTAAATATAAAATCGATACATTGGTAACTCGATTAATTTTAATGTATTATAATTGTATTCTGTCATTAAACTTTATTTCTGTACGGCATTTGCCTTTTATCTTTACTGTAGTTCAATGACATATAAAATTAAAAGTACAATAATGAAAAAAACGTGTAAAGTTAATTTTCAATTTTTTATAATTTATTGATTGATTGGTTTAATTTGTTTATATTGGAACTTGCGAGTAAATAAGGCAGTGAATTCTAAGTAATTATTACTTCATTGTTTTGAGTCGCTGATATTTGTATTTTAAATCTTTATAGAATATTTAGTTTTTCAAAAATTTTTTTAAAACACTAAAAACTGTAAGAATATCAGTGTGTGAGGTACACAACGCTATTATTTAAGATCGAGCTTTTTGGTATGGGGCCTTGTTTTTCCGTGGAAAATGGTAAAACATGATTATACCTTTGTTTAAATACACTAGCTCACCAATATTAAAGTTGATAAATTTTACCTTACACGCGATTGTGCTTACACATGCAGAAAAAAATTGTCTTTGAACATTTATTAGAACGTTATAATTCGTTGCCTTGCGCATGCAAAAGTCTAAGGAAACATCTTCAACTCACTCCCTAACTAACATCACACATCTTAGGATAACGTCAAATCACAATTTCAGAAAGTTCCCTATGCAAAATTACTCGTGATTTCTTGAAAAAGAAGTAGTAATTTAACATTGCTCATCAAAATGCGTAGAAAGCATTATAACTCAGATGACAAAGTATTTTCATAAGCAGCACGAAATAACTCATCGAGATTGGGCGATAAATGTAAAAGTGTACATAAATGTATGCGTGAGGATGTGTTTGCACACTTATACTATAGATTCGAGAAACACACTGAACAGAGAAAACCGAGCTATATGCAGAAGCAAAGAGCAATTTATGCATAAGCGGATCATGTGGTGTGTGCGTTGCTTTAGCCAGACAAACTGGTGAAATAGTTTATTTACGCATGAAAGCTTACCTCGCGTATCAGAATACGTGCGAACAACCATATCGTTGGTGATGATTCACGCATACACACAGATGCATATGCATCGAACATTTTCACTCGAATACAATCGATTTCATTTTGAGAATTATGAGTTTGGAGTTTTTCGAACTATAACGATTAAGAAAATTCGAGCATTTTGTTTCCCATGAATGCCGGTAAAAATTTTTTTTATTTTCATTGAAAAGCGGATCCCAAGGAATCAGATTATTATTGTTATTTTTGTTTTTCATTGGTTTTACGCGAGCTAATGAAAAAATTGAGCTATTTACAAAATTTAAAAAAAATTAGTTGAATTTTGAAAATGTGAATTATTATAGGTGTGCTTCTGCGGAACGCTTTTGTCGATTAGACTAATGAGAAAATTTACAAAACAAATTTAACCGTATTCAAAATTTCGCAGATTCATTTATGTACGCGCGCATACAATTATCCACGAAATACAACAGAAGCAAGGTCCTATGTGGTAGTGTCGTCACGTAGCAAAACGAAAAGTCGATCGCGTAGCAGGAGCGGAGGCGTTATAGGTGTAGATATAGCAGTTTCATGCAGTACCACTGATTTCCGTCGATCGTGCGAGCTGGAAGCTCGAAGCGCAAGCCCTCATAATCCGTCGTCGAGGAAATGAGTTTTGGCGACGGCATCAGCATGGCGAAGCACTAGCTAGCCCGAGGAATGTGATGGAACTCCCCGGAGAACTCATCCACCCACGGTCGGATTCGTCTTGGGGCTAAGAGAGCGAGAGCGAGCAAGAGAGCGAGAGAGAAGATTGCAATTCAAACTGACTAGATCGGATTGACAGGCCGGATGAAGAGAGTTCGTAATAGTAGCTCAGGGCGACATGAGCCTTAAAAGTACGTAGCTCAAAATGCAGCCTTGTAATGTCAAGTGATAACGATTGGGACTTGCCAAACAATCCGTAAAATGCTTTGAGAAAAAAAATTAGCTGAACTCATTCGGATATGCACTAATACTTTTGGCTTGCACCTGTCCCCAGTCCCAATAAGGGGCGCAGATTGATTTGAAATTATTGGGTATCCTACATCCCCTAATAAGCATATAATATATATACATGTATTCACAGTAAAATACTTGATGTAGTGCATGATCGTCTACAGCACTTGATCAAATACACAGCTAAAGCAGAGCCAAGTTCATCAAATGCAAACAACACTCAAGAACTGTCTTTACGTACAACGTCATCTCTTGACTTCATAATTTTCATCAGATTGCATACTTCTCTGCACATATAGACCTCTTCTGTGGTAAGACAGGCGTAGCAATAGCTATATATAAGTGCGCTTTCTCGTTACCCGATAACTGGAGCCCTTCAAAGAACTAAACAGTTTAGTCAAGCGTGTATTGCAGCTGATTTTCGAGACGATGCCAACACCTATTGTATGAGTTTAATTTGGATATCCAATAACGAACTTTAAAAAATAATTTAATTAGTTTGACCTGTCAAAAAAAGCTGTTAGGTGTCTTAAAAGATGTAGAGTAACCCGACCAGAGATTGACTGACACTCAGTGAATAGCCACTTTTTAAAATACACTATAAAAAGCAACTAAAAATATATGTATGTGGAAGGTATTTAATTCTTAAAACGATAATGGATGAAAATGGGATACAGATTTTAATTTTCTCAAAAAGAAATTGAGTTTTCAAATATCAATACATTTGTTTCGCGTCTAATTTGTACTATCATAATTTTTCAGAATTCTGCAACATAACAAAAAAAGTTGAGTTCAGTAAAAATGTATTAACGTGGGTTTCACGGACAGTTATAGCCTATTTACAATTCAAAATAAAATAGTATAGCAAAAATCAATAAGTCTCAATTCAAATAATAAGTATCTACACATAATTTTATTATGGTACATGCATTTTACATCCAATTGAGCGTCGACAATTTGCGGGGTTTTTCGATCGTCATACTCCGCAAAGAAAAAAAATATATTACCATTCCTAGGATTATGCAAAATTCGCGACGAAAGTCATACCATAGAATCAAATTTTTCTGACAAATTCCATTTAGTAGCTGCGTGAAGATGACTCGATAGATTCTTTCTCGTCTGGCTTTTTAGCATAACGAAAACGAGGAATCGATGAGCTACCACATAAAAATGTCTCTGCTGGGCTCGACGTGACTACACAATGTATAGGACGTATATATAATAAACGACCGAGAAAAAGCCTGAAATGCCTGGGGTACAAGAAGGGAAAAAAGCGATTAGACGAGAAAAGGGTTGGAAGCTCATAAAAGATGAAAAATCCGTTGCGGCAGAGAGGATTACTTTTTTAAAAGAAAGAGAAATATTTCAATAAATACTGTAATTTAAAGTGTATATTTGAGAACATACAAGTACAATAATTATCAGTCAGATTAATCGCTATTTAAACATGTATAAATTTTATTCTGTCATTATTTGTCTATTGATTTTTACTATATGAGTTTAGTTATAAATAATGAAGAAAAATTTATTTTTAGTAGTAATTAATTTCAAGTATTTTCGTTTTAATAATTGTAGAAAACGATAGCTAATTAATTGTCATTGTTATTTATTCACCTTCCTTTATATAATTGAATACAAAGACCTGGAAAGGGCAATATACCCGTGTATAAGGTCAATTCAAGTTATATGTTTAATTTTTCTCAGCCGTGTATACATTTTCGAAAACTATTTGGTCGAACGTCTAAGATTAAGCGCGCATGGGACTTTTATCAGCAAGTAACTTTTTCGTGATGCAAAGTTGTAAATCGCAACTCGAATTCAAGACCCATTAAGTCTAATGTTAAACTTTGCCTAGCATTTTCTTATTTAAAACGGGCATTTATCTTAGAAAATCTTTATTAAAAAAACGTATGGATTTTCAATAAAAAAAGAAAGATTAAAAATGTTATTAGATCTACTCATTACATCTGTTCTATTTGAATTGTTTTGTCGGTAACAATTTTTGTTGTGTCTCGATGCATAACATTCTTACTTTGAAGAGCTAAAGTATATATGACCTGAAAGCAAACTAAAAAAAGTCTCTTTCTTTCATCTAGACGAAGCAATTAACCTGAGCGAGCTTTGGCATGCATCGAAAAGTTCACGCCCTTGGCTGTGCAGCTCGTAATATATCCCGCATGCACCAGCACTATGCGTCGCGCGCGCGCGCAATATTTATACCAAGTTTTCAAGAACATCGATCAATCACGCTGACACGATTGATCGCACGAGCGTATATGTATTGTATGAGCGAAACAGAGAGAAAGAAAGAAACGGAGACGAAATGGGCATCGTGTGAACACCATGAGAATATTAAGCCTTGACCAGAACACGAAGGGTATATAATTATTACAGTCATTAGCCGTCTTCTTGCGCACGAATCACCTAATCTGAGGTCATCTTGTGCTTGCGCACCAGAGCCTGGGGGAATTTCGATATGCTACGTCTGATGAGCAAGCAGATGACAATAATTTCTCTAGGCCTTAGCTTTAAGCTAGTTTAACGAGATGCTTTTACATAAATTGAATGCGAGGCTTAATCTTATTCCAACCTCGCCGTGTTTCATAGCTAATTTGATAATAACTGAACAATGATCGATAAAAACTGCATTATTCGTTTACATTTTAATTTTTTTAATTTTAACTTCATTTTTCGTCCAGGAATTTCTTAGTCAATAGTTCAGTCAAACTTGATATGCACTTGACTGCCGTTCGATATCATGTAAAGATTGTAGAGTACGTTACTCAGTAACAGCAAAACTGCTACCAAGTAATTAATTTCGAGGTTTGAGGTCTAATTAAAGTTCATGTTTGCAACTTCAAAACAGCTGCACCTGTGATACATTGTTCGAATGAACATATCAATAATTCAATGCCATTAGCGAGAGGCATGAAGTAACCGTGGTATATCTGCCACAAACGGCTTTGAAATATGCATCGAGCTTTTGGAAGCAACAGATGCATGCGTCATTTCGATAATGCACGTACATCAGTCACGTGCTTATTATAAACGTAGATATACGAGTGCGTTATGTTGAATCTTGCATCCGAGCTTTTTACATAAAAACGACATTTTTTATTACCAATAGCTATCTTTAAATGTTCAAGCATGCTTTATCACGCTTGGCAGTATATATTATAACGGAGAAATTTGAAAACACAAGAAAAAACTGTCATTCTCGTTATGCGCACTCTCGTTATTTGAATGTTTCAATTACTTCAATATACACATTATAAAAAAACGTACTCTAGCGTACAATTACGTACTGCGTTCAAGTGAATCAAAATAACATAAAAACAAAGTTGACTTGAACATAAATAACTTTTTGCCAGTGGCGTTAATGTATGTCCGATGGTTTTTGGTCACGCAGTGTCGATAAGTGACTCGAACTGCACATACACACATTGGTGCACCGAAGATAAGACGCGCAATACCAGGACAACTGTAGTGCCTTTTTGGTAATTAAGACTTTCGTATGGCCTGAGGCGTCCGCTTATCTCACAATATAGTCCAACGAGAAGCACGCATTCTCGGAAAGGATCAGTCGACCTCGAGTTCGATTTCATATGCATGCAATTTTCGAAATTCCACGAGTAATTGGTGATTTAATTACTCGGCATGATAAATATTTGCGTAAAATGAAGACATGGGTGAAGTTTTAAGTAAAGTGCGCGAATAAAGTCAAAGGGACGAAAAAGGATGGTCTCGATAAAAATGTAAAATATTACGCTGGCGACTGGTGTGAGCATCTCGCTACCCACGTGAAATGCTGAACGGAGTGAAAAATTAATATCGTTGACGGGCGCGTCAAGCGCGGGCATATTTAAAAGCGAGAACGTGTATACGCAAAGTACGCATAGGTATGCACAGTAGCCTCAGCTGCGTGCACCGAAGCGAACAGCAGCAGCAGTAAGAGCAGTGGCAACAGCGACTGCAGGCGTTATCGTATATCCGATTATACGCGAGCGCAGAGCCTGTGCGCTTATCCGCACGCTGCGATGCAAAAAAGCCTCTCTGTGGCGGAGCCGCTCGAGCGCGATTTGATTTTCTCTTTGCGGACACGACGCTTTGAGTACGTGTACGTACCAAAGCCGGCTGCGCATGCCGAGGAGCGATTGGCAAATAAAAACATCATTCCATCAAGGAGGTCTCAGAC
Source organism: Trichogramma dendrolimi (assembly GCA_034770305.1). Classification (NCBI taxonomy): domain Eukaryota; kingdom Metazoa; phylum Arthropoda; class Insecta; order Hymenoptera; family Trichogrammatidae; genus Trichogramma; species Trichogramma dendrolimi. The sequence goes on from JAPMIB010000063.1 coordinate 141,468, forward strand.
CGAACGTGCCAGATCACTTCTCGCGCGCTGCGGCTACCACGATACCGATAAACCATTACTTAAAATTTTTAAGTACAAAGCGACGCATCTGCCGTGCGACGTACTGCGGATGATTCTCGGCCAAGAGTTTTACATTTTAATCACTTTTGCGTATATAAATGAAACGTATATACACTTCTATGGAGTGAGTGACATTGATAACTGATTGAAATAAACGTGCTATACATGGGATTTTAATTAATTTTTTATGAAAGACGTTGGGATTGGTCCTGAGCTTGTGTATGCAATAGCTTTAGCAAGTGTGCTCCTCATTGTACGAGAGTGAGTATATTTTATTAAGCGCAGTTGAAATAATAATTTTCAACATACCGTGTCAGTTATTTTCTTTAATTTGAGAAGAAAAATTTATTAAGAAGCAATAAATAAGAGTGTATCAACGAGTTTTATTTCAATTGATTTGTTAATATTTAAAAAGAAAAGACCATCTAAAACTTTTAACTTTTGATTTGTAAAAAAACGAATGAATGCAGGTAGAGAAATGCTAGATACAGTATACACGGATTGAACAGACGGCTCGACCATTTGTTGATTACTCGTCATCAATATAATAACAGCTTACGCTTATGCATATCGCCGACGTGAGAAGTTTATGGGTACCTGTACATGTACACTGTACAAGCACAAATATGTATACAATAATGTCCGTACGGATATAATAGAATGGCACAAGCTCGACCGAGCAAACATGCATAGACGGCTGTGCTCACGGCGATATGGCTGCAAAGTGCAAGGCCAAGCACCAGCAACTGCAAATACACACACGTACATGTAGTGTATAGCGCATAGTAAACCGTACATACGAGACACATCTAGAAGCAGAAAGATTTAGTCGATCGTATATATGTAGTACGAGGTTTGGCCAGAGCTAGCCGAAACTGCTCGCGTCCACGACGCTTCAAATAGCCTCCTTATAAGCAGTTTCAAATACGTGATCTACCAATTTCGTTGTGGCACAGCTATACAGATAGCCTATTAAGTTATTAAATAGCCCATATAGTTCAGTAGTTCTCCGGGCGTAAAACTCCCTTCGCGTTTCGCTCATGCTATACCAAGGTATAACACACGTCGAGACGTGCCGTAGGCCACGCCGGAGTGATTTCGCGTGCAGGCCAATGGTCATATTGCAGTCTGTCTCGTGTGCGATAACCATCCATAATATACCATAGCTTTACAAGTGTATATGGTTGTCCTCTCTCTCTCTCTCTCTCTCTCTCTCTCTCTCTCTCTCTCTCTCTCTCTTTCTCTCTCTCTCACACACATGACACAACACACATTGAAACACACACACATTCACACGCGCGCGCGTATATATCTGAAAACGTCAAATAGAATATGATATTATTGAAAAAAAAGACGGATCAATTTTATTCAACTGAGAAATTGTTGTGTAAGCGATGGCACGCGTCGAGTTTTTACAGATACATATTCCGTGTTATGTGCACTTAACATAGTATTTATATTGAACAAAATTCGAGGCGATGAAATTTTACATATACACCGGTCAAAATTGAATAATTTATCAATCTCATTGGAAAGCACATCTCGATGCAACTGCAAGTGCCCCATTTTCATCAGAGCTTCCGATTTGCATCGAAACTATAAGAAAGTTTTTAATTATACTACACTTCAAAAATTTTAAAATATCACTTGCTCTATTACTTATGCCATTATTTTCACGAGAAGGAAAATTCAGATTTTAACGGATTCATTCATGTAGCATAATTTAGTTGCATTTTACCTTTGTATACCATGTCAAATTAATTTAGTTGCATTTTACCTTTGTATACCATGTCAAATTAATTTAGTTGCATTTTACCTTTGCATACCATGAAAAATATATTCAATGAATTCAGAAAGCCTGAAAAAAGTAACTGAACATCAAGACCATAATTCATAAGTTTTCGCTTCAAAACACCAATAATTAATTATACAATTAATATAAAATATTTTTCCACAATGAATTGTGCATGTAGAAATCTTCAGATATAGTCCCAATACTTAATCATAAACTTTCAGCTTCTTGTGTCCAATATTGTTTTGTTTTTAGGAAAAATATATCTAAAAAGTTCAACAATGCTCAAAGTAACTCAAAGTAAACTATCGTTCAGAAATCTGAAACTTCCTACTTTTCGTTAAAAAATTGAAACGTCCTGATTTTGACAAAAAATATCAAAACTTCCTACTTTTCTGTTAAAATCAAAATCTTCCTACCTTTCGTAAGACATTTGAATCTCCCTACTTTTCGTAAGGAGCGTCGTAATATCTACAAAGACAAACCTATTTGAAAATAATTTCGTAATTTTCCAAAAATTTAAATTTTTCTTTTTTATATCACAAATTCATGAATCTTGAATTAAGCCATTAATTTGTTGACATTAATAATAGGTGATATATAATATTTTAAAAGCAATTTGTGACGAAACAACAAAAACATTTACTAACACATTCACCTCTTAAGTGACATTAACCAAAGTAATATTGTACGCTAATATTTTATGGCCAAAAAAATAATAGCGTAGAACAAAACTTTAGGAGGCGGTGAAAGGTTATCTACAATTGAATGCTCTGTGCATGCATTGTGCATGCGTCAACGCACAACGCATGACGCAATGTGCGACGCCCGCACTTTTGACACTTGAAATGATTACAGAAAACAAGATGGTGGCTAAATTCAAGTTCTTCTGTATAACGATATTGTTTTTCCAATTAAAATTGTAATAGATAAAAGAAAGAAACCAATACATACAACCCGAAAGATAAGGGGGAAAAATAAAGGTCAATTTTGTTTTGCATTTTCATTTACCAAACCAAGACATTATTTAATTTAGAACTTTGAATTACCCGTCATTACGCTTGCATCGTGTGAAATGTCACAGCGTCCAGTTTCAACCCTTCATATCTTTTGAAAAAGCTTGGCGACCACCATTGATAATTATACCATTGGAAAGATTATAAAATTTACTTTTAATGATATAAATTTCAAAAAGATGGTAAATGTAAATGGACCGATATGTGTTAAAAGCTTAAATTCAAAAAATAGCTATATTAATCGAAATAGTGGAAATTTTTTTTTGTGATAATAAAATATGTTCATTAGACACCTGATTGACAAAAAAAAACTTCTACCCAAGCTCTAAAATACCAATTACGCCTATTTTTTCATAGTACTAAATATTATAATTGAATTTACTTGCCACGCGATTCTGACGTGAGCTCTTCATCAATATTAATCTACGGGGTCTCAAAATCTTCAGAAAAGTACCCTCATCCACTTAAGCGGAGCAGAATTTGAAAAAAAAAGTTTGTTTCTCTTCCGAGAGCTTAAATATGGCATTTAGTGTTGATAAAATACTAATTTTCTTAAAAATTGTCACATTTTGACCTGTATATAAAGTTGTTCGCAATTTTTCAAAATTCTGCTCCACTTAGGTAGACGAGGGTACTTTTCTGAAGATTTTGAGACCCCATAGATCAATATTAATGAAAAACTCTTTTCAAGATCATGCAGCAAGTGATTTATAACACAATATTTCGTCTTATGAAAAAAGTGATGTAATTGGTATTTCAGAGCTTGGGTAGAAGTTTTTTTTGGTCAATCAGGTGAATGAATATATTTTACTATAAAAAAAAAAAATTTTCCACTATTTCGATTTATATAGCTATTTTTAATTGAAGCTGAATTTAAGCTTTTAACACAGGTCGGTCCCCTTAATGACAACATCAATAACATTTTCAAAATCATTTTTTTATCGTTTTTTTTAACCGTGGGGGGTTGGCGAGCGGAGCGAGCAGGGGGCGGAGCCCCCCCAGTAATTTTATATAGCACTATGCTAAGTTCACTATTATACCCCCTTTCTTCAGTCGTAAGTCGCTCTTTTTAGTATCGCGGTGTGTGATGCGAAAAACGCCTTCGGCTCGTGTTGCAACCCTTCGTTTTGCAGAAAAAAAAATCCACACTCGTTAGATAAGGTACTATTAAATCAATATCTTTATTAAATAAAAAATATCTTTTTTTAATTTTTCGTGATTGACTTTTAACTTTATTATATAGTTTAGATTTCGCGCGGATTCTAGGTAAAAATATGGCTGCAGTGGAAATCGCAAGCTTTATTCAAAATGTAACTAGTACATGTTAAAACTCCCTACACATTTCGAGCAGCCTACATTTTTCACTACTAATAGTCCAGAACTGCCAAGGTCCTCATAGGTGATTGTTAAAATAGCTTTTGATAGGCATTGACGAGTGAAAAAAATTATTTTGACTAAAATTATAACTTTGTACTTTTAACGACTCTTACTATTTCTAATTTCATATATTACAGGCCTTATAGTTTAAGACATGGCAGGGAGATGTATCTTAAAATGTGTGCAACTCAAAAATATTATACCACAAATATATATTCGCTGTGCCTCCACAGCAGGATTGTCTGGATTTGAAATTCAGCAAAAAAAACCAACTATAAAAAAAGTTATGCCGATTCCTAAAGCTCATTATGGTGGACGTCATACTGTCACTCTTTTGCCAGGTGCTGGTATTGGGCCTGAGTTGATGAGTTATGTCAAAGAGGTAATACTTACTCTTAAACTTAAGAATGAGTGAAACATTTATTTGCATGTTCAATGGTATTAAACACATATTTTTGATTCATTTGAGCTACAATATATGTGAAAATACTAGTACTTATCACATAATCTTTCAAGAAGCTATCAAGTAAGAATGAAAGATTATCATGCCCTTTCTTTCAATATTTCTTTTATTTAAATTGCATTCACGCCTAACTTGTGATTCTTTAAATTTTGCACAATTTATTACTCTTACAAAAGGTTCCCTTTAGGTAAGGTAATTAGTACAAGAAGCATAATCCTTTAGAAATTAAAGGATTTTACTTCAACATTTAAAAATCTTATTATAACTTTTAGCAAATAATGTAGTTAACACATAAATAAATAAAAAAAACTAAAAATTTACAGTACAAATAAAACTTTGATTAATCTATTAGACAAAGAAAATTAACCAAAGAAAAAACAATACAATAAACCAATTATGTTTTTAATACTGATAAAAACATAAACTTAAAACATTATTAAAAATAATATTCAACAATTGCCTAAGTATTCACTTTTAACGTAAAAACACACTATACAAAATAAAAACAGTGATTATGTAATCAATATATTTTGATTTACTTATTTTCATTGTACCCTAAAATTTATCTGCATTAACAATATAATGTGTTTTAGATATTTAGATATGCTGGTGTACCAGTTGATTTTGAAGAAATTCATATCGACCCCAATTCAGACACAAATGATGATTTAGATTATGCCATAACTTCAATTCGTAGAAATGGAGTTGCTTTAAAAGGAAACATTGAAACACGAAGTAAAGATGTTGGAGTAATATCAAGGAACGTAGCTCTTCGAAATGAGCTAGATTTATATGTCAATGCGTTGCATTGTGTATCTTACCCAGGTGTCTCTAATTCAAGACAAAAAAATATTGATCTTGTTATTATACGACAAAATACAGAAGGTGAATACGCTATGTTGGAACATGAAAGTGTTCCAGGTGTTGTAGAAAGCATGAAAGTTATAACACGATCTAACTCTGAAAGATTGGCAAGATATGCTTTTGAATATGCTCGAAGACATGGCAGGAAAAAGGTAGGTTGATAGTTGAACAATATTGAGTATATTAGAAGGTACAAAGTTATTTTTTATGAATGATTCTCTTTATTTAGGTCACTACAATCCACAAAGCCAACATTATGAAGCTCTCTGATGGTCTCTTTTTAGAAACTTCCAGAAAAGTAGCTAAAGAATATCCAGAAATTGCTCTTGGTGATATGATTATTGACAATACTTGCATGCAGTTAGTTTCAAATCCACATCAATTTGATGTTATGTTGACAACAAATTTGTATGGATCAATCGTTTCAAATGTTGTTTGTGGACTTTTGGGAGGAGCTGGTTTATTAGCTGGTAAAAATTATGGAGATCACTATACAGTATTTGAGCCAGCGACACGTAATACAGGTGCAAGTATAGCTGGAAAAAACATTGCCAATCCAATAGCAATGTTAAATGCTGCAGTTGATATGTTACGCCATCTTGGACACAAAAGTCATGCAGCTTTGATACAAAATGCAATTAATAAAACAGTAAATGCTGGTATTATAACCAAAGATTTAGGAGGAGCTTCAACTAGCAGAGATGTTATTGATAACATTTTGAAATGCATTAAGCAAGCTCAAAATTAAGAAGACTGACTGTCAAAAAGAAGTCTCAATTTTATTGTAATCAATTTGTGATATCTAACAACAAGTAATTTTAAACTCTTGCACCTGTTCTAAGAATTATTTGATTACATAAAAATAATAATCGTGCAGTATTGATTTTTCAAAAAAAGAGAATATGCTTTATTAAAATATTTCATGGTCAAATTAGGTTTCCATGACATTGAATTAGTTTAAAATAAGTATCAAAATTTATCTGAATACCTAAAATTTTGGAATTTTTATTTAATCTACTATACATTTTATGTAAGTATTTTCATTTATCCATGAATAAGTTATCAACATTGTACTCAATCAAGTATTAAACAACAGCAATACAAGATGTTGAACATCTTATTTACTAATGTAAGAATAAAATAAAAACAAAACGAATTCAACTTTCTTACTGAATTTAAATCTTTTACCTACTTGATAATTAAATAAAAATTATAAACAATGAGTAAAACAAAGTTATTCTTACCTGTAACTGATTATGATCAGAGCCAACTATCTTTTGAACTATATTGATTTTTAAAAAAGTACTGATACTAAAACTAGATTAACAGAACTATAAATCGATAATGGTGAATTAACATAACTCTTGTACTATATTAAACGATTAATTTAAATTATTTTGTAAATTTTATTTTAATAACTCAACTTTTTAGATGTGCACTGTTGCCTGAAAAGGCGTCAACTGTCGGTAGAAGATACTGAAGTAACGAGTAGTAGATTCGAAGATGAACGTTTGAATAAACATTTAAAAGAGAATGAACGTTCGATTTATTCAAATTTACAACAATTAGTGTTCGCTACGAGAAAATTCTCTTTTCCCGCCACTATTCAATGATTTACAGCTTTAGGGTTTAGATAAGCTAAGTCATAATGTCCACAGGAATTACTGATAATTTAATTTAAATACTAAACAATTTATTCAACTGAATCTTTATAAAGTTTAAACTCAAATAGTCCTTATACCTTCTTCAGACGCGACTTTTGAGCACTTATTACGATTAAACTTGGTGACAAAATTTAAATCGACTGTAACTCTAACGAAAAACGGGTATCAATTGCAGGCAATACCTGATGTGGTAATATTACGAATGAAACGCGTCTGATTTTGGACAACAGCATGTAGTAACTAGTGATATATTTATATTTACTATACCATCAAAATCTATACATGTATACATACCTACTCAATATCTTTGATTGATATTAGAAATTGAAGTGATAACTGATAATAATTTTAAAAAAATTGTAAACTTTGGGTAGTTGATTCACAAACTTCGAATCACAGGTTAATATTATTAACGAATTCTATAGATAAAAGATTTTTATTTACATTCGTCACCTTAACCTTACTTTGAAATTTTATTTTTTATGTCAAATTTATTTTATTACATTTGACTTGCATTCAACATATTTTTTAATTATTCAACAATTTTCATAATTTAAAGAAAAATTCTATCCAATTGAGAATTGTGATTTTTCCAGGGCAAGTAAATAAATGGCCTCAGCTAGAATGTCACCTCAAGAAGATGATGAATTGACTCTTCCTAGAGCATCTCTTAACAAAATGATCAAAGAGATATTACCTCATATAAGAGTGGCTAATGAATCTCGTGAACTCATCTTGAATTGTTGTACCGAATTCATTCATCTACTTTCATCAGAAGCAAATGAAATCTGTAATCAGCAACAAAAGAAAACAATTAATGCTGAGCATGTACTGCAAGCACTGGAGAAACTAGGTTTTACAGATTATTGTGCTGAAGCAGAAGCTGTTTTAAGGGATTGCAAAGCAGTTGCAGCAAAGCGCAGACGGCAAAGTACAAGATTAGAAAATTTAGGGATACCAGAAGAAGAACTTTTAAGACAGCAACAAGAACTGTTTGCAAAAGCTAGAGAAGAACAAGCAGCTGCGGATTATCAAATACAACTAGCAGCTTTAGCACAAATACAGGCAGTTCAAAGTGTACAAGCAAAACCAATTAAATTAGATGATGACGATGATGAAGATGATGATTACTGTTAATCATTAATTTTGATTTTCTATATTCATATTGTAAATTATATTTTTTAATGAACTGTTGTTTTGGCAAATCATTTTAAGTATCATGATTATTCCTTAGTATATTGATTAAGAATGTTATAGAGTAAAATTGTATATTGCTGACTAATTAGAGTACTCAAAATGAGTTGTAAATTAAATATTAGAATCAATAAAATATTTTCTACCTATATTATATAATTTTCTTATACAATTTTAGTTCAATAATTATGAAAACAAATTTGATTAAATATTACCTCCTGCTTCTAATATTTCCATCCAATAAGCCAATAACACTTCTTTCAGGGTAATAATCGACCATATTCTGAAGCCAAATGACTCTTTTTTATACTTTCCAATACTTTGTTAGCATAATGAAACCTAAAAATGATTGCATGATTGTTTTATCATTAAAAATTGTTGGAGTGATTGAAACTTAAGAGAAAACTTATAAGATACCAATTTTTTTCAGTCAAAGGAACTGGTGTCATTGCGCGCTTGCGAACTCCAAATATTTTTCTCCTCAAAAAGTCAATTTGTTCTTCCATGTCTATATAAAATGTGCATTCATCTGAATCTTTTTCAAGTGGTAAAATGAATAAATTCAATTCATTTTTTATCAATTCATCCTTCATATTAAGTCCGCTGTGAATTTGTAATCGAGAAGAAGCAAAGGTCTTTTCGTAAAAATCCTTCAAAATCAATAAAAAAAATTACATAGAGTTTAAATTTTTCAGTAGCACTATTGTATTAATTTTAACATACACTCATCATGTCAATAGTATCATATTCAAAGTCTTGTGCTTCGCCTTTATTTTGTAAAAAAACTAAATGTGGATAATGTTCTACATAATTTTGGTCCATAGAAGTTGATGAGGAAGGTTTCAGCATTTCCGCAGCTTGAAGAAACCTAAAATATATATTAACAATTTTATTTTATTTTTTAAAATTTTATTTTTAAATAATTTTTTGATGAATAATACAGATAAAAAGTACCTTATTAAGTTTGGATCAACAAACCAATCTTGAACAAGAATGACAACATGACAAACTGAAAACATAAACGCTAAAAATTGTAAGGACTGTACTTCTAAAGTTGTTTCATTAATAACGTAATCGCCTGAATTTTTTTTTTGTTCAAAATATGTAGAGTAATCTGTTACTAATCCTGATAAAAAAGGCTGAGTATCCAAATAAATAACTCTGTTTCTTGTTACAAAAAAATCAATGCCACTTGTACAGTTAGAGCCATTTTCATGATGTGACAACTGCTGACTTTGAAAAACATTAGGCCTAAATTCATAAAATTATTCAATCAATTGATAATTAAAATGGTAAAATTAGTATTATAAAATATTGAACATTATTTACTTGTAACTAGATGCTAACTGTGTTAAAACGAAAGACTTTCCAACACCTTGTAGACCCACACAGCCAACTACCAAAAAGTCTTGTTGATCAGTTAAAAAATCAAGTACTGTTTCACATAACTGCATTTGCTCATTCATAAATTTTATACAGTAAGTCATTTCAGGTCCCCACGATAAAAGACTACTAAATGCTAATAAATAAAATATTTTATATCAAATAAATGTTAAGAGTGTTAATAATAATTACACAAATTTATCAGAAATCAATAAATTATTTAAATACATACTGCTGCTAGGTTTAGTCAAGATACAAGAAGCAGTATCATCTTTTCTGTAAAATCAGTATGATAAAAAGTTATTGTATACAAAAAAATTGAATCCAATAATTTTTATAACTAAAAGATTTGCAGTACTTATTTTCATTTTTTAAACTTGGAGAAACTGCTCTGCTTTCGCTTTCTCTGGTTTTCAAGATAATTGTTGGACGATCCATTACTTTGACAATAGCCCTTATTTCATTCTCCTCAAAATCTAAATCTTTGGTATCAATTGGAATAACTTTTTTTGATGCCATTTTATTTGGAATATTTTTAATTTCAAATAATTTTTATAAACTTGATATCATCTGAAACAGAAAAAATGCAATTTGCATTATGTCTATCATTATCATAGTTTAAAAAATCTCAAAAAGTTATTAGAATTAAAACATTTTGTGTAAATTTTAGAAGGCAAGTAGAGAAGGTTTACTTTTTTTTATTTAAAACATTCGTGTGAATTAAATTTTTCGGCCTATAGTATAACCTACACTTGATCTGTCAATAATGTATGAATTGTATGTACACAAACGACAGAGACCATATAATTGATTCATGTGGAACTAGCCGCAAACTGCTATGCCGGCGTTTTAAACGAATGTTAAATAATAATGACCAATTATTAATAATCACGGGGCCAAACGTGAAATATTATAAGTAACTATTCCACAATTGTAACAAGGAATAAAATTAATGGTGGTAAAAATTGAAGGTCAAAATTACAATGAATTTGAATTATCTATATAAATTACCTACAATCAATAACAAATTCTTGATTCAAAAGTTCACTATATGGTCACACACTAATTTGCAAAACAAAGAAGAATATAACATATCTAACGCTAGTTTGTTTTATTTGACGGACAAATCAGTAAAGTGACCAGTAGCGATGACTGTGAAAAAAGAAAACATTTTTTTTGGATTTATTAAAATAAAAATATAATAACCACTCTAATATTGTATCAGCAACCATATTTTTAATTTAATAAATGCCAAAAAAAATTTTACAATAGATATTTTGGATTATATCTTTACAAGAATTTGAATTTCGCACTCACCAGTCACCGGCGAGTTGTCCACACTCCACACTCACAGTTTACATCGCACGTGGTGAGGTGCGCCAAACTGTTGCCATGTGTGCTTAGTGCTACAGTGAGTGTCGAGAGATGCACGAGTTTTGTTTTACTTGTCAAAAGATTGTTGAAGTGTAGTAAAACAAATTTTGCTAAATTATAGTTAAACATGTCTACCAATAAATCCACGGCACCGGTTCTGTTTTCGGACCTACAATTGTCCGCAAACACATTAAAAGGGTTGAATGAGTGCAATTATCGGGAGCTAACTGAAATTCAACGTAGGACAATTGGTTGTGCACTCCAAGGACATGATATAGTTGCAGCAGCTAAAACTGGAAGTGGAAAAACGTTGGCTTTTTTGGTGCCGGTAAGCATATCTATCGATCGTCCTGATTTGTAAATTGTAAATAATATTTCAATTTTCAATTTTTCAAAGATTATAGAACATTTATATAATGAAAAGTGGGAGAAGAACCATGGACTTCGAGCGTTGATCATTGCTCCCGTTCGAGAACTGGCACAACAAATATATGATGTAATTGGAAAAGTGGCCAAATACCATGATGTATCAATAGGATTGATCATCGGTGGAAAAGGTTTGGGTAGAGAGAGGAAAAATATTGATCGTTGCAACATTCTAATTGGTACACCAGGTCGTATTCTGCAACACATGGATGAAACTTTTATATTTAATTGTGTTAATACAAAGGTATGTAAAATTATTTTTAATTTGGAAATTTATTTCCTATAAACAAACTTTTTTTTTCATAGTACGTAGTTTTGGATGAAGCAGATCGATGCCTAGATATGGGCTTTAAGCAACAGATGGATTCTATTATAGAAAATTTACCAGCTGAACGTCAAACACTATTATTCTCTGCCACTCAAACAAAGTATGTAATTATACACATAATTAAAAAAATTTTCTAAATTTTATTTGTTAAATAATTAATTTTTATATGTTTTTGAATTGAAAAATAAATAGATCTGTTCAAGATTTAGCTAGACTCAGCTTAAAGAAAAATGCTAAGTATATCTCTGTGCATGAACATGCAACTTATGCTACGCCAGATGGCTTGCAACAACTGTACATGATTTGTAATTTGGGTGACAAACTTTCTTTATTATGGTCTTTTATAAGAAGACATCAAAAACACAAAATTGTTGTATTTTTTTCAACCTGCCAACAGGTATGTGCTTTTTAAAATCCTAAATGAAATGAATAGATTTTCTCAAGTCTTAATAAAAAATGTCATATTTCATTGTTTTACAGGTCAAATTTGTGTATGAAGCTTTTCGACAAATGAAACCTAGACTGACAATTAGTTTATTGGCTTTGTATGGAACGCTTCATCAAGAAAGAAGACTGAAAATTTATGCAGAGTTTGGTAGAAAGCAACATGCAGTTATGTTTGCCACAGATATTGCATCTAGAGGACTTGGTAAATATTATTGTTGACTGTATATCAACTTTTATATATTAATCAATGTAGTATACTGATATTAATTTTATTTAGATTTTTCAAATGTGACCTGGATTGTACAGATGGATTGTCCAGAAGATGTTCAAACCTACATTCATCGAGCTGGAAGAAGTGCTAGGATGAATAAAGGTGGAGAATCATTATTGGTTCTTTTACCTAGTGAATTAAAAATGATTGAAAAATTACACAGCAATAATATTCCAATCAAACAATCTAAGTATGAAATATACCTTGTTGAATGTGTCTATGAATATTCATATTTATTTTTAATTATCTAATGGACATTTTAATTTTTTAGAGTCAACCATAAAGAATTACAACCGATTCAAAAACAATTAGAAGCATGGATTGGAAAATATCCACATCACAAAGAATGTGCTCAAAGAGCTCTAAAGACCTATGTTAAGTCAGTGTTCTACATGAAGGATAAAAGTATTTTTGATTTTAAAGCTTTAGATACCGATTCATTTGCAAGGTAATTTTAAATAATTTAAATAAATAATTAAATGGAAGTTTTGATAGGAAATAAAACTATTCCTTAAAAAATATTATCTTAACATTTTCACAGATCTCTTGGCCTATCAGAAACTCCGAGAGTCCGAGCTTTAGAAAGAAGAAAAAAAAATGAAGCAAAAAAGAAGATATCAAAGAATGAAGATGGTGAATCAAGTGACGAAGATGTGAAAAAGATCGATATCAATCATAAAAACGAAATTTCAACTTGTAAGTATACTATTGATATAAAATCTGCATTCTCTAAGAAACTGGTGTTTAATTTAAAGTTAATACTTTATTAATCAATATAAGCAACTTTTAACATTTTGAACAATAATTTTGTTCTGAAAATATGTACATTTGGAAACAGCTCTATTTATGAATCAATTATTTCAGTCCATGATGACGACGATGAAAGTGATGATTGCCTCACAATCAAAAGGAAAAATGTCCGAATTGATGATAATGAAGATTCAGATCTGGAAAATACTTGTGTTTCTAAAAAAGTTGTCACCAAAGCTGCTGCAGCTAAAAAAACTTTAAGGAAGAACATAGTTCCGAATAAAAAAATTAACTTTGATGAAGAAGGACAGGTAAAAAATCATAATAAAAACTTACATCATGGTTTTCTTAACATAATAAAAATTTTAAATTTTAGGAAATAATTGATCCTGCTAAATCAAAAGTGTCAAATTTAGGAAGAGAATATGAGAATGAAGAGACTTCTGGTATTAATATTACCGTAGCAAGAGAAATTCTTAAAGAAGAAGACAAAGTAGATAAACTAAGATACCAAAAAAAAATTAGAGAAAAGCATAGAGAAGAAAAAATGAAACGCAAAGCTTTGAAAAAAGGACAAAAAGATGAAGAAGATAATGATGATGCTGATGAATCTTATGATTCTGGAGAAGAGACCAGTGAGTCTGAATCTCTAAACCAATTGATCAGCGATTTACCAGATCCTGATAAAATTTATGGTAAAAAAGAAAATACTTCAGATGAAGAGAGTGATGATGATGGTGAAGATGTAATTCACAGGTATCTACAAGGTTTCAATTTTATTAATATTATTTATAATTTGAGAAGACTTATTATTCTGTATTTTCATTAGATCAAAACGAAAACTTGTTACACTGGATGAAATCAAAAATAAAAGACAAAAATTAGATTCGTCGGATGACGAAGATGATAACGAGGTTCAGCACAGTTTAAAAACCGACGAAGAGCTTGCTTTGCAGCTTTTACGGGGATGAACGATTCTTTTTTAATAAAAAAAAATAAATGACTCTTCAATGAATTATTCAAAATTTATATTTGTATATATATAATCAATAATATGTTTGTAAATATATAATATGTTTTTTTATTAAAATAACTTGAAAAATCTAATCAGGTTTCTTATGCTACATGACTCATTAGTTACACCATAATTTCTATATTTTATGCAGTTTGTAGACTAAGTTTTAAAATGAATACGAATGGAATTACATTCATTTCTCTATTTTTTACTCGAGTTTCGCGAAAAAAATGTTATCGAAAATTAAAAGCAGGAGTTGAATGTTTTCAAAAAATATTCTGAGTGAACAGTTCTACATTCGTAATTCAAAATTCGCGCAATATTTTTATTTCACAGCATCCTTGGAAACAGACCTTTCAGAGATGAAAGATCGACAGCAAAGTTGTTTACGTCTGTGTATATACATACGCGCAAGCTTTCAGATTTGGCAACCACGAATAATATGCACTTTGAGTTTCACAAGCGTTTTTCAATAATTTTATTTACATAAATGAAATTGTGATAGAGCCACGGCTGATCGCGCATGTAATAATTGATTATTGTCCAAACTGAATTTCCAGTTGCAGAATTTTCTTCGGGATATGTTAATCATTAGCAAAATTGCATGTAAAGTTATCGATGCACAGTGGATTTTTCACAGAAAAATTAAAATTCAAGCCTAGTGAAATGGGTTTTGTATGTATTCAATAAGAAAAGGATTGAAAGAAAGTAAAAAAGTAGTGCTTCGACAAAATTAACACACAATAATTTTTCTAAAATAAAATGTGCAGTTCAGTGTTTGTTCGATAATCTGCATGCGTCAAGCGTATTTTAACGAAGGATTATTTATTACATGTTCTGTTAAACAAATTTAAAAGAAAATCAATTTTATCCAATAAAAACGCAATAATAGATATAAGAGTAATTCTTTTATCATTCACTTATTGGAAAGTGAGTGTTTGAAATGACAATGAATTTTAAGTTTAGTTCAATGATTGTCGTTATTGGAGTCAATGAAAATTCTTCAAGGAAATGAAAAGGAAAAAAAGGTTATGTTAAAATTGAGACAATGATTGCATCCTCAACTTGTATCCAATATGAAATGGGCAATTCAAATCGAAGGTGTGTTCCATGTACTTAGGCGTCAAAATACGAATGTTTGAAGGATAAAGCAAAATAGCATTAAAAGTTTATTTTTCTCTTCTTTTGTTCCGTGGAGCACGAATTTCTTCAAAATGGCACAGTTTTGGAAAAAATTTACGTACTGGCTGTCGGAGAAATATTCATTTCTAAAAATATTATTGATCTATCAAATCCTGTTGTGTCCAATGATATTACGCGTAATCTGCATACTGTTCTCAAGACGGCACGTCGAAAAGAGGCGAAAAAAGGCCATAACCGTGGGCTTTTTTCATCCGCAATGCAACGCCTGCAGTCCCCAAGAGAACGTCCTGTGGTCGGCCGTCAAGGCCATCCAAGTGGAGTACGACAACGTGCAGATCGTCGTCTATAGCAGCGACAAGAGCTCGACGCCGGAAATGATTCTGCGCAACGTCGAGGCAAAGTTCAACATCAAGATCCACCCGAACATCCGCTTCGTCCGTCTGCAGCAGGGGCCTTGGATCAAGAGCTTTGCCTATCTTGGCTCGATGCTGGTGGGCTGCGAGGCTCTCTATCGGCTCAAGCCGCACATCATGATCGACACCGTTGGCTATGGCTTTCCCAATCCGATCTTCAAGTACGTCGGCGGCTGCAGAGTCATCGATTACATTCACAATCCGATGGTGACGATCGATAAGCTGAAAACTCGGCACGTCGTCGTCTATGGAAATCAGTATGTGCTTGCCAGGAGATCGGCAAGTGCTCTGGGCCTGAGCAAAGGTACGTTAATTCTGTGATACACCAACTCGAAGATCGCTTAGGTCAGAGAACAAATTAAAAGTAGCTAATTTGTAAAAATATGGCATTTTTTACGCAGGCATAGCCTACCTGTATGGTCGAACTGGCAGAGCGGCCGATGTCGTCCTGGTGAACTCGGCCTATACCGAAGAAAACATCAACGCGATCTGGAAGTGCCCTCAGATTACGCAACTCATCTATCCGCCGATCGGTTTGGAGCTGCTGATGGCGCGAGCTGACGCCTACTCGGACATCAAGAAGGAGTTTCGAATACTGAACGCGAGCGAGTTCGTGCCCGAAAACAATCACGAGGTCATCATCCAGGCCTACGGCAAAATGTTGAGCAAGGCCAAGGAGCACGTGTTGGCGACGACGCGCCTCATTCTCGTCAATCTGCAAACGAGCAGCGACGAGATCGATCACGCCTACCTGCAGAGCTTGAGAGACCTGGTGAAAAATCTGGATCTCGAGGACTACGTGAAGCTGCATCCCCAGAGCATTCACCCGAGCCACCTCGAGGAGGAGCTGATCAAGGCCACTTACGGCATTTACGCGAGGCCCAACGACGAGTTTGGCTCGGACTTGCTGGCTGGACTGGCCACCGGTCAGATCATCGTAGCCCACGAGTCCGGGGCCAGCAGGCGGGAGCTCATCGTGACCAAGGGCGACGAGCGCAACGGCTTCTTGGCCAAAAGCGTCGAGGAGTACGCCTTCGCGCTGGTCCGGGCTCTCGGTACCTCGCCGATGGAAAAACGCCGGATGCAAAAGGCGGCCCGGAGAACCGCTGATCAGTTCACGCGAGCCAATTTCCAAAAGGAATTTCTCAAAATTTTCGACTATTTCTTTGAGTCGAAGCGTCTGTGAATGATTGCCTTTCTGTGCAGTGCAAATTCAAAGACAATTGTAAATTTACTTAATTTTAGCTTTATGAAAACATGTGCGATCTCGTTACGTTTACTTCTAAAATGATAAATGTATTGAACAATTAAGTTTAAATTACAACTTGTTTTTATTTAGCGTCTTCCACGAAAAAAAAATCGATCGCGACTGCTGTGGCCGTTATAATTATTTTACTTGCGTCGAAAAAAAATATCAATTTATCGTACGAAAACATATTATAATTGATTCTATATATTTTTTAACAACTAAACTTTTACAATGACTGCTAAAGAATGTAAAAATTTCAAGATTTTTAAAGCGACTATATTTTACGTCGAAATTTTCTTCGATTATCAATTATACATCGCGCATGAAATATGGGTACTTTAATAAAAATATTTATTGTTTTTTTAAATATCTGTACAATTTATTTGTCCGAAGAGAAAGAAAAAAAAAGAAAATGAGAATTTCATTCATGAAAATGTGAGAGATTTCTCGCAATTTCTTTGGTCCGGCATGTGCAATTAGCGTCATTCGCAAGGGTTCGATGTAAAAATAGCCAACGCAAGCCATAGAAGTCAACAGCGCCTTATAGTAAGAGCTCATGTTAGTGTAGTACAAACATTAGAAACTTTTATTACACCACTGGGCGTGAAGGGCTATTTTTATCTCGAATCAGATAAATACATGTCAAGCATTGGCATGAAATTTGCACCAGGCAGCATATCTGTATATATATAAAAAATATATTTTAGCTCAAAATAACTCAAAACGAATCGAGTCGCTTCTCGTGGACTCTAGAACCACGCTCTCATCGTTTTTATACTTGCCGAGATGAATGCGTGGCTCAGTAAAGTTTGAAACGCCAACACTAACGAATACTTATATATTGAACTTTTGTTTCGTTCAATTTTAAATTTTAAAGAACAGTTTGTTGTAGTGATTGTTGATCGCCAAAATTAATCATTGTTTTACAACAGTTATTATTTTACATAAGAGCTAGTTATTGGTAAGATATAAAAAGTCCTGATTGCTTATTAATACTTTTTCATACTTATCCTTCATCTTCAAGCTCATTCTATAAAAAATAAGCCTACTTATAAAAATTCCTACTATAAGCTAATATTTTTATAAGCCTACTTATAAAAATTCCTATTCAATCAGTGTAAAATAAAATATAGAGAAATATGAATGAAAAATTAGCTCCTTACCATATAAGGCAAATCGATGAGCCACCGGACAAATCACCACGATAATAACTATGTTTCGAGTACGGCACTTTTATGGGAATTTAAAAAATACCCACGTTTTGTTACATTTTTAAACTAGGGAATTGCGATACATTTGCGTGGCAATAAACAGCTGATTTCTGCTAACCCGATGCTCTAAATCGACATATTTACAAATCATAATCTTACCTGAGTCACTGCTTATTAGAATACATACAAGTGTCAGACTTTTGAATCGTGAACTTTTTAATTACTCTTTTACAAAATTAATAACTAGCGTATATTAGAGAGATTGAAGTGTTTTAAAGTATCTTGAATTTTTATTATTGCATATGTATACCATTAAATTAAATAGTTCATTCTAAAATTATTACTGAAATATCAATTATTAAATAATTCTAGAATAAACTGATAAAAATGACGAAAAGTGATCTGACTGCTAAGGAATGGAAGGAAAAGGGCAATGAAGAATTTAATAACGGGTTTTATGACGAGGCTTTGAGTTGTTATACCAATGCCTTGAGGCTCACAAACGAGGATAATTTTGATAAGGCTGTCTACTATAAAAATAGAGCTGCAGTTTATCTTAAGAAAAAAGAATTTCAAAAGGTCATAAAAGATTGTGATGAGGCTCTAAAGATTTCACCAAATGATCCCAAGGCATTGTTTAGAAGATGTCAAGCCTATGAAGCTTTAGAAAGATTTGAGGAAGCTTATCGAGATGCTAGAGCTGTTATAGCAGCTGATCCAAGCAATAAAGCTATTCAACCAACCCTAACTAAACTTCACCAACTTTGTCAAGAAAGAATGCGTGAAAATTCTAAAACATCTGCTAAGGTATTAAAAGTATAATATTAAAAGTAATGAAAATTTTAAAAATCATCTACAATTAAATTTTTTATTCAATTTACAGGTTGCACAAATGTTTGAATTGGCATTTGACTTCAAAGTCGACAAAGAAAAAAGGGAAGCTGCTATGAATAACTTACTTGTACTAGCTAAAGAAAAAGCTGGTGCAGATTTGATGTATAAAGCTGGAATGGCAATGAAGATTCATACACTTCTGAAAACAGAGAAAAATGAAAATATTATAATTGCAACTATTCGCATACTAGCAGAACTCTGCAAAGATAATATTGAAAGAACCGAAAAAATATTACAAGACATAGGTATTCCCTGGTTTCTTGATATTATAAACAGTAAATCAGAAGATCGAGTGAATGCTGCTCAATACTGCATACAGGTATTAAAATTTTACCACTAAAATTATGTACATAAAATGTAATAATAAAGAAGTTGTCACTAAAGTTCTTTATTATTTCAGGTGGTTTTAAATAGCTACAGTAAAATGGACAATAAACCAGATTCAAAGCCAGATAAAGAGTACTGTGAAAAGTACAAAAAAGAAATTGATACCATTCTTTCTAGCTTACTTTTTTGTACAACAAATCGTACTTTTACTGGTGAAGGAAGAGATGCTGTTATAGAAATAATCATGAGAAATATTCATTACGATGCCCTGAATTGGGCTGAGCGACTTGTAGAACTTGGAGGTTTACAAAGACTAATGGAAGTTGCTAGTGAACTTGAAGAATACAAGTATGAGTCTGCTATGAATATTACATCGTCAACTAGAACAGTTACAAGCGTTTGCTTAGCTAGGATATATGAGAATATGTATTACGATGCAGCAAAACAAAGATTTGTAGAGGCCATCGACGAATTTATTAAGGACAAATTGATATCTCCAGATATTGAATCAAAGGTAGGAAGTGAAGGCTGCTTATGCTAATGAATATTATTTTTCATTAGTTGAAACCAAAAATATAAATGTGCGTTCATTTTGATTATAGGTCAGAGTAGTTGTGGCAATTACTACATTATTGTTAGGACCATTGGATGTTGGAAACAATGTAGTAGCTAAAGATGGAATTTTACAAATGATTCTTGTTATGGCTGGTACAGATGACGTTTTGCAGCAAAAAGTTGCATGCGAATGTATCATAGCAGCAGCTTCAAAGAAAGATAAAGCAACCAGTATCATCAATCAAGGAGTGAATATCTTGAAGAAACTTTATCAATCAAAGGACGATTCGATTCGTGTTCGTGCCCTAGTGGGCCTTTGTAAACTGAGTAGTTCTGGTGGTACAGATGTTTCTATTCGGCCATTCGCCGACGGAGCTTCAAAAAAACTTGCCGAAGCTTGTAGACGATTCTTAATTAATCCTAAAAAAGACAAAGACATGCGAAAATGGGCTGTTGAAGGTCTTTCTTATTTGACATTTGATGCTGAAGTTAAGGAAAAATTAATTGAAGATAGAGAAGCCATACAGGCTATGATAGAACTATCAAAAACTGGTGATAAATCAGTCGTCTATGGAGTTGTTACAACATTGGTAAACTTGTGCAATGCTTATGACAAACAAGAAATTCTTCCTGAAATGCTTGAGCTAGCTAAATTTGCCAAACATCATATTCCTGAAGAGTCTGAACTAGATGACCCAGACTTTGTTGCTAAAAGAGTCATTGCTCTAGCTAAGGCTGGAGTTACTTCTGCTCTTGTTTCACTTTCAAAAACAGATAGTAAAAATAGTAAGGAGCTTATTGCTCGTATATTTAATGCAATTTGTGCACAAGTTGATGTTCGAGGTACTGTAGTGCAACAAGGTGGCGCAAAAGCTCTCATACCTCTTGCTTTAGATGGTACTGATAAGGGCAAAAAAACTGCTTCTCAAGCTCTTGCACGTTTAGGAATAACAATCAATCCAGAAGTAGCTTTCCCAGGTCAAAGAATTTATGAAGTTATTCGACCCCTCATTAATCTTTTAAATGTAGAATGCAGTGCTTTAGAAAATTTTGAGTCAATGATGGCTCTTTGTAATTTAGCAGGCGTAAATGATTTAGTTCGTAAAAGAATTTTAAAGGAAGGTGGTTTTCCAAAAATCGAAAACTATATGTATGAAGAACATGACCTATTAAGACGAGCAGCTACTCAATGTATCAATAACTTGATGATGTGTGAAGATACCATAAAGTTATATGATGGTGATAATGATAGAACGAAGTATTTGGTAGTATTGTGTGAAGAAGAAGATTTGGATACATGCTTAGCTGCTTCAGGTGCATTGGCTATGCTGACAGGAGTATGCAAAGCTGCATGTTGCAAAATATTTGATTCTAAAAATTGGCTGGATGCTATGAAATATTTATTAGCCAATCCTGATCAAGATGTACAACACAGAGGTGTTGTGATAATAAATAATATCATGAATTGTTCAAAAGACGTTGCCACGAGGATTGTACAAACTGATATCATGGAAGTTTTAATGGCACTCACAAAAAGTGAATTGGTTGAAAATCAAAAGATCAAAAAATTAGCAATGCAAGCATTAGAAGCTGCTGCCAATTGGAAACTCATGGAAAAATGCCCGGAGTCATCCCCAGTAGTCCCTGCTCCAAAACAAGTGGAAAATGCTTTAGATAAAGTAGAATGAATAATTATTGCATCTATAAAAAATTGTACATATAACACTCAACACTATGAATTGAGTATTGCTATGAAATTAGTAAAAGCATACCTAATGCCGCAATTAAAACAGATCGTGTTTTTCATCTATAAAGATAGAATAAAAATTGGTGCCTTACAAATATTCTAAAAAATTGCATTTCTTCTTAACGTCGAAAATGTTTATTTAATATTCAAAAAAATAAGTGTTAAATAAATATGAAATACTACTACCGCTCTTTTGTAAATATAAATTTATACATGTAATAAAATTACTATGATTCAACTTTACAATTTGTTGGAATAATGTAAATTCTCACAACTTACCCTATTTTTTAGTTTCCATTTTAGTTTCCATCCATTAGTCATTCAAGAAGATAACAGTATTCATAGTATAAAATAAAATTTAGAAGAAAAAAATCAAGTAAAATTTTTCAAAAGTTTTATTTACATCTCATAAAATTTATATTACTTATTTAATAATGATTCTGTCTTTAAATTAAAAGTAATATGTTTTTTTACAATAGTATTTAATATCATGATCTTAAAACTAAAAATTTATTTAAATATTTACAAATTTACGATATATCAAAAATAAATGACTTATCACGATGACAACCTGTTTTTATTTGTCAACTTACGAAATTCATTAAAGTTATTAAGAGGTCCGGAGTTATTATTTCCAAAATCGGATGCTGGTGGTTTTGTCAATCCAAACGATTTTGCTACTTTATCTAAATCCAAATTTTTTCTTTCAAATACATTTTTCAAGCGATGCGATTCGTAGGATCGTATGTATGAGTGGAAAGCTTGTACAGCCATAGGTCTTAAGTAGTCGTTTCTTGAAATCACTTTCTCCAACTGTAATAGTTATGATTATTGATAACATTAAAAATTTTATTTTTAGTAAGTCAATCAATTCATTCTACTTACCAGAATTTGTTTTTCAGGTTTTATCCTATCAATCTTCTTAAATTCAAATTCATTTATCGGAATTTTGGCACGTTTTAAATATTTTAAAAATCCCAACTCTTGAGGCCGAAGAATCAATATTGCGTTACCACTGCTGCCTTCGCCTCGAGCGGTTCTGCCTACTCTATGAATATATTCCTTAACAAAATTGTTGAGTAAAAATTTGGTTCATTTATCCTAATAATTCTTTACAAGGTACATACTTTTGGATCCTGTGGGGGATCATATTGAATGATCCAATCAACATTTGGAATGTCGCATCCTCTTGCTGCAACATCTGTACACAGCAAAATGCCAGATGATGCTTTACGAAATTTGTTAAATGTTGCTGTACGTTTATTTTGTTTTTGGTTTGCCTGTCGAAATAATATTTTTAAAATACTGAAACTCCAGGTAGGTCTGAATTATTAAAGCAACTTAAAGTAATTTCTTACGTGCCAGCCCATAACTGGTAAATCTATGTAGTTGAAAAGTTTGTAATGAAACTCTACAGATGTACATGAACTAAAAAATACCATTACTTTATTCTCAAGTTTGGTTTTTAAGAATGAGAATAACATCCAAAATCTTTTTTCACTAGGGCATTCAAGATATCCTTGTTTGAGACCTTTAACTGTCGCTTCATTTTTATGATCATCTACGCCAACGTAAATTGGTGATTTTTTTAATGCAAGTGCTTCCAAGGCTACTGTTTTTTCATTTTGGGTAGCACTGAATAACATTGTTTGTCTTTTTTCTGGAAAGTAAAGTTTAATATTTCAATAAGTCTTGAACTTAAATTTTAATCATAACATAGATGACGTTCAACTTACTTGGAAGAATTCTGATGATTTGTTTTAATTCTTCTTCAAATCCAATATCTAAAATTCTATCAGCTTCATCAATAATTAAACACTGGAGATTTTTGAATAAAAAATCTGTGGTTTCTTGTAAATGTTGAAGTAAACGACCAGGTGTTGCAACAACTATGTTCACACCTTTTTTCAACTTATCAGCTTCAAGTTTAAAATCTCCGCCACCCATTATAAGATAACAAGTATGATTATGGTGTTTTGTCAATCCCTTTAATACTTCATAAGTTTGCATTGACAACTCTCGAGTAGGTGAAATGATTATACATCCAGTACCTGAAGATCAAGAAAAACTGTAGAATTGCTGTAACAACATAAAATGAAAGTTTTAATGATTTAACTTTTCTTACCATTACGAGGTTTAAATTCAAGTTTATAAATTAATTCTACAGCTGGAATAAGAAAAGCTAAAGTTTTTCCTGAACCTGTTTGAGCATTTCCTACTAAATCACGTCCTTCTAATAATGGAGGGATGGCCTTGGTTTGAATGGTAGTCATTTGTGTAAAACCCATTTCGGCAATTCCTTTTAAAGAACGCTCACAAACTTTATCTTTCAATGATGAGAAAGATCTATCATCGACTGATTGTTCTTGCAAGTCAGACATGGTGAAGAAGTGTCTGTTGTAGGGTATTCAAAATATTTCAATGCGCAGCGATTTGTTTACTATAGTTGTACCACCGGCCAGGTGCCTTTTTCATAAGTCATGCGTTCCGTACTGGTTGACGAAGCAGTATTATATAGACAGTAGACACTAGACAGTAGATGTCAATTACCCTGTAACGAAACGACACTAATAGACGGGCGGGGACAGCTGTCACAGGGGTGTATGACATTTGGTGCTGCCATTGCTTTTAACATAGTCTGCTACTCTGAATTCTAATTTTTCTCAATTAAAGGCCAGGCATTCCCACTCAGTCGGTATTTATTACCGAATGATTTTGTTCTCATTTTTCTCAATGTATAATGAATCAATCATTTTGAATATCGATAAAATTATGCATATGTTATGAATTGTTTTATAATTTGTGATCGACAAATCCGAAAAAAATAATTCAAATTTTTTCATAATCAAGCCATATAGACCATACCGTAATGCTTATATTAAGGTATTTCTTTCTAATTCCACCACCCTTCATGAAGCAGACTTTACGAATGCCAGTAAATTATGGAAATATTTTTGAATCTCAATATTAGATTTTTCCTTCCTACCTTTCAGGATTTTCTAGGCATCGATGCAAACATTTTGCAGAATGATAACAATAATTACTTGAGAATATACAAAAACGTTTGGGCCCATCGGCATTGTATTTCAAAAGTTATCATGCATAAACTTGAAAATTTGACTCTTAAAAATATTGCTGGACAGAAATCGTTATACACTATATATAGGTGACTGAATGGTAATTCTCATTTCAAACAAAAAATTTAAATAGTTTTTATTGTAAGTTATAAACAAACTTATCTTTGAACGTTGGTAATGATTGAAACGTAAATGAATCAATTTTATCAATTCTGATTCCGCGAATACTTTTCGAGAATTCGATTTTGCGACTCATTTAGAAAAATTATATTTCATGAACATTTTAACTATTCAAGTTATCAAGTGTTCCTACTATAAACTCAATCGAAAGTTTATAATTTTATTTATTGAATGATATTTTTTTATCGCAGTAAAAGTAAATAAGAATTGCACAAAGAAAAAATGGTAAAAAATGTTCCCAAGTGTTTGAAAACTATCTATCTCACCTCAATTACTGTCAGTCTCTACTATAAAAAAATCACCATTTTTTTTAAATGAAGCATGAGCATTGAGTATGCCACTTTAAAATAACCCACAAATTTGATTTATTTTATATGTCGTTATTTCAAAAGCATTGCTTATGAAATAATTATATGTTTATAGTTTTCATGAGTGTAGTACAAAAAAAAAATAAAAAGTTATCCAAACCGTTTGAACAATACATACATTTTCTATTACATTATATATGTACGAGAATTTTTTTTTTGTTATAATCGCGTTGAGCGTCGGAACTAGTTATTACTCGAGTTCAATAATTTTGTATCTGTCTTTATCAATCAAAACGGATTTAATTCATTAATTTTAATTTTGTAAACAAATTTACAATTGCCGAATATTAGAATTATGGTATTTTTTCGAATATCGCGCTTAAAAAAGTTCGGTTCACAAGTCTACGCTTTTAGCGCGCTTTTCAGTCGTTGCTGTTGAATCATGAAATGAACAAGTATACACGTTTTTTGTTTTAAAGTGTTGAAAATCAAGATGAGTCTAGAAATATCCAAAAATAATTCCAAAGAAAATGATATCGATGAAAGTTAGTCTTTACTCATTTGATTGCTATCAATTCAAACACTACGAAAATCTCAATGGAAATCTTATTGCTCGTATTTGATTTTTATTTTAACCTTTTTTATCAGATCGCAAGGACAAAAATGTGCGCTATTTACTAGAAAGTGTTCCTCAATTGGAAAAAATTTTCAAAGTTATTGGCAAGATTGGCGAGGGCACATTTAGCTCTGTATTTTTGGCATATCTTAAGAGCAACCCCAATAAATATTATGCTATAAAACAATTAGTACCTACAGTTTCGCCTAATCGTATTTTACGTGAATTGAAATGTCTCAAAGATATAGGGTGAATTTTAAAACATATCCATACAAAATGATATTTATTGGACTTGAATTCATTTTCAAAATATTGTTGTTTTTTAGAGGCACAGATTATGTAGCTGGAGTAGAATTGTGCATTAGAGAAGCTGGAAATGTAGTATTCGTTATGGAATACTTGTACCATGACAAATTTGCTGTAAGTACTGTAAATTCTTGTATAGAAAACAGAATGAAATTAATAAAAAAACTTTGACTCATGTTAATTATTTGGAATAGGATTATGCACTCAATATGCCTACAGAAGAATTAAGAGATTATATGAGAGCTCTTTTAACAGCTCTACGCAGAGTACATCAATTTAAAATTATTCATCGAGATGTTAAACCAAGTAACTTTTTGTACAACAGACAAAAAAGAAAGTGAGAATTTTCTTTAATCCTTCAATAATATAAATTGATATCAATATATTCAAAAAACAATTTTGATTACATGATTTTAGGTATATGTTAGTAGATTTTGGCTTAGCTCAATCTCTAGACAGTATAAAAAGTAATCCTGCAACTTCTCGAAACAAGTGTCCTGATGAGGTATAACAATTTATGACTTTAATTATACTTAAAAAATTATGCATTTTTCAACTAATCCAGTTTTCTTAGCAGAATAAAGTCCATAGTTTGATAAAAGATACAAAGAAATTAACAGATAATAGATGCGAATGTTTGGGAAAACCCAAAGTATGTTCCATCTGCTTAATGAGACCAGAACAAAATGTCAATCGAGCTGGTACTCCAGGGTTTCGAGCTCCTGAAGTATTATTGAAGCATCATCCACCTACTATGGGTAAGAAGCTCAATAAGATTGAGTTACTTACAAATGTTTAAGTTTGTTAAAATATGTACTTTATTGTAGCCATCGATATGTGGGCTAGTGGTGTGATGATGCTTTGTATCTTAAGTTCATCGCATTGTTTTTTTCGTCCACCAAATGATATAGCTGCACTTGCTGAAATTGTCGCAATTTTTGGCACTGAAGCTGTACAAAAATGTGCCAAAGCACTCGGTAACTTGAAAAATGTTTGGTCAATGTAGTTGTTTCTATTTAAACTAACAGTTCCTTAAATTGATTCTCAATAGGTAAAAAGTTTATATGTGGTGCAGATACACAAGCATTAGATCTGAGGGATCTTTGTCAAAAATCACGTAAAAGAAAAAGAAACCCTAATAGTAAATCAAGCTCATCTGTTTTGGTAATATTTTATTATAATTTCACACAAACAATTATGACCATAAATTACTATAATTAATTTTATTTTAGCAAGAAGATTATCCTGATGCAGCTTACGACTTACTTAAAAAATTGTTGGACTTGAATCATGCAACTAGAATTACAGCTGAAGAAGCTTTGAATCACCCTTTTCTGAAATCATAGACTGAAATTATTGTTTATTAAGTTTTATTAGATTTTAAAGAAATCATAAAGAGAGATATATTTATTACTCAAAATAAAATTAAAGATATATATGTATTAGGACATGAATCGGAGACGTAATTTTGTATTAAATGAATCTGTAAAGTTTTTAATATATTTTATCGGTTGTAAATAATCAAAATTCCAATTCCAATTTTTATTTAAAAAACTATTCATTATATACATAGTAACTGTTTCAAATCACTTAACAGTAATTTATTTAAAATAGTACAAATTTATTGGATATTCTGTTATAAGTATAGTTTTTTATCTGCAACTCTCTAAGAAAGCATGTTCAACTTTTCTTTTGGCAATAACAATAAAAAACACAGGTGTGCCATTATAAACAATAAATTGTTTGTGTTGCAAAATAGAACCTAATGATTGGTCTATATTAATTCTATGAAGTTTTTATCTTTTCCTGCAAAATAAATATTTAACTTATCTACTTGATAATTTTGGTCACTATTCCATGCTGGTGATTCTTTAAAAATTTCTTCTAATTGTGCTTTCATTGATGTTGTTTCTTCAAAATTTTCAACAAAATCAGTTTGTTTATTTTCAGAGTAAGCAAAAATCACTGGCTACACCAACAAACCATCAGATTTTAAATGTATGTACCATTGACTACCTTTAAAGAGATTTGAATCATTATCAATATTGATTTTTTTTAGATCAATCGTTTTCTTTAGTTTCTTTTGATTTTCTTTCTCTAGCTTCTTTCATTCTAGCATCCCTCAACTTCAACTTTTTGTTTTTTCCGCTTTTGCTTTTAATTTAACTATTTCATCATCTTGCTTATTGTCTTTCTTTAAAATATTAAGTACTTGATTACAAAATTGAATACACTGATCATTAAATTTCAATTCTAAACAACATTTTGCAGCTGTATGCATAGGGTTTATGTACTGAGGTGAAAATTGGAATGCTTATTTACAATCTTGCAAGCTATATCCATAGTTTTTGAGTTTTAATTGTGACAAAGCTCTATTATTATAGAGTTGCGACATCAAATCTTTGTTTTCAGATTTACTTTCAATACCTTTGCTATAAATATAAACAGCTTGTCTGTATTTCTTATGCTTGTAATTGAAATTTCCATCTTTTTTGTAACTTTGAGCTAATTCGTCGGGTGTATTGTACTCTTCTCCATATTTTAATTGCTGAAATCCTCCGATCAATGGAGATTAGGGTGGTTCGCTTTTACAAAAATGTTCAAAATCGCGTTTACGTCATGGCGATTCTTGAAGTTCAAGTCTTTAAGAAAAAGAAAGCAGGGTTCAGAACCTCTGAAAAGTTTCGGGAACCGGTGGCGATAGATTTTTGAAGTTTAAAAACGTGCTCTTAAAAAGGAGCAAAATCGACCAACCATTCAAATTACTTCAAACTCTGTTTTGAGAGTAAAAATAATCTTAACAATACATTTTCCTACGTATTTTTGGCTGTAAAATCGAATGCCGTAGTCAGTTTTGGCCTAGGAGTAAGAAGAAGATTTCATTGAAAAAAATACACTTTTTCGAACGTTTTTTTTCGCAAATTTCGCAAAGTTCACTTTCGAGCGAGCGACAAATGAACAGAAATGATCTAGAAAATTTGTTGACACTAGCAAAATTTAGGATTTTTTTATGACAAATCCAACGCTATATATGAGTATACACTTTAAAATTATTTTAGTGTAGAAAAGTACGACTTTACCCCAAAAACAACATTGAAAAATTGAAAAATTTATTCGTTGTTTCAAGAAAATGGCTGAGTATAATCACTCATGAAAAAAATTGCATACAACTATCTGATAGGTTTTTTTCTCACCTTTCCAACGCCGTTTTCAGATTTAAAAAGTTCGCAAGTTTCGCTGAGATACAGCTGTTTTTGTACGATACATTACGATGCATTTAAATGATTTGTAATAAATAACGATATTTTGAAAAAAAGACTGATACTTTTAATGTAACAATTATAGCTCGAATAAAAATGCCAATATTCAAAATAAAATAACGGAACACTTTATTGTTTGTTATTTTTGATACAGAAATAAAATAAAATAGAGTTGAAACTCGTAGCGTGACTGAAGAAAGAGAGTCAAAATTATTGATTAATTTACTGCAACAGTACATTTACTTATAAAATTGTCGGGCAATAAATAAGTAGTAAAAAACACCCTTGACAAACATCTGTAAGAAGTCGGAACATTTTATTAAAAATTACAACAATTTTTTTATACGTTAAATGTGAATCAACAAACCAGCAGAAAAGTTTCACAGCTAAGCTCAAGAGCCCCTGCGGCACTTAATTTACATTTTTTTGTTACTTCTCATCATGATTATAAGCAGCAACCTCATTGCTCTTTTGGATAAGCCATACCAATTGCAATGAAAACTAAGGGTAATATTCGATATTTAGTTATTCAGGTTGGAATAAAAGTTACTCAGTTATACAAACTTTTTAAGAGGATACTTAAACTTCAAACTGTTAGTTTAAAAGTAAAAGTTTGTTATATTTTTTCTAGATTTTTATTTGAATATTTCTTAATATCTTTATAATGACTGTTTTAGCTTTCTTTAGGGGTTTGAATATCCTCTTTTGCTAAGAAATAGATTAATTACTACTTACCATGCGTCAGCGATCGCCGTACTGTGATCAATGATATTTTGTCCTCGAGTGAATATATTATAAAAGTATATAAGTAATAATAATAATACTGCGCTTGCATACCTAACATAATCGACGAAATTGTCTAAATTGGAAATCTAAAAAATTTAATGCAATGAAAAATTGTTTCAAATAACGTGCTTGATAAGTTAAATAAGAATTTTGATTGAAAATTACGATCAACATCCCGTATCCCATGCAGGATAAATTTTGATATAAGACAAAACCCCAAGGCACTTTAAAAACTTCATCAATCGTTATTATTTTCCTATGTACACGATCAATTTAAATTTTAAACTTTTAAAAATACCTTAAATGTTAACGCTCGTAGTACTTACTTCATGATATATTTGTGAAATTTAACAATATCTATTATATGGGCACAAACTTCACTATCAGCGTAATACATCGATTGATTATTAAAAGTGGGTATTACTTTTGATATTCTATTTAACCGAATTCTAAAGAGAATAAAAAATTATTTTGGGCACCTAAAAGTTCACTGATTTCTTTTCAAACTCACACTATTATTTTGAGTAAAGCACAAGTATGTTCAGTTACTTTGATGAAAAATACTTCCACGATCATAAATGGAACTGCTACAATTATTGCAACGCCGACTATATGACTCAATATCAAGTAGTAATATTTATCTTGATCTATAAAATATTCTACGAATAAAGGTAATTGTTTTTCTGCAGGAATACCTCTAATGTGATTTTTTATCATTAAAATAACAGTTGGCAGTGTAAGAAATACCGTAGAAAGTGTCCAGTTAACAACTGTAAATAAAATCGCAGACTAGTTAATGGTTTATAACATTTTGGAAAATGGATTTTTTATAATTTTATCGACTTATTTATTCATAATTTGTTTTTTAAAACGTCCTATTATTTTAACGAATAAATCGATAAAAATAACTATTATGCCGGCATGGCCGGCACTCGAATCGTGTCCTTCTGCGCACACCGAGCACAAAAAGCTGGACACGTGTTGCATACACAATTTTATGCAATAGTAAGCGAAAAATACTTTCATTTAAATGAGGCATTTTACCACACACCAATGTCCAAAAACGCTTTTTGCGCACTTAAAAATGTGCGAAAAAAGACATTTTCGTCATACTATTGCATAAAACGTTTTTATAAATAGTCCTATAGTAACTGAATAGTTTTTACTACCTATGAACGATATGAGAATTCGTGTAGCAGAATTTGAGTAATTATCTAATAATGATCTCTCTTCTTCGTCGTTAATTTCGTCATATTCTTTGAACAACTCAGCGTAGAGTTTTTTTCGCTAGATTTAAATATTATGAAAATGTATGTCGTCCATTAATGTCATTAACATAAGTCTATTTATGAGTATGATTTTATTATATTATTTTAAAATATAAATTTAATTTACCTGCTCTACTTTCAAAAGACTATCAATAACTTTAATTATCACCGTATTATGTATGCTGCACACAATCAAGTTTTCTACAACAATATGTTCATTTACGTCCATTTCTTGTATCAATTTAGCTACCTAAATCAAAAATTTAATCATATGATTTTCACATTAGTTTTTAATTTTTTAATTTTTTTACCAATGGAATTATCATTGATACGCTGCAAAATAGATAAATAAGTATCATAAATTTTTGTATCTTCTTGTCCGAAAATGGAGATATGCCTGAAAGTCCATCAAGAACCATAAGAATTTTCCAACATTGATCGTATTGAAACTGCATTTCTTTTAGTTGCACTAAAAATTATGGAGTATGGTTTAAAGTTGACTTTAAAAATGAACTTTTTGCAAAGATATTAATCTCCATTGTTGTAGTTTTCGCCGTTCATCGCGAAATGATTTCTGCACGTCGAATAGGTGCGAATGACTAGTGCATTATTAATCTAAAATGTAAATAATTTCTAAACTTCGGAACAAAAGTTCCTAATAAAGTGGTCGTCGAAAGGAGCGTAAAATTAGAAAGCAATCAATTGAATTAAATTATAAATCACCTCACTATTTCAATTTTAATTAAAATTATTATTATTTCAAAATATTGAAAGCTTAGAGAATGCATTCATATAACACTTGGAAAATTTATTAAAAAAGAATGTAAAATATTTTCTCCAACTTGAGCCCATGAATAATAAAGTAATGTATGATCAGAAAGCTAACGTAGTGTAGTAATTAATTAACGTCATTAATTTGTTTATGAAATTATACACATGATTTTAAAATATCAAGATACAATAATAATAAATGAGTGCACATGTTCAAATAAGTTGAATAAATAAATTATAATTTAGAATTTTATTAATTTAATTGTTTGAATAAATTTTTTTTATAAAACAAGTTTTCAAATTAATTAATAAAATACAATAGTATGAATAACAATATATCTAGCACAAGTATTTATAATACAAACTATTTCAAATACTCGTGTTAGTACTGTCAAAATTTGTTTACAAGAATTTTTTTACTTCTTCGAAGTATACCATACAAAAACAATGGCACTATACAATTTTTTATTTTACAAAAAAATTATTATAAGATCTAAGTCAGATTGCTCGAAAACTATTTTCTAAGTATGTTTTCATTCTTTTTCATTAATTTTAGCACCTGGAAAAAAAATTAGCAGTATGTGACTATTCCACGAATTATGCAATGCTATACGAATTATCGACGCCGTAAGTTTTTATAAGTTGAAATACTCTTTTACAGAAATGAACTGTTGACTCATAGATAATTATTAAAAATTAATATGTACATTATCGTTATACCTATTACATTAGTAATAGGTTTACTTTATTATATTAGTAAATTAAATAACAATCTAAAAATTAAGTTTGTGCAGATCCGTAAGTTCCAGTAGGTGGTCGATACTGTTTTGGTAGCGTCATAATTTGTAGACTATTGAAAGCGAATTTTCTTACACCAATATTTTTCCACGTATTTTCTCGTCGACATCCTTCACTGTAAATCGATTAGGAATTAATGGTGATTATATATTTCAAATTACATACATGGAGATTGTAAAAACATTTTTATATGCACCTTCTCATACAATCCAAAGCTTTTGCAAATTCATGCTCGGCCAAGTGATATTCTGCAGACAAAATATTCACTTGTTCAAGTGTTATTGACATACCAGTACGGTCTTTAGCACTTTTACAACTTGTGAATCTTAAACCTCGCATCCGCCTGCATATTTGTGAGGTTAATTGTAATACTTCTACATTTTTATTAACTCTAGCTTGCACAGCTGTTTTCAAATTTGCCATCATTTCCGCTAATGATTGATATATTCCAAGTCGAACTCCATCTTTAGTAAAAGAAACGTATACGTTATTAGTTTATATAAATATTTAGAATATTATACTATGTATGATAGTAGGTAATTTGTATTACATCTCGTCGAAGAGCTTTCCATTGGCATATTAAGTTTTTTATATTGCAGATAATAGTTGTTAAGTCTATCAAAATTATCTTGATTACTTTTTTCTTGGGGTTTTGTAGTGCCCAGACTCTCGGCCAAGGAAGCCATTTCATTAATCCCTATATTAAAGAATACTGGTGTCACGTTAAAGGATAAAGTCGTTTTTGCAGTAGGTGTAAGTGGAAGTAAAGAATATATCGAATCTGGCACCGGAAGAAGCACCGTCAATGCTGATCGTGATCCAGTCACGCGAGGCAAAGGAAATTGAATGTTTGGTGGTTTACCGTCGACATTGCTAAAACAATTTAGTTATAATTCATTTTAATCTTTGCCAATTTTAAATTCAATCATGTATATAATTAAAATAGAACATTACTTTGTTTGAATTCCACATCTCGATAATGTAAATGTGACGGTATGCATATCTTCGACTGCCACAGTCATATCGCCCCACATGTCAATTTCATCGCCATAGTAACTTAATAAACCTTCAAATGATACAAGTGGACCCAACGTTGATAAGATTAGCAAAAACATGGGATCTGGTCTTTGGCACCAAAGCTTTGCCATGAGTCCAGAAACTAAAGCTGTGAGCTAAAACATCATAAAGTGAATGGATTGAAAAAAATCGAAACGTTTTGATAAACTAAATTAGTAATACAGCTAGTTTGTTTACCGCTTGGCTGAAGCACACATCTCGTCTGTATCTCACATTACACATTCGCTGTGCACTCTTGGCCTCTTCCTGCACTCTGAATACGGAATGCGTCAGTCTTGCTGTTTTCAATAAACCGTCCATAGCTTGCCTGAGTTTTTTCATACTTGGTCTCAATTCGCTTGGCCAATCGTGAATAGATGCAAAATCCAACCCTTCTGTGAATTTATTTCTTTGAACTACACTAGGCTTGGATGTTCGGGGAGTTGCATCGTTGCCTTGGCACATTTTTTCAGAGTATGAATTAGAATAGATCACAGTAGGATCTAAAATGAAAAAAAAAAAATTAAACGATGATAAATTACTATCAATGAGAAACTTATAAAATACGAACTATCTGTCGAAAAGCTTTCTGAATTCAGCTTATTCAATTTTTCAAAATTAGTATTATTTTTCGTATCATCTTGTTTTATTCCATTTTTAGCAGGCAATCCCAGATTAGTAGAATCAGTTTTAACGCTGTTACTTAAACATTTCTGGTTTTTGTCGATTCCATTTTTATTTCTCAACCTAACCGCAGGACTGCTGCAACGGCCGCATAAAAATTTTACTTTTGATACGAGACACATGACACTTGCTTCAATATTTAGTTGAGTCAGATCCCATGGCTCTGGTTCGTCCGTTGGCTTATAATAATTGGCAGACGGTGAATTACACATTTTTTGTGTGTCAAGAAAGCGTTTACTCTGATCGATGTCATTCAACCGATCACCGTACGCCTTACCGAGATCATCATCAAGATTATTATGATTATTGTTATCTTCAGACTTGTTATTTACATTGCTGGTTACTTCAGAGGTGTCGATTTCTTTTGGTTCGTCATCGACCTAAAACAGTGCGTTTTTTTCACAATAGAAAAAAATCCATAAAAAACATATAAATTCTACTTACTTCAGGGAATATTACAAAATTGTTATCTGTCTGACACTTTTGTATGTTGCTATTAATTTCATTATTTTTTAATGCGAAATTGACTAATTTACTCCTAGTACTTTCTTTTGCCCAGAGATCTTGCACGCACACAGGTGTATCTGGTGTAACGAATTCATCAAAATCTGGACTTTTCAAGTCAAAATTTAATTGCTGCGTGATTCTTTTAAAAGGAGAAAGAGTTTGATTTGATCTGAAATCGAGGGTCATCGAATCGTTACTAGTATCCTCTTGAACTTTAGGAACTTTATGTTCTTCTAGAAAGGACAGAGCCTCCTCGACAAGACCTGGGTCCCACAGACTCAAAAGTATTCGTGTCTTTGTGATCATTTCTTCGCAAATAGGAAGCATCCCACTTGTCTGCTTATCCTTGGCAAGTTTCATGAGCGTACGCATAGCATCGACTATGTCACGTCGAAGTTGTTTAATGGCTTGAATTGCATCATGAGCCATCGAAATTTTTGATGTGCCTTGATAAAGTTGACTACATTTTACTGGAGATTCTTTCAAAGCTTGCACTAATCTATAAATAATGTTTATTATAATACATTTTCAAACTAGCCATCAGAGTTCCAAGAAGAAATTATTTACCTAAGAAGACCACCGTTTTTACTTTTGTGTGAATGAGCAGTAAAAGCTCCCACACTTACAAAATCATAGAGGCCACATTTATTGAGAGTGTCATTATGAACCCACATCCTTTGTAGGTGCAAATTTAAAGGCGCAAACTCTAAAGATCTGTCATTTTTCCGCGACGATTGTTTAAAGTAGCTTCCTGTAAATTATCAAAAAATAAAAATGTTAAATCAACACATTGCTAAAGTAGGGTGAATGTCCCATAATTCGGACACTTGAGAAAAAATCTTTCTTTGCTCATTTACAGAGCTTGTAAATGATGTTTGAAAATTTTTCTAAAAATAATTTTTGATAGTCAGACTTTTCACTCCCTTAACACACTTTTTAAAAGTGTTAACAGTACATATTAGATTTGGGTATACCTTTAAAAGCTGCTAAATTTTCCTTTGCTTGAGAATACAAGTGCAAAAGGTGCAGATGTCTGTCAAGAAGTTCCACTTGTTTCGTGTGCCAAGGTTCTCTGAGCTCGCCCATGCCAGCAACTTCTTGTAAAAGTTCTTTTTCTTCTTGAATCCAAATACCTCTGCAAATGAATAGTGCATTTTTAGTAAGATGACAATTGTTACTCGAATGTCAATCAATAAAACATATCAATAAATAATTACAAAACAAGAGTACGTACAGTAATTGTTGTGGAAAGAGGAAGCACAGTTTGCTCTCAGTCATAGTCTCGTGAACGCAAATATCACCGCCTAAACCCGAATGAAATCTGTATATAAGCAAAGAATAAAATGAGAAAAGATTTTAATCAAGGTTTAAATATAATTTTTACCTATATGTCTGAATAAATGGATTGGCAAACAAAAGCTTCAGTTGTCCCTGATGGGGGAGTTTGATTTTTGTACCTAATCTCGGAGGAAGCGATTGCGATCGCCTGTGGCAATAAACGGGATTGGAGGTACTAGTTGGCACATTTCTGGAAGGAGTACTTTCTGTACTGTTCCCTTTGTCTTCGACCTCGAGATTCCAAACATTGATTGTGAGGAAACCGACTGTCGTCGATTTTGCAGATTTCAGTGGGATGCGCAGTCTAAACATATAATTATTATTACGCGCGTGAGAGTAAAATATAACTGCAGTAAAATAGGAATGAAAAATTGAAAGTCTTACCTTGGAGTGTCCTGCACCGCACTGAAAGCTATGACGGCGCTACCAATGGGCGTTGCCGTTTGACTGACCCTCTCCCTGACGTCGTGGGCCGTAATGCGTATTCTCGTCTCGGGCCCGATGCCGTCGCTCGAGCGAAAGCTCACCGTCGTCAGGAAACTCGGATTGCTGCTGCGCTCGACGACTTCGCTACGGGCGTACTTGATCCACATGGAGCCAGATTGTACGGTTCGTATGTCCACCTCGAGGACAGGGTTCGGTGGTCGACCGTGCCCATCGCAGAGAAGATTGTCACAGGACAGCGACACTTCGCACAATGGGATTTCCGATGGATCTGTGACCATTCAAGTGGTTCATTTTTATTATTACTTATACATGTTCTTCAAGCTGAGCTGTATACAATAGACGTTTGAACGGTATAGAATATTTTTTGGAAAAATTCAACTTGCAGTTTGATAAGGTGAATCATAACAATTAACCTCAAATGAATAATATTTTGAAGGTAAAGTAAACAAATGCGTTATCACACGAGAAAAATGAGCATACTGTTACGTAGAAATATTTACGAAACACATTTACGGAACATATGAAACATTTCCAGTTAAAATACTATTTCTCCGAACTTCACGATCAATGACGATGCATTTTTCGTGCTACGATAAAAGAAAAAAATTGTTCTTGGGGGAGATATATTAGCCAGCAAGAATCTATCGTCGCTAAAAGATCTGGAGCAAAAAAAAACGACGCGACGGAAGCGGGAAACTCACCGGTGACGATGCCACGCTTTAATCTCAGCATTTGTATGTCGGCATCGTGCTTGTGGCCGCAGGTGGTCTCCATTCGCTGTCTCAATGCCAACAGCTGACTGCGCATACACTCGTAGCTTGCCAATTGCAGCGACTGCAGCCAGCCATCGCGTTCCTCCGAGGTGTTGGCGCCCAATTGCTGATAAACGCCGCCGTCGAAGACTTTGGAATTATGAAAAGCAGATAAGAAAAAGTAATTAAATAAAATCCACGTCGAGCTGTTGCCTTTTTTCCATAGCTTCTACATTTTGACTATTGAGAATGACACGAAATTTTTCTAGACGTGAGAATGTAATGTACGCTAGATATTAAGTTGCCAAACACATATTACACTTTTGCGGTCTGTCAGTAATAAGTACTGTTTTCTGTATGATTATTGTGTTATACCTTTAATGAATAATTGTAAGTTTTTGGCGAAATAGATGACAATTGATCGTTCGATTAAAGTTATTGAATGACTATAAAACGTTATGACCGATGGTAAAAATTACCTCTCGCGCAATTCGATTATATATTAATTTCGGCACTGAGCGTGTAACGTAACGCAACCTATTGACCTCATCATGGGATCAATGCAGGCGGCCACGTTAGTATTTTCCAACTCGCATGGATATACAGAAGACCCTATTAGAAAAAAATGGATAATTTCCACGTCTATTCATCTTTATATGATAGTCGTAAGAAATGCGATGCGATATTAAACTCACAAATTAGACTTCAAGTGCTTAGTTTTACAATTAGAGTACGGTTATTCAATCTCATGCGGAGATTTGAAAAGTATTCGTAGTTTCGCATTTTCACGCGAGTCGAATAGGATGGAGCATAAACAGATTCGCGCATTTTTCGAAGCGAGAAAACACCAGTGTGACGGTTTAATATTACGCCGAATCAAACGAATGAAAATAAAAAGATCTCTGCAACGGAAGCCCAGTGAAATGTGTCACGATATCTTCCTTTATATATTATAATTAGCGTCACTTTGATGTACAAGAGCTCATAAAATTCCTCCAAATCAGAGTCGCGTCTTTTTCATTATAGCTCCTATCACCGGAAACACAACACTCCAGGGCCTCGAGTCGAGGCAATATTCGAACCGCTACTTGTGTGACGCTCAAGTCGTTTAAGCACAAATATTACAACACACCTAAATAAAGTAGAATATAATCGGTATTATAAACATTGCGCGTTCGTTTACTGACACCTACGCGCGTGGAGACAGTCGGATAGGCCGCTGCACCAAGACAATGTGTGCACGCGTAATGCAGCCATTCTCATAAATATCGCTGCGACGAGATTCGATCTTGCGTAAACATATCCATATAATTGTGTCGAATCTGAATTGCTCCACAACCACGACGGTTATTTTCGCGCGCGGCTAATTTTTTCGGTACTCGAACGTCAGAGGCAACTTTACGCGCGAATAGAAATATCATTACGTAATTCCTATCGATTGTAAAAATAACTTTTACGAGATGAGATCGAGGAAAGCTGAAACTCTCCGTCGGTGCGATTAGTCTCGAATTTCATTTCACAGCAAACAGCAAGATAGGAATACGTTTTAGATAATAGTATTATAGCTTCATAGTTTAGTCGAGCCACAAATAAGGTAAGCAATTGTTTTGGAATTGAGGAGGCAATTATTTCACTTACCTATGCTGAATCCGTAAGGTATCTGGGGGTTGGGCGCCTCGACTCGTATGCTAAATTGTTCGAGTATGATGACACCGAGAGGCTCGGACCACTGCTCTCGTGACTTGAAGTAAAACAGCAGATTTCCTCGCAGACGACACCAGCGCTCGAGACTTACTAATCGTACAATTAATCAATTTTCATTATTAAAAACATTTTTCAGTTAAATATATTATTGCTTTTGAGGAACATTGAGGATTTTTAGGATATAAATGGATAAGTACTTCAACGAGGTCGAGGGGACTCTTCTATAGGGGTTTGGAATCGGGATTATTGATGACTATAATGTATGGTACGGTGAAAATGAATTATCCACGGAGATAAAATAAATGTGTCGGGAAGAATGTATATAATGATAATAAAAATAATAATCATGATAATAATTCAGCTTCTATTCGTATAGCACCTAAGAGGGTGGATCGATCGGAAGCGAGTGATAAAGCAAAATTAGATCGTATCGAATCATTCGCGTATACGTAAAATTACGAATATAACGAGTGGCGCCAAACCCACTGCTCACAGACACATAGTATCTGTCAAATGCAATTATCTGCAATTTAATAAGCGAACACCGAAATAACATCGTGGCGAGAAGTTGGCTCGTGCATGGATCGATCCACCGTCTGCTGAATAGAGCTGACGCTCGTTCAATGCGTAATAACGATGTACAATACTTTTTTCATAAGTCATTCACTACTTTAGCTA
Source organism: Trichogramma dendrolimi (assembly GCA_034770305.1). NCBI lineage: Eukaryota > Metazoa > Arthropoda > Insecta > Hymenoptera > Trichogrammatidae > Trichogramma > Trichogramma dendrolimi. The sequence goes on from JAPMIB010000063.1 coordinate 181,967, forward strand.
ATTAAATGAGCTGCATGCTCATCAACTTTTCGAGCAATTTTTGCTAAAACTCTTCTAAAAGCTCATCTACGGAGATAGGAGAAATGGAAAAAGCAAAAAAACAAGCAGCAAAGCATGCATCGATAATTAATACATGAAAGTAAAGCGCATGCAAAATTCTTTGTTGACGAGCCAAGTAATTTTCAAGCACCGTCGCAAGCACCGTCGCAAGTTCACTGTACCGTGTTAGTTATATTCGTCCGTATTAGTCGTCGGTGAGCTACACATTATGGCATTTGAGCAGACCATCTTGAATCGGTAATTCTTAAACTATTACTTTTGCTGCCTGCAAAAGTCGACGAGCTTTAATAAAATCGCCAGATCTACGCAATACGTGCAGGGTGCTGGCACGTGACACATCACACGCGTTTCCTATTTATAAAAGCGAGTTATTTTAAACATATTTTCCAACCCTGTCGTCGTAGGTGTCGTTTCGTCGTCGTATGTCATTGTTCGTTCGTTTAGGATTATGAATTTTCATTACGCAGGATGCAAACACACTTTCTTATGTCGAAAATTTGATGCTTTTTTTATATTACGACACGAGACTTTGCCGAAAGTAGCCTCAAAAAATATTGGAAGCCGCTCAAAGTTCCACAATTTTCAAGTAAAACTTCAAAAATTTTTCAGGAAAATCTCACAACTCGGATATACATCAATATTATGAACTTACTCGGTCCAATTTAGACATTTTCCATGACATCATGTTATATGGCGTATATGTATATCCTACGATATATATAATTTAGTGACGATGGGATGCATGATTATCCTAAAGAACGTCGTTTGCATGTAACAAGCTTATGTTCCACAAGGAAAAGTAAGCCCTACTTAGGGTTACCACGTCTGAGAGAATAGCTCAAGTAATCAATAAATTCCTTTGATTTCCGATTGGAGGCTGATAAATGCAATGCAAAAAAAAACAATACTGGAAAAATTGCATGGAAGAAAATGAAGTACATATAGAATATTTCTTTTTCGTGATATGATATTTTCAATGCTGCAATATGTAAGTGAACGAAATAATAGATACTGAAACCGAGATACGTGTTAGTCAAAGAATCCCAAAATTTGTTAGTATTGAAAGTACTTCTTTTAGGAACATATTTATACTTAAAACAATTGAATAGTGAGAATACTTTCAAGGATACTGCTTTCAAATTTTTCTTTTGAAACGATTGAAATAAAGACCTTTTCACAAATTGGAAATTCTTTCAAAAGTTTTTTTAACGACATTTAACACTATATTTGAAAGTAGCATCCCGAACCGGAAGTTGTGGTAAAATTCGCTCGGTTGTACCTTTACTCGTGCTGGCTGAAACGCAACTGAAGTCTCTCAGAATCTTATGTTTTTTTCCTTTTTGTTTTTTGGTCTCAAGATTTTTACCTGTACCTGGAAATTTTATGGAGGTACTATTTGTTATTAACCGTGCCCCATTATGTACAAAATTATATTATAATTATTAAGGGAAAAACATGAATTTACAATAATCAAGTTTTTCTTTTGAATTAGAATTGGATTGAATGAAAAATTATACTCATGCATAACAGTTTTTGCAATGAAAAACAAATAAAATGCTTAGTATTGTGAACGCGGGTATAAGTCAATTTTGGCACTTGGTTGAGAAGCGCGAAAAAATTTTCTGAATTATTGTGCTGCACCTTCGCCAGTTGATTATTTAAAAGTGAAATATACAAACATATAATTTTTATTTTTTAGTTAATTTTTACGTAATACGCGAGCTATCTTCAAACAGTTTCATTTGATTTTTTGAATTTTTATCATGCCACATGCTCTTTGCATCAAAGTACGAAACAATTTAAGAAATGTATTTATCCAGCAATAATTATAGATACATAATATCATTGAAATTATTAAATGAAGTTAATTGCTGTTAAAAACCATTGGTTGCAGATCATTTTAATTAAAACAGTTTTAAAGAAAATATTACATTACACATATTTACAAAAATGTTTTAATTATTCTTGTAGCAATAAATCAATTAACCAAACAAAATCGTTAATTGGTAAACACGGAATATAAATTTAAATGTATTTTTACTCATAATATGAACAGATATTAGCATAAATTTTATGCAAAATATACTATTATTATAATATTCATTATTAGCAAGTCAATATGGAAACATATCAAGTAAATCATTATAGATTAAATAACAAATTGAAAACTGTATTTCACTAATTATTTTTTTTGTTTATAAATTTATTTTCAAATTTTAATTTGTGCATATAATGAAATGAACTTAATTTTAGACAAATTGTTTTAGGTTTCTATTTATAAAATATTTTGGAACAACTAAAATTTGAAATAAAGGATATTCACAAACTGGATATTTATAAAGATAAAATTTATTGATATCTAATATAAATATCTAAAATTCTAATATCTAAAATTCAATTCAATCAAATGGTGTTGCATGAAATACAACAACATGCAACTATAACATTTAAATTACATATAAAATAAAATTTTTTTTGCAAAAGTAAACTAATTCATGAATAATATTATTCTTAATTCTTTACTTTGACATGAAAAATGACTTACTTTCTGTTCTGCGAAAGAAGCCTTCTTGGCGTTCTCGTACGTAGAGTATGCCTTCCTTCTCAAACTTTTGAGAGGGTTGAGTAGCCAATGTCATCAATTCTTGTTTATTGAACCTCATCTTGATACAGGTAACGACATATTTTAAGCCTCGAAGAAATTCATTTCACACTAAAAATAACATTTATTAATCAAATTTAAATTTATTATTTTCTTTAAACAAATTTTTTCATTCAATAGTTTTTTAGTTTTTATTTTTTTAGTAAATGTGGTAACATCTCTTTTTAAGAATATAACTTTTTTATTACAATTTTAATAAAAATGATTTAATGAGTAATCATCAGATTCATCAGCAAATTAAAAAATTTAAATTTTTCATTTCAAATGAAATATTGAAGATGTAAATGACAGAGAGCTGAATTGTGCGAAAAGCGCTGCTGAGTCGGTATGCCTACACACCTGTCAACCTACACTCTATAACCTGTCTCTTCCTGCAGAAAGGATGCTGTGGTATCCGTATTCCGTTCTATAGGCGAGCATAAAATATACAATGAACTCACATATATAGGCAGGAGGCACGAACACACGCAGCCGCGAGAAAGAGAGATATAGAGTTAGAGAGAAAGAGCGAGGTGAGAGAAACTAATCGCGCATATATAGAGGCATTATAGCATCTCGTGAACATGGAGAAATCCATTCACCTGATGATCGCTTGCATTACGAATGTCACACTTGAAAAACGTACGCAGGTATTGGAAAGGAAGAGGTAGATAGGAGGCGGCTTCGCGCATCATTATGATACAGATGTATATCAACACAGTAAAATCTGTTTTATATACTCGAGTTCGAACGTCAGACGAAGAAGAGTTGGAATAGAAACACTGAAAGGCACTCTTTACTTATAATAATACGCGAGTAAGAATATATCGATAAATAAAAAAGGATCGCGCCCGACTCACTGTTCTGGGCGTTCGTCAGGAAAGAAGATAAGTTCACTTACAAACTATATGAAATAGAACGTAGAAGTGTAGGTATACAGTGAAAGAGGGTATATTTGTGTACATTATACGGACCTAATGGATGTTTACGCGAGGAAGCGCTTCAAGTTTCACAGAGAAGAGGGAAGATGCACAATCTCACGAGACCTTGGCACTTTTTTCGCACGCCCGATCAAATTGAACGTCGACGCTCTCGTAGTTGTCTTAGTCGTCATAATTTCTGTTGTTGTTTTGGTCGATCGCGGAGTTTCGTTGACGCAGAGAGGTGTATAGCAGCGCGCTTTTCTAGCGCGAGCGCACCTTCACGCACACAACGGCCAACTGCCTATATGGCCACAGGCACGGGCCTCGAGTTCAATCAGCTGTAACTGTGGTACTGGCGAGTCAGCGCACTTGCGAGAGCCAGTCTCGCTGTAAATGTACATAAGGAGCGTCGCTAGAGACTACAGTGGTGTGCGGCAGTGGTGGCAGAGCAGCGCACGCCCATCGCCAGACTCTATATAATAACAACAAAAATACCCGCCTGATATATATCTATAGCAGAGCACAAAGTCACACGCACGACACACACACACACACGCACGCACGCACACGTATGTGTACGTAGAATACGCGGCATGGGTACAGAAACTACGAGCGCATAACATAGGTCGCTGTATACATAGGTAAGTACCGACTGCAGTACGCTTCGAGCCGAGTTTATAAATACGTTATAACCTTCGTTCTTCGTGGCGCGCTTAGTCGAGTGCGTCTGCTAATGCCGTCGAGACTCGCTGACAGGCGCGGGCAGGCGATTTTTTAATCATTAGGTAACTCATGTGTATACGATACTTAGCGGACGGACTCGAGCGTCGATTAATATTTCACGCGCCGAGCCGTCTCTCGAGTCTCGACTCGCTTCTTTTTACGCTCTTATCGCGCGGTGACGTTGCTCGCTCCTATACAGTATCAAATCGTATCTGCACGTGGAGTCGAGCTTTCGATACGCTACGCTCATTGACAATTACGCAACTGCGAAACCCCTCGTTCGTTATCAGAGGCGAAATTGCGTATGACCTGCGATAGCGACACGCGACCGACCGCCGCGATTCTCACATGTATATATCGAGCGAAACTTTAGGCAGAGCTTGGCGCGATTGGCGCCCTGATCGGTCCGGCGCGAACCCGCGGCTTACTCGCAGCCACCCGGAAACGACCGGCGGACGATTATTACGTAAAGTCGCGCGGTCGGTAATAAAACGCGCACGCCTACCGATCGAAGATGAGTCGGAGCAATAATTGTGCCGAGTCTCCGTAACAGATGCCGTTGCGCGTCGCGATGAGTTCGTTACCCTTTTTCTGGCCCTTCTATTCAATTCTGCGAGCTTTTTTGACCGACGCAAGAAAGCTGACTTGGCGACAGGGTTTTGAGTTCATCGCAATGATACATCGATCGTCTATTTTGTTTCAGAGCTCAGAATTTGCATCTATCCAATTTGGATCCATCCATCCTCGAACGACTCAAAAATTGCTCGACTTCGGTATTTGCCACTCGCAAGGATCATGGAGTCGTTTCTCAGCTCATCCAAAAGTCGTCTGGTAAGTCACTGCAATTATATTTCCACGTGCTGCTACTATACTCTATATTCAGTTCGTATCGGGCCCACGATACATGCCAGACGCGTCAATTCTTTCAGTGAGTCGCACGAAGAGCGTCGATAACGCAATTTGAATGGAAAATTCTTTCATCCCGTAGTTATCACGTGCAAGCGTCGCGACTGGACTGGGCATATCTGCGTGGTATACGTACACAAGCTCGCAAGCTCGCACGCGGTTCGGCCGGCCTTTAATAAATAATGCAAAATCATTTCGTTTCGGGCGCTGATCACGCGTCCGATCCCGAAGCGAGCTCGGCTCCGCAACTACACATTTTATGCGCCATACGTGAGTGCTGAAATGAAATTTTACAAAATAATATCGAATGAAAAAAGAGAAGAAAAAAAAAGTAAAACACCGGCTGCGCGAGGCTCGGGCATCGCCATCGCGCGTGTTTAAAATAAAATTCTGATAAGTACGGAGAAGTGGCCGATGACTTCCGTGCGGCAGCAGATACGCTCGCACTCGCTATAAATACGTGAAATCATTGACATTTTTATTTGGTAAAATCGGTATAGGAAGGGGTCTCGTTGTAATCTATCCTATTCATAACACGCGGACGCGAGTCGCTTATTTACAAAAGTATTCACAAAAAATTGTATTCACAAGAGTTATTCACAAAAAATTGTATTTGCACCTATGTAACGAAAAAAGAAAGTCTCAGAGCACGTGATAATCAGCTTCGGCTGATAAATTCCACGTGCTCTGAGACTTTCCAGTTTTGTCACTCCCTAGGTGCAAAATATACTATATTTTTATCTTAGATAAGTAACTTTTTGGGGTTTTAATCTATCGTATTATTATAATGGAAAAGCGAACATGAATTATGAGTGGCAAGTTCGTTGTGGCTTGCAGCGAACGAGCTGCGTGTCGCGGTGCATTCTCCGCCCAGCTAACATCCCAATACGCGCCAGCTCAAAGTCGAATGCGACTGCTGTGTTTGTGTATGTATGCGCGAACTGCCAATTACTCTGTCCAACAATGCCCTCGTGCTATTGTCCATCGGCGCAACACAAAACGTGCCGCCGCTTCCCTGTATGCTTATACGCGCTGCAATGGTCAGAGAGAACTCTCTCTCTCTCTCTTAGTGGGAGTAGGAGCAAGGAGCGACTCGCACAATAGCCAATAGGCACGCAATAATACTTTAATGTACATATATAACGGAACAAGAGCTGTTGCGCTCGTTCAAGCAATGAATAACGAAATTTACGTCCACGCCTGTTTTCCAGACGAATTGGGAATGCTCCAGGACCGGCGACAGCCCGAGGATACGAGCTTACCTGGGCAATCCAAGTTGCGACCTCGATTCGGCCGTGTGTGCCTTGGCTCAGGCCTACCTCGAGTACCAACTCGCCAAAGACGGGAGTTCGGACGGGCGCAGAGAGCCGGATCTGGTCTTCCTGCCGGTGCTCAATGTCAAAAGGAACGAGTTTCGCACCAAAACCGAAGTCCGCCACCATCTACGCGAATGCAACGTCGATGTAGACTCGTTGACTTTTCGGTAAGTCGCCACTCGATATTTTTCAATAGAGCTCGCTGACCCACTGCTGCGTATTTCTATTATAATACTGCAGGCAGAGAGAGAGAGAGAGAGAGAATCAAAGAGACAGCTCGAGCGCGGGCTGTTACAGCTTATATAGGTACGTGTCGGAGAGCGAGAGCGATTATCCGAATTGAGCTGACGGCTATAGCACCAAAATAGATACGTCACAGGGATACACAGACGATGTACAGGTGCAGCAGTGGCAGTTGCGACTACTTAGGAGCGATAAGTGCGCGCCTCGGCTATTCCAGTAGCCGCAGATGCCAAGGATAATTGGAGCTCCGCTGCGTGTCGCGCGCGTTTACATCTCTCCTCTCTATAGTGCATATAGATCAGTGGGACTGCAGGGGGATCTCTCTCTCAGTCTCGTAGCGTGGGTGCACGCGTGAGTGGCTGCGCGACCGACCTCGTCATTGATTGCGAGCCTATATATGCAGTCCGGTGTCTCCCTGTAGAGAAGCGCGTAACGCGCACTCTGACAAATTAGCTCGAGTCTGATATTGCGCGTCGAATGGATATGCACCCCCTCCCCCCCCCCCCCCCCCCCCCCCCCCCCCCCCCCCCCCCTCCCCCCCCCCCCGAACCCGCACGAGCCCGATACATACGCTACCCACCCACATATTATATAATATGTATACGCGCATTCGATGTTTACAGTTGCAGAGCGTCGCTCGTTCGCTCGACACGTTGACGCGCTCCGACGAATTAGCCTTCCGGAATATTAATTCGCGCATTACACCTACGTATACGAGCGATTCGTGACGACTTGATTAAATTCGCGATTGATCGAGGCTCGTCCCTTTCTTCTCCTCTACCGAAAAACCGGTAGCCATAACGAGGCTCGCTCGAGCTCCGCTGCGAACGCTGCGCCGAGTAATATAACAAGTATTAAATCTAGTACATTTTTCAACTTAACGCTCGGCCAAAGAGCCGTCTTTATAGCTCTCGCTTTCCCGTTCATTTTTATTTTTTCTCCTTTGTGTACGGCATCATAGTATGGCGGTCCCTGCCAAGGCCGATATAACACGTCTGCGCGCAAGAGAGCAGCCTGACTCGCACCGCTACGCCGTACGCCATCCTGATTAATTTACGCCTAAACTTGCCGCTACGCGTTAAGCTCCACGTGGCGATTAATATTCAACGCCCTGCGCGCCCGCTACTACTACTACTACCACTACTACTGCGCTCGCTCTTACACCGACTCTTCCACTCTTTTACCTTCTTTTTTTTTTGTTGTTGCTCCCCTTCTTGTAGCAAGGCCCCTTGCTGAAATCCCCGTACATGCCTTCGAGGCTTGTTGTCGAACGGGCGAAAAAACATCGTCGGCCTGCGAGAAAAACTTTATCCGAGCCGTTCATTTGCGTTCGATGATTGATTTTCCTATCATAATGCCCGAGCGGTACGTGCACGGGCTGCTTTTTGCTCCACGCGCGCGCGGCCGACATGCCAAATATCTGACAAAAACGAGCTGCGCTGAAACATCGATGAAATTTTTTCGACTATAGTTCCGGCAGTTACGCCTGGGAATGGGTAATTTTGGGGATTGGAGCAAAAACAATGCGCCATCCTCTCGCTTAGCTGGCAGAATTGCAATAAAGACGCTCACCCTTGACGCACTCGAGAGTCGCGTTTTCAGATTGCTCGCTTCGGATTTTAATCGAGATATCATCGGCTGTGATTCAGTTTGCGATGGAGACACACGCGGAGCTGGTTTACGTGGAAAAACAATTTTCCTACGACCGCGCGGACGAACGAGAATTCAATAAAACAATGGATAAAGGCGACATTTCATGCTGCTATGAGCCGTATAATGTACCGATGGGCACTAGACTTTGTCGCAACTCTTTTCGCTCGTTTCCGAGTGGATCCCGATTGGCGTTCGCGGTCCAATAAATTCGTTTACACGCTCGCGCTCGTCCTCGGTCCTTTAGGCTCGGCGTATAATATTCGACGAGCTAGGCCGCTGCGCCATGCGTTGCAGAGAGCACATACCTATATAGTGCTCGTTGTACGTCGCTGCAGACGCTTCTTAATTGAAACATTTTTTTAGCCCCCTTCGCGCCGACCAAATGAATTCATTCAGTCGATTGCAATATATGTATAAGCCGACGCTCAGAGTAGAGAGTAGAGGGAGAGACATCCTAGCCGAATATCATCGAATTGATTTGTTTTTCAATCGACTCGCGTTTTACAAAATACATATCGCATAGCACCGGAGATTTCACGTTTTAAGCTATCAGAGCCATTATAACTACAAAACGTCGCTCGTCCGTTGCGACGCTCATTTTTATACCTTTTTTTTTCATAACTGCACGAACCCTTTCACGTGTCCCATTTGCTATACGTGCATACCTATATACGCGCACAAACGCCGGCCTCTCTTTGTACGGCTCTACAGGCAGTAGTTCGCGAAATGAAATCGTCAAGCGGATATAATATCGGCCGTGTAAGAGCAGTGTGCGCACTAAGCAGAGAACTGCGCCAGTAGCTTCGCACAACTCGAGGTATTGCCTACACGTGTTTCGGACAGTTTGCAGTAATGTGAAATCTTCTGATACGCTGGGTAAAAAGCTCTCCGGCAGACATAAATATATATGTATACTAAAGATCAAACTCGCGCATGCCAATAGATCGGTATAACGTAAATTACAAAGCTAGCTCGCGAGTCAAGTTTGTTTTTTGTCGATACATCAAATTTTCCGTCGAGCCGGATTCATTCTCTCGGTGTAATTTTGCTAAAACTCTGCATACGTAGCTGCTCGATTTATTTTCAACTTTGTGCTGCATTGGAAATGATCGGCGGGCACACAATACCTTATTCAATGTTCATGTTAATTTAACTAATTAAATACTTTCATCAGCATTATTTATCCACTGCAATACTTTGCGCGTGTATTTATTACGATCGTAATTCGACTATTGTATTACTTGACCCAACAGTGTTAATTATTTCGTGTATACATATGTACACACATTGCATGCATTAATGTTATTTTACCTTTCTGGGGCTATCGCGCGCGAATGCCTGCATACGTTTCGGAACATTTTTTAATATTTTTTTTTTCACGTGAATTCGCGTACACATATCTACGTGCCTGAAATATTCGATTGATTAACAGCTATGTATTCGCGCATTGTAATTGATGACGATTGAAATAAAAGCACGTATGTAGTTGTAATGCAGGTACACGTAAAATAATGAACGCGCACGATATTTTGCTGCGCAGCGATCGTATCGATGGTACATTGATATTTATTCGAATATTTTCGAGGTCTTCCTTAAAAGATTCAATTTTCTAAAGCTTCATTTCACGTGATAACTCGGCAGCTACATTACCCTGTATTTTTTTCAATGATTATTCCAAAGCAAATATTGTATTTTTGAATAAAATCCTGATTGCAATTTGTGCTGCGACGAGGCGGAAAAATTCTGCCATCATTGTATAGTTTATATACGAAACGTTTAGGGTCGCGCGATAAAGCAACCATCAAACATGTGTTTTGATATTAAATAACCTCGCTCGAGACAAAAAACTTTTTCCTGTACAATATTTCATTGGGTAAATATTTTTTTCCTAGCTCAGTATGATATACATTTTTGCGCAGCATGAAATCGTCGGCGTATATAATAGCTCTCCTCGTACGATTCGCATCTTAAATCATCATAAATCCATTAAGCTCGCAGAGTCGCAGCCTCTCGCACTCATATACGAAGTACATTGTGTATTGCTCGTACAGTTGCCATCCAGTCATATAATCACCGAACCACCATCTAGGCCCATTACTTATAAAACCATCATCGTGTACATACAATGAAAAGTGGCGTAGGCAGTTAGCCCGGGATATTACAAAAAGATGAGTGCTATGTATGCAGCCGTGCATCGTAGTTGCATCTCCAGCTCTCAACTGCCACGCATTGACTCTATAGCGTACGTTCGTGCGATTACGTAGGTAAGTCGTCGAAACGTTTCGAGCGCGCGTGCCTGATAGACTCGGCGGAGAAAAGCTCGACTGTTCTCATCTCTCGTCGCTCGACGCCTTTCTCTCCGATGCTTTCAAAGAGCTGTCGTCCCAATTTTTTTCGCGAGGATGATGTGTTCTCTCTTTCTTCGTCGTAGTCACTCTCTCGATGCAGCCTGTACATATAGCGACACTTCGGGAGATGTCGACTGTGCCATTTCTCGACGTCCTACATCCTCAGTATGCACCTATACACACACATATGCCACGTACGTGACAGCGTTTTAAGCGTATGACGCGTCTTTGTTCCTGCGGATGCATGCCTGCGTCGTCCTTTTTTTTTACCCCTCAACTCCGCCAGATGAAGAACGAAATTACGAGTGAGTCGCTGCACCATACATGTAGCTCCTCACGCCTTTTTCTATATCCTACGTGCGCTCGAGTGGAAAATATCCTCCTCTCTCTCTGCCATACTTATATAACTCTGCGCGGCCGCGGAATATTTTTTGCCACTTTTCAACGAAATGATTTTTCTTTCGCTGTCGTTGCACGAGAGTACATCAAAGACCCTGTAATCGTACGTTCACCTTTTGTTCTATATATTCTACTGTATATTTTAATCAAACATCATAAATCGACTCTTCTATGCGTACGTATCAATGTCCATAGAGTCAAATTTTTGTTTGTATACACTCGATTCATTCGATGCTTTTAAACGAGCATAAAGCCGAAAAATTTGTCAATAAAAGATTATTGCTACATTCTCTTTCTTTGCAGCTTTCATTTACTTCAATACGTTTGTAATTTAAATGACAAATTTTTATCACGCTTTGAAACTTAATCTGCCATAATTGCATCATGCTCACTTCATTATACGCCAATTGAAATTTTTTTTCTTAATTATATGAAATGCACTAAATAACAATTGAAATACTGCCTTTGTGCAGACGCTGAAGTTCATCTTCTGCTTTGAGCTTTTGCACAGCCGAACTAATTCATTTGAAATCGTTACTGAATCATACTTCACACACTTTAAAATTAAATTTTGCTTTCCTTACCTCGGTTCGTCGTTTATGCGTATACATACATCGGAGCTCACTTATTATGTTGATTGGTAAGACTAGTTAATTTTAATAATTTCATGGCAATCGGTCCCTCTCAACGTTTAACTCGCAAATTTCGCCAAACCTAAAACGAAAGACGGGACGGGAGTCGGAATAGAGAGTGCGAGAGGTAAAGAGAAAGCAAAAGCTTTCAGTCGGAGTTCTCAAAGTATATATCTGCACGTTATGCTATACACGGACGAGAAATGCATGTACAAGATTCTCTCGGACTGAAATCTAATATTCATTAGGCGGTTAATGAGATTAGCGTTATCGCTGCGACGGAAATGCTTCGACTTAAAAGATTTGGACATTTTATTTGTAAGCTATAGCGTCGAGGTATCAATTAAAAATAACTAAATTACATTTATATCGACGGAAACCAATGATGTTTTATAAGTTGTCGAAGCAGGACATCCAACAATTGAAAATAAGAATTCCGATAGAAGACGTGGCATTTTTAGGTCGAAAGTTAAATTCACATGAGAAAGCCATAAAAAAGTCAATGAAAAACAAACAAGTTTTAGGAGTAAGTACCGCAAGCGCAAAGAGATGCATTATTTATTTATATATGTACGCGCGGCAGCAGAGCATTCGTGAAACAGCATTCGCGTTTATACGGCGCGTCAATTTTACATTTCGATTTTAATCGAATTTTTCTCGTAAGCAAGATTACAGCGCCACTGTATTATATGCACTAATAAAAGAGACAGTTATTTCGCAGACTGAATTTATACGGAAAGAGTTCGGATAATTTTTTCGCTTTAGATTTCATGCAGTGCGATCATTAAGTTATGTAATTCGTTATGGATCAGTGTATAGAGATAGTAATTGAGCTATTTATTGATAACCGAAAACAAAAGATACTTATTGTATTTTGTTTTAACCGACAGAAGGATACCTGATGTTTTCAGCCGAGATAGTCAAAATTCACTTTATTTATCAAAACGTTTGTAATGTTTTTTTTACAAAAACATAGTTTCCTATACTCCCTTTCATGCGTAAACGAAAATATGTTTATAATACATGAAGATAAGCGCTTTTTTCAAAAAGGTAAATATTTCGTTGAATCCTATTCAGACCTGGGGAGTATATATATACCCCATATCAATTTCACGATGTTGCTGTGAAGGGAGCCTTGCAAACGAGCTTTTACCTTAATAACTACTATCTATATACGCGTTGCATTCAAACTTTTGCAAGGGATATTTTTCATTCTTTCGTATTGTCCTTCAGTCTACGGAGATATACAGAGGAAAAAAGCCTGGTTATTTTGAATATACGAAATACGTACGTATATTACAATGAATTTTTTCACACATACAAAAATCCATTTACACGTTGGGTTTGCACTTACGAACGAAGTTTTTAACGTTTATTTATATTAATCGTGTTCGCGAAATCGAAAAATCCATACGTTACATGAATCATGGAATTAATATTTTCGCAACATGTAAAAAGTTATAAACAAAAAGAATTGGTCAGCTATAAAGGCTCGGAAAAGAAGGTGCTTCCGCGACACTTGACACAATTTCACGTTTTCAATATAACAAAGTCGACATCGTAATACAGTTGTTGGCTACATTAAAGTTGCAAGGACTCGAAATTTCTGCCTCGTTAGTCGTTTTTTCTCGTTTATCTGTGAGCGTGACAGTTGATCGCTTTGCAGGCACTGCTGTTACTTGACCCTTGTGGATTAGTACACACGTACGCAGCATTATGAGGCAGGCTCGCACGCGTTTCTAAAGACGAATCTGTATATAGGGGTACGTTGTAGAGCTTGCGATGCTCCAGCCGGCTAGACCTCATTCTCTAATGCGGTATCTCAACCTTTTGCTCTTAACTTTCGCTTAGAACTACGCTGCTGCGCACTTGTATGTATGTGGCTGCGGCGTCTCTATGTGTGTTTATGTACATGAATATTCGTGAGCTGAAAGCCCAGTAAGCCGATTACTTAACGCTCTCTCGTGCACCCGCTCAAAAGTTATTTTTACTGGTAATCTCATATTTTCCAAGCTTGCTGCTGCCACGCGCTCTCCTTCTTTCTGGGCCTGCCTGCATTTGGTTAATTTATAATTTTATCAAGGCCGAACTTTACATAACGGATACGCGCAAAGAGCTTAACTTCTCGATGGTCTTTTTCCTCTCTCTCTCTCTAAAGGGATTTGCATGTGGTATTTACATTATTGGAGAACTGACGGCTCGTTCTTTTTTCTTTCGCAGTGACGAAGTCGACCTGCAGCGCATCCACGAGCAGGGCAAACTGGACCTGAGCCTGCTGGACCATCACGCGTTGACGGACGAGGACTCGGGGCTCAGGGACGCGGTGCGCTCGGTAATCGACCATCGTCCCCAAGACCGCGACTGGCCCTGGCTGGACTGCGATCTCGTCCTGGAGCAGGTGGGCAGCTGCGCGTCCCTCGTCGCCCGGAACGTGCTGCGTCGCCGACCGAGCAGCATGTCGGAGCTCGGCAAACTCTTACTGGGTGAGTAATGCGCCGAGTATGGCTGTGTATGTGTGTCTGTGTGTGTATTCGTGCCCCGTCGGCCGTGCACAGACGTTAATGGCGTTAGCCGCGCACTGCCCGTATATATCGTACAGTTATACGCACGTCTGTAGGGTAGAGCTGCAGAGTTGTTGCTCTCTAATGGTCATAGAGACGGGCGCGAGGAGTACCAAGACTAGGACGATTTTCAAGCGCCAGTGTATTCGCTCGCTCACTTGTTTTTGAGCATGCGGAAGTTGGAATACTGCGTGCGCGAGTCCGTGCTCGTCTCTCTCTCTCTCTCTCTCTGTTCGCATGGCAAAGTTGCGCGAATGGAACGGATGAAGCTCCCGTGTATAGGGTCAATTTTGCACTTTGAGATTACTCTGTTTATATGCCTCTATGCTGTATGCGCTACCTGACCTGCACAGCACCAGTATAATGCATATAAAGCTTTCTCGTGTGACGCTGCCAACTTGTCGTTTGTATCCGCAACGTCGAGGAGTTTCGACCTGGCGTCGGACTCGTTTGTTATAATATACTTATGCTTGCTCCTTCCTCGCTGCGCAATTTCACAATTCAATTCTGACAACTAATCTCTTATCGAATTTTTACCTGAAATTAATTAAATGCGCACCAACAAGTGTTTTGCGAACAATCTAATGCTCGAAGCGAGCTTGGTCATTTTGGGAATTTATTTACTCTCGTTCGACGGAAATGTCGAAACCAAGAAAATACCAAGATGGTACGCTTTTTGATCCTCTTGATGAAGATAAAACAGTGGGAATTTTTTTCTTATCTTATAGCTTTGTTCGGCCTAGGCGAAAAATGTTGGGGATTCGATTGTATACGAAGAGGATGGATCTTGAATATGGCGAAAATAAGGGGGAAAAGGGCGAAAGAATGTCTTATACGCGTTAGCGAGGTATTTTAGGATTGCCCTACCCCGATATCATAGGGGAAAGGTGTTGAGTTTGTCCAAAGCCTCATTCACAGCTCAACAACGAAGCCGTAGCCGCTTCGTGCTGTGCGTGCGTATAAAACTTTGAAGGCCGACACATTTATCAGCAAAGCCACGTCGATTTATACTAACTTTCTGCAAAGGCTTTGGAGGATATTTCAACGCGAATTACATCCCCACCTAAATGTTGTCTACACGCAATCTACCTATTTTACGCAACTTGATTTTTTTCTTCGCACGACCTTTAAAAATAATATCAAAGTTAGTAATATGTCGGCAAACACATGGCGTAAAGCCTTTTAACACTTGCAAGTTTTATTCGTTTCGTTTCGTCGCGCGCACGACGCCTTCGTGATTTTAGTATTAGGCTTATGCGCCCTACACTACGTGATTCTTTACGATCGTTTTGAGTTACGAGTTTGATTAATTAAAATTTATTACCTACGAGCCATAAATTACATTCCTCAATTTTACCCCCCTAAACATTCCGCAGATTCAGTGTCCTTCTATTGCCAGCGCTATGCGCCGGGCGCGGCGATAAAAATAAAAATTCCAAATAGCGATTCCGAACGCGCGAGCGACAAAGTGTTTTGCCACAAATGCCTAATTTGCAAACGTTAGAGTTTTTGTTAGTTTGCTATTTTTTTGTTATGCAAAATTTTCTTCATTAAAACCGAGCCGTAGCATACATAAACATTGTGCAGCCTTAACGCTACCCATAACGCTTAAAAATATATCCATCATAATCCTTCATTACAATGCACCCCATATGAAAATGGCTTGCTGCGCTCTCCATCTAATTAATCGATGGGCGCAATGTCGCGGCTCTCTCTCTCTCTCTCTCTCTCTCTCTCTCTCTCTCTCTCTCTCTCTCTCTCTCTCTCTCTCTCTCTCTCTCTTTCCCTTCATTTCTCTCCTACGAGCTTCTATATATTATATACACATAATACTCGATACTTTACCAAATATTTTGCTTCGCTAATTAAAATGAAAATGCCACGCGTGGTTGTGTGGTTATGGTGCTGGTTTCCCTCGATATATGCCTCAAATAACGCATCGCTTGTTGTCGGATCTTTTGTACTCTCTAACGGGGAGGCGAAAAATTCTAAAAAGTAAGCAATAATTGTTCTCATAATTCTTCTTGTCAGCGGGAGCACGCGATCCAACGTGGCTTGGCTATATCGCCAGCCACCCCCTGCTGCTTCTAATTTTTCACGGTTTTCTTTCATTATTACTTTTTAAGTTTACAGGCTCGCATCCCTTTGCCTCCCGCATGGTTTCATAGTCAGCTATACACATATAGCCTAGCCTAGACTAGTGTAATATTACAAAACCCCTCGAACTGAGCTTTAAATATTTTCCGATGCCATTTTCCTCCCTGTGGCTTGATAAATCATCAGTTCAGTCTCGGCTATTCGGTACCATTCGCAGAAAATGCGCGTCATTCCAGCAACAATTTTTGATTTCGATACGGTCGATGGGGAAACATTTGGTAAAAACCGACTTGTCCGTCCAAATATTAATATCTGCGTAATACCAACGAAACGCTTCGTTTGCTCAGGCTGTGCGCACATGTACATTGTACGATGCAGCGGCTGTGTGTTAGCTGAGATTAGTGTTTGAGCAAACAAAAAGGCAGGAAGAAGACCTATTGTAAAAATTGATGCATGATGCTCGCTGAAAAAAGTTGTAAAAAATTACATAACTGTTGTATTTTCTTTATATTATACAATCATTTATATAATACAATCATTTTTATTGTATAGTTACGCAAATAGAGTATGATAAACCGTCGGACTTTGACTCCGGTCTGGAAATGTATGAGTGCCCGAAACAACTTGACTGGATCGAAAAATTTTGGGTACTGAATTTTTTTCGAATACTCGAGTTTTTATCAAGTACTCACCTGTTTATAAGTTTTAGATTTTTTTTTTTGAAAAACTCGTTCACAACAATCTGGGCTAACATGAATTAAAACTGATTATTAGTATATTTTACAACAGGTGCATTTATAGCACAATAGTTTGTTTTGCTGCTACTGCTGTAGTGATGGGTGCGGGTGGTAGTTCTGAGCTTTGCCTTTTCTGTCACGATATTTTGTTTCTCCAAGGTGTAAAGATCGTAGGGTGGAGATTAATTGAAGTAAGATTTTTTTTTACTTTAGATAGTTGTCAATTAAATTCAGCAGAGAAAATGGAATTTTTAGTACCTTTATTTATAGTGCGATGAAAATATTTTTCATCTTCAATCTTTTTCCCAAAAATATTATCTCTTGCATTATATAAATTGTATGATATCGTTCATGAATCATATATTGTTCTATAATTCATTCTTTTGCAATGTAGTCTGCTGTGTCTATCTCATTCGAGTAAGTAATTTTTTTATTTTTTCTCGATTTTTTGTTATTCACGTTTGCCTGCTATTCTTTCGAAAAATTTTTTACAGTATAATCCAGACTTGCTTTTTTCACATTTAACATGAAAAACGTATCAATGGTAACTCCCAAAGTTTCACTAAATATATACGGTTTTATAATAAAAATAATACCATTTTATGTTCACGAGATTGTGAGGTAGGTTCATTTAAAAATGAATGATATAGAAATGAACATTTTTGAATGAAATGGTTTTAAAGTTGTTCTTTTTCATATCTATCACAAAAAAGCTCAAGATTTTACGATAATATTTTACGTAGTATACTGCATAGAGCACGAATCAGTCATGTAGGCTCCGCTCATTTAATTAGCCGCGTATAGCTGTAAACGTTTGAATATAATATTTATTAAACAAACTTTCGTGGTATGTTAACGTGAAAAGAAGAAGGTGTGTGTATAGAGAGAGAGACTGAGAGAGAAAGAGCGAGAGGGAGCAAGAGCGGCCGCGGGTGGGCTGCAACGAGGGAGGAAAGGAGAGATATAACAAGTTTCGAGTTAACAGGAATTTCATTTAATTAAGAGCTCGTGCAAATTTAACTCTAAAGTCCTTTGACGTTACGTCGTGCGTTTAATGTGCGTATGAAGCGCCCGCGCGTATATATACTCACTTTACAGTCACTCACTCACCGCTGTTACTGCTGCTGCTCCTGTTGATGATTAACCAAATGTGCAAGGATTTTTGTCTCATTACGGCAAACAACTTGCGCTGCACGCGACTTTCTGCCTGCACACACGCGCTCCAATCGCTCGCAATGCGTAGTGCGCGCTTCAATGCAAATTTGCATACTAGCGGAGCTGCGCTGCAGACTCGCGATATCCTTTTTTTTTACGAAAAACGAAACGCTCGAATCTTTGCGAGCGAAAACAAATATTTCCGATCAATCTGAAACTGGCGTGTGTTGCGCTCTTTGTGGAGTCTCTTGCGTGTCTGTGCAGCGCGTGATGGCATACAGTACACGCGCTCGCTGTTATTTTCCAATTTGCAAATTGCAAACAGTTAGTCAAAGATTCCAGCTGTTGCAGGCGGGCTCCGTGGCGCGCACTTGTGCGATGCAGCGGCGCGCATCTATCACTCGAAAAACAAAAATCATTATTCAAAGCTCTTTGGTCGGGCTTGTTTACGGGCGCAGTCGGTGAGCGGAGAAAGGCATGCATCATCTTCTTTTTGGCAAAACCTATATGTCTTGTTGATTTCCTTGCCAGCTCTAGCTGCGTGGCGGCCTATATATTTATAGTCGTCGGAGCTCGGGAGAACGCGCCGAGTATTGTTTTCGGTATAATTGAACGCGCACGCAGTACACGGGCTCGAGAGCCAGAGCAGCCATATACCAAGGTGTATAAGGTACGTGTATATATATACGCTATACGTATACATATAGCTGTGTATGTGTGCGTGTGTACACTATGAGCGCGGAGTCAGCCGTCAGCCGCAGAGTTATTCCCTCGGGACCATGCGAAAGTTGCCTTTAGGGCTCCGCACGCAACTTTTCGCGCTGAAAGAGCAAGAGACTATAGGTACACATATAGGGTTAAGAGAGTATATACATACAATCTCCACCGCCCCTCTATCTCTTTTTCCTAAATAGAAGCGGGTATGCACACACATACTGCAGATCGCCCGCATTAAGCTCCCTCCTTTCCAGCCTCTCTCTCTCTCTCTTACCGCCCACGCTTACGGTCAGGTCATGCTGATGCTCTAAAGGGGGTCTCTCTCTCGCTCCTTCTCTGTACACAGATGGGTTTGAGTGCTGCCGCTCCGCACGCATTATGTCTGTGCGGCTGATATGCTCGCCCAGAGTCGTTAGCTCTCTCTCTCTCTCTCCCTTTAACCTTAGCCGGCTTGGTGTATGGAGCGTGCGATCATTGTGTGTGTCTATCCCCTCAATGCGTGCCTCGGCTCGATTCTCTCTGTATACCCATGCAATTGGCCCTTTCTTTGCCCGCGAACGAATTATACACCGCTGGAGTACTAATGCTCCTGCATCGCTGCCCGTCGTACACCGCCGCCGTCTTTCTCTAAAGCGCCTTGATTAACTTTGACGTTATGATTTCATGAAAGATTTATCATATATCCCATTTGAGAACATCGTATACATTGTTGAGTGCTCCCAGCTCTTGTGATTCCATTTCGATCCAGTACTGATTATTATTTGACAATTTCTTTGTTCAACTATTCAAACTTTTTATGAAAATAATTTTTAAATAAAAAATAAAGTATTTAAAGCCGTTTAATCGTAGCGGTATTTCTGAACCTATAGAATGTTTGATCTTACGAGCAATTAGCAAATTAAGCATTCATTATCGTACTTTGGTGTCTAATGTTCTCTCTTTCTTTCTCTCTTTCCCCCGACCGAGGGGAAGCGAAAGATCCTAAAAAGTAGTCTTTACCCAAAGTTTATGTACTTAAGTGGACCCTGAAGTGAACGAATTTTCATCGATGGCGATAAGAAGCCGGCGTTTGCTCCTTTGGTTGGAAATATTTCCGATAGGATCTAATAAACAGTTTCATTACTTTAATGAATTGAAATAATACACGCACGAGCTTTTTTTAATGTAATATAAAAATAAATACAACATATTTTTGGGGTTGAATTTACTTTACATGTATTACTACGATGAAAAACTCGATAAACCCGTTCATTTTACTTGTAACTTTCCTAGAGAAATATTTACTTTCTACAAATTGGACTTTAAAGGAAACTTTAAATCATCAAAGCCAACAAAGCCGAAATGAAACAAACCAATGCGATTCCGATACGATTAGTATTACTAGCTCTTGCATGACTGATTACATTATTTATATCAACGTGAAACAGCTCGTAGTATATACAGTGCCGGCTCACAGAGATACCTTTGCAATCTTGTATTCTCGAACAAGAGAGATTTTTGAGGTTTAGATTATACTTTATTTAGTCTTAGAGACAAGACCCATCTAGCACTTCAATTTTTCAAGATTAACGTAAAAATTACATAATTTAACAGAAGCATAGTACGAGTTATAAAGTTATGAAGTATGGAAGTGGTAGCTTAAAGTACAGGCAGCAGTTATGCAAGATCAATTGGGGCTGCGCATTAGTAATAACCCGGTTTGCGATGGGTTTTTAACCTACCTACATTCTCGACGACAAAGCAAATTTGAATATTTTAGTCTACGAGGCTGAAATGAGATGCGAAAATTGTTGCATACATCAATATACGATAAGAGACGTGCAAGATCCAAAATCAAAAAATGTGCACACAGATGAACAGTGGTGACGCAGCTTGAAAAAGGAGCAGCATGCAGACACGTCTGAACTGGTACTCATAGAAAGAGAAGGAGAGAATACGAGAAAGGGTAGGAGGAACTGATCGCAGGTATACCGAGGGAATTTCAATTGACCGTCGCCGAGCATAACGCGGCAAAGGTCGACTATACAGCTTTTAAGCCCTTCACTCCGTGATCAGACCGTGATGTTTTTCCAAGGGTGAACGCGGCTGGCCTCTGATGTCGATTCGATTGAATACGCTTTTCGCGTTGAAAAGCAGAGATTTGTACTAGTAGCGGTGTTAAGATACTTTGATCGCTCCGAATTTCATTGACTCGTTCATTCGGAAGATTCGAACTTTACGTCTTTTGTTTTTTTATTTTAAACGTAAAACGATACATTTGATACGAAATCATTGTTGTTACGAGACGATGTTATGTGTAATTAATTTATATTGTTTGTAGATATGTTTTAACTATTTATCATTTTAGGTCCAATCCTTATCGACACAGCAAACTTTTCGAAAGAGGCAGACCGAGCCAGGCCGTTGGATCACGAGATGGCAGAGGAAATCGAAAAAATTTGCAGCATCAGTGCTTCGGAGCGTCGCCAATTGTACGAGCAAATTCTCAAAGCAAAAACTGACATAAGTGAACTAACCCCGGACGATCTTTTAATTAGGGATCTTAAAGTCGTCAATGGCGTGTCAATACCGGGATTTCCTATTTTAGTTCGGGTAAGTTTTACTTTAAAAATATTAATTTATACATGAAAAAAATCCTTGCAAGTTATAAAAACGCACATAAAAATATTAATGCGCAGTGGAAAAAGTTTTTCCTCGCTCTCCAAAAGTCAGTCTTATCATATTATTGAAAAAACCATTCAGGATTTATAACAGCTAATAAATCCACTCAATCGAATTCAGCAATCACTGAATGCGTAGGCTGGTATGCAGTGCTCGTGACGACGGCCGGCACTACATACACACATAAAACGATAGATAACTCGCGCGCACCGAGAGGCATTAAATAATCGAACGGCGCGCTTCTATCGCCAGCTCTCTTTCTCTTCTTCTCGGCGCTGTGCTTTCCGCACGCAAGAGCTGAGTAATACAAAGTTGGGATCACTTTCCTTATTTTCATCAGGGATACTTTCCGGGGGTAATCAAGTCGCGGATTCTGGCCTGTTTTCTCTCGTCTCGAGCCCCAGGAGCGACGACGTGACTCGATTCCTCGATGACGGTTTCCCATGCCGCCGAGGCTCGAGCTTGCTACTTTATTCCCCGATCGCTTTCGCTCTTTCGTTTCTTCTTCCAACGCTCGCCTGCACAGGCGTACACACGTTTTATAAGCACACGCGATTCGCTTTTCTTTCGCCGCTTTTCGCAGTTTCTTCGTCTTTTTTCTCATTCGCTAATCTTTCTCGCGCCGACGCCGCCGCCGCCCCCACCGCCGCAGTTAGTGCGCCTGCCTCAGCTTTTTTGGACGATTCGCGATCGCACGAGCTCATATCTATGGCTGCCTGAGTGTGTGTATCTTAGGGCTTTTATTTGCTTGTTTCCGTTCAACCACGTGCGTGCGCACAGCTCACACTGTACGTCGCGCTATCTCTCTCATTCTCGCTGCGCATTGGCCGCGCACACATCCGCATTCCACACTGATACGCGTTATATCTGTGTTTATCTCCGCGCGTATATTTTTCTGCTCTTTTTTACTTTTGATTTCTTTTTGTGTACGTATCCGCGCGTCGATTCTTTCCTCGTTTACGCTTTTCGACCTACCCTCTGCCGCGTCGCTCACTCCTACGCCCGGGGATGCTTGTTGCTTTTTTGTATTATCTCTGTATGGCCTTCCTCTCCTTGCTTATACGCGCTTGTACAGACGCGGCTGCAAAAGAGATCAGGACTGCTTCAAACGTATATATATATTTTTTTATTTCATATATGCGACCATTCGCTTGCTCCAACGTCGTCGTTGTTTGCATGAGTTTGCGACTTTCAAAATGATTAATAGTATTGTACAGTGTTCTGACGATACGTCTGCACAGTTATATGCTTGCGAATGGTATATTTTTTACTGCTAATTCAGTCGTAGCTAAACGATGACTGATGCGCCTTATTTTTTACACCGAATTTACTTATATAATCGACATCTAGGATATTAAAATATAAGCATATGACAGATCTGCTAGGAACTCCCTGACTTTGAAGGATGAAAGATTCGATTGATATGGATAATCTATCGTACTTATTTTTTTTTAGTTCTTAAAGTTTTAAATATTGTTGAAATTTTTTTGTAAAATACACATTTGTAAACGATTATTTTAAAAACAAAGTTAAAAATGTTCGTTTTTCTTTTCAAACTAAAATAAATATGCTGATAAATATGATAAAAATGATGATTGACAGGATTGAATCGATAATTAAATTTGAAAAATTTAAAAACCAAATTCCAACTTTGATTTATTATAACTGTGGTAAATGTACACTTGCAGTAATTCTTGCCAAGAGTATTTGATTTTTCGTAACTGTGGATAAAATGGAGAAATAAAGAAGGGTGGTGGGAGAGGATTTAAAATCGGCACACTTCACTGGCAGCTGTGAATGACAAAACACCCCGTTTTATCGAAGTTATCAATTCGTTCCGAATAAAAAATAATAATAATAATAATAATAATAATAATCTCTCGAGTAGGGTGGAAAAAAGTGAACGTGCACGCCCGACAAAGTCTGCAGCGCAGAGACAATCTCAAACTGCTCGGTGTGTAGCAGCGCGCGAACAGGAGCTTCAATTAACATAAAAATTCTTCCACCGTATTAACTTTTCACTCTCCATTCACGGATTCACTGGTTTTTTTCCTCTGGTACGGTGCCATTAGCCATCCCGTTTAATCTCCCTTCTTCTCTCTCGCTCTCTTGTTCTCCTGCAGCAGGCTGCACGGCGCGTGGAAACAGATATTCTTCCTCGCCATCGATTGAATCTCGCTCTCCCGTTCACTCGCTCGTACCCTCTGTAGATGTACATATAATTCGTGTACATGTGCGTAGGTACATTTATTCGGGGCCAAGCATGAAATCGCGCCCAGGCGCTTACAACGCACTCGGGCCAGCAGACAGGCAACGTAGCTCCGACGACGCGAAGGCGACGCAGCCGACGACGTGCAAATGGACCGCTTGTGCGAGCAGGAATGCAGCCGATGATAATTGAAAAAGTTCCTCGCGCACGAGCCAGAGTTCTGTTTCGTTTTTCCGCCTCGATGCCTGTTATGTAGCTACAACCTCCTCCCCCCTCCTTCTCTTTACCCTCTTTCTGCGCGATCTCTCCCGAACAGTACATGCACCCCTGGCTGCTCTTATGCTCCTTTTTTTTTATCTCGCCTCTGCGCGCGATTTCGTTTCTATATTACTTTAAATGGGGTGAGCGCGAGTTTGGCTTTTACGTCGCGCGCATAAGCTCGCTAAGATTCTCTTGTATACCCTCTATGTAGAGGAGTCAGATGAGGCTGAAGGGAGGCCATAAGAAAGTTTCTTTTGTGCTGTGCGGTTATTCGCGTTTCTTTTAAGGGGGGTTCCCGGCTACAATCTTACCGACTTGATCCAACTTTCGAGTTTTGATTTCGCTCACTTCTTATCCCCTTGTAATCGATATATAGCCTTTGTACGAGTAAGAAAATAAAAGAAAATGTGTCAAGTTGAAGAATTTTTAAAGAAAAATTAATCATGGAAAAAAATTTATAATTATATTATCCAGTTTCAAAGGTTGGTATAATTTTCAGCGGTGGTCCATTTCTCTATTTTTATTTTAGAATTTTCAATTACATACCGCTGTAACAACGGAAGTGGAATAATTTTTTCTTCGTTCAATTGAACACTTTTATTAATTTTATTTTTAATTGATTTTTGCCTCGGTCCAACCGTCTCTGCTTTCATGTACCCAGGACTTTCTGCAATTGAAAGGCGCATCGGAGGCGCTTCGAGCTTTCTGCGAGGCACGAAATTGTCACACAGTCGTCCTTATCGGAATGGAACTGAAGGAAGAGCGACTGACAAGGGACATAGGCGTCTACTCATTGGACGCCGATCGAGCGGCAAATAAAGTAAGTGGCTGCGCTGCAATTCTCGCACCATTCTATTTTTTATTTCTTTTTCATTTTTTTTTCTCATTCTCAGCTTTTCTCGGCTCTTCTCTCCCTTTTTCGCGCTCGCTCACTGCTATATACGCTTTTTCACCCTCGCTACAAGCTCGAATTATTGCATTCGTAAAGATACGAGAGCGCGAGCGAGAGAGAGAGAGAAAGAGAGACTGACAATAAGTCCTCGGTCTCGTGGACCCACGCGCTTGCTAGTGTAATATAAGTTATACCCTCCGCGCTGCTCAGCGCTGACGTTTATTGAAAAGCAGACAATTTTATTTTCTCTTTCTCGGCGACACTGCAGCCTGGGTAGTAAGATTTTCTAATGAAAAAATTGTAGCTAATGGCTTCATCGGTTACTTGACAGGCTTATATATTATTTATATAAAATAACAACCGCGATCGGTTCGTTTTCTAAAAGCTTCAACTTTTCAATTGATTCGACACAATCGAATCACAAATTGTTCTGGAACAAATTTAATCTTAAACTTTAAAATGAAGAAAAACGTGTACACGTTCGTCAGCCGATAATTTCTAGAAACAATTGTTCGATCTTCGAAGGAGGTACTCGATCGAGCTCAACTAGCACGCGCGTATCGCACCAGATACGATGCAATAATAGCAGCAATTGCCTCGTTACTAGTATAATTGTAAAATCGAACGAGCCAATGCTCCGAGATCCAGAAAGCTTGAGGGCTCGATTTCGCGACAAAAGAAAGCGACGCCCTTGTTGCAACGAGCCGTCGATTTCATCCTTTTTACTGAATGAGCTTTGAGCGATTGCTCTGCTCTTCCATAATACGCGATAACAATTCGACAACGTCATACCAATAGACTCTAGTCTTTTTCTCCTTCGCTACGATCGTTGGTGTATTTTTTGAGATTCGACTTTATGCTACAGTAGCAGCAGCATCAGCTAAATCACAAGCAGCAGACCTTTTTATTCTCAAACTCGATGTCTTTTTTCGTTTTATTCAGCTTTGGCTATATGCTCGAAAGTCCACCGGCGTTGATCACAGAAAGTAGCGCTTGCGAGAGCTGAAGTACTGCCTTGTCTGGACGTGTTCCTGCTGATGCTATATATTCTACATTGCCGTGTCAACGCGATACACGAATCAAGCTTAGCGTGTCTTCGTGCATATAGGTAGATGTAGCAAACCTATATCTAGGCGAGTACGCGGTAGTATTGTAGCTATGGTATATAAAGCAAGTGCCGGAAATTAAAGTCAGGATGTTCCATATAAATGCGCGGAAATGAAAGTTACGATTTCCCATTCTCTCCTTTGGGCGCATTGGTGCCAGACTATATCCTGCCTCCTTCGGCTGCCTACCTTAATGCTATAGAGTATTCTACGACGCCGACGATGAGTAGGATCCACGCCCACCTTTCAAGCCCTTCAAGGCCCTTTCTCCCGCTAAAGTCTCAATGTGTATGTGGGGGGCGCGATTGGCTTGGCGTGTTTCTTGCGCTTGAAACGCTACGCGACGATCTGCCGATGAATATACAGTCGTAAGTAAGTATATATATATATATGTACACGAGGTCCCGCGCGACTCGTGATTGTCGCTCATGGGCTGCCGTTACTCTGTTATGAATTGCCAAAGAGACAAGGCATTCATTCCTGAATTACGAGCGTCGGCCAACTTTGTATACTTACACGTGTGCCATTCGATCCCAGCCAATGCATTTATCATTTTGGGGCTTTGTGTTAACAATATACTTAGCTCGTGGACCGGCGTCACCGCCTCTTCAGTTGTACTTCGCAAATCCGATGCATTCCGAATAAGCGCGTAGCGCGTGATTAATTCAATCTGGCAGCGCGCGAAGCTCACGCTCGGATTTTGCACGCTATATTATACATAAGAAGACATCGGACTATACTTTTTGCCTCGAGTAAATGGTCCGCCCTTCGTTTCATTTTTTTTTGTTGACATAACTGAACGTCGTAAATAAATTTCAAAATGTGCAGAGCATCGCATATTCCGAGCGCGCCGCCGTGCGTTCAAAGTACTCTCAAGCAACGCCGCGCGGCAACTTTTTCCACAATTCATGCTTCCGCGCGCTCGTTATTATGTAATCTCTTGCCCGCTGCAACTCTCTCACTCTCTCATAAAGTCTAAAGTAAATGTGTACGTACACATAGCCTAGTTCTTCTTACATTCATATAAATTAGCTAGTGGTTGCTGCTTTTACTGTTGTACGCTGCCTCTACCTATATTTATGCTCTGTGTGTGTATGCGCAAACTTGCTGCTGCCTCGCGCGCACGGCCAGACCGAGAGCTCCGCTCGGTGCGCGTGTTATACATGCGTGCGTCGGTCCTATATGCATATATGCTGTGGAGTGTTGACGCGTACACCGGCACTGTTTAGCGAACGGACAACCTGACGTAGGCGTGTCTATGATCTCGTTCCCGTCGCGTCAACCTTCAAGCTTTTTTTGTGCTTCTTTTTGTTGTCGTCGCCATTAGGTGGCATACTTTGAAAACATTTGATTACAGCTCTTTTCCCCTTTTCTATCAAAATTTATCATTTGAATATTGACGAGTTAAAAATGTATAGAAGTTTCACTCGACTTTTGATATGAATATGAAAAATGCTTATTCGTATTACACTCAGGATTGTGTTTGTTGCAGTTAATCGAGGCATTGAAAAGCTCAACCGAGCCGAAACTCGAGCTGACGGAGGTGAAACGTAACGAACAGAACGAGCATCAGCGGCAAAAGACTAGAGGCAGCAGCAGCATCAGCAGTGGTGGCGGCGAGCTCGACGGAAAGTTCTTGGCTCTGTACAAGCAAGCCAACGTACGAGCATCGCGCAAGCAAATACTGCCGATTATTCAGAAGGCTACCGCATCATCCTCTTCCACTCATAGCTAGATTTAGTTGCTTCGTCGTCGTCGTCGTCGTCGTCGTCGTCGTCGTCGTCGTTGTCGACCAAGCGTTGGCGGCGGCAAAGTCGGCCTCTGTTGAAGCGCTGTATATGGTTCATTCTCCAGAATTCTGCTCATTACGTGCTCACATGTCACGTTCCTAAACTAACGCAAATAAACCAAAACTAAGTACGTCGGCATTCGCTCAATATCATTGTATTCTTCCCGATTCCACTGAAAAAATTCAAATTTTTCTTTACAAATTTGCGTTTCTCGAATAAGCAACTTTCTGGAGAATAAACCATGCACAAAGCAATGCGCGCAGCCAACAACGAGGATTTGTAACGTGAGCCGCACGCCAAAACTTCGAACTCGGCGTCGCGCGTACAATAGAAGCTGCCATCGATGCTGTCTCCAACTCCCTCATTCTCACTCTTCCTCCCTCTCTTTCCCCTCGCCTCCTCTCTCGGGCAAATAGACTAGCTTGCCTCCATTTAACGAATTAACATAAGCTAATCTTTGGTGTGTGAGGATTGGAGCTGTTCACAAAGAGAACGAGGCACGAGCAAAATATTTTTGCTGCGTTGGTTCCTTATTGCCGAATTAATCTAATATTTGTATTGAGCTAACAAATAAATTATACTCAAGCATAACCGCTTTAGAAACTTGTAACTGTTGAAGTCCTTCTATATGTTGATTCAACATATTAGTAGGGTGGCCACAGCTAAGGTGGAATGAAAAATTATTCAAACCTGTTTGAAATTTTTCACTTTTTTACCCAGGATTAGGCACTGCCCTGATATAAATAAAATGTATGATTTTTATGAATAATGTTCTGTATTGTGCTTATTTTTAGGAAATAGCTCCACTACACTAGGCTAATCCTATTACTGCATTTTAGATTTCAGTAGTACTATTAAAATTTCATTACACTCTTTTGCATTAGATTAAATTAGGATTAAAAATTCTCATTTGTCTACCACAATAACAAGTTTACAAATATGGAGTATTTACAATTTTCATTAAACTCAAACAAACAAACATGCTGGTTAATTATCCATTCGCTCTAATCCTCCGGCAGTACGGGGGAGTCTTTGTTGTCGGTACGTACTGTATGTTCGTCTTGAATTCATAAAACTCGGCGTTTATACCCATCTCGGAGCACGTCTGACGCGTGCAAGGCTTCGAGATGAGCTCCTTCGTCTCCTTGTAACTGCTATTCAATCGCCAGGGGTAAGCGTAAAACACGCATTGATTTCCGAGCGTCGCCTGCTGCACCGATTCGATGAATAATGTAAAAGCCCGATTGTGGCTGCATTGACCATTCGCCAAAACTTTTAAAACAATGTTAAAATGAGTAAGTATGAATAAATTCACTAATATGATTATAGACTCACTATGATTAATCAGTTGAGTGTAATCTAAAATGTCCTGAAGTTTCGTCTTGGGTTCGCATCCAGGCTGTCGAACCCCACCGTTAACATAAAAGTCTG
The DNA here is from genome assembly GCA_034770305.1 of Trichogramma dendrolimi. Classification (NCBI taxonomy): domain Eukaryota; kingdom Metazoa; phylum Arthropoda; class Insecta; order Hymenoptera; family Trichogrammatidae; genus Trichogramma; species Trichogramma dendrolimi. Next base: position 211,428 of record JAPMIB010000063.1, read on the forward strand.
CATGGCCTGTAGAAAATAGTTTAATAAATTTTCAATATTGCAAAAACTTTCGTATAAATTCAACATATTACTTTGTGCAAAAATAGTTTCTAAATATATTTCATAAAATCACAACTTACCAATGGGATCGCGCAATCCGAAAGCCTGGTTGATGCTTGTTGCAGAATCAGTATGAATTATATCCACAAAACGCGCGTCGGTTTTCGAGAGTCGCAGAGGAAAGCCAGGAACTTCAAAGCACGGTTCGGCCGGATCCAGGCCCGTGATTCGATCGACCGTGACGTTCTCAAATCGTCTTAGCATTTTACTAGCTTGCCCGGCCACGTGAGCTCCAAGGCTGTGACCGATTAAGTGTAAAGCCCCCATTGCTCGAATTTTACATTTCTACGATCCCAGTAGAGTATTAAGTGACGGAAGAACCTTGAGGTTTAACAAAACACTGATTGTTACTAATTTACTTCAAGTCCAGAGGATTAGTAGATAAGTATCAAGGGGCGCCCACTGCTACAATAAAATTACTGCATTTTTCGAAAATATTTTGAATAATATTGATGAGATTTCATAATTTGACTATAAAATTAATGTACCCCTCCATTTGTTATTTTCAACTATTTACAATTATCTATTTAAAAATATTAAAATTTACTTTCTTATGATGATGGCTACGTATTCCGTATTAACTGCAGCTTGATGGTAAAAGAGAGCATTTGAACAACCATTTTCCCATCCGATTTGTAACACATTCATATCTTTCTAAATTGATTTGAACCAAGGAAAATATTATGTCCAATAATCTGATATTACAAATAATTAAAATTATTTACCCATAATAAAAGTTTTTCTTTCAAGTCGTTCATGCGATCTCCAAGGCCGTTACCCATAAATCCATGTATAATAACTGCCGTCCTTTTAATTGGATCAAAATTCAAAATTTCAGGACGAATCGGTGAGTCCGATGACACTAGTTGTATTTGCTTGTCCCGCGCAGAAAGATAAATATTCACTTTGAATCTTTCATAGTTTAAAATCTCAGACCAACAAGACAGCTTCATTGGGGTTTTAACTTCACTAGCAGCAATTGAAACTATTACGAGTGTTATAAATGTAAACACCAAGTTATTAGTACTCATCCTTATAATTCAGTTGGACAAGTACTGCAGAAAATTTACGACGGAATACATGAATGTTTTTTTTATCAATCGCTTTTATATGCAAAAACTCGCACGATTGTGACATAAAATTGAGCAAGGAGCGAGCGATACTGAGAGAAACCAAAGAAAGTAGCCGATTTCGCTGTTAGCTCTGGCGCAGCCCTGAAATGTTATGAATAACTGTTTTACTTTATTACCTTGACACGATTAGCTTATCTATTATTCCGGTAAGGAAATACGAAATAATGTTCCTGTCTAAATGTCTAATGCCATTGCCAAGCTGTTCAATGTTGATTAGTTATAAATAAAATAATCTTTGACACATGAAATTTTATCTTATGGATGTCCTTTACTTTAACTTTTACCATTCAAGACGTTCATAAGGGGTATACATTTCTTGAAATATGTAAACTTTTGAATTTAAAAAAATATCAATAATTCATTGACTCAATTTGTATTTTTACTTTTATTTTTTTTATCAATGCAACGAACGATATGAGTGTAAAATTTCTCAAACTAGTATCGTGTTATTGACCCTGTACCCGCATTTTAACACAGGATTATGAATTATAATTGGGCCATTATTCTTTCCATTGAATGCGTTTTTACGTGATTTTTATTACGCGAGTGTTTTTTTTCATAAAAAGAAGTTATTATAAAGTCGTAATATTTTTATTAATGCTAAATTTATGTACAAAAATTGTTATTAAAAAAATACCTCCACAATTTGTTAATCTTATAAAATTATGATGATAAAATTAGCCTCGTCGAATTATCGTACAATAAAAAATTCTTATTTTAATCATTTGTTCTAGTTCAAGAAAATTAAAAAAATTCATACTAAAACGCACATCCAGGTCGTTTCAGATCCGTCCTGACGTAAAATGTACTAGATTGTGGTTGATATTTGTAGCGTTCCGCATTTATTCCTACCTCGACGCAATTGTTTTCGTTACACAGTGTTCGAAAGATTGCTCTAGTTTGATCAGGATTGCTGCTGTACTGCCATGGATGAGACCACAGGTTGCAGCGCCCATCGAGGGCCCGTTTCAAGGAATCCACGAAAAGAACAACCGAGCGAAAGTGTCTGCACACTCCTTTGTCTAGTACTAAAACGATATTGGAAATAATTGAGCTTTCAAATTCTAGCTTTTCATGCTGTATATGAAGTGATTTAAAAAATTATGTGTAACTTACGGTGAACAAGTACGTTAGGGTAGTTCATCATCTCCCTTTTCCTTCTTCTGTACATTAAATTTCCTACTTTGCATTCAGGTTGCAATGTTCCACCGTTTAAATAAAAGTCAACGTCACCTTTTTAAGAACAAAAGATATTGTTTATAAATGCTAGAAAGTAGATAAACTTCAGCTGTTTAATGTAGCATACCAATAGGGTTTAGAAGACCAAACGCTTGATTTTTGGTACGAGCCCCGTCGCTATGTATGACATCGACCAAAAGGGCATCACGCCTGCTCAGTCGTAGTGGCTCTTGAGTTTCAAAACAAGGCTCTGCTGGATCGAGGGCCGTGATACGATTGATGCGGAAATTGTTATGCCTTTGCATCATTTTTCCTACTTGTCCGGCAACATGAGCACCAAGACTGTGACCGATTATGTGTGTGTACCCCCACTGATTTGGACCAACACCTCGATCTATCCAATATTTCATCAATTGTGTTAGCGCACTGAAGAAAATGTCATTAATTTTAAATTATTTTTATTAACTATTTGCGATGAAATCATGAAAATTTTTTACTTACTTTCGAATTTCTATAGCCGCGTACTCAGTATTGACTGCTGCTTGCTGATAAAAAGCAAAATTGTTGCAGCCTTGTTCCCAACCAACCACAATTACATTCATGTCACGCTGCACAAACCATACATTTTCACAAATTATAATTTGAACTATCGAAAGTAATATTTAAAAAAGGTGCATCAACGTGATCTTACCCACTGAAGAAGATAATCTTCCATTTGTCTAAAAATAAAATCTTGTCCACTTCCCAAAAAACCGTGTATTAAGATCGCAGTTCTTCGTTGTGGATCAAAATCCAAAATACTTGGATTAAATTTATTTGAATCGTAGGCAATCCAGTGGTCCATCCGTTTTCTCGATGAGAAGTACAAATTTATTGGTACAGCTTTCGCGCTCAAAGGAGATGGCCAGCATGCCAACTGATGTTCTGGCATTGCATATTTCAAATCGTAAAGCGATTGAGCACTTACCGCGCACAGAAACATAAGCAAAGTCGTAAATATTAGACAAATCATTTTTTAAATAAACTAAAATTTTTGATTCGACAGTACAAACTAAAATCTAAAAAAAGATGTCTTGTAAAACGAGTGATTTTGACACAAAGTCGAGTCGAGAACTCGCGTTCATTACACTAACCGATTTGGTAAATCGGCTCACGTTTATATGAATGATCCAAAGCAAAACGTAAATCAGTAGAGTCGTGACACAAGTGTAAAACAGTAAAGTCATAAGAAATGATATGATAATATTTATTAGTATATCGAATGTAAACTTCATTCGATGCATCGCTGCTACTAAGAGTGTCAAATTTTACAATTTAATTGAGTAATGTTAAAAAATTATTCCATAGACATTGCATTTATTATGAATATTTATTTATACGGCTATTTACAATATTATTTTCCATTAATGATTACACAAATTGTGCCAGTTAAAATTTTTTCCATGCAAATGCTACGAAAAATATTTGCTCACGCGCGGTAATAAATCAACAAATTAGTATTTTTGATTTATTGCTTTTTTATTGGCGATGTTATATAGCAATAGATGGTAGCTTTTCAGTACCCAGACGTAATTTGTAATTTTGCATGCTCAATTGCGACGTGCCAACAACTTACTTTCTGGATTTTTCTTATAGCAATGTGTTTTAATTTATCATGCATTTATAATACTGTCAAAGTTATTTACCCAGACAAATGATTTGAAAATCGAGAGGTCTCTAAAAGTGCATTAAACCTTGTTGAAACATTATGTCTTAAACAAGATATTTATATTTTATTCAAGTTTATTACAATTTTAAAATCATATAAACTAATAGATTTAATTTTTTAGGTTCTTTTCTCAAATAGTTTAAGAATCTCAAAAATTATTGAGCATGGAGAAACGTATTTTTCCTGATCCTAGAATACTATTATAAATTACAATTGCCAATTGGTCATTACCAACAGGATCTTTTAATTTGAACCTTTTGTACCCCAATCTATAATTTAAGAATATATCGAAAGCGTCACATTATTCATTTTAAAACTTATTTAATTTATCTTAAAATCATCCAGATTGAAAAACTTATCAGTTTGGTTAACTATATAATAAATTGCGAGACCGTGGTAAATAAAATTGACTTTGCTTTACTTTCCCCTCGAAACCATTGTTCCTTCGAAAATTGTTTTTTTGTAAAAATGTTCTTGTTGGCTAGAGATAAAATTCTGTAAATTGAGATCAAAATATTTTATCAACTGTTTAATCTAAAATTTTATAATTGGAGGAAAATTATCTAACAACTTGGTATCAAAATCTGTTAGCACAGTATCGGCAAAGCCGCTGCAACTGTATCGTATTAAGGTGATACATTCCCATTTCCAAACAATGACTATTACGTTTATATACGTTTTAATCTATATAAAACACGTTTTTAATTGGCTGAGTATCGGGAAAATATTGGTTGTATTGCCTTGTATGCACTCCAAAATCTTGTGACAGTGACATACAACATTATCTTGTAAATTATTATGATTAGTCGAGATTTAAATTGTGTGAAATATAGTTTATTTTTCATTGAAAAAGTATTAATTATTAAGAATTCAAGATGTTAAAATATTGAATTGTGTCAAAGATTGTTGAGATAAAGTAAATTTAAAAATTTATAATTAGAAATATGGTGACAATTTAATTTTTTGAGTATTTAATATTTTTCTACTATTAATTACAATAATTACAGTAACAAATAGTTTCAATTAATTTATCTTATTATGGTGAAAGACGTTTTAAGAAATTAAACATTTAAAATTATTATTCAATTCATAGAAAATCTACAAAATTATTTGTTACTACTTTCAATCATAAATTTGAATCTGTGTTTGGCATATTAGCTGATTGGTGCTTTTTAAACGTAGTGAGGAGTAAATAAGCTAGATTCTACTGGGTGACCACCAATCTACGAACTAAATCAATTAGAGTCGAGTTTTTCAAACCAATAATTTGTTGGCACCGGTGAATCGATAGCTGCTCAAGTGTAAAAAAACTGAAACTTTCAACGAGCACGCAAGAAGGAATGGCCAAAAACGATGGGCATTTTCTCAAAAATAATTAAGGTGACATTATGATGTCGACAATTCATTAAATGCCCTCAACTTATATGTACATCGATTGAAGAAGAAAAAAGCTCTAATATCGAGGTATCTACGATGCCGAGTGGTAGTAGGTATTTCTACGTCTTTACTAGAGGATGAAAAAAGGGATGGAGAAAGAGAGTATAACGGAATAGAAGAAAAACGGAGAAGAGCGAAGGAAAGGTTGAACTACGTCATAATGCGAGTTGCAGCTGAGTACTATACAATACTCGTTGTACCGCAGGGTCGGAGTTGACGCGGTCGTTTTTGTTTTCTCTTCGAGCGTCTTGTGTTTACCGGCGCTATTGCTCTCCCACGTACATATATAGTAATAAGGTCGCGCCGCAATTTCAGCAATATATATTGCAGTTTTTGTCTCGTAAGCATTTTTGAGTGTACAGCATGTTGAGCTTATTGAGTGCATGTGGGGATGGAATCTTTGTGTTATCGTTTTATCGGATAAATTACGTTTAGATGACATTTTTTTTCTTCCGATTCTCACATACATTTTATGTATTTGTTGTATACTAATTATTGATTGTACATTTTTGCAGAGATATATTTACATCTCGTATAATAATTGTTGTCAATAATCATTTTTATTAGAAATTCAGGACTGAAACATTATTATTACAGCGTAATCAATAAAATTTGTTGAAACAATGAGGCTGTCGATCGATATTCGATCCGATTAAAGACTTTGTTTCATTGAATTGTCCAAGACGACTCAAAGTTCAACTTTTCTCGTTCATTTTCTCGTACATAAAAGTTGGGCTCTTTAAGGCAGATGGTATATAGAAAAGACGCACAGCCGGAGAGAAAAACCACCGACTAAAAAAGTCAACCTTACTCCCTCGCCGCTCCCTTTTTCACGAGCAAAGAAACGGCGGGGAAGGCAAAGAAAAGGGCTACTATGACAAAGCCACTGGCTGACAGCTGGGAAAACCTCGCGATATATGTGTGGCACGAGATGGGATGGTGATGGTGTGGCGTCTCTGCGCTCTTATGTAACGTCGTCATAGTCGTTGTCTTGCCTTGGCGTTTATCAATAAAGGCCACCTAGTAGCAATGGCATTACCATCGCTGAGCTGGTGTATATAATAATATATGTATTCGCAAAAGCTCACCCGATAGTCAGGGCTTGTGTGTGTGTGTATGTACGCGAGAAACATATTGCAAGCGTCCCGCAGTGCAATGGATGAGGCTCTTTGCTATATTATATACACTTGGGGTTGTGCACATCTAAGCTTTTTTCCTTGATTTTGTCGTAGTCGTCTTCGTCGACGTTGTCATTGTTGAGAAATATACGCAGTTTCTTTCAGGCGTGGGTTAAGATTTATTAACTATATAAGCCGTTTTTCGCCACGATCGTATCAATTTTTTCGCCGTAAGGCATGAAAGCTCGCGTACACGAGCTGTTTGGTTTTTTTTGGCCCATTGTAGCCTGTCGCATAGGTACATGGGACGTACACGAGCCTATGTTGCACAAATCGCATGTAGTCGCAGTCGCTCGTGCGGCTTTATAAATTCATATATTTTTTGTGCTGCATTCATCGCGTAAAACACGGCGGAATTTAGATGTAACACGCTAAATCGATTTCCAACGCGTTAATAAATCAAAAGGTTGAGTTTTTTCTAACTGTATTTGTCGAACGCAGGCGGTGCCGATGCCGGCCAATGCTTGCATGAGTAATCACAGCGAGTATAACCATTCGCGTGGCCTATCAAGCCAAACCGACGCGCAACATTTGATCGGATCGCTGCTGCACGTATATGTGTGTGTGTGTGTGTGTGTGTGTGTGTGTGTGTGTGGTGTGTGTGTGTGTGTGTGTGTGTGTGTGTGTGTGTGTGTGTGTGTGTGTGTGTGTGTGTGTGTGTGTGTGTGTGTGTGTGTGTGTGTGTGTGTGTGTGTGTGTGTGGTGTGTGTGTGTGTGTGGTGTGTGTGTGTGGTGGTGTGTGTGTTGGTGTGTGTGTGTGTGTATTGCGCGGGTGCTTGGCTGCGCACACGTTTGTCGAAAATGTCATGAGCTTTTCGCAACGCGGCCCGGCCACTCGATCGATGCGCGAGCGCGAACGTGTTTAGGCAAAGGGCGTCTGCACCTGTGTGTGTATACGCGAGCGTTACCCACAGCTTACGTAGCTTACAAAGCGAGAATCATCGCACGGCTCATTGATAACGAGGTTTCGCGTAGCTGTACGCACTGCACACGCCTAACCGGCTACGTGCAGACTTGTTCATATCGATTATGTGGTGTACTTTGAGCCGCTGTGAAACGAATTTCACTTACAAACACGTCCCATCGCGAGAAAGAAAAACTTTGCAACGAGCTATAGCTACGAAAATTGATAATTAAACCTGCAATTTATGCGTGCTGAATAATACATTAATTAAGCTGATACTATGCTGTTATCGAATTTTCTCAACATTGAAAAAGAAAATATATTTTACAAAATCGAGCACCGTCTAAAAAAGTTTTAACCTTGCTCAATAAAAAATCGCTGCTAATACATTGATTATGATCTTTTCCTGAAAATGTAATAATTATCATAAATGAAAATTGTCTTATTTCCAAATGATAAATTATCACTATAAGATTAATCGACACATGGATAAATGAAGTTTTTATGAAAAACTCGATGTAGTTTTAATGACATGTAAATACCTATATAGATCGAGAAGCTATCATAATTGCGGGTTGACTTTGCTTATCTTGAATCAAGCTGTAGCATTACAAAAAAAGGTTAGATGAAAATATAATCGTAGATTTTGAGTGCAAAAATGTGAATACTGATTTTAATAGCTATATGTGTACTTAACGCTCGAAGAATCGGGTATGAGTAAGAGTGAATAAAAATAGTCTCGATGAATTCGACGCAGTTGGCGTGTCACGTCGTCGATGCGCTTGTCATTGATGTGGTGATTCAGGTTGTAGACCGTTCGTGGAGAGAGTTCAATTTCGGCTAGACGAGGAAACAATCATTCGTCGGAGCTCATGTAAGCCAAAGTACAAGCTACTACTGCGATTTATGCGTCGCGCGCAGGGGCCCTAGGTAGATAGGTAGATAGGTAGATACGTATATATACATACAGACAGTCCTCCGATCCGGAGCCGTGCGCTCAGCAATACAACGGCCGACGTCCGATGGCCATGATCGCATGCGACTGCGAACGAACGACGTGTCTTTGTCAGAGCTTTCGGCCGCTTCTGCGTGCATACACTGCTACTGTGCGGTCGTATAGTTTCTCATTGGCGCGCATTGTTTTGCTCCGTCGATATAACGTTGATCGGTCTTTGATTAAGGGGCTATATATCTCATTGTTTTTGGATCGTTAGAGCGCGCGCCGCATGCCGATGTACGAGGAGCCGGCCGGCCTCGAGGCAGCAAAGCAACGTTATATTTCATCGATGCAATCTGGATGTTTTATCGATTTTCTGACAACAAGCTGCTCGACGTTTCAGTTATTGCCCTTGCGTACGAGGCTTTTCATGAAAATCGTCGCGCGCGTTATGCAAAAAGCCAAAGACGAGAAAAAGAGCTTAGATCGATATTGGCTACTGCAATGCAAGCTGCAACTTATGGAGTAGCATCGGTGCTTTTTGAAAAAAATTTAAAGGAAATTAGACAACTTATGTCAATGCGCCATTCGTAAAGGTGCATCGCGCATTACATGGATGCTTCGGGACACTTGAAAATCGTAGACTGCAAGCTCGTTGCGGGGTCGTAACTCTTCGTGCCTCCTTCCTTACGTATAGTCGTAGAGTTACAGAGGCAAAAATTCGCGGCCAACTCGAGGGGCCGTACAAAGGCCATTAAGCGACCACGTGCATCCGTATGGTATATACGGCAAGGCAGAGACACGTTCCTTCTAGCTGTTGATACTGCTATGCCGTTGCGCGCGAGCCAGAGGCTCCATCGTTTATGTATTGTAATACACATATATACACTCGCACGCGCTTAGGTACAACGCACGTACGATGACCGCAGTGTTCTGTTTACGAATGGACATTATGTACAATACGGGGCTGTACATCGAAGAGCAGCAGCGGCAACGACAGGCCGCCGCAGGCCTTTTGGCCGAACGCACGTTCTGCGCTGTCTCGTCCCTCTCACCCTCGTCGCACGCCTTCTCTATATAGGTAACACACAATGGTGTTGTCTTACGGCTGGGCCGTGTGCTATGTAGTACGTGTGGCGTATGCGTATATATATACGAACGAGAAGCGACTGCAGTGCCGGGGGGTGGCGGTGGCGGCTATTGGCGTACTGCGCGTTGGCTTTGCAACGTGTTTCCTAATGGAATTTCGTTCGAGGCCCAACGCGCTCTTTTGACGTCGATTGCTTTTGCGAGCTTGCGTGTGTTTATGGGCGCGCAAGATACATGGCTGCACCGACTCGTAGCTGCCGTCACTGCTCATTATGCACCTCTTGCCATTTTTCGCTTCGATATTTCACAGCGAAAATTTTAACAACATCGGATTTCGTATATCGGATGTGGATACATCGAGCTACATAATTCTATACCATTAGATAATCGGAGGCGCGCGGAATTGAATATCAATCGAGGCAAATTCGCGCAAACATACAGAAAAGGCCGTTCCAAGAACACAGCATACATGGCGCATACATATTCCGGGCCGGCTATTATCCGCGCTCGTTGGCTCCGACTACATTTGTCCATTGGATCAGATGACCGAGCGAAAGACAATAGACGTACGTAAGCTCTGTAATGCCTTCCGGTCATCGTCGCCGCGCAAGCTCCATATCGTCTCGCTCGAGCCGCCTATGCAGCATATCGTACGGCCGCGCGCGGAACAAAGGCCGCTCTGATGTTGTTCGCGTACATTCGAGCCAAATTAAATCGAACTAATTAGTATGTAGTCATACGCGCATGCAAACCTATGCTATAGCATTGCCGAATAGGAGACACAGGGCCGGCCTGCGCATTCTTGTTCTCTAATGTATCGAGCCAACATGCTGATTTCCTAATTAATCATTCAATTATTACTCCATACAAGTCCATGTGCATGAATCATCGTGCGGATTTGAAACCTCGGTGGAATATGTATATTTAATATTTAAAAATACACCAATTATATGAATGTTCTAGAGTACAATTAGATCGTATAATCATTCGCACTTTGAAGCAGATAATTGTTACGAATTCGTAATTTTTCCAAATTCGCAATCCAAATAAATTTAATGAACTGGAATAACGCCTAGTGCTAGATTGTCATGATTCTACGTTAATGGAAAAAATGCGCTCGAGCGCACGAGTGTTAAAGTCAATTTTGTCGTATCTACAGGCATGGCGCTATTGATTTATTTTTATCGAAATTTCACACCAACTGATCCCACAGCGTACGTTCAACCGTGCGAGTCTTTGTAAGCTTTCATCGTTGCATCGACACTTTTTGGGCCTAAAACTCGAACGATGATTGTGTACTGTAAATAAAAGTGCGTATAAAAGAAAGGAATTAATTTTAAAAAATTGTCAAATATAAAAAAAAATGGTTTTTTTATTGGTAAAAAGCATATAGACATTTTCAATTATACGGGATCGCTTGAAGCGTTGATCGCTATTCGTTTCGCCGTATCTGAACGAGATTCAAGCGAATACTCTGATTTTTTCAGTGCTCGAGTCACGTGTATACGTAAATTAAGTGCAGGTAGTAGCACTTCATAATTATAAACCGTCGCATGTTTGCGTGCAGCCGCGTGAAAATTAATTTTATCAGCTTGATGACTGCTGTGACATATCCATTGTATGTAATACCACTTCGATAACTGACTCGTTGAGGTTGTTATTTATAACAATATGACCGATACAATTAATAATAAAGATACGTTTTGCGTCGTATTTAATTATCTAGTAATCGATTTGCAAGCACCGTTGAGATTGATAATGAAAATTCAAAGCTTCTGCATACCGTAGCGATGATGTGCTTTTCGTTACTTGCTTCTTTGAATATTGAAATTTTGTTCACCTATGAAGCTCAAACATGACACGATTTCGCAAAACTTTATATTTCCATGTGCAAGTAATGACGACATGACGTAATCAAATCTGAATATTTTCACAAACAGAAAAAATTGCAAAGCAAAAAAAATTGTGTAAAATCCGAGCATGTTCAGATTTTTATAAACAAGTGGTGTGTCCTCAGCACTTCGAAGAGGCAAAAAAGAAAAAAAGTACGGTTATATAAAAATGAGAATGAATATTTTTGGTTTTTTACACCCTTTGCGAGCACTCGAAGAAAAAAACGCCTTTATACGTGCAATGAAGCGCCTACGTTGTCGTGTATCAACGCAAATCCTTTTGCTCGGGAGCGCACAGCAGTATACTTTTGCGCACTAGCGTTCAGTTAAAGAGAAAGAGCTCCGGAGTGAGATTTTTTTCATTCGCTATCTTATTTTTCTACGCTCAGCGTGGGTTAAAAACAGGTGCGAAGTGAAAAATATATCAGTCGCTGCAGCAGTTTCGAGAATAAAAAAAACCTTACACTCGTTGGTGTATGATGTATGATTAAGAAGTTTCATATATTTTGTTAGTGTATGCAAAAGTTGCAATGCAACGTTTTTCTTGTACATGGACAAATGTACCAATAAATTAATAAAAATGAAAAATTTGAAATGTATCGTTTTCTTAGCTTTATTGTCAAGAAACCATAAATGATGTAAAATAGTACATGGATTTATTTATAGTAAAATTTCACTAAGCTGATTCATTCGAGAGAATGTATACTGAAAAGACAAGATATTTTGCGACGAGATCTTGGTTAGCAGGTGTTTAATTTCGTATGCTAAAGTAAAAATGTTTGCAGCACATGATTATCATAGAAGCAAACAATCGGAACTAATTACTCGCGGTTACGACAAGTGTATGGATTTTTCCACAAACATACATTAATTTTTGTACTGCTTTCCGAAATTCTGGCATGTGCATACTGTCAACATTCGAGAACGACGTAAATCAAATTTTACACTAAAATTATCTTTTAATGACGTAAACTAATTTATGTCGCAAATAAACAATTGACAGTTATTGAAATTTTAAGTTTCCGAGTTTTAATGATTCCCCTTTTAAATTTTAACTTTTCGATAATTCAATGTCATAAAACTAATAATTTATTCATTTTAAAAATAAAATATTTGATAAACATTAATTTTGCTTTCTCGAAGACGAAGCTTTGTGATAAACTCAAAAACGAATTTTTGAAGCAGATGCCAATTAATTTTGTTTACATTTTTGTGAACTAGTTCTAATTTCCGATATACTTCTTGGAATGTGTGTCTTTTTTTAATTTTTCAGAACGCTGTTTATAATTTATTAGTCACTCATCATTTTAAAATAGAAAAATTGTATTGTAGAAAAATTGTATTTAATTGTATGGAAGAAGACCGCTATTTTTTTGAAAATTGATACTGAGTCATAAAACAAGTGAAATAAGTGTTCTTTCGAGAAAACTATAATTTTTAATTCGCAAAAAATTAAAATTTCATGGTTATGTCCGTATTTTTATACTCGCTTAATAATCACTTTTCATTCCAATCCTTAGAGGTCAAATGAAAAGAGTTATTTTCTCGATGCGACTATGAGGAAATTTCACCACAAATAAGTAAAATGCTGTTTAAAGAATGGTGAAAATAATATTATTTGAGAAGTTGTTCAAAAATTACGTCATCTACAGTGGCTTCAAGTTTTGTAACGTAAAGGTGTACGAGACTCATCATTGTTAAGAGCAGGTATAAGCCGTCATGATGTTTTATAAAACTTCATCTTTCCTCTATCTCTCGCTCTCTGTTGCTCTCACTGAAAGTTAAGATAATGACATCTAGAGAAGTGGAAATAATAATTTAAAATTCTGCCTATTCACGAATAAGTAACTTTATCGCAGACCCAAATGAAAATGTGAAGCTCGGATGAGAAAAAATTACGCAATCATCCGTGATCTGTCAAAAACAGAGGAAGAAAAGTATCACGCTATAGTTGTGATGGTAGCTTCATACTTGTAAAAGAGAGCGAAAGAAAAGCTTTACGCTTGCGTATACATGAGAGCTTTCACGGGCTGAGTGACAGAGTCCCACGAAGCGAGTAAAAAGAAGGCATACAGCGACGACTACGGCGCGCAGCTAAGGGAAATCCAAGAGTGACGAAGAAAGAGACGCGATCGGCATAAAAAATAAGCGTCACCGCTCGAAGTAGTACGAGGGGTTGGCTAAAAAGAGATGCGAGCTGCAGCAGCGGTGATTGTCACGGATTTAAACCTACCGCTGCCTATCCTTCTCGTACTCGTGCATAGCTCGACGTAAAAAGTTGAATATGTTGACTGAGGAGGAGCTTTTGACGAAGACAATACGCGAGGAACAAAGGCTGCATCGCTAACTGCGGCTAAGGGCATGGAGGGCGTGTACGCGCATGTATATATATTATTATACACATTATTATACGTATAGAGCAATAGGAAGCCTCCCTCCCCCCAGATAAGTCCCGCAGAATGGAGTGCAACGCGGCATTGAAATTAAGTTTGCTTTGTGCATGCGCAGTCGTAGCTGTAGTGGCAGTTGAGCTGCGAACAGCGATGAACTATTCCGCCAGACTTTCGGTAATAGTATAGAGCTGTTGCTTGGTATACGAGCCGGAGAATATCACGAGAGATACAGATGGATAAGTGGGAAAATTAATAAACGGCGGTTGAGTATATCCGCAACACTGCAGCTTCTGCTACCGTTTACGTCGTATACTAATTATTTCTGACTACTTACGTGGGCCGGGGGCGATTTTTTACGGTTCTCTAGTTTTGTCATGAAAATATTTCTCCCTAAGTGGCTGATTAATAAGAATAAAAAACGATACGACAGTCGGCATCTTGCCAGGATATATCGCCAGTCGCGTTCTTGCGTGCAAGACAGTTATATAGCGTAGGAAAATACTCGTCACGTTGGCATGGTCGCGGTGGTGGCATGAGCAGCTGCAGCAGCAGCTATCTCTTGGTCGAGGTTCGCGCAATGAGAAAACAAAAGTGAGTAGTTGAGAAAGGAAGAGCTCGCCTAACATCATTCCTCTCGCTATACTAAAGCGCCAAGGTATAAGAAGGATAAGCGTAGGGCGAAAGTTTTCGCAGTCTTGCGAAGCCTGGGAAATGGATTTCCCGCGCGGAAACTTATAGCCTTCGGAAGAGAGAGAAAGACTAACCCTCCTTGCTTCAAAAACAGACACGTCACACCGGTGTACGCGCATCTCTCGAGACGACACGGCCAAGGCAATACTAGAAACGGCAGCGTCAGAACGACTCTTTAAATTTTTACGCTCCGTTCGCTCCTTCAAATATACATATATTTTTTTTCTCTTCAAGCCCGCAATTCGATTGCTCTCTTTGGACTTTTTATCTCCGAGATGGAAGCACATCTGTATATCTTATTTGTACATCGGAGCAAACGAAGAAGGGCCAGTTACTCTTTGTACTTACGGCTCAATCTGCTCCATAGAGTTTGGAATTTTACTCTAATGAACTAAGATGCTCGAGCTTGTCAGTTTTCAGTTTTATTCACCAAAAATGATATTCATAAAACTCTGTAAAATCAAATACCTTCAAAGAAAAAATTTCTCAAAAGTAATATTTGAAAAATATTTAATAATTTTCCAGTGACGTCGTCACGTTCAATATGCGTGAAAATCTAAAATGAAAAAGTACGATTGAAGACTTTACGAGCAGACGAATAATAATTATTTCAAGATGGAAATTTTCTGAAGCTTTAATCGTTGAAATGTATCGATACCCATCGATATACGTAGATGTATAAGACTGCTGTGTGGAAATACGATTCGTTTACCAAAGTTAAATTGATACATAGTTGCGTCGTCGTCTTGTTCGTTGTCAGCGACGATTTCCAAGTCCGGCTCGATTGGCCGTGCACGGTATCTCGCTTCTTATACCTATACACGCCTTTACTTAAACATATACATGGGGAATTTAAACCTTTAGGTGTACGTTTACTTACAAGTTTACTACAGATTGAAGCTCATTAATTGGGCAAAATGCGCTCGTGTATTAAGTCGCCGACTCATTAAAAGTAAAATTCCTTACATCGTTACTCGGTGTGTGTACAAGTCGTGTATGTATCTTCGGAAAGCTTCGGAAAATAAACTTTCTGGACTTATCTCTCTCTCTCTCCTACTACCTTTTCCTTTCACTCTTTGCAGCGTATACGTTGTGCTTTTTCGTTGACTGTGCAGCCGCAAGACTTTTGATGCGGTGGCTCTCTCGAACGGTGACAGTCGAACTTTTTTACCCATCGACGAAAAAAAAGGCTCACACACGCTCGCTGTACACAAGTTTGAGAAGTAAAGTATCTTTTAGCCCGACGCTAGCCGCTGAAGAAAGCTCGGCTACAAAGTTTCGTCGGCGGGGGGTCAGGACTCTAATTAAGCGAGTTTGCTCGAGAATCGCCTGGCAGGCAGTTCCTCGAGGGCGCGAATCGAGAAGTGGTCAGCGGTGCTATAGCGTGGCCAGTAGTGCTAGTCGGCTGTATTAGTAACGGACGTCGACTAGTTGGTCGGATCAAACGATACCGACTGGCTGCCGAGAATCGCCCGAGAAGTAGACGGAGTCAAAGGGCTCTGTGGTTACAATTGCTCTCTGTATCTGGCCCCGTCGCTTGGAATTCCTGATGATGCTGGTTTCTTGAGAGCGGATACATATGTAGCGCCGTGGAAGCTAGGAGTCAGGGAGCGAGGACACTCCACTCAAGATAATGTTAAACGAGAGTATGCGTACGAGTGTACTAAAACCATGTGCGAGAGAGGGAAATATGTCGTCGGGGCTTTAAAGAGCGACGACGAAAGCTTCTGTCTTCTTATACTCCAACTCCTCGTCTCGAGTTTTCAGTCATTTTGATGATTGATGTACCCTGACTTTAGCACCCGTAAAACTCAAGGGATACCGGAGGAACGTAATATTAATATATATTTCACTTGAAATCATTAAAATTTTTTTTAATTTCCGGTAATTCAAGAATAATAACAAAATTAAATAGACAGTATGAGAGCATCACGAATCTGTATATAATTGAACCATAACATTCGATCGATGACTGAATACATTTTGAAAATACCCATATCTATACAATGGTTGAAACGTTCAATTTTCGTTAATTATACGGCTTCAGCGCAGAAAAAAATGTATTGAGATGATACGAAAACATCGCCAATTGATGCTATGCCATATGTATGTAATAAGTAAGTTTTCCTGGAAAATGTCTCGTCTCGGTGCATGTGGAAGTTGAGTGTGCTCGCGTACGTAACGCATTATAACGAAGCTAGTGAGCGAGCGAGAGAGAGAGAGCCTCATCAAGGTGGAAAATTTGTAGTGTAGCGTCTCAGACGATGCCTTAATGGCACTCAATTTCCATAATTACGAGGTCCTCCTTCGAGAGAGGGAAAGCAAGAGAGAGAATAGAGAATCTCTATATAGAAACACAGCGGCGGTGGGTACCGCAAAGCCGCACGACCAGCTTGTACACGACGTACACGAAGAGAGAGAGAGAGAGAGAGAGAGAGAGAGAGAGAGAGAGAGAGAGAGAAAGCATGCATAGGAGAGGCAGCTACGCACGATACCTTTCGAAGCTGCAGAAGCGAGGAAGCGAGTGAGAGAGGCATCGATCGCGTTTTCGAATAATATCATTTTCAACCCGTACTGTTTACAATTTTATAAAAAATATCCTCTGTAATGTGTCGCTTATATATAATATTTATCGTAATCTCTAGATGAACATTATCAGTTATTACTTTTTTGCCCATAACTATATATTAGTTAAGGTAAAGGTTGAGTAAGACAGATGAGATTTCAGAGTGGTATTTTCACAGATCTTACTACCTCCGTGCAAGCGGATTACTTTTACAAAAGCACATAAAGCTTTTCCCGTTCATAGTGCAGAATACCGAATTTTGTAACTTCAGCTTTGGTCGTTGGAAAGTTAGAAGTCACTATTAGATGTGAGTGTTGGGTGTCATACCAAAATATCTCAAGTTTATAAATTGCGCGCGGCGAGTATAATGTATTTGTACAAATGCACAATAGCTGCTGCATTCATTTCTCTTGCTGCTATATGCAAACCAGCAATCATCTACGTGTGTCTTCTCTCTTCCTCTCAACAATAGATTGTTCGACTTGGCTTTTACCATAAATATTGTTTTTTGAGCCTAGTCTATTACAAACGCGTAGAATAATTCGCGGAACAAACGCGAGCCGCATGTGCGGGTGCATGGGAAGCTGGGGCGGGATAATTCTCTAATACATAATTCGCTTGCATGCGCGACATTGCATAAGCTGTAAATATTATACAGTCTATTGAGGAAACAGCAGCAGCAACGAGTTGTTCTGGTAGTTTGCCAACGAAACTATGTAGGTACGGCAGGAATGAATCTCTTACTCCTACTCTAGCTTTGGTCTTCGGCTGTAGCGCTAGATATGTCTATATATCTGTGAAGCTCGTGCCGCGAGAGTGTGAGGGGCCAGAGACTGGCATGAGAGCAAAGGACGTTATTGCTACTACTGCGCTGGCCTGTTATCTCGAACTCTAATTAGCGTCATTTTCCATAGCAAAACAAACCTCGGCGGATGAATGGCTTCATTAGTTTTGCCTGCTGCTGGGTACTACAATCGCAGCTATCTTGCTATATTGCAAAGTCGTGTGATCGCTACCGACTTCGTCACCATTGCTGTCATGGGATCGGTGGGTCTCCTTTTTTGTACAATCTGACCCTTCTTCGTGATATAAGATGGTTCTATTCTGTTCTAATACAAACGATATTGTTTTAGTTTTACTCAAATGAAACTATTCTTCACTTTTTTAACATAAGCGTATAGTATGAACTACTTTCAGTAATACTCTGTAATTTTAAACAAATCGGGTTATGATATTTTTTAAGATCAGCAAAAATAGTTTATTATGTGACAAGTGCGTGAAAAAAAATGTCTCATCCAGAAGTCATTTGGAAAACTCCTACATGAGTCTACTTCCTAGTCCACCAGTTACATATGATATGTTTTAGCAACGCAAGGTCAACTGAATAGAGTTCTCATCGACGGTCGAAGTTAGAAAAATCGAGTTTTTCGCGTGAAGGGTTGAAAAAGTAGTATGTCATTAGACGTCGATTATTTACATTTTTCTCTCGCTTCTTAAAACTGCACACAATATTATCCTATTGTAATATTTTATGGAAGGAGACTCTATGTAGCATTCAATATACATCCACCGTCCCAATAAATAATATTTTAATTACTCTATGTCACCCACGTTCTCACCGGTGAGTGCAGCTGAGCAATTAGTGCGCCATACTAAAAGCGGTCGACCATCTAATCGTTAATATCACCAACATGAGTATTCAATTCCTCGTTGAAATCTCTTTGACTATCAGGAAATTTTAAACATTAAAACTCAAAGAACAAGATGTTTCAATTTTTTTGAAAATTACAAAAATGAAGAAGAAAAGAATTCATATTACAAGGAATTTCCGAAGAAAAAAACGAATACAAGTTCCATGAATTGATACGTAATCCATTTAAGAAAAATCCAAGAATTGAGATTACAAAATATATTAATAATTTCTTATGTAACAAGTCTTCCTCCTCACGCACTAGTTGCATAACATATTTTTTGATATTCCGTCCGAAAAACGTGGTTTTTGTGTCACTGGAAGGTTAGAAAAACCATGTTTTACGAACGTAGTGTTAAAAATTGATATTTTACATACATTGCAGTGCCTAATAATTGCTTGCCTCTCAGATCATACTAAAGCTAGTTTCAGGGGAGAAGTACATATCTCCACATAGAATGAAAGCTTCCCGTGAAATCTTTCAAGAAAGCTTTTCATAAAAGATCCCAGGAAGTTTCCCATTTCGAAAGTTTCCCGAAAGGTTGCAAGAAAGATTTTATGAAATATTTTTTGAAGGCTACATCAAAACATGCAGGAAGCTTGCCTGATCCATCCAGGAATGCTTTCATGAAACCATTCTAGGAGCATCAATAAAAGCTTGAAGGAAGCTTCATGGAAACTTAATAGATACTTTCAGGAGGTCGCGTAAGGCCTAAATAAGGATCATCATTCAACCTTACATCCCATGACTCCGAATTACTGCGCACCTCTCCACCCCGAATTTTGACCTCAGCCTGACGTCCAGGTCCCGGCTAACGAGGAAAGCCGAGCTGCTCCGACGAGAACGAACAGCCCGGGGACCTCGACGTCAACGAAATTATTTATTTATAGAATAACCAACACTTCAGAAGTGGGATCTGTGCAAAAAACAACGGAGCCGCCATCTTATCGTGTATCATTCTTCCAGTCACTTTTCTTGTCAAACGTACGGGTAAAGAACTCACTCGAAAGTAGATATTTTTTTTCTTGTTCTCTTTGTTTGTGGGCTAATTTCTTGACTAAATCGACGCTGTTAAGGAAGAGTAGCACGTTTCTATACATTTTTAATTGTAAACTTGCTAGTTTTCCTTAACAGCATCGAAATAAAGTTATAAAGAAAACTCTATAAAGTAATAACTCTTGTGATTTGTAACCCCTGCTCAACCGATACTATAAAAACGTAGGAATCACTAAAGATAAATTTTAAACATCTACCGAGTGATCTGGAGAGCGAAGTGCGAAATACAATTGTACAATTGAATGAACTCAAAGAGTTCTACCATTCTCATGCACTTGGACGCGTTATCTCGTGCGTTCAACTGGTCCAGAAATGGAGCTGCTGGACCAATTGGTGAATTCACTCGAGAAGCAGACCGTTCAATGATTTTAGTATCAGTCGTAACTTTTTTAGTTTCAAGTAAAATTTCTGCTGTTAACGGTAATTCTTCGTTTACTCTACCCTTCAATGTGTAAAAGCTCTGTGATTGTTGATTTCCGTAAAGTGAAAATGTTATTTCCAATCCAAATTTTTAAAAGCTCTTTTAAAGATAAATTTTCATGAGCTTGAATCTGTACAAACATATAAAATTGAGTAAACCGAGTGATTTTTAGAAATCTACTAAACTTTCAAAAAATTTTATGTATAGACTTGTTACCTGTATAGGTGAATTATCTTTTTCATTTGAATAACTCTCAGGGCTAGCACAATTAAAGCTTTTACAACTGGAACTCTCACAACTGAAACTCTCACAACTGGAACTGTCATAACTGGAGCTTTCATTTGGAACTTCATCGCGTACGTTAAGCACACACCCAGAACTTAAAAAAACCACATATTTTTTAAAAATAAATGGAAAGTTTTTTACGAATTAAACCTTACAAAATTCATCAGTTTACATAAATGATACTTTAAACTTTACCCATCAAGAAGAGAAAAATTTTCGTGACGCAGTGATGAGTCATCGAATGAAGTTGATGTCATAACTGTATTCTCAGTATTCATCAAGCTCACTTCCTTTTTTAATGCATTTAAATTCAGAGAAGAATTGATGGATGGTCACGCAGTTTAAGTAAACGTAACACAAAAGGCATGTTATTTTTGAAATAAACCTTTCAAAAAATGTCGTCGGCAATGCTTTTATCTTCTTCTGGCACCCATTCACTATCGCTAAAAATTCGACGTTTTACAAATATCGCGATTTTTGCTTCCTCATAGAGGAAGTTCTGTGATAGACTTGAAAACGATATTTGGAACCAGACGTCGTAGGACAATTTGGTTTGCACGGGGTTTGTTTTCTCGGCCCTTTGGCTAAGATAGAAGTGTAGGACCCTAGACAGTGAATTTAAAAATGAAATAAGAAATTTTATTTTAATAACCGATCCCTTTTATTAATATTATTTTTTATGAGGAAGCTTTTTGCCAATAAATTGGCAGCGGTTTTCCCCGCCAAAATTCAAAAAAAATTTCCCGCCAAAATTTCAAATTTTTCCCGCCAAATTTTAAAAATTTTTTCCCGCCAAAATTTCAAATTTTTTCCCGCCAAAATTCAAAAAAATTTCCCGCCAAAATTCAAAAAAAATTTCCCGCCAAAATTCAAAAAAATTTCCCGCCAAAATTTCAAATTTTTCCCGCCAAATTTTAAAAATTTTTTCCCGCCAAAATTTCAAATTTTTTCCCGCCAAAATTCAAAAAAATTTCCCGCCAAAATTCAAAAAAAATTTCCCGCCAAAATTCAAAAAAAATTTCCCGCCAAAATTCAAAAAAAATTTCCCGCCAAAATTCAAAAAAAATTTCCCGCCAAAATTCAAAAAAATTTCCCGCCAAAATTTCAAATTTTTCCCGCCAAATTTTAAAAATTTTTTCCCGCCAAAATTCAAAAAAATTTCCCGCCAAAATTCAAAAAAAATTCCCGCCAAAATTTCAAATTTTTCCCGACAAATTTTAAAAATTTTTTCCCGCCAAAATTTCAAATTTTTTCCCGCCAAAATTCAAAAAAATTTCCCGCCAAAATTCAAAAAAAATTTCCCGCCAAAATTCAAAAAAATTTCCCGCCAAAATTTCAAATTTTTCCCGCCAAATTTTAAAAATTTTTTCCCGCCAAAATTTCAAATTTTTTCCCGCCAAAATTTCAAATTTTTTCCCGCCAAAATTCAAAAAAATTTCCCGCCAAAATTCAAAAAAAATTTCCCGCCAAAATTCAAAAAAAATTTTCAAAATTTGGCGGGAAAAAATTATCAAAATTTGGCGGGAAAAAATTTGAAAATTTGGCGGGAAAAATTTGAAATTTTGGCGGGAAAAAATTTTAAAAATTTGGCGGGAAAATTTTTTCAAAATTTGGCGGAAAAAATTTGAAATTTTGGCGGGAAAAATTGACAACTTTGCGGGAAATTTCTTGAAATTTTCGCGGAAAAAATTTTCAAAATGTAGAGGAGAATTTTTTAAAATGAGGTTTTTGGCGCCTCGCAAATCGCAATTTATTGAATCGTACAAGTGAATGGAGTAATCCCTTTTAAAAAGAGTAAATGACTCCTTTCACCTTTTAAAAGACCCCATGAAAACACAGCAGCTAAGCTTTAATTTAAGACCAAAATGATAGGCATTCACCGAATATTATGAAAATTAACAACTTGAATTGAATTTTTTTTTTTTGTAAATTTTTTTATTTCATGGATAAATGACGAAATTTTCACTATTTTTTGTTATCATCGTGAAAGTTACAATCATTTTATAATTTTAAAATACTTTCCTTGTTCCTTATAAATGTGCATAAGTTGAAATTTAATTAAAGATTTAAAAAACAAAAAAAAATTTTTTTAAAAGTTTTGTATAGATTTTTAAATTCATTAGTATTAAGTTTTAGGTCAATATTTATTATAATACAATTAAAAAAAAGAATGAGGAAGCACTTTGCCAATGACTTGGCAGCGGTTTTTTACACACCGATAATTCTTTAACATTTTTTAGTATTTACGTAGGATAACAGGTTGATTAAACTTGTATGTTTGCGAATCATAAGCCAACAATAGGTTGTGTTAACATTGGTCAAATATTGTTTTAATGTTGTTGTTATATTTGGCGCGACCTTATCAAAAAAACAATGGGGAATGATATGTATAGCATTGGTGGATGATCATTGTATCACCATGAGAAAAACATTGGCCCCGGCTAGCATCATTGGGGACTCCTACATAAGTTAATAAGTTTAAGAATGAAGCTGATAGCTGAATCTTGTTAAATTATAAACTTCATTGAAATTTTCAAAAGTTATTGCTACATAGTATATAAGATTTACTGATTCCAAAGACATCCTGATTCTAAAACTTAACAAGCGTTACAGGGGATAAATCGTCTATTCTTTGATACAATTATGGCGAATGCATGTAGAATTTGATTAAAGCTTCGGTTAGCGAACTTATTTATAGCCATACAGAGACGCTTGAAATAATACTTGGATTACTTTTATTTCAATATATATAATTTCACTCATTCTACTGTTTAAATTTCCGAATACGTAAAAATTGGTTTCAATACATTTTGGCAGTGTGTAAATCCATGAGGGAAGTTTTATACGTATTTTCAAAGATTTATTATTATAAAATTTAAGTAAAAAAGTATAGCTTTTAACAGAAAATTAAATATTAAAACTTTATAAAGCATTTCATATTTATTGATGAGGCGCACGACGTGCAATTACACGAAATATAATACACATGAAATCGGAATAAGCTGACTTGGAAATACGCCAATTAGTTGAAGAAAATTAAAAGATTTAAAAGTAGAGAGAATGAATTAAAAGGATAGCCAGGAAATGCTGTGTTGTGAAAACTACACGGTGGCATTAGCAAGGATGTGTGTGTGTGTGTAATATGTACGCGTGTATGTATGCGCTTCAGTTCGTCTCTGTGTGCGTATAAACAGAGTAAAGAGAAAATGCAAGAAGCGAGAGGAAAAAAGTAGAAAAGCAAAAAGATAAATATAGAGCAAAATGAATAATGGCCACAGCGTTAAGAGATAAAGAGGTAAATAACAATAAAAAAAAGCAGATTGCAAAGAGAGTGAGTGAGCGAGGAGGAGAGCAAGAGAGAGAAAGTTGCAGCTTTGTTCGGAGAAGTACAGAGAGGGTCGCGTGAAAGGGGATGAGTAAAAAGAACGGCAAGAGGAGAAGAAAATTAGGGATAAGTACAGTAAGTAGAGAGAGAGAGAGAGAGAGAGAGAGAGAGAGAGAGCAGTGGGTAATATGACTACAGCAGCAGCGGCACTGGCGGCCGTGACGTACACACCCACACAAACGCGCGAGCGAACGAGAGAACTCCAGGCAGCGACGCAGCAGCACCAGCGAGCGAGCTTTACTCAACGAGCTTGCGCAAGGATTCGAGCTTACACGGGCACTAATTCGTCTAACGTCGCACAACTACACCCGATTAATCACCTGTACACAAGCCAGATTCTATACACGCGCACCCGTACATGCACACGCACATACAGCACACACGTGTATACACACAAAGTGCGTATAAAGCTCGAGAGGGGGAAGGGAGAGAGAGAGAGAGAGACTGAATCGCACCCAATTATATTGTATACATCTATATATGTGTACACAGCTGCAGCTGCAAGCTCTCGAACAAATACCGACTTCTAAGGCTTAATACTCTTCGTAATTCCGGCCAACGAATCGTTAAACTAGCGACAAAAATCAATTCGATCTCTGTTACTCTCAATCTGCGCACGTACTCAATGCCCATACATGCATACGGCATACATTTTATTACATACTTTTCATTGAATTTAATGGAGAATTGTGCAATATTTTGGTGCAACGTAGAGCATGCATACAGTTAGCTCGCGTCTGGCTCGGTTACGAGCTCGGTACGGGGCTGCTTGCGCACAATAGCTATATCGTACGCATCGTTAAAACACAGCATACATTAATTATTGAAATTAATTGAAAAACAAAATATACACTCGCTCGCGAATGTGCGCCAATTTTAATGAAATGTTTACAAGATGCACTGTTACGGTAGAGGGGGAGTGAAATGAGCTTGCATTCAAAAAACGTAACTTCAGCAAGAGATGTATTTTAAAATAAAACTTACCGTATTAATTAATTGTTAAAATGTTTTTTTGCGATAAAGTGAAAAACGGCAGTAAGCGGTAAATAATAAACACGAGAAATTGAGAAAGTGATACAATCTCTTATCAGTTCTGCGAAAAATAGAATAAATAAACACAATGTATTGTACGTTTTATTTCTTGGCTGATACAAAAGTAAAAGAGTCGAGTGAGATATCGTTAAATCGTTAAAAATGTTGATTCACTCGAAAAGGAGATAGATGCACTACGAGCAAAGGAAAAATAAGGGCTTGCGCCCATAATGCATATACGCAGTGTAAATAGAAAGAGTGAGAGAGAGAGAGAGAGAGAGAGAGAGAGAGAGAGAGAGGCAAAGTCGCGAATCTTTGTGAACAGTATAGGTAAACGAAGCGAACGAGGTAGTAGCAATGATAGGCAATGAGTATACAGCTATATACGTCGTGCACAATACTCGTGTATATGCTTCGCGTAAGTACAAGCAGTCAGTATAGACCATGCACGCGCAGCAGTAGCAGCTATACAGAAACGCATAGAAACTTTTCGAGACTACTCTGCTCTCAAGTTTAAGTAGTAACGGGACAAACACACTCCGACTGGTTGCCGCGTTGTTACTGCAGTTTCTGAGCTGAATTGACTTTGCTTTTCTCTCGCTCGTTCGCAAGCTCGAGACTCGATGCTGTTACTGCTTCTCTCTCTCTCTGTATTACGCGCGCATCAGTCTGTCTCTCTCTCTTCTAGGCTTCTATCTTATTCCGCGATGTTTAACCATCCATTACTCTTCCGCCCGGCCGTGATATCTCGAGTGTGACTAGCGCCATTGTTTATCCTCAAACTCGTTTAACGCCCTAACAGTCGCTTACTTGTACATGTATATACTATATACCCAAAAAGAGAGAGAGAGTGTATTTGTACACGGCTACACCTATACTCGTGTACTTGCTCTTATACACAGTTTCGCTTGCTGCGTTTCTTTTTTCAATTATCGTACGCGCCTCTCGTTGCCGCGCGCACAGCAATGCGTACTACATCGAGCGAATTGTTTTAATTCGTGTGCAGGCGCGATGTTTTTTCGTTGGTGCATTCTTCTCGAGAGCGACTGATTTTGTTTTGCCTCCCGTCTCCCTCTTCTTCTTTATTTATGTCTCACGAGCCTCGTGCCAAGACGACAACGAATCGGGATCCTTTTCCACGCCGAGCGACTTATTGTGTCGTACAGTTACATTCCGTACAGATTGATTTTCATTGACTGCGTAATTGATTGTCCGTAATAACGTTGCGCTTTTTCCACTCCTATGCGGTTTTAATTAATAGATGGTTACAAGTGCACCCAACGCACACACACACACGGAGCATAGCATTGCGAGATTGTTAGAGAAAAATATAATTAAGGCGCGGAAGCGAGTAATTTTGCGCTCATGAAATTAGACGTTCGCGCAAAGTTTGTCGTTTTTATTGGTCGAAAGTGCGGCTGGACCTGGCGCTGGTATAAGCAATGCCAGGGGCAATCATTGGGCTAGGGTCGAACTTGGAGCGTTTTTTTCCAGAGCTCTCACTCTCGACCGCAGCGTTTCTTCCATCGACTTTCTCTCTTTTTCTCTTTCTTTACCTCTGCAGACGCTTACCAACTTGCCACAGGACTGCGCACAGAGAATATATATACTCGACGGATCATTCACCTTTAACGCGTCGCTCGCGCGAGTCTAGGCATAGTTCGTGTCGAAGGGACGCATAATATGCTTCTGCGTGTGTGTGTTTGTGTGGGTGTGTATGCGGTGAACAGCAGCGCGTACACCGCAGCCTCCGCGTTGCCTCTGCATAGGTGTGCTTGCGCGTAAAGCTCGGGGTGGGTTCGTGCCCGTGCTGGCTTTTCTTTTTCTCGTGGCGCTTCGCAGCTTCCAGTTCATCGCGTTCGCGTATACGCGCGCGCCTTCCTCAGCTCTCTATATACTTTACGTATACATATCTATATGCGTCAATTCGGGATATACACGAGCTACCTACAGTTGCCGGAGCTTTCGAGCGCAGTACCTGCCGCCGCGTATATTTATATATAGACGTAGGCGAGCTGGCTGCTCCTGCGCACTGGAGCCACTCGATCCCCTGCGCGCAGCCAAGACGGGGGTTGCTGCCGCTGCCGTCACCGCTGCTGCTGCTGCTGCTGCTCTGGGCACCGAGAGCAAGAGAGATGCTGGGCTATCCGTCAGTATACCGCGCAAGCCGCTGCGTGATGCTCATTCCGCTCACCCTCTAGGCGCTCTGGCTTTTCTCGTATTTTCATGCAGCTTGGCTCATGCGTATGCACCGACACACGCGCACACGAGTACGCACACGAGTACGCAGACAGTCGCGAGCAAGCGAGTCATCCTCGCTTAGGCTAGTCTCGATTTGAAGCGTGAGTTTGCACGCGTGTGCGCGCCTTCGCAGCCGCTTTAACGAGTGCCCTTGGCAATCGCTGCGCTCTGCTTATCTCTCGTCGAGTGCCAAGCTTATCGTATTCGTAAGTGAGAACTCGTTCGTGAATAAAATTCAAAGTAACGCAGTGCGTATGTAAGGCAAACAAGTGCGCGCGCCCGTTTCTATTTGCATTTCTTGTGAGTCTCGAGCCGATCCTGCTTCGAGAATTCAAAGCTGATTTTGGAAAGCCCCTCGCGATGCACGCGTGTTAGAGTTATAATACGGCACGACATCGTAAATACATTTATCATTAAAAAGTACGAGTGTGGCATTTTTCGAGGATTCTGGTGTGTCGCCTGTGCCATTGCGAGGCGGCAGTTTCGCTAAAAAATATTGTGAGTGGTATGAGTGGTGTTGTCAAGGCTGAAGATATTTCTACTACTGTTGCTACCGCCGCCGACGTCGCTGTTGTTACGTAGCCGGTCACTCACGTTGCCGGAGGCTCACCCTGCGTTTAGGTGCGTTTTTTTCTTTTCTTTTTTTTTCGAGCTTTATTTCGTCGTCTGTCCGAGGCGTTGGTACGGAAAACGAGCCCCCTCTTAGAGTTAAATGAAGTTCAAAGTATCAACATTTAACGCTACAAAACGAACCGCTCAATCTGCGTGAGTCAATTTTATCCTTGTCTTCACATCGACCAAAATATCGTGTCAATTAATTCAAGTTGCTGATTTCATTACGCTAGTACAACGGCTGCAATTTTGATAAAGGGCACTGCTTTCATGATAATCAAGGAAATATCGATGCAGTTAATTAAAAATTCCTAGCTCATTGCACGAGCAACGTTGCGACTAAATGTACAATTTCATGTACGCGCAGAGCCAAAGAACAGAAAATTTCCCCGTCTCGGGATTTTTATTTTCATTGTTATCATTATCAGTGAAATCAAATAGGTTAATGAAATGGTCAAAAGAGACTAAATTGCATTTGAGCGTTTTCTTTTAAGTCATCTAGGCATTTTGTAATAAAATAATGGTGGTCATTGTTTTGTACTTTAATGTGCAAGCGCATGCAGAGGGTTCAAAAGGACATTCAGAGAGTCATTCGAACGATTATTTCAGGAACGAGTTTACGCATGTTTTATACATTTCTGAGGATTTGTTTCGCTATGGAAAATAACAAGTTTCAATAAGTATTTCATGTCACATACATTAAAAAGTTATGGTTCTAAAATTTTATGTATTAAACACGTTTACCAAGCTATTCTATAAATAAATAATTTCGTTGACTTGTTTTGAAATATTTTGAATTTTCAACTCGATGCAATACCTAGAGATATTTCGTAACTAAATTTTTTTTCGAAAATGTATCCGATGTATACTTCAATATATACATCATCATATACTCGTAACGTGTGACTTAAACATTACAAGAATAAAGCTTCCGATTCACAATACGCTCGATCACATTACAAAAATGTCCGCATTAATTCCACAAATACATATTCGCGTTTATAGTATTGGCAGCAAATCAGAAAATGTGCGTGCATTAAAGCCGGCGCTCGATATAATATTCAAGCATTTCGCTCGGCGTGCATGATTCGACCTCACGAGGGAGAGAGAAAGAGAGAGAGAGAGAGAGAAAGAGCTAATAAAGGCAAAAGCATCTGGATTAATCGCCATCACGTATCTATGTGTACATGGATGATCCACTTGCCGCCATTACACCGGTAACTTGCGCGCATTGTCGATTGAAAACAACTGTACGCGCTATTATAAGTGCGCGTGGGCACGAATAAATTATTTAATCCAAAATTGTGCATTTTACTCTTCGTCATATAGCAATGCAGGACTGCATTTGAAGGCAAACGCGTCGCTTGGGCCGGGCATAGTTGCAGCGGTCACGGATACGCATGAATAGTGGATCATTGACATGGGACGAATGAATTTGCCATTATCGGTGCCGCAACGGTGCTTTGCGAGCAGCCACGAATCGAAAGGAATAATTTAGACGCGAGCCGTAAGAATAATTAGGTTGTTTCGATGCTCGCTTGGCCTCGAACGCTCCGCCGCATTGGACAGACTCGAAAAATCCATTTGGTTGCATCAGTAGAGCGCTGCTGCAGATACGTATAGAGGAATTGCCGCTCAATACAGGTCGAATTATCATTTCTGTAATTTATCGCTCGACCAGATGCACGAGTAGTGTCAACAACCTCGCGCATGTAACATGTTTCTATAATATGCGCACTCTAATTCATCGAATGTTATATTTATTCGACGAATGATTCGTGAAATTACGAGGATGTAGCAACCCGCCGTCATGACGATGAATAGTGACGACTTCACACAGACACACACACGCACGCTTACGTTAACGTCACATCGGCATCATCATCGGGAATCGATGTCATTTGATACTTTCGGTATATGCCGCACGCGCGTTAATTAACAAAGCAAACTTTTGAGGGCTGCGTAGCAGTGGGTATATCATATAAATGCATGCGTACATATCGAAGTGGATTCTAAGCGCGAATGCGCGTGACGTATCAGTGTTGTACATTTACGCGAACGCTGCGTGCAAGCTGCGCACTGCACGTCTGTGCATTGTATCAAGATAATGGCAGAGCTGCACCGCCCCAGTTCGAGAGGATATTAACCCAGTGAGATAGATTTTGCCGCGGCAGCTGAGGCACGACGCACCGAACGTAAGTTCGAAATCTCTCGCGAAATCATTCCAGTCAAAGTCTTGTGCTGAACTTTTGCTGCTGCTGCCGGGGCGGCTATTCCAACGGAGCGGCGTCGAGCTCGCATACGAGACTAAACAGAGCACAATGGATGGCGGCGGAGGTATAAGACGTCTCCCCCGTAGCGTATGCAGGCCCAAAGTTACGTATATTATTCCCGTCACATTCTCCCTCTCGCGCTTTCTCCTTCGCCTTTATGTTTGCTCAAGCAGTTTAACGATATGTATATGTTGCTTGCGAGATGCCTAGTGTTGGATCTCGGTGGGGGAGGAGGCCGTGCTATAAGTGTGCAGCGCTTCCTCGCAAGCAGAGACTGCATGATAGGTGCGCGAGAGCGTGAGTGTATATTCGGATTAATTAATAAACTTTGGTCTCAGACTTGGCGGCGAGGCATTAGATATTGCTCGCACGCGAATACTAAATGCATTTCTCCGGCTCTTTCTCCCTCTTTACGCAAAGTATTAATATGCTCCCTCTCTCTCTCTCTAGAGCACGCGCAGCCCAACGACTGCAGTTTAAATATTTTCCAGCATTAATTTCCAGCGATGCAGTCCCTTAACAAGTTTTGAATTATAATATTTTGACAAACTTTTCAGCAAACCTAGATATATACGGTCTGCATCAATCTTGCGGAGGGGAGCAACTATTTTTATTTCAGCCGCGACGAAACTTTCTCCCGCGAGTGCAAATACTCCTAGACTCGGGCGTTCGTATAAATTTTCCGATCTGACACGTGCGTCGCGGGCGAATGCCGGCACTGAGCACTCGATCGTCAAATCGAGCGTAAACTTTTTTTCTTAGGCTAAGCGCGCCTGTACTCCAGCCCAGAGCTCTTCTCCCTCGCGCTTAGCCCACTCAATTTTTCAGCTAACTCGTACAAGAGCACGCGAGCGCGTTGAAAAAAGAAGAAAGAAAATGCCGAATGTCCTTCGGTCAAAAAATAAAGGAAACCTACTCCGTGCAGCGGTGTACGGGTGTGTGTGTGCGAGGGCGCGCGGACGAGAGCAAAGAGCGTGGCAGGCACGAGCACCGAAAAAAGTCAATCGGGCGCGAACGACGAAAGCCACTTGCTGGTCGCGAGCCACAGGGCTAAATCCCTCGCTCCAGCTTTCTCTTTCTTTCTCTGCGCATGTCGGCTCGAGGTAAAAATTCTTTCACTCAACCAAGCGCGTATATAGCTGTGCGCCTCCTGGTGCTTGCGGTGGCTACAAGAGAAACGTTTTTTCGTCGACCTCCCAGGCCTAATTGGACGTCTGGAGAAAAATAGCTCTCACATGTAATGCGTATACGTATATACGTAGGTAGGCAGACTTAGCGAATTCTCCCCCGCTCGCGTGGACAGGGTGTGGGGGGCACGGGAGCAAGGGTCCGTGTATAAATTTGGCATAGTACGTCGGCAAACTGCGGAATCACAAGGGAATATGGAAAGAGAGAGAGAGAGAGAGAGAGAGGAGCAGAAGAGAGTGTATATAACCCGACGAGCGCAGCGCACGAATACGCATAGGGATCAATATTGACATGATAAACAATGCCGAGAGACGAGGAGACGATGCTGCCGCTGCTGGCGGTGGTGGCGGCGGCGCGCGAACCAGATGCTTTCATTAGATTAATAGTAGATCGCGAGCTGGCGGCCGAAGCTTTCGCGCGCGCGTACTAGGAGGATGTTGTTGCGGCCAAAGGGGAAATATGTTGTGGCTTTCGGTATATTGGAGCGGCATCGAGGGCGCGGGATATCACCTCTCCATATACGCCTGTTCATAGATGTATACATATATACGTTATTATAGACAAGAGACAATACGCGTTGCTAGCGCTACTGCGCCGCACTGATGCTTTTCCAAGCCACGACCATATTCGAGCACGAGAGGTTGATTCAATCAAGGAAAAACATTGGACTTGCGCGTTTGGCTGGGGGAAAAAAATTATACGATGATTTTGGGAATTCAAACGGTACACGCTCCGTAGCATAGACTTTTGCCAACGTCATTGTGAAATTTTTCAGAAAATCCGAGCACGATTTACGCGAATTGTTTGCTCGCAAACAACAAAGTTAGTTAGTTTAATTTTCAATGTGCACGCGTTGCATTGCATGCGCGCACCTACGAGCTATTCAATTGTGCAGTGTATTTGCTGAAAAACATCGACGAGAAGGGTGAAGCATTATGAAAGAGAAATACCCGAGTGGGAATTAGTATTTTGGAACGGACACGCGAAAAAAGGGACGAATTTCGAGGTGGAAAAAAGTTCCGAATGAATGGGGGAAAAAATTGGTGAATTGGGCAGCTTTATAATTTGGAGCAGCTCGGAGAGGATAATTTTACTCATTAATTAACAGAGCGCTAACGAGCAATCGATGCGCTCAAGCTATATATGTAACGTTTCGGAAACTGCACTGCCATTCGGCGCGTAAAAATGAAAATTGATCATCAACGATCCATCAATTGATTCCTCCGCATATAGAGTTGCTGTTCAAATAACAAAATATATATGCATTTCTGCAATAATAGTATAACTGGGTATGAGCTTACGCCGGGTAAAAGTATACCGTATAGGTAGAATTCATTAATCAAAACGCATCGAAGTAACCCTATGTACACATGCGATATTTGTAGCGACTACGATCTCTACACACGTATGTGTGTGTGCGTGCGTATATTATTCATAAAACAAGCAGAGAGCAAATGTCATCATTACGGGCCTCGCGTATCTCTTGCACTGGAAATCCGATCTATGCCATAAAATTTAAAATACACCAGCGCCCGAGCCGGCACGTCTATACTTTCGATGTTTGGTTTCCATTTTCCACATTCAGTGCGTTATGTATACCTACGCGCAGCTGCTCCATAATACCGTGTACACGCGCCCAGACATACGGCAGACCTTTAGGGCCCTTCGTGTGTACTCGGGTATTTGATATAAATATGAAAAAGCTTCCGTCTCGCAAAAGTTTTTTTTTTGTTTTTACTTTTTTGTGTTTCATCCACTCGCGTACACGTAGAAATTCTATTGAGCGCAACGAGTTGCGTCGGGGGTGTATACCGTATACGTATAATACACAGAGAGTGAGGCCAATTGTAATTTGATGGCTATACCTGAAAGGGCTTGGGAGGAAAACAAAAAGTGCAAAGCGAGCAAGAGCCGGAGACGAGAGAGAGAGAGAGAGAGTCTGAGCAGAGAAAAATGCAGGAGGCGGCGCGGGTGACTGCGACTATCGCAGCATAGAAAACTACGTGTAAGTTGTGCTGCGGTGGCAGCAGCTTGCCGTGCGTGAACCATCCATCCCCGGAATTCGTTGTATTAAGGATTTACTCTTTCTGCCTTGTATATATGTACGCGTCGCGTTGGACGTGAAACTAGAAGCAAGTTGCTGCTTCTGCTACACGCTCCGTTTAATCCTCAAGGAGAAGCTCGGAGTACTCGCCCACCTTGCACGCAGCTCGAGCTGTCCCTTACATATTTGTTTCTTGGCTTCTGCGCCGGCGTCTTTGGCTACTTATATCACTTCTGTATACCTTGTAGAGCCCCAGCGCAGCAGGCTCTTTTGTGTTTACTACTATGGTCTGGCGTACACTATTATTGCCTTGTTCCGCAATTGCTCCGCGTTTATTTTTCCAAAATGCTCTGGTCTGGCTGACAGAGTTTCTCGATACAGAAAACGACAAGTCGTTTGATCCACGCGTCGAGCTGCTCTAAGGCTAGGACGTTAATTAACGAAAATGCCTATAGTACACTTGGCTAGCTCGTGCCCAGGCGCGCATCCAGACCTAATAAAATAGTATAGCTCATACAATTGCTAATGAGTACGATATCAGCTTGAAACTTGCTGAAAGACCAGCGAAGAGCTTGGGTCGATTCGCCTCGCCGCGATAGTATATATGCGCGCGCCAAATTCACTCTCTGCTTTGGCCGTCGATGTAAAGTCGACGAGGAGTAGCGCGAGACCGTCGGCTTTTCAACGAAGCATTTTCACGGGCTCGCAGGCAGATCGTCAAAAGCTGGAGCTACATGCAGCAGCAGCATCCAGTGGCACTCTATGATATATAGGAGTCGAGGCCGAAACGTGCACGTGTGGCCATAATCTCGCAAACCCCGACGAGCCGCGCACACGTTGGACCTCGGCTTTTATTCCATTATACGCGATATCTCTCTCTTTTATTTCTCTTTTTCCTTTAGTGCGTACGCCAACCCTACCTCCCCTGTTCTTTCTCTCTCTCTCTCTCTCTCTCTCTCTCGTCTGCTCTCTCTCTCTCTCTCTACGCCGCCCCTTTCACTTGCTATTTTCTCGTTGGCCGCAAGTCTACAGAAATATTCTCATCCCGTATTACACGTATACCTACCCAAGTTGCCTTTTCTTCACTTTTACTTGTCCGTCGTGCAGCTTATACGGCCTGCTACTTGATTTTCCACAATATAATTCTTCTTTTTCAGCTGAATTAAAATATTCGCCTTTTCTCTCGCTGAATACTTATATGTGAAGCCACCGCATGGATGGATAAGCCTTTTTTCTTATACCTCTTGTGCTTTATATGCTTTGTAGCTTGAGACCCCACTGAGCCTGTTAACATCCGATACGATGCTTCTTCGGAACGTACGGTCACTTTTTTTTGCGCCTGTCCGAGCCATTCGGCTATTTTCAATTATATTTTTGTGCTCGCGCGATTTTTACCCCCCAAGAAGCCGACGGAAAGAGAGAGCTTAGACTTTCTCGAGAGCTTTTCGATGTTTTCCTTTGAGATATGGAAGCTTTTTTGTAGTCTCAATGTAGCCAAGGCACGGAGGGGGGACTCCCTGCGCGCACCAACTGAAATTGAATTTATTTTTCCTATTATGACGGCAGTTTGCCCGATTCTTTATGTTATTTCTCGCTCGGAATGTGTATTTATGCCGAGACTCTCGGCGCGGAGACGAGCTTCGTCAATATATGAATTATTTATAACGTCGTTTTCACGAAGGAGAATTTCTACATTCGCTCGAAACTAGACGCTTTATGAAACATTTATCCCATCAGCTGACTAACGATTAAATCGCATAACAATTAAGAAAGGCTGCAGCTTCGGCTGAGAAATTTCATTACTTGTCAGGTAAAAGATTCGAGCTCGTGCTCAAGGAAAATTGATGCTGACAATCTTGATACAATTAATTACAGACTCATTTTCATAAATATCATTGTAAAGGCGACACTCTATACACTTTAACGTGTCTTCTCGTACGTGTGAACCGTATTCACGCAGACTTTTAAAAGTTTTGCCGCTTACCTGCATCGAGCTGTCCCGCTCCTATATCTGAGTGTGTTATATATAACAGAGCAAGCTGGCACGAGAAAGAGAGATAGAAAGGAGAAGAGAAGAAGGAAGTGAAAGAGCCGGATGGCAGTGACTGTGCGCCTGTGAAATTTAATTATATTTTACCCTTTCTTCATCAGAGTCACAGCAGTAGCAGCAGCAGCAGCAGCATCATCGTCACCGTCGCCATACGCCCGCTTCCAATCATTTTAAAGTGTCTGTGTGTGTATGCGTCTCTCTCTCTCTCTCTTTTCTGTACGGGCCTGTTTCCTTTAATTTTATCTATGTATAGTATATAACGCGTTCTTCAAATCAGCGCGCGCGTCGGCATGTTTGAGCTCAGAGCGCTGTACACCCCTTTTACGCCCGCGCGACTATATTATTATAATCCGTTTTATCTCGATGCGCCTAGGCCTTTGATGATTTTCTCTTTTTTGCCTTTGCGCTGACGCGAATTAACGCCCCATAGACCGGCCCGGAGGAGCTTTCATTGATATCGCTCTTTCCTTACCATCTACATAGCACATTCGTATGCTCTCCCATTAAATTTTTGACGAGCTCATTGCTTGTAACAAATAAGGCCCGACGCGCACGTCTTATAACTTTCTTTTTATTAATTACGATTAACAAAGTCCATTCCATTTGAATTTATTAGTTGGAAAACTTTGAAATATTCAACTTGGAAGAGAAAGCTCTTGGTCTTTGTAAATAAACTTGTAAAAAAATACTCGAATAATCTTTCATAATTACTCTTCTTGAAGATCTCATTTGAAGTAGTAACTGGAATTCATGACTTTCATAGTCTCAGACTTACCCTCAAAAAAAATCTTCCCACTGCATTTTGGCGAAATAAGTAAAGTTCTTCGTTTTAGAATGGTGAAAAACCTATGATTGCTTGCACGAAGAAAAGTTTAAATCCATATACATATGTACTCTGACGAAAAGTCTCGTTTTCAATTGTTGCATGTATCATTTTTCTGCTCCTCAATCGTCGGTGCACAGCTACCAGACCGGCTCTCTCAAAAGGTTTCGCTCAAATCTCCTCATCGTTCTGTTGTGTATGTGTGCGTTTGCAGAGGATCCATTCCAGCTCTACACACCATCGAAAAAACTTTTTCTTTTGAATCCTTTGAGTATGTATATACGCTTTACTTCAAGCTCACCCTAGCGTGCAAAATTTTATATTGCACTTGCATCGAGATTAAAATACTCGTTTACTTCGCTCACGTTTATTTTCATCTTCGCCTTGCGAGCAATAATATGGCGTGACTTTTTTCGTAAAAAATGCAGCCATTAATCGAAAGAAAAAGGACATTTTCGCTCGGTTAGATGACTGTAAATTTTCAGCGCAGGATACGCTTACTTATCTCTCCTCCCCATTTTCCTCTCTCCCCCTCCTATTGCAGTTAAAAGTGGCAAGTTCGTGACTTGTGCTCGCCCTCTTTCTAATTACCACTTCATTAAGTATTTCTCACGCTCCCACTTTTAATTCTCCTCGCCCGACTATTCGTCTTAATCCATGCCTCGGTGCACTCTACCCTTTTCTATCCGCCTTATTCGACTGTTTTTTAGGCTCTCTACTCGCTTTTGTGCTGCACTGCAGTCATGGTTTCCCGTCTGAACGGCAACCACGTGTTTAAATTTTTTCTCTTCTTTTTTCATGTCTCGCTCTCTACGTGGGGATAAAAGCACGCTCCGATGGTTTTATGCAATTATTCAATTTTCTCATCGCGCAGTGCTCAACGACGCAGCCTCCCGATGAAGTACATTCTCGCTCGAGTAAATAATAATGGCGTTGAGCATAATTAATTTTTTACCCTGAGATTTTAAATCCTCGATAAGTTTCAAATTACTGCAGACAAGCCACGCAGAATCTCCACACCCTCCCAAGCTCTCGAAACAGAATCGAATAGTCCTTAATAATAAAAGCGAGTTGAATAACATTCTTTACGTGAGTAGATCGAGCCTGCAAGAAGCCGTCAAGAGAAGATCTCGAGGATTTGAAAGCTAAGAAAAAGCTCGTGACTCCGTTTGATTACGATGTAGGTCATAAGATAAGGCACCACAGCTCGCCTACTCCTCATTCCCGCGCTCGCGGCTCTAAAACCCTCGCAAGTAAATCTCTGCGTCTATTCGAGAAAGCTCGCGAGAACGACAAAAGTCCTTAACTCGATAGCAGCACGGCTTGATTTTCACTTCCAATATTCCAAGTCCAGCTGTCGGTTTAATCTTTCAAACTTATTAATTCTTTCACAAAGTTGTCATTATCGTGAGCTGAAATCGTTGCCTTTGGCGTTGTATAGCTTTATTTGTGACTCTGGCTCCGCCGTTAGTATTAGATACAAGAAATAATCAAACGTAAATTCAATGTTTATAATTATATGGGGCAAAAAGTAAAATCGGTGAGAAAATACGATATTTATTAATGAAAACCTGAGACAGCACTTACCACCAAAAGCAAGCCGGT
Organism: Trichogramma dendrolimi; assembly: GCA_034770305.1. NCBI lineage: Eukaryota > Metazoa > Arthropoda > Insecta > Hymenoptera > Trichogrammatidae > Trichogramma > Trichogramma dendrolimi. The sequence goes on from JAPMIB010000063.1 coordinate 249,339, forward strand.
ATCTTATCACAGAATAGCCGCAACTCTAAAAGTTTAAGAGTGTGAGAGTGTACAAGAAAAGGCATAAGGTCCTCAAGCCTGCTACGCTCAAGCTATGCGGATTTTTGGGATGGTAGAAAATAGTCCTGAAGCCGATGATGAAAATTTGGTGAAGAATGCACAAGGTTTATAGGAAATAATATTTTATTTATAAGTGGATAAATGTGAATGAATTAAGAGTGGCTGCATGTATAACATTGTATATACGAGGACGAGCGAGAAAGCTCACGAAAATATTTTCGAGTGCATTTAAGGAAAGCAAAAAGGAAGATACGCACTGAAGAAATGATAGAAAGCCGAATAGTAAATTCGAATGCATTAGCCAGATCCGTTAATTCGGGCAGTCGGCAGCGTGTAACGTAGCGCGTAAGTTGTATACATAATGCACAAAGTTGCTGTGGGCATACACACATATACACACAGACATAGATCGAAGTACAGTGCAAAAGTAGCTACTGGAGTACTGTATATATACACGGCGGAGTATGTACAAGGCCAGAGCAGGAGCGCAGTGAAATCGATCTTGGTTCGTGCGCGCGCCAGCCGGTGCATTATTCGCGTCCCACCGGACCGAAGTCTAAACAGCCTGCGACTACTCGATTCTCGTCCCTTAAACAAGTCAATCAGCGGCTCTCGGCCTATGTGTATATATATATACGTGTACGCGTATGTATTTGTGCACAGGTCCGAACGTACACACTCACATTGACAGGCACGCACAGAGCAACGGCTGGAAAGGAGCCAATCGAAATCAAAGAGCCTCGATATATATACACTCGTCAGTCGTAGCAAAAGCCGATGTACGTAGCGGCGTATTGGTGGCGCAAGCAGCTTTGACGGACGAAGCACAGCAGCACTGCTGCCTCTCTATAAACACGAGCACACGCACAAGTCCAAGCGCACACATCGATTCTTCGTGCGTGGGTGGATGCGAGCGCGTAATAAATCTTTGCGACGCGCAGGGTATTAAAATTCCTACCTCCTCCGCTCGTGTATCGCTCTCTCTCTCTCTCATCCTACAGCTGCAAGCACTGAAATACATATACGGGTATGTATGTGCGCGACGAGCTCTACCAATTCACATATAAGAAAGATCGTATGTACGCGTACATACGCAAAAAGGGGTTCTGCCTTTTTTTCTCGTTCGTGTTGCGAATGAATGTACAAATTCGTTTCGTCCTCGTGCATTGTTGCTGCGAATACATAGACTGATGTATTTATTTAGGGTTCGCAAGCTCGTCGACAAAAAAATCTCGCTTTGTTCCTTTGTCGCAAAATTTATATTCCATTATTTGATTTCGAGCGACGATTTACAGTGGAATTCCGATAAATTCTACGTCGTTAATAATTCAGCACAGATAATCTTTCAAGTATTCCAAGAAATAAGACTTTATTCTTTTTGCTTTATCATAATTCCATAATCGTATATTTCGGTGAAATTTATCGAATTCAACGCGTCGTTCTCGAGCTTTTCATATTGCTTTTTAACGCTTATACGTATAATATGCGCCTATCGACGTTTTACGATTTCGCCGCGGGAAGTGTCGAACAGTCATTGCGAAAGTCGATGGCGATTCTTATCCATGGACGTGTTTATAGGAGTTTGCAAAGTGGTTGTTCGGTCTCCCATATCAAATAGCAAGTATGAAATGAGATTGTAGGAACTGAAGAAAATGTGACGCAGTATGTGCTCGGGAAAGTGTTTTAAAAAATGTTTGATTAGTTAATTATTTTAAAGATCAAAATACAACTTCTCGTCAAATTTTCATTGACAAACTGATAGAGACAATTTAGAAGAATTGGAAAAAATTAGGTTTTCTCTCATTTTCCATGTTTTACGAACGCTTGGTTGTAAATGGATTAAAAAACACTGTTGCACTCAGATATCATGTCAAAGTTGTACAAACAAAACTCACATATGCTTTAGTTTGGCAGGTATTTTAAAAAAAATTTCTATTTTTCGGAGTTTTTAATATACAGAATTTTCACTTAAAATGCTTAAAATTGAATCAAATATCTTTCTTGCAACGCAAACAAATACTTGGGTTCCAACTTTGAAACAAAACAAATGGAGGACGCAAAGAAATGAGTTTATATGTACCATTCTATATACATACCTATAGGTTATTCGTCATAATTTTTTCATGTCCCCTTGTCCGCAGAACATGCTCGGAGCTATATACGTGAAAACCATCTATAAAAATGTTCGGGTCTTGGGACGCGCGCAACTGCGGCAATATTTGCCGCAAACAACAAAGCGAGCGAGCGAACGCAGCAGCCCTTCTCTGCACCGCCACGCGCCTCGTAATCACGACGATCGTAATCCAATAACCAAGCCATATCTCATTTTGTATATATTTTTCTTTTCTTTTCTCGCGTAACGAGCTCTTTTTTTTTCTCTCTTTCTGTCTCTCTTTCTCTTCAGGCAGCAATTTTTTCTTCTATGCCGTGCGGCATTGGAATTCATCTTGTTTTCTACTTCTTCGCTGCGAGACGTCGTGCGCGCCTTTTCACCATTACGTGCCCGCTCCGTTCTATCGTTGAAACATTGGGGTTTGGTCTCGTTTACAGCTTGTGATTTTAAGACAATACCTATATTATACATGCCATATATATAAGGAGGCGCGAGGCTTATATTACGCATATACATACGTATATTACTGTTTCAAGTGCGCGGGACGCGCTGATACTGCTTGAAATTCCGCAGGCAGGCACTTGTCTCCGCCGCCCTGCTATACTCTGCGAGTCTATAGGTACGTGCGTGAACGTAGTATTATATAGCTATTCGAGTCGAGCACGCAGACTCTCTGCACAAAGTATAGAGCTGGTGTAGTATGAGAGTGAGAGAAAGAGAAAAGCCTCGTGCCACCGATAATGGAGTTATTGTTGTCTTAGGTTTTATCGTTCGGCGCGAGCTTGTGCCTGGCTTTTCAAGTTCAGTTAGATAATGACAACGTTGTGCTGCTTAAACAACACTTACTAGGCAAATATGCGTGAGTTCAATGCCTTACTTATTTTTCCTATGCCAAACTTTGGGTGTATTAAATTTATAAAGGAAAAAAATTGAGGATCAGCCAACCAGGGGATTTTCATTGATAGCTCGGTGACAAGCATGAGAAATAAGTTCAGATTTATGGCTGATTTTTTTTACAATGAACGCAAGCCTAACTGTAGTAAACGAATGCAGATTTTTCATTAATCTACCCTCGGGTGCAACTGACCCGATATTTCTATCTGCCTTCATTGAATTTAAATGCTTTATTAAAAATATCGACTGCACCACTTGTGTTTAATGGAGCAAAATTTACGGTAAATTTCGTTTAGCTCTTCGTACGTGGGGACCATTTTTCACAAAACGTGAATTACATTTATGAATAAACATCGAAATATTCTAATTATATTAACTTCATCCTTATCGTCATGGAGATATTTTTTAAGAGTTACGGGAACGGGACCTTTTTACAATTATGATGCGTAATTGAAAAATATAAAATTTGCAAAGTTTAAATAAACAACAACTCAGAAGGCGCGAAGTATCAAACTTTTTAACGTACCTTATATGCATAAAGCTCGGAATTAGTGAATTAGTGGTTTTACCTAGTTTCTCGGAAAGTTGCTTCATATTGTCCTAAAAGAATCGCCTAGATATTTGATAATGCAAAGAAAAACTTGTATAAAAAGTACAGTTTCGTGCCAACTTTCCCAATAGTCTTTTCTCGAAACTTTAGCGCGAGACTCATTAGATGAAAAAAATGTATTACCTAACAAGTCCTATATTCCTAAAATAAGCAATTTCACTCTATTTGCTTCTAATCATTTTAAGAGTAGAAAAAATTTTAAATACACATTTTTTAGTTCACAAAAGTGGATAAATTTTGACCAAATGGTTAGTTTTCGGTCATTAGGCTGTTATTAATTTCGATTATTTCTACCAAGATTGCTTTGTATGACCTTCCTATTCAGTAAAGATGAACATGTATTTATATGTAATACATATTATTGTAAAACAAAACTCATTTTAATACATTTTATTTTTAAGTAACTAAAGAGAATAAAAATTATTGTGGACTAATTTCTTTATATTATAGAAATGTAAATCAAAATCCACGATTGTAATTTTATAATAATTAAAAGATTATATTATACCCCTCTCCGCATCAACGTAAAACAATTCAGTTTCCAGAATCAGCTTGATGAAACTTGCAACGACAGGAGCAGATCAGTATTATCTAAATTTTTACAGCATCAGTTAATCGATAAGTTACAATCCTATAGAAAAGTTGAAATCCAATTAAAAGATAACAAAGTTTGCAAATCGTTAGTATTTACGCTGTTGCAGATGAAAAAGATGAAAGAATCTATATGTATGAGGTATAACGCTGAAAAGGTGTAAGTATGCGTCCTCGTTTATCAGTTGGATATTCGATTGGAAGATGAAAAGTTTAATCGTGCTTTTATATATTATACCGGAAGATGTCGTCGCTGACCCAGTTAAGCCCATCTTTCTTTTAGTAAACGAACGATGATCAATAAGAAGAGTTATTGAGATGTAAGTGAATTATTAGCAAGTTTTCTGCCATCGATTTCGCTCGAACGTCGAGCTCACATAGTCCCGAGACTTTTCATATTTAATACGATATTGAGCTTATAGCTCTGAGCTATTGTCGGCATCTCGTATTTTCTTTCACAATAGTTTTAGAATATATATATATATTGGGAGCACGAGTTTCAGCTCGTAAAGCTGAGACACATCGAGGCTAAAAGAAATTTGGTGCTCGATAAGACGAAAAGTACCAGCGGCATCGATCGCGCGACATCTACAGCATAAGCTCAGCGCCACCAGCACACACCGGCCGCGTATAAGTACGTGATGCTGCATCATTATTACGACCCCCGTACTTATCACATAACACTCGTCGCAAGCTCAGCACTCGACTCATTTAACAATGTACTCGACTCGCGCGTTCTCGAGTGCATTATATATATCCGCTGCTCTCGCCGTTCTTATATCCATTGAGCTCGACGTATATCGAGCCGTTTGCTTCTCGCACTTTATGTGTACTACAATGCGAGCTTCGGCGCGACGCCATGGCCTCGATAAATCGACGGCGAATTTAACGCAACCTGCGATGGGCGCAAAATCGTGCGAAATTTAATATATAATATAAGCAAGCGCTCGATGGCAGTCGCCCCATTGCCGGGCGGCCTTCATTAACGCGTAATTAATTCGTCGCAGGGAAAGCCGGACGAGATGCAAAGTATACGCACACACACATAGACTTGCTGACGGCCAGGCTCGAGCGCACATATACACATAATGTACTCACACACACACACACATCCATAAATTCTGATGTACGTATCGAGCGAGCGTATGGGGTCTCGAACGTCGCAAACTGCGGCGCGCATCGATCTCGTCTGTGGGGGGCGAGTGAGTTTAAGGCATGGAAGCCGTTCGGGCGCTGCAACAGCGTCGAGCTTTTCTCCTTCGAGTTTACGTTTGACCACACGCTGAGTTGTGCTACTACTGCTGCTGCTGCTGCTGATGCTCCTCCTCCTTCTCCGTCTGTTCGAACGCCGATAAGTCGATTAAGCCTTGCGGTACAGCTAGTGCTTCTTATCCCGCGAGTTTGCTCTCGCGATGATCCATAATGCCACAAGTTGCAGCAGATAATTTTAGCCGGGAATATAACTTTTTAGGCTATATAGTGCCGACAGGATTTAATAATGAGAGATATCGTAGAGCATTATTAAATTAACGAGAATAGCGCTCAGGCTTGATTGACAGAGAGGAAGAGATATTTCGTCGTTTTCATCGAATTCACGTAAAACCCTACAGCATTTATAAAAAATTCGTTTATAGGCTCGCTCGTCGACGAAATATTTTGCAGGGACATACTGAGGGTTTTTTTTCATTTGACATGTCCAAAGCGCGTTGAAATATAATAAGGTGCCATCTGCTATAGGATCGCTACGAGGACGACACGAGTGCAGTTGCGAGTGTACGTGCAGAGTATGGGCTACTACACGCGCGCAAGAGTCAGACGCGAGAAAAAAGATAAAAGTGAAACTGCGCCACGTCGAGTTTCGAAAGTCAACGATAATTCGATACATCCCATTTACACTGGCTCGAATGCGTTCGGTGGCTGTTTCTATCTCTCTCTCTCTCTCTCTTGCTCACTAGCTCCGATGCACGCAGTCACTCGCTCTCTCCCTCTCTCGGAATATAAAAGCCCATGTACGAGCTTGTGTTTTACACGAAGCACACGCATATGCGCACCATGGGCGGCGGGGACGTCGAGAGGTGTTTATTAATCGGTGCGATGACAGCCCGACATTCGCCCTGTGTGCACTATACCCGGCTACGGCAGTATAGTGCTCGGTGTGCGCCGCGATATAGTGCGCGCGTATGTATATATGCGCTGCCTGCGATACGTTACATATATATCTATACTTGCATGGAGATGGCATGCCATATACGTGCATAGGAACGCGTGCAGGGGAAGAGCGGCTAGAGTACTGTGGCGCACAAAGAGAGAAAGAGTATTACGGGCATGGGAGCGTTGCGGCTGCGGCACTGGGAGCGCGGGGGAACGGGTGCCTTTCGCTCGCATCGTCATTTGTTCGATGAGGACCGATGGATATATCGTTTCGATGTTGTATACGCGATCTGTGCAAACTGACGTGTTACGACATAACGATACCGACGCATTTCTGCGAGCGCGCGAAAATAATCATTATCCGCATTCGCCGAAATAACAACGCTTCATATCTCGTCTCTCCTCTTCTTCCTATAATATATACTTCCGACGATCAATTCCAAATAAACGTGTGTGCGAGCATTTATCAATTGAATCGTTTGCGGTTTGCAGTCTTGCTACCTACGGCCGTCTTTAGCAAAGGTCGATGAAATGTCCAACACCTACATTTATCATAATCCAAGCTCTATAATGACAAGATAACAATAACATTATTATTCGATATGCTGCGGATATAATTTATGCATAAGCATGTGCAAAAATAAATGAGAGAAGCTTAAACAAGCGTCGGCGGGAAAATTACGAATGAATTTTTAATAGTCGAATCATATAAAGCCATGCGATAGGAGCTCGTTTTAAAAAGAGCAGCATCTATTATATAGGTATGTATAGCGAGGAGAAAGGAAAGAGAGAGAGAGAGAGAGAGAGAAAGAGACATTAGAGTCAAATGTAATAATAGCTGCCTGCCAATCCTATACTTTTTCTCATTTCCCAGGCCCGGTTCTGCTACTGCGTCTCTCTCTCTCTCTTTCTCTCTCTCACTTGCTCTCTTTAGCCAGAGAAATAGAGAAAAGCCATGTAGATTTATGCAAAATTGTAACCGATATTGTACGATTAATATTCATCGCACAGGCGATTTTCTTCCTATCTCTCATGCTCGTTCCATCGCCGCCGCCGCCGACTCGGCTGTCTATCTCTTTTTCTCTTTCTCGTTGTCCTGCAACTCGTATATTTATACGCGTACATGCTATATAGCACGTAGATACATGTACCTGTTCCACGCGTTTCTTTTCATACACGGGGCATGCATTTTTTTTCCTTCGTGCGTACATGCATCGCACACACGCACCTACACGCATACAGCGAGTACGCTCGTTCTCTCTATCTCTTGTTCTCTCTCTCGCCGACGCGTGAACCTACAGCTATATAGTAGCGGTGTATAGCGGCGCGCAAGCTCGCACAGAGAGAGGTCATTGTCCAGGGTTGGCTTTTTTACGCGCCCGCGTCTGTCTCGCGTTTCAATTTTTTGCCGCAGTGTGCGGTTGTTCTCGCTCGTTTTTCTCATTATTCAAAGACCGTGCGCGCGATGCTAATTGAATGACAATGACGCCTGCGCTCGAGCTCGCACACCGCCGAGCGACTCTCGCCCGCAGTCGTGGCCTGTGTGTGCTCGCTTGCGTTCGTTCGCCGGCTACTTTTGCCCTGATTAGGAGCTTGTTTTAATTAAACTTTTCTGCGAAAATTCGTAAATTTTCCGTCGCCGCCACCGCTGCAAAAATTAATATGTTTTATTGACACGAACCTTGATTATACGTACACTGCCAGTTGTGTGCTCGCGCGAATTAATTTAGGACGTTAGCAAGCCATGGAACGCTGAATATCGACACTCGACAATAGGCCTCAAATTGACGCAACTTTTGCAATTATGACAACAAGCCCCTACGAGGTATATAGTGGCAGCGGACAAATGTATTCAGCTCACGATGTAAAGCTTGTTTTGGCCCGCTGCAAAAAAGTATACAGTGCGCGAGTTGATTAAGCTGCGCGAACGAGTCGATTTATATATATGGTTAAAATTTCTGTTGGCGCTCGATGCGTGCATGTAGAAGCAAAGGAAAACAACAACGAGAGAGGGTCGAGGGCGTTGGCAGAGAGCTCGACGCTCCTGTTTGTACAGGCCGAATCTTGGCTGGTTATAACGGGCTATACGTGAGCTATTTACGCGCATCGAGCAATGAAGCATATTAACTCGTTCCCTCGCTCGCGTGCACCGCGTCCACGGGGCGAGGCTCCGACCCCGCGCGACGTATTCGTACGCGAGATAAATATGCAACGCACGAGGCACGTCGATGATGCCCGGCTCTTCTGGACTTCCGATCGACGCTGCGGCAACGATTATGCCCGCTCCGCCAGGTATACCTATAAACGCACCGCACCGCCTGCGAAAGGAAATGAGAGCGCGTGCCAATGCAGACTGTGCAGAGAGTAGCGCTATATATTGCCTGGCTGGTCCAGGGGAGGGCGAGGGGGCAGCGGCGAATGGCAAGAGGGAACGCGAGAGCTATATGAGCAAACGCGCCGTGTGCGCGTCCTTTGTTGTCGCGGAGAGGCAGAGTGTACGCCATATAGCTTCGAGCACGCTCAAATTGCATCCAAGTAAATTCAATTTCGCATTCGTTCGACCTAGAGAAAACTCAATTTTATAAACGCAGCGGGTATATGCAAGCTCGTGTATATATATACACCCACACAAGATATAAACATTTTGCTGCACACCGAAAGAGTAGTCTTTCGATCGTTGTGATATGCTTGCTGCTGCGACTACTGCATATTGCAGCACGCTCGACGCGCGCCAGAACAGGTAAATTGCACGAATGAACAAAGGCTCGAATGGGCGAATTGGCCGTGGCTTGTTTTGCCATGATGAGCGAGAGAAGTAAAAGAATAAAAAAAAGCAACAACAACAAAAACAGCCCGAGAGCAGAACAGATTTATAACCTTTTCAATGCGCGGACGTTATAACGGATTGTTGCTTTGCTCAAATGACTTTATTGCGCCCGCGTAAAGAGATTTTTTTCTAGTTCGATAAATTTTACAATGCTCGGCCATGCCCGGCCTGACGCTACTGCTATTTTCTTTGAACTTTCAGTTGATTTATACATATATATACAGCACATGCCCACCACTGGCAGACATACACATAACAAAGCATGATAACTATTTCCAGGTTTATGCTGCGAAAAGGGCTAGTATTGCTGAGTTGAGCGGAAAACAGCGATCGATCCTAGATTAAGCGAAATGTTTGCGAACCATGTAGCTCTTGACTCGGCAATGCGAACGGACATTTACGAAACACAATTTCACGAGGCTTAGGTTTTATTTTGGAAAAAATGAGTGCTAAGCGAGCGCAGCTTCATAAATTATTTACAATCCAGCAAATCTCAGTGGCTCTCTCTTTCTCTCCCTTCGCGTACGAATTTACGCAAACGTAATCCTTCGTCGCTGAATGCACTGTATGACGTTCCCGCGCGCAACAAAATTGGAACACGCTGAAACTGTAATGCGACACTGTGAAATTATAATTTTGGATGTATATATTGTGCTTCACGTGATACGCACCTGATACATTTTAAACTTGAGCTTAGCGTATTGAAACACATCAACGATGCTTTTATCTTTAGCTTGCAACTCTATTTTGTAATTGTTGTAAAATGGGTGGCTTATTTGCGATCTGATTCAAGCGATGAATTATTCAAAATAGATCGATGAAACATGAACAGAAAATGTGAGTTTAATTGAGCTTTGTTTGATTTTTGTTACAGGTACGTTTTCAACTCTGAAGGTTTTTTCGTACATATTTTCGATTGGCCACTTGCTTCATCTGGCAAGTATTAAAATATCAAATGAATAATTTTGAGCTGAAACAAGAATCCACCATTCACTTTCCTCAGTGCGTATTTACGCACTTCAAGGTGCGCATCGACGCCCACAAAATGTAAGGATGAGTATTCTCCTTGTGCGCGAGAAAACCGCAATTAAGTTACAGCAAGTAGTATAAAAATGGCGACTTGTACGTTCACTTCAATTAACTTAGATGCAAGCCTTATAAATACGTCAAGATAGGCTCCACAAGTTGCTCGCTTTGTGCGCTTATCTTTCCCCATTCAACCGCTACTTATAACTGTACGCACAAAGACAACTATATATATTATATTATACATAGCTTTTATAAGTATACGTACGACACGAACATAGTATAACGTGACCATATAATATTATACATGAGGCAAGTATTACAAGTTATGGGCGCTCACGCAGATCCGCCCGGTGTACGTTCGCCGTTGGTTCGCGCACCCCAGCGACAAGCTCGAGACGTATCCAAGATTAAACTGCCAAGCCGCGTCGACGAAATCCGACGTAGTTTGAGCTTTATGGCTCTAATCAAACAACTTGACGACGATGACGGGCTACTATCGCGATCGTCGATGACCTCTGAACCACAACCCGTCGAGTATTCGTATATAGGGTGCGGCAAAAGTATGTATATACCTGGAAATTTCGCGGAAAAAAATCAAAAACCTTATACTCAACGTTATTTTCGATGAGAAATCCAATGGTGACCTTGAATTTGACCTTGAACATAACCTATACACTAAAGTGAGCCAAAAATCAATTTTTAATAAGGTGATCTCCATTTTTTATAGTAGATTTGAAAAGAGTGGGAAATTTTACTTGAAATTATGTATTTGGTTTTTTTCAAGGTCATTTTAAGGACGCTACAGACTAAAATAAAACTCCTATTTAACCTAAAATCAAGCTGAAGAAAGGGTTTTTTTACCCCCAAAATGACCTTGAAAAAAAAAACAAAATACTTATTTCCACGTAAAATTGTTTGTTCTTTTCAAATCTGCAATAAAAAATGGGGGTCACCAATGGAAAATCGATTTTTGGGTTGCTAGAACTTGCAGGTTATGTTCAAGGTCAAATGCAAGAACACCGTTGAATTCCTTGTCAAAAAATACTGTAAGTATGAGGTTTTTGATTTTTTTTCACTTAATTCCGCGAAATTTCCAGGTGCATCCATACTTTTGCCGCACCCTGTATATGTGTGTGCAACCCGACTATACTACTCCATGGCACTAATTTTCCTTAAACTGGTTCTATCTCATATTCGAATATTTCAAGCCTCCCAATCTTATCTATAAAATGAGAACAGATCGAATACGAATTGAGAATTTATGTCATCGATAAAACAAACGGTATTTAAAATAAATGATCATAAAATTAATGCTTTCCACTGTCAGATGCAGTTCTTAATATTGTACGTTTACGGAATTTAATGCTAGTTCAAGTTTTTTTTTGTCCGCAAGTTCATATGAGCCACTCATTTTCACGAACTTGCAGGTGTAAGCCACGTACTTAAAGTTTATAATTAACCCCGGCAGATTAGTTGTACCTTTTGTTGTATATTTTTTACAGCAGTTCTCTGTGCTCGCTTGAAACTAATCTGAAACGCCGTGTACGGCGAATGAAACGCAAAGAGTTTTTGCGGCGAGATATACTCTCTTTCTTTTCTGTTCTTTTTTTTCTAAAATGGTTTCGTCTGTGCTATAGAGTAAATGGCAGCGATTATCTCATCGACCCCAGTTCTTGAGGGTGCTTATTAATATCCGTGTCCTAGATTGGAACCACGCGTGAAATTCTTACACTTTCAGGGGAATAGTTAATACAATAATTCATGTACTGTTGCAATATTTGATAAATAAAGTGCATTTAAAAACATCGGATTTCAGGTTATTTGCTTCGAGTAATCATGACTGTACCTCGATTTCACCAATTTGTAAACACTTGCTTATTGCAGGAATTTATCTCTTCACTAGCGTCCGGACGCAATACTTGTATTATAGCACCACCTTGGTGTAATACTTTCCCCTCTACCGTCGACTGGCCATACGCAGTTATTGCTGCTATACATGGCGGAACTCGCGGGTAGTTAAAACTGCACCGAAATAGCAATGAAAATATCATTCATGCAGACACACAATTATCTTACACACGAAACCCATACCAACATCGCTCGTGAGCGCGACAAATCACTTGGAGATCAGTACTTTCAAAAAAATTGGTCGTTTGAAGTGGAGCTCCCTATGAAAAATTCTGAAAAAATACACACATATTCTTTGACGAATTCTGAAACTATTTTGTTTCAGTATTTTTTGTTGAAAAAGCTGCCTTTTCTGTTAGAAAATCGCGAAGATTAAAAATAATATGTTAAATGTATGAGTGCTGATCCCTGGCAAGCTAGAGAACTAGTTTTTTCGCATAACTCAATATAATTACCCTTACGATATTGTAAAACGGTGTACGCACACCACATTCATGTGCATGCATTTGTTCGTGCATTAGATGCGTGCATAAACGATGTTCAATTTTGCCGTTATACATGCAGGTGCGCGTGGACATGCCACCATAGCTGTCACACGACTATATCCTCGGCAAGGGGTCTACATCTCTCCCTCCTTATTCATAATATGATATCTGCTGTAACGCGCAGCGCTCGCTTTACCTACCGTGCGCCACAGTCTGGGGGACCAGAGCTCATTGTCATACAAATTCAGAGGACGGAAATTACAATTGGCAGGCTTGGGAGCCGGTGTTCGATACAAATTGCACTGCTTTCCTCTCCTGCGCCGCTGTGGCGCGAAGCTTTATCACTTGGCATGATTAAAGCTCAAGCCTAGGATACAGCGTTGCATCTGGTCGACAGAGCTGGTCGATAATATATACGTATAGATGGAGTACACCGCGGGAATATTACGCGCATGGAATATCGATTCCCCCAGTTGCATGGCTCTCTCTCTCCTCTCTCTTTCTCTATCCTTTTTTCTCCCTCTCGCTGACAGGCTGACTTTTTTCATTTACGTTCGGCCAGATCTTTGTCATCGATTCGACCTTTTGCGAGAAAAAGTTTCACTCCTGAATATTTAGATAATGGGATCGGTATTTTCCAGGCCGAAGTGATTGATCTCCGCATCACTGCTGCTGTACGTCCAAGCATTTGTGTGTCAGATACCGAGTGTGAGGCCTAGTTTCCTCGGCCCGATGTGTTCCGCAAATATGAAGTTTGGGAAAGCAAAAATGATGAAAAAATACGGAGCACCGAGTTGATGAATCTGTTTTGCCTCAAATTTAAAAGCCAGAGAGGGATGTTAATTATTCAATAAATCATGTCGTTTACCGCTTGTCAAAGCTTTAAATAACACGCTCTGAAATTCACATATTCCACGGCGGGTCAATGCCGGTGGCTTCACTGCCGATGTACCGTTATGCTGGTATGAAAAAAAATCTCATTGAAAATTAAATGTTTGCCCTTTTTTTCGTTTCTCAAAATGCAAAAAAAATTCAAAGAGAGCTTACGTCGAATTAACGACTACAACAGTCACCCATTTCCAAAGGACCCTTTTGATGCTCGGTGGACGGGTGACGAACGCGAATCCAACAGTCTTCATTAAAACTATTGCGAGCTTTCATCCTGTAGATATGTTATGCAAGTATAAATGAATCCCGCAATAAAAAAAAAAAACATATCGCACACCTTTCAGAAGCAGTCGTGTCGTTGCAGCGCTACCCTATGGGCCGTGTCATTGCACGAGCGCATAAAATCTTCATTCCCCTTGTGCACCAGCTTTACACATGATTCGTTGCCTTTGACGTCGACGCGCAGTCAACCCCGCAGCTCTTCTTCTTCTTTACTTATTCCATATGCGCTTCTCTATTCATCCTTTAACATTTATACATGTAACGTGTCGGGGCGCGCGCACTTAAGTGATTACGAAAGAAAAAAATAGGATATGTCGTGCAGATGTGCGTACGTATACAAGCGAGCTGTATGGGTCTCGAATAATCGGATTGCAAGACCTCGTGCACGCGCGTGTGTGACAGAGTATGGGAGACACTGCCGGAGAGCGCAGATGAAATATTGAGCCGCTCGACGCGAAAAGCTTGCGTAAACTATCTTGCAGCTTGTACGTGCACCGACGCACTCGTCTATTCATTTTATTCCGAAGGGACGACGGTAGACATTTTTTAATTGGCTTGATAATTGATTAAAACATCATGGATCAAAACAATTACAAAATTTTACCGGCTTAACATTAAACTAAATGATTCAAATTTTTTCACCCTTGGGTTGAAAATCGATTGTTAAATATCTTCCGTGGATCATTAAAAAGATATTTGCTGGTACGATTGAACTAAGGTGCAGTAGAGTATATTCAAAAAGCGTCAGTGGCGGGAAGAGTAGACTAGTAGAGATCCTTAAACCGCGGGAAGCAAAACTGCATCGTCTCTCCGATATGATCTTTGCGTCGAATCAGCATCACTCGCGGCGGGTGGTTGCGCGCGCGCGTGGAGAGGAAAATTTAATTTCCAAACTCGAGCACACGTATAAAAGGCCGCTTGCTACCCCGGCCGCCGTTACTACTTGCGCCGCGCGCAGCGCCACACTTAAGTAATTGAGTTATTGTAGTTGGCTGCACTCTTGTACTTTGCCGCTTGCAAGTAAGTTGGAGGAAGGAGCGAAAGGGAGAGAGAGACTCGAGTTAAAAAGAGCGGAAACGTGCCTGCAAGCGTAAGCATACGACTGCCAATCTCTCGAGCTCTCGTAACTCGCGCGCATGAGCCGAGCTGTATACCTATGTTATGTATAGCTAAACATCCTGCACGACAAGGAGGTGCAAAATCCCTGACTGCGAAAAGCTCGAGGTTTTTAACCGCAGAGACTTGGACTTTTAAATTGACGCGATTGAAAGTATAAAGCGGCTACTGCAAATCGATGCTCAGACATCGATGCGTCATGTAGATACAAGTGCAATGTTAAATGATGAACGAAATTCATCGGATCCAGAATGTCAATTTCGGACGTGGATATAATTCCTTCGTAGATGTCTTTTGGATTAAACAACCACGACTAAAATTCTTTTTGAATTATATCAATATGACCGGTAAAAGCCTCGTTACACGTCGTATTTCCCAGAATCATTAGTCCATTAATCGCTCATAATCTTCTAATAAAAATGTACCTGTCGTGTAAGCTTCGCGGAGAGGAGCCAACAGCACGGAAAAGTTCACGGTGCTCTTGGTGTATGATTGATACCAAAGCACGAAGCTTCTACTCGGCTACGAGAAGAGCTCATCGTGCGAACGATTAATTGAGCGAGTAAAAAAGAAGGAAAAGAAGAAGGAAGCTACCGAGTAGTCGTATTTCATCCGCAGTAATCCGCCCGTCGCCTTACCGAAGGAAAAAAAATACGATGTGGCACTATACAAATCTCTCGTCTTGCGCACGATCAATTTTCTTCGTCTCCCACTGCTAGTACAAATCCAAATCGTATAAAAACCCCAGGTAAAAGGGTATCCGTTAGTCATTACGGAAATTGAAAAAAAAATCGGTTTTTCCGAGGTATTTGAATTAGAACGAAAAACATGGCGCAACAGCTGCAAGCAAACCATACTGCCGCAACGATTTCACAACGCAACTCAATTATAATTGCTCGAGCTTGCAAACATATTGTTTTCTCACGTGCCGGAAAACATCGAGCCACGCGCGCCATATATGTACAGCACATCCTGAGTAACACGTGCCCCCTGAACTCTATATTATATCTATGAAGCTTAATTTGATGCAAAATATCCGCAGTCGTAACCCTAGGTGAGCTGCCGCATAAAACAAGAAGCGAGTTGAGTTGAGCTAGCAAAGCTGGACCCTCCAGGGACACGACGCACGTATACGTCGACGACCAAGTCAGCCAGCGGCAGCGGCAGCAGCAGTACATGCAAGGCGTGAGCGAGAGACGCAATTGTTGTAGGCAAAAAAGCAGCTTGAGAGAGAAAGAGAGGGACGAGAGACCATACTGCATCGACCACGGCGAGCTGTAAATTCCTGCGAGTATACGCGCACTATATATACTTCTGGATAAGAGTAGTAGCAGCTGTGCTGTTGCTGTTGCTGCTGCTACTGCTGCTGCTGCTGCTGCTGCTGCTGCTGCTGCTGCTGTTGCCACGCCAAAGTGAACGTAAAAAAAAGAAGAGTAGTAGATAGCAACGCTAGGAGCATCTGCCGCCGCGTCTTCGCCACCTTACGTATTCCTCACGAGTGGTTGACTTTAATAATGCAGACAACAGCCACGAGAGGTAGAGAACAAGTGCAAGACCGAGAGAGAAAGACGTGTATATTTAAGGGGGTGAGTAAGTAATGACTTGCGGAATGTCCTGACGCGCCTGTGGGTTGCTCACTTTTGCTGCTGCAGCTGTATAAAAGACTACACGCGCTGTACATTTTTGGAATGAGTTTTCTCTCTCTTTCTCTCCCTCCATCTGTCTTTCTCCTCGTAGGCATGCAGTAAAGGACGAGAATGCTGAGGACCGACTCCAGTGGTCATTGCCGATTTCATGGGGGATTCCTGAGACGGGGTGATTCGAGAAAATGCCTGTAATTGGGATCCAAGCCCCTTCAGCTCTGTTTATTCATCGATCGTCTTCAAACGACTGTGGCTGTTACTTCGACGCCAAAAAATTTAATGATTAAAGCTAGTTTCGATTTTTCCTTCCATATCTGTTTCCATTAATCGCATAAGGTCGTATGAGTGCGGAACATTTCATTGCTCTCTTGTAATGAAAAAATGAATTTCTCATGACTTTTATGCTGTTACCTTCGGCTGCATTCAACGAGTAAAAAGAGTTATGTCTCGTACGCACTGCTAGGCAAAAAGAGAAGGAGAAGGAAATAGAGGGAGAGAAAAAGAAGAAAAAACAACGTTCCTTTTTTTATTGCACAGCAAAAATGGACAAATTCCATCTTGCGGGAAAATATTTCCTTTTCATTTTTTTTGCCGTCACGAGTCCTTACCCGGCGTTCTACATCGTCCTCCTTTTCCTCGAATATTATTCCACAAAGCTATACGAAGCTCGCGTTTATGCGCGTCAACATTTTCCTCGCGAAGCTATGCTGTGCTATTCATATTATCGAGCAATCCATGATAAAAAATTCAACGATATATGCGCAAAAAAATTTTGATAATATTTTAAATAAAAAATTGGACCAATACCCGTTCTTTTGTAATAAAATTATCGATTCGCGGTCGTTCAGATTCACTCACTTGCTCTCACTCTTTCTTTAAAATATTTTCATGCTTTTTATTTTGCGCTCTAGCCATTTTTACGACTTTCGTGTTAATCAACTTCCAGTATTACTTTGGTATATTACGTTTCCTAGCGCAATTCGCGTTTGAATTCCACGGTTTATTAAAAAATAAGTGGTTGCACAGCGACGCGGAGAAGAAAAATTCATATACACTCAAATTTTTTAAGGGAAAGAAAGAGAAAATAAAGTAGGAAATCTTCGCTCTTAATCATAAAGCTCACGCGTGGAAACAGTAGAATCTTATGAAATATTCTGCATCTAAAAGGCGAAGTATACGCTATGCTGTACCACTTGCGCTTGCTGTCTTGTACATATTTTGTGACAAACTAGGCTCAGACACAAAAAGCTCAACTTCACTCTGTCTTATTTTAAGAAACACATTCAAGTCATAATCTTTTTAATTATTTTGGAGGTCCTATCGTTAATTAAATTCATCTCGCAATTAAAAGCTCACGAAAATCAATATAAATGAAAAAGCAACGAAACTCAAGGAATAAAATAAGATAACTTCATTAGTCTTGCTGAAGTCTATTTAAAAAGATATCAAATATAATTAATTTCAAACCTCGTCATATAGTCCATATTGTGGAACATTCATAGAGATTGAAGGCTGGATATTGCGGCAAAGTTGCTAAATATATATACTACTTATTAAGAGCTCGGTGTTGATTATTCAGGGGATACTTAGGAGCCGATTAAATTATACTTCTTTTATATCACTAGTGATATGAGGCGCGCTCGCGCGCGCCAACTAATCAAGTGAAAAAGAAAAATATGAAATTGAAATAACTGATGACTTACAAATATAAACATTTTAGCAAACGCCACATTTGTGGAATCTTTGCCTTCTGTATCAGGACCAAAAAAATTTTATCAGTTCTTGGGGACTTGAACGGTCCAAAAAAAGCTATAGGTAAATGCATTTCAAGGCTCTAATCAAACAAGTGCGGACGGGTCAAACATAAGTCCATTAGGGTCTTTTTCCGCACCCACCTAAGTCGAAATGTGGAAATTGGTGTCCAACATGAGTTGCGCCTAAATTGACTCAGTTTCATTTGTATGCCAATGGTATAAAATATCTATGTACCGTGGAATGTAGTACTTACAAGTGAGTTTAGCTGTGAAAATAGTGACGGTTCCTATGATACTCGTCGTTCCTATGTCGCATGTGCTCGTCCTGATAACTCCTTTCAGAGCTTAGACGGTGCTAAAGAATTTTGCTTCCTTTTACTGATAATTTATGAGTCATTTTAAGAATTTTTATGATTCTAAAACTAAATTAACTCCATCCGGTACTTTATTTCATCGCCGAACAGTAAAAAATATAAATGCTTCTGTTTGATCTACATGATTCAAATATAAATTATGCGTGCCAAGCGCATCATCTTCGCTCTACTTCCTCTCAGTATTCGCAAAGACATTCGGCGTTTGTCGAATATCCGCGTCGGTGCAGGTATAACAATATGCGCGCAGACGTCTGATAGTACACAAGGCAAGGCGGGCGCGCTAATGTTTCACGAGTATATATTATATATATATATATAGCGCAGCTCAGTTCCTCCTCGTCTTATCCTTGAGTTGGCTCTAGACATCTATAAAACACCAAGCGCAACGTCATAAAATATGAACAAACTAGTCTCGGGTAAACATATATACACATATTTTTCTCGTTGCCTCGGAGCCACCTCTAGCTCGAACTTGCACGACTCGCCTGCCTTGGCAACTCTCGCTCCATTTGCTCAACTTGATCTAAATGAATAAACGATACGTAGCTGGCTGCTCGCGTGCGCACGCGTAAAGCTCGGAGCTTGCAGCAAAAAGCTCGCGAGCTGCTGTCTTCACGCTGCCGTGAGCTTGCACAATGATAGTCATATAGCCGCTGCTGATGCTGTTGTTATTGCTACTGCTACAACGCGTAACATTATACGCATGCATACGTAGATCGAGGCTCGACTGGCGTGTGAGAAAATCTCGTATAAATTATCTATTCTCGCAAGCAAGTACAAAGGACCATAGCTCAGAGGCTCTGACGCGTGCGAAGAGGCAGCACTAATCGATGCGGGACG
This sequence comes from Trichogramma dendrolimi, assembly GCA_034770305.1. Taxonomy (NCBI): domain Eukaryota; kingdom Metazoa; phylum Arthropoda; class Insecta; order Hymenoptera; family Trichogrammatidae; genus Trichogramma; species Trichogramma dendrolimi. The sequence continues at coordinate 268,904 of JAPMIB010000063.1, forward strand.
CAACGTGGTAGTATTATATTGTATACATATACTCTGAAAACACATACACACCCACATACACACACACACACATAGATGGCGTGCGGAAGGCTTTTAGTGTAAACAAGTATAAGCGAGGCGAGTGAGCGAGCTGAGGGTTACGCAAGCGCGTGTAATCTTGTCGTGCAATAGCGCGTCGCCGTCTATAAGTAACGCAGCGCGCTAACGTATAATAGCCATCGAAGCGAGTTATACTTTCTCGCTGGTCGTTTAGGCGAACTCGCCGGGAGTAAATATGTAGATTTTCCGGCCATACGCGTGCTGAAAAGTGAGAGAAGAAGAGAGAGAGAGAGAGAGAGAGAGAGAGAGAGGCATTTACAGCGTGCGAAAGGGCTGCAAATTAATTCGCTTTTCGCTTTTCGCTCGCACACTCGACAGATTGCCCGTGAATAATTTCATTCGCGCGTATGGTTTTCTAGCTCAGTAGATGTTTATACGTAATTTCGTTAAGCGCACGTTCGCAACTACTGTTGCGCTGCCGCCGTTGCATGGGTCAGGGCAGTTCCAGGCAACGCGCGCGTATGCAGTTAATGTAATATGGTATACACATGGAGTCATGCAAGCTCGAAGCTACAGCTCGCTCGCGCAGCCATGGCTGCAAGTTTAGCCTGTCGAGCTTGCGAAACTTGGAATTGAAGCAAAGTCGAGCAGGAAAGGAATTCGTGTTATTATATGGCACGAAGTTGAGATTATTTTTTTTCTCCCTCCTCTTTCAGACACTGCTCACGGCGGAAGAGAGAGAGAGAGAGAGAGAGAGAGAGAGAGAGAGAGAGAGAGAGAGAGACGCAGAAAAGAGACACCACCTGAGCGGCTGAGGAGACTATTTTTTTCTTTCTTCAAAGCACACAGGTGGGAATTGCATGGAGATATTCCTTGCGTGCGAGTATGTATCTCGTGCCGCCGTATAAACTCGCACACACGCTCGCGCGTATCGCTTTTTATAGCCCCTACGCGCTTACGAGGCCGGAAGTTTTTTCTTGCCACTGTGCGTAACATCGGATGCTTTTAGGGCAGCCAGGACAAGGGCGCGATTCCGTCTTCTTTTTCTTCGTCTTTATCGCTCGTTATCGCTTCGAGATTTCTTGAGAACAAAAAAACTCGCAGAAAATTACCGCGTGCTTACCGTTGGATCGTTTTGAATATAAATTTCAGTGATTTGTCAAGTAAGTTATATTTATATTATATTGTGTGTGAGTATATGATAGTTCGTGACGCGCATATGTAAATGAGACTCGCGAGAGGGGCTTATAATATATTATATCCTTTCGCCAGAGGCTCATTGGAGTTTAATTTGCAAAGGTACAAAGTATTACAAGTATAAAGAGAAGTCGCCGCCGTAGTCGTCCTCGTTGTCGTCGTCGTTACCGTACAGTTCGGGAGAAAATTTACATAATACGTTTGGTATAAGTATATGTACGGCACAGAGTAAGGAAAGCACAGCCAAGAGAGCGAGAGAGAAAGAGAGAAGTTCGAGACTCACGTAAACCTCGTACGATAGTAGAAGTAGTGGCAGCAGTAGCAGCAGCAGAAGCAGCAGTAGTGAAAACTTATTAGTCAAGAACTTAACTTTGAAAAGCCATTCTGATACGACTTTGCGAGCGGCGCGTATCGTTATATAGGGCTCGCGCGCGGGCGCACACGCACACGCTCGCACGACATATGCCTCCTGGCGACAGCGATTTACAAGCAGTGATTTTACTGAAATGAGCTACGCCATGCCTACACTGTGCTTTCCGCATCTTTCCCGGCGCGTGTGCGTATGCCTGTTTATGACTTGAACTTTGGCTTCAAAAGTAACGTCTATTATTTCAGCATCGCAAGCTCGAGAAACGAAGCTCGCGACGAGCGTAGACACAAATGTGTATTGCGACTTTCCAAATAATAAATATAAAACAATTTACATTGTAAAGTCTTGCGATCGTTATTTTCCTTGGTGACAAAAGTACCAGCGGAAATAATTTCATTCCCAATCTAAGGATGTACGAGTACATGATATTTAAGTTTTACTTGACTCAAAACCGACTCGACTGGGTTCGAGTCGAGTTTTAATCGGGTCAGAAAAATTTGAATACCCGAATGTTTTCAGCCAACCGACTTTTTTCGAGTACTAGCGTTTTTCAAGTATTTGAACTGTTCCAATTGTGCTATAGAATCATTTTGTTTCAATATTTATATTTTTGAAGGATATATCAATGACTTCAATCTCAAGGTCTCTTTGGTGGTAGGAATGAATACACAATTTGAGAACTTATTTTAAATGATCGTGTGTTTATCGATAGAAAAATCGAAACTGTGTGTTTTTTTAGTATATTTTTTTGAAGTGATATGGAAAATATATAACATAAAAATAACTTTAGACGTGAAAAAATACTCAAATATGCTTATCGCAATCACGAGCATTCTTCAAAATTCGTAAAGTTCTCGAACAATCCATACGTGGCAAATAATTTCCAAATTGTCTGAGTGTCACTTTGGCCCAATCTGTATTCTCTTTGCTCGAATGGTTCGACAATGATCATAGCTCCAGAAGCTAGTCTCAATTTAAAATGATGCCTGCTTTGAAATGGCACCGATCTCAATCTCGTGGCAAAGTCACTCTCAGTTGGGATAACGAAGTTATTAAACAATACTTAAACAAACAATACTTAAACAAACATAAACAATACTTTTTATATCCTGGAAATAAATCGTGAAACTACAAAATTTAACGGCGTACACGTACACGTTCACGAGCAGCGAATATCTATATAATTGTATAATCATTGTTGTTTAGTCCGCTAAAGTCCGTTGCTAGTCACTAATATTTTGTTGACCAAATATTTATTCAAAAAATTTTGTTGTTAACGAAGTTATCATGGATCTCAAGATTATTCTTACACTTTTAGGAATTTTGACTTCACACATTCAGTAATTATAAAATCAATATTTTTTCTATCAAATAAACAATAAAATAACTTTTATCATCAACAGTGCAGTCCCAAATCGTATGAAATTACTCATCGATACTGATGCAGGTAGCGATGATGCAGTAGCACTCATGTTAGCTCTTAAAGCTTCTGACATGGTAGATGTGGTAGCCATTACTTGTACTTACGGTAATGCTTTAGAGAAAAATGTCGAAGAAAATGTTTTAAAGATTTTGACAGTAGCTGGTAGAAATGATGTGAGTAATGAAAAAAAGTTTAGAAAGATAGTTTTTAATGACTAAAAATACTTCAGGTGCCAGTCTATAGTGGGTCAAAAAAACCTCTGAAATTGCCTTATCAACCCACACATTTTTTTGGAAAAGATGGTATGGGTGATATCAAATTTAATAAAAAAATAACTGCTAAAGTCGATCGTTCAATGACAGCTCCAGAAGCCATATCTCATTATGCCAAACTTTATCCAAGTATAACATCGTTTCGAGTTTTATTTATTAGTCGTAATTTTATTTAAATGCAACGTTTTTTTCAAGAACAACTGAACATTGTGTTGCTCGGACCGCTGACTAATGTTGCGAAGGCGGTGCAATTGGATACGCAGTTAGCCAAAAATGTGCAAAAATTTTGGAGCATGGGTGCCTGTCCATTAGGCAATGGAGCACCGACCCCTGATTTTAATTACGGATTAGATCCTGAAAGTGTACACTTATTTTTCAAAAATATAAAAGATGTGCCAATAACGGTTTTCCCAGGATGCACAAGAAGAAAACATAAAATCGCTATGGTATGCTTGATAGATTATTTTTAGAGTTTTATCTTTTTTAAAATATAAAACATATTTTAATCAGGCCTGGAGAGCGCATGTGCTCGGTTCAAAAACAAAGTCCGAAGTAATTGATTTTTTGAACAAAGTTGAACGTATACCTCTTAAAACTGGACATGGTGAGTGGATACCAGACGACGCTCTAGCACTATCTTCTGCGATTTGGCCGCAAAAGATCATAACGGAAAAAAAGAACGTAGAAATTGTTCCAATTCATGGAGGTATCCATAAAGGATATGTAATGTTGAAGAAAGTATCGAGAAACAAAAATGTTGAAATTGTTGAAAATTACAACCATATATCTTTTCTATCGAAATTACTCAAGTATTTGAAATGAGAATGATTAATGATTTCATTATAGTCAATGCTCAATTAAATGACTCAATAATCATGTAAGAAAATTATAAATAGATTAATATGATGAATTTCCAAAAATCGTTTAAAAATTACGTTTTTACAAGGAAATTTTTTAAATTTTCTTTATCTAAGCCCACTTTTATCATACACTTTAAACGTCTGTACATTTTTAATTTCAAAAAATCGCACATCGATCTACAACATGGCGTTTGAAATTTAAGGGATAATTATTTTTTCGTCGAAAGTTTGAGCATTCAAAAAAAATCATGTACCCGAAAAGTTGAGTACTTGACTCAGACTCAAAAATAAACTCGACTCAATCGAGATTAACTAATTTAACTTATTGCTTACCCCTATTCGAAATTGTGGCGAATTCAATGCCGCGATACGATCCGTATGATTTGACAAATGGTTGCTATTTACCTGGGAAAATGGCATGTTTATGTTTGGTAAAGGGCTCTCGAATCGCAAGCTTACGTCGTATACTCGAAGCTGCATAATCCACGTACCGAAGCTAGCTTCCTCATCGCGAGAGAAACTACGCGCAACAATAGATTTGATAAGTTTCACATTCCATTCGCGTTCGTGCAGCACATGCGGAAAGCAGTGTATTCTGCATACGCACGCCCGACACATATAGCCTCACAAAACGTCTGAATGGCTCTTAATAGCTGATTTAGGCCGACTACATGTGCGCGCTTGCATACACAATAGATTTCAGAGATATACTATATACTTCAACAACGAGTCGACGTTATGCCGCGAGAGCTCGACTGTACGAGTGCAATAGCAGCAGTAGCAGCAGCGATTGTTCACAGACCCTCGGTATAAAGCATCAAAAATACTTGCCGACGCGGATATTCATTGCGACTATGCGTATAGTAGTAATAGCAGCAGTGGTAGGGTTAAATTTTGATTAGCTAACTATTCCATTATTCGGGAATATTTCGTCGGGAAAGCCATCCGACTACTCGATGCGGCTTGTCGGGCGGGGGCTAGGGAACAACTTCCAAGCCTCGTGCTTATAGCTGAGCTAAACAATGTCTGGCGTAGCTATATTATAGGCTCTAGACTCGCGTTGTTCCACTCTCCGCTGCACAGCTTTGTACTGGGGCGGCCAGTGCGTTACATGTCTCGCTGCCACCATAATACAGCCGGCGTCGTATCCGCTGCACAGACGCATACACGGCATCTCTTTCCGTCAGCTGCAGTATAGCATATCCTCCGCGCGCATATCCGACCAACCAGATTTTCATCTTATCTGCATATGAAACGACCTGTCCGTCCGTCGAGCCACGAGCGGCATCGCATGAGCCCCTTATCGAGCCGCGGCCTGAACGTGTGCGATACGCCGCGCGCATCGCAGAGATCCTCGCACGCGGAGAGCGGCAAAAATTATTCTTCCCGTCGCATTTTCCCATTCTGCGAAACGCGCTTGAACATATCTCGTTGCTTCTTCATCACAATATACCGACGATATAGTTCGAACTAACGCGCGTGAAAATTCAATCCGGAGCCGGGAACAAGGGAGGCCTTTTCACGTTTTAGCTTCAGGGTGCACTCGCGTTACGTCGGATCGTGCATACATTGAAAAATTCTGGCTGACACTCGAGCTCGTCTGCGCGATTTATACTTGTAAATCAAAAGACACGCTATAGGAGCTTTACGAGACTCCATGCAATTGCATTAAGGCACGGAATATTGATATGTATAGGTGGTGCACGCGGCAAAACGTGAGTCACGCGCGTTTATCGCTCGCTCAAGTCGAGCTTACCACCGTATTCGAAAACATTTTCATGTATTTGCTGTACAAATATAAAAATGTCGAACGGTGAAAATTGCCAGGCTTCAAATCTTTCGCTCGCGTTTATCGCGGCGCACGCACGCACGTGCGCGCATTGCAGCGGCTGCTCTTTTTGGCCTAGTTCGAGGCACATGCAGTACAGCGTGCGTATGTCAATCCCACTGTCAGTAGTACACTCCCGGTTTTCTGCACAGAATTGCAGGGCACATATATATATATATTAATAATACGTCTCGATGCTGCTTTTTATCTCTAGCTCTCTCTCATTTTTTTATTTTCAAGCATGCAAGTTTCACGCTGCTCCGCGCGTTTTAAATTAAATTTGCCTCGGTTGCTCACGCGCGTGCTTTCGCTCTCTCTCTCTCTCCTCGGTTATTACCGCCCGCGCACTCTCTTGTAAATGTACGTTACCGCGTGCGCGGCTGGCTGGATATACGCCGCACTCACGCAACTATCTCTCGCTCGCCCTCGGCCGCTTGCGGGCTTGCTCTTTCGTGGAAGGGAGAAAAGGGTTTTGGTGGGCTCGTAGCTAGTTTGGTTCATATACTACCCAGTCGTGTGCATGGCTTGGTTACACCTACCTACGGCACAGAGTACATATCCTTTCACTGACGAGAATTACTACACTCGAGAGCTCAATTGCTGCTACTATACACGCGTATGTATGTAAGCATTATATGTACGGCGCCGACTGCGATCCTGTATGTATGTGTGTGCATTGCCACGCGTGTTTCATTCTATTTATATCTGCATGTACAATTAGGCTATAGAACGAGTGGGGAAAGGATTATGGCTCGTGCTCGCGGGAAAGCTTCCCTGTTGGCGGCAAATTGCTTTGGGAGCAAAAAGTGTTACTTTCGGATTAGAAACGGACCGAATTAGCTGTTATAGTTGAGAATGAGAAGAAAAGGAGGGTAAAAAGGACGATCGAACAAAAAACAAGCCAGTAGCAGCAGCAAAAAAAGTTTCCCATCTCTTTTCCAGTCGAAAACTCGGAACGGACAATTTCGTCCAAAGAATAAACCGTCCCGATTCGATTATCTCTGGAGGGGGCGAACTCGGTCGCTCGAGCGAAGAATCACTCGGAGCGATTTGATATCAGCGCGTTGCCAAGCCATGAATACAATTAAACGCCACGATTATTAATTCAGCAGCTCGGCAAAAAGCACACGTTTGCCTTTTCATTCCCCTCGGAGCGCACGCGTCCTCGTCTCCGAACAAACTAGCGCGACGCAGCTATCCTTGGAAAACAACCCTCTTGTATAGTCTTATAACCAAGTGGGTTTGAAAATAATAAAATGGAAAAAAGAGCTAGTGTATTATTATAAGCTTGCGGATCGTGACGTACGTAGCAGGATGTACTTGGTGTGCGAGCACTAGAAAAAGCTCGGGGCTTGCTTATTCAAGCGCGAGGACGGCTGCTGCTGCTTCGTCGAGAATGTAAGCGCGATCACGCGCGTGCACATTAGCATAAGACCAAGAAGAGAGTGGAAGAGAGCTTGCCAGCGCACATACACACACACACATACGTACACACGACCGTCGCTCGAAATTAGCACTTCCGCATTTATTTACCCCTCTCGAGCCACGGCTAGAGAGTCTCGAAGAGCTGCCGAGACGTTGCCATACGTGCTTCAAGCTGGATTTGCTTCAAACCGCACGAGTATAACAGCAGCAGAGGCAGCTATATCGCGGTATATGTACCGGCTTATACATACACACGTACATGGCGCGATTCTCGATTCAACTGCGTGAAAAAGGGTTAAAAACAAAGTGCACCACGACGTAGTTTTCGGCGAGCTTTTTCACTTTTTTAACGTTTCGACGGCAGGAAGTGGGGGTGGATGAGGCGAAAGGCTTTCTTTTATTGCCCTTTGAGGGACGATAAAGAGGAAGAGAAAAAGAGAGGCACAGCGAGCGAGTGTTTGCGCGCGACGATTGCTATTGTTTTAGTTGTCCTGTATATAGTGAACTACCGTTGCTTCTCACTGCATAGCTATCACTGTAGCATGTTGGCTTTTACTATATATACGCGAACCGTCAGCTGCCTTTTTCGAGCTTTTTTCGATGGGTTACGCGCACTAGATACAGTCCTGTGCGCGAACATACACTCGACGAAAGAAACTCAGAGAGAATAAATGCATGCGGGGCAAACGGGTGAGAAGCTGCGGGCCGTATGTGTGTATACACGTGACGGGGTAAATATTTTTCGCGGGGATCCCAGATCCTGCTTACGATTGTATTTTCCAGCAAACGTCGAGTCTTATTTCTAATTTGACGGAGAAAAAATAAGTCCAAAATGTACAACACTGGGCTATAATATTGGGGATCTAGCGCTACATATTTTAAACTACTATAATTTGACTTAGATGTTTCATCTTTTTTCATTCATTGTATCAGAAGCTCGCGGCAGATCCACACTCGAAAAAAGGAGCTACGGGTTGAATGAACAAAAAAAGCGAAGAAAAACATCAAGGAAGAAAAAGTGAAAAAATTGAGCAAACATGCGCAACGACATTACTCTAGGCCAAACAATCCAACTTTTGCTCTCCCACTCGTCGAGCCATTCAATTATGGCACTCGGAGAGAGCTCCAAAAAGCTCCGATCCTCCATCTGCGCGAGCTTCCCTTTTGCCGAGCTAGGGCTAGGGCTGTATACATATATATACGTCCAGCCGCAAGGCAAGCACAAGCAAACATTTCATTTCATTCGGTCTTCCTTCCTCTCGCTCTTCTCGTCGCTGCCTCGAGGCAAAACAGTCACTCGCTCTCGCTCTCTCCACGCACCCACCGGAATTTCACGTGATGAAGCTTTGCCCCTTTTCCCTCTCTCTTTCTCTCTGTCTCTAAGATTATACTCTCTCCGCGACTTTTATGCAGTCACTACTACCACCAGCAACACTGGCATACCTGCTAATCGTTCTAATTTTATTGTTCGCGGCTTACTAGGCGAAGTATATACAGTCTATTGTTTTTCGCGCAGAGTAAAAGTTTGACCAGCTGCTTTCTTCGCATCTTTGAGTTTCTTAAAATGCTGACCAAACTAGTAGAAGAAGCCTTGCTGCGCTCCGTGGATGAAGAATTATTCAGGGGAATAACGTTTGTCGGCTTTCTCAGCAACGCAGTGGGTAAGCGAAAAAGGAGAAAGCTGCTCAAAGCTTTCTCTCGCTAATGTCGTATAACTCGGATGAATAAGGCATGCTCAAAAGTTCGCGACTATCAAGAGAGCCGGAGGAGGTTCGTCTCGACCACAGCCGAGATTTTCGAGTGCACTGACCCAGACTTTTTCTTTTTTTACTTCTTTTTTGCTTCCTCGACCGACGATATTCTTTCCAGATTACGCTCTCTAAGTGCTATTTTTGAAGGATGTGCCGTGCGCCGAATTTCGAATGATAATGTCGAGAATCAGCGCGATTTGAAATTCACGCCTGACGTATATATGTGCGGGCATGTATATTTGGTAATCTTCTTACGCGATCGAAGTTCCGAACAAAACATATACAGCGGCCCGGGCAAAATATTCACAACTTCTAAATCCTGTAGTTGCAGCCAAGCTAATCTTTCATCTTTAATTTTGCTAAAAGCTTAGCCGTTTTTCATTCTATATCGGAATCCTCTTTACAACTATTAAAACTTTCTCAGCTCGAGGCCGCGCGTTTATATACCTGGGATTCATTCGCGACTCACGAGAGCCGCCCGTACTGCTCTCTCCCTCTCGGCTATCTCAATGTCTTTGTTTTTCTTCAATCTTATCGGATTTCTATTGATGCCAGCTTCGGCCTCTCCCTGTTCCAAAAACACATACTTTTTAATCTCGCTGTGTCAATTCTACGCGCCAGTCTGTATGAGAGCAAAAGATAATTGCGCGAGGCACAATTTGCCTGCAGCGCGGCCAGCGTTATACAGGCGAATTGAAAACGCTCGCGTCATGAAAAGCGAGTGAAAAGCGTCGGGCGCTGTTAAAAATTCATTGGCGCATCAATGCTTTGAGTACATATAATTACGCGAATTCGAATGGAAATGAAATTAACGATGGAAAGATTAAAACTCGCTTTATCCTCGAGCGGCATGCTTCATCCTGCAGCGTGGCACTGACGCGCGTCAACGCTTGTTTCCAAGCGCGAGATCTTCTTCAATATGTATGTGTAATGCACGTATATTTACACACGCCGGATGTAAAGTCTTGCGAGCTTTTCAACATTAAAAATGCAATTTTAATTAGCTTTGCGTGTAGCTAGTGGCGCGCACGCACCATAGCGACGCGTGCGCGCGTAACGCACAGTGACAGCTCCCGCGGCCCGGCTCGTCAAAGCTAATCCAGCTCGCGAAGCTCGCTCTGGTTTTTTAGCCACGTACACAAGCGCGAAACCTCTGAGTGCCGTGATACATCCATAAAATAGCTCGACGCGCCCGCGCTGAGCAGCACTGCGCACACACATTGTATATTATACATCTATAGAGCAGCGAGGCAGTCTCGAGTTAGTAGCTGGAAGTAGCAGTAATAGCGGAGCCTTTGTGAATTATCGCGAGCGAGTTTCGGCTCGCCTAATCCGGGACGCAAAAAGCTCCAGCCCATGCTCGTCTCTCTAGGCTTGGGTATCCGCAAGGCACATAGCAGCGTAGTGGTGCTCCCCTGCTTCCCGCGCCTTCGACCTCCTCCCTCGCTGCCCGAGAGCTCGTACGCGCAAAAAGCTCGTAAAATCTGCAGTGAAACAGGCGCGCTTGATCGAATAAATGAAGGATTATAAAGCAGATACTTGGTGCGGAGGCCTCGGAAGGTTGGCTTCATAACTGAGCAGCTTTTACCATTTGTTGTATACTTGTATGAGTCCAAGGCCTGGGAAGATTTTCGATTTGTTTGACTGAATTTATGAGGAGTTGAACGAGCTTAGCGCATCAAATTAAAAGTCGAAAATCGTTGTCATTATAGCTCCTTTGCGTCATCACGATGTAGCTAAAAAACTGAATAATGATCCAACCATTGCAAACACTCGCATAACCTACATAGATATCTGCATAGACTTCTGTAACTCAACGGTTATTATGTAGAGATGGCGCTATCGTACCAATTATTGAAAGTAATTTGAGTGTATGTAAAATTACTAGTTACGAAGAAAAGAGAAAATATATGACTTTGACAAAAATTCATTGTTGCAGGGCTAAACTTGCTCACTTTCCTCGCGAGCAAAAAAAACGAATTCGCCTTTTGAATGAAAAAAATAGGTCAGTTGCTGCTTGCTAGATAGCACATCTGCAATAACTTGTTGTATGGCATGGAGTCTTATGGATTAGGTTCAGTTCACCAGCAGAATTTCCACCATGTATAATGTATATATATATATAGCAAGGCGAAGACCAAACAGAATTCATCCGATGGATGGCTATAAATACGTGAAACTGAAGCTTGCGGCATTGAAGCAGTGCAGACTCTGCACTATAAACAGCATGCGACATAAAAAGACCGATTCACACACATGCGCTCATAGGTTGGTACATGCAGTAGTGCATTGTGTATAGTTGAGTTGCGCCCTGACGGCAGCAAAGTGTGGTAGTGTGTGCTCGCACACGTCCAACAAGAGCGTGACTGTAGTGTACAGTCAGTGTATGCGTGTGTGCACGAGCTTGCAGTATGTATGTATAGCTGCTCTCTGTACGCTCAAGCTCGGCGCTAATCACACTTAACCCGTTTCTACGTAAGCTCGTCCATGCTGTCTGACTCGCAGATAATATATATATATATATATATATATATATATGTACACAAGTAAGGTGTGCGCGCGCACTGCGCATATGCACGCACCGACAAACTTCGTATGGTGCTGCTGCGCTAGTGCGGCTCGATGTGTGCCGCTACATGTAGGTGGAGTGCGCAGGCGAGTCGAGGCGTTGTTTAAAAATTCAACTACGCGTCTAGTAATGGCGTCGATGCTATTCTGCGAAGCGGCGTACGGCAGCTTGCAGAATAAAGCCAGAGAGAAAGGCAAAAAACGTAATTAACGCCGACCCGTACACGTATGATGAAAATGTTGTTTTCAGCTTGCGTCGCCGTTGCTGCTGAATGTACACGTAATTATCAATTCAAGACTCACTTGACGCGTCGACGTTCATTTATATACTATACGCTTACGCTGCTCTCTTTCTGTATAGCTTTCGCGCGTATCCTACCCTTTGCGAGACGCCGCGCGTAGGCTATGGCGACGTTTATCGCGAACTCGTTCTCGCTCCTGCACGCCCGAGTACAAAATAAATAAGCGCGGGAGAGCGTAAAATTATCTCGAAAACGACGCTGCGAAACATACATTATATCTCGACGTCGCATCCCGGAAACTTTGCGTGCGCGCGAGCATGGCAATTCCTCGTCGCGAGCATGCAAGAAAACCGACGGCCGAGAACCACGCAGTAGGAGAGAGAAGCTGAAAAACTTTTATGCGCGCGAGGAAAAAGGGGCAAAACGGAGAGAGAAGCTTGTGTTCTGCGGTGGCGGCGAAACAAAGTGAGCACGTGAGTATACCCGCGGGTCCGCAACAAGCGCGCGGGCATTATGTGCGTACACGTACGTGCGAGGGCGACGACAAAATTTATATTAAAAAAGTTTTGCGCCCAATTGCAAGTTCGATTCGTTCGCTTGCTCGCTCGTATTAACCAGAGAGGCATTATATAACCCATGCCGATGGATAAATTCATCTGCCTACGCAATTTCGAGTAAAACTACACGAACGCACGCTTGATCATGATCGACACGATTTCCATCAGCTCCGCTCGACATCGATATGCAGCAGTAACGCTCAGCACCTATATATAGCCCTTATCCTCGATACCCAAAGTAATGTAGTAGTGACATGCTTCACCTTGAAAAGTAATCTTAAATAAAAGCAAATGCTTTTCAATTAGGCAATTTCCTTTCATAAAAATGCCCCTTGAACAGCTACACGACTCGTGTATACACTTTATATATAATAATAATGCAGCCCAGCAACAGGCAACGATGCTCGATTTCTTCTTGGCTCTCGAGCTATACGTGAAGGAGCCTTCCTCCCTGCCCCCTTTGCTTCTCCTCGCTTCTCTTTTCGCTCGAGCTTTTATAGCTTATGCGGACGTAAAGTGTAAGCCATAAACATGCGAGACTACTACCGGTATATTGCGGTGAAAAAAAGAGTAGAGCCAAAGGGCCCAATAACGTACATTCGCACTATTATAATGCGAAAGCGTGCAAGCTCGTTAAAATTCCACTCAACGATTAAATAGTTTACGAGTGAAATTACTCCATCGCAATAGTGGCTCATCGAGGGTAGCACAAAAAGAAACGACGGATATACTCTCACCTAATACAAACTGCGACAGTGGCAGCTTTAATTTGAGCTTGAATTTCAGATTTGACTATTACGACTATTTCTTTGTGCCCGGCTGCCCTCGAAGCGCAGCGTCATGCGATAGAACGCGTATATTTGCTTTTGCTTGCAGCCGAATACGTGTACGCTTACCGACTGTTTTACGCGTAAGCAGAGACAATCTTTTTTATCTGATTTTTTTGTCGGTACAGGTACGAGAGTACAAAAATATATAAAAAATTGCGCGATGCAGTTGACGAAACATCTTTTATGTGACCCGCAGATCAAAGCGATCTGTTTTTCTATTTGTGTTCTTCTCAATTACAAAAAGATCAGAAAATCTCGTGGCATCAAAACACAAAAGTCCATTCAATCTTTTTTTTTCTTGAAAGCTCATGTACTTTTTCGAGCGATAGTATAGAAAAAAGTTTTACTCGTCGTAAATCTTATATGGCTGTATTCGAAAAAATAGCTCATTTTCTGGGAGTATCCCCGACGTTATACTCATAAAACCCGAAGAGAAAACAAACTCGCACTCCATCGATTTCAAAAGATCCATAACGCCGCGTATACACTATGAATGTATAAAACACAAGCGCGAGTACCTGGCCGCATGCTGTATACTGCTCTTGCGTACGAGCAAAAAACGTAAAAATTGCCAACTACAAACAATAGAACACGTATATACTGGCTTTTTTCACTTTTTTCAGGTTTTTTTTTCATTTTATTTCGCTGTTCGCGTTGCGAGCAAAGTTGTTAAAAGCAAGCTATGTCAAAATTAACAATACTACAAGGAGTACAACAAAGAGAAAAAGAGATGAACATATATGAACACAGCAGTGTATAGTGACTAGCGAGCGAGCTTCACGGCAAAATTCATGCATCAAGATTTTACGAAGGCCTTTTTTCATTTTTGACTCATCCCTTTCTTATTGCTCTTATGTATAATATGCAGCAACTATGACCGATTCCCCACGAAATTGAATCATCCAATCGAAATGTTCTTTTAACGTGATAAATAGTGTTTGATATCATACATATCCAAAATTTTTATCAGAATGGGACCGTTTATCACCCATTTTCAGGGTTCCAACATTTCTACTTTTCTGAAAATCATATTAAAATGCTTTTTTACTGGAAATTCTCTAAAATCTATTTTTCGATATTTTTCGATATTTTGTCTTTTAGGCGTTTTCTTTTCGTTCTTTGATATTTTCAAATTTTTTCTGGCTGTTATACTAAAAAGCCCTTTTAAATATTAGAAGAGATTGATTCACATTATGAAAGCTTTGTGACTTTTTTTATCAAATTTAAACAGATTTTGATGTTTATATTAGTATTTATCATTTTAAGCTACTAAGGTGATTAAACTCTTAGTTTTTTTTGAAAAGTTAGAAGTTTTAACAAAATTTGGGTCATGTATGACATTGAAAACAATAAGTTTTTCATGGCAGCAGAAAAAAAAAATTCTCGAACCTGTTCCATTCAGCAGAGAATTGGCCATAAAGCATAGTATATGATAGATAGATGTAGACACAAATCAGGGTAGTTTATAATCAATGTTGTATTTGCGGTAGTCTTGAATCCGGTGGCCGCGCCCGGGATATTGTATACGCTATGTACGTATATAGTTGTGCAGTATATGTGTGCATGGTTGTATTATATATCTATTCCAGCCAAAGCTGAGCTCGACCGATCCCTGAGAGTTAGCTCGTATAACTTCCTGCTTTTACAGCTACATCTCGTTCTCTTTATACGCCCGTTTTATCCGAACTGTACGCTGTATTTCGAGATTTAAAATGAAAAAATATTAAAAATACAAGTAAAATATTCTTTATTTTTTTGAGAAATTCAAACTCGCGAGAGAGCGACTTCAAAATGTTGAACATACTCGTTCAAGTAATTGTGTCGCTATATATTACTGTATGAAAATACTTTTTACGATATTTTAAGATTATGATGTTTTATAAGTTTCTACGACTGCTCGTAAAAGTATGACGTACGATTTTAACTACAATTAAAAAGTTGTTTGCATGCGTATAATAGATGTCGCTGCAAATGTTATTTCGATTGTTGTTGATAAAATAATTCCAATTTCTAACGCAGACCCTTCAACTAGCTAACTCGAATAACTTTTGAGTTTATTTCGTTGTTGCGAGGTTAATAAGCAAAGCATAAGCTTTGCCAATAACGCAAACGTATTGTCAACCTGCACAAGACTTCTTCATTTATCATAGTTATAGGGTAATCAAATTATAAGACTTGAAAACTTTTCTTTCTCTCCCTCTTTCTCACCTAATGTAATAGTAATTAATGCAAGCTATTTAAACGAACCTGAAATAATACAAAAATAAATGCACTATATTCAATTTATCTCAGTAGCTCTCTTGACCATATAGCATAATTTACTTGCACATTACAACACAATTTAATGATATATTATTTCTCTTGGATCCTATGAATCGATAGACTATCAAACGAATCAACTTTTTATGTCGACTTTTCCACCTTCCGTACATAGAACTCTTTGACTTGCTCTTCGTTTTTTCCACATTTGTTTCTTTTTCTTGCTTCTCTCTCCTGCGTATGGGATACATTTTTTATATCTTCCTCGACTGACATGGCGACTAACTTTCTACATCTTTAATAAACGCCCAGAACCATTCGACGCGTTATATACATAGACATAGTGACTGGCATACTTGATGATACGTCGAAACTTTATTAGGATGAAACTCCAGGTTGTATTATATATAAGCTCACACTTACGCGTGTGCCCTCCCCAGCAGTAGCAGCAGCAGCATTAATTGGATGATGAACCAAAAATAACTTTCGACCCCGCGTGCAGTGAAAAGAGAGAACGAGTTTAATGAGCAAGACTCGACGGTGACTAGGAAAAACTTTTTCCCTACCCTACACTTTTTACCAACATCGACGCGTAGCTATCTATGTATTTCTCTCTCTGCCCTTACGTTCGAGGCGTTTTTTCCTCGTTTATGCTTGGAAGATAGACTAGCTTTAAACGTATTAATATTTGAATGGGCGTTTGTGCATGTTTCATGAACTCGCAAAGATCGTAATAAAGTAGCACGGAATTCTTATTCAGCCGAGTCGCATAATAGAGACTCTTTGTATTATAATTAAGTTTGAGCTGTCATTCAAGATTACTTTTTTTTTCTAGAAGAAGATAAAATCCCGTTTTAAATCGTTTTTTGATGCAAATAAAAATGTATTGAAGTCGAATATTGTAATGCGAATTCATATCTCAAACGTGCTGAGCCCGAGTATTAGCATTTATATTATGCGTGCGTTTGAATTCGTAAGACAAACGCGTGAATTGTATAAACATCTAGTATGAAGATATGAAACGTCGAAGCTATTCAGGAAACAAAAAAGATAATCGATTCTAGTGCGGCTAATCTGATTTCACGGAACAATGGATAAGCTTTTTTTCGAGCTTTATGAAAAGTTTATGAAGCTCGACTATATATGAGCGAAAGCTTTATGAAAGTTATCAAACAAAATGTTTCACCTTAGTTTGCTGCTTCGCAGCGTTGCTTCTATTGCGGAACGTCAAAGCCGCTTAAAAAAGCAAGAAAAATAACGATGCTCGGGCCGAGCTGACAGCGCTTCACAATTCGAGACATTCTCGCGCGCGAGCCGAATCTTTTTCTCCGTGCGGCATTATACGCGTGTCAGTCAATTTTCACGGGACTAAACAAAGCCTTCGTTTCACACGTGCGCATTCATGCGGCACTTTTTGGTTAAATTAACTCCTTTTTTCTCTATGGTACAAACGAGGAACGGCCATGGGGACTTTTATCACAGAAATATCGAGGCAGTCGAGTATGAAACAAAAAACAGAACTTTAATAAATGTCTATATGAGTGCATTTATTTGCTGTACGCTTAAAAAAATTGTTTTCTAATGCCCGAGGCTGTGAAGGAGTAAACAAATAATCGGCACAGAGAATGTAAATAGGCCTTATCCAAGTGGTTAGCAAAGCCTTCAAAAATTCGTCGTTGGTAAACACAGTGCGACAGGACCCCTCATCACCCGATGAGCGATTTGAGCAGGACTTGTCCGCTTTTACTCTTCAATCTATTAATTGAATAATTTTTGCGCATACATACGTTTATTTGCTATCACTTTGACAACCCTATATTCATTCCGGCATTGTGAAAGTTTAACCAACAGTCATTTGTTATAATCTAAATATTGACTTTTCGAACAACAAGTTAAAGTTACACGATACGCGTTGGATGAGGTCAGTAGAAAATCTTTTTATTTTGGTAAACTTAATCATAACGATTGATTATTTTGGTTAATAAATACATGTATTATATCTGACATCAATAATGGTATCACAGTAATTGGCAAATGGAAATTATTACGTGAAATTGAAAAATTGCTCAAATTCTCTTGCTAGTTAAAGAGAAGCTACCAACTTTATATCCATTCCGAATTCCTGAGATATCATGTCTTCTCCAGCAACTATACGAAAGTACTGAAAAGCTAAGAAAAATATCGACAATTCCATCGAAGCTTTTCCACTTAGAAAATAAGAAAGGGCAAAAGTACCATTAATTACCACTCACCTCACGGTTCGAAAGAACGATTAGTTTTCTTCACCAAACGTATAGCCTTTATCCCAAACATTTTTCATCCCCTTGCAATCGACAACCTTGCGGCGTGTAAATAAACCGATCTAAATGACCAACGCCTGTTAAGCCAAATGCGCCAATAGTACTTCTACAAACCAGTATTTTCAATCCTCCGTATTCTGCACTCGTATAAAGAAAAATTGCGTATCGAGAATTGAAGCATGCAGTCGTCTTTCTTGTGCCGTCAGCCAAACGTAAGTAAATAAAATTCAGACCAGTTTTCATTTTTCTGCCTCGCGTTTTATTAAAAAAGCTTTCATTCTCGGGTACCGTGTATATATAAGTATGTTGGGGTGTGTACTCACCTCTTTTTTTTTCATCTTCTCAAGTCAAAAGTATATACATCACCGGCATACGGGGGGTTAGACGCGCAGCACAGGAGCAAAAGCAATGCCTTAATAGGATTGGAATATTTAGCGACGCGATGCTCGCAGGGCTTTCGGTCCTGTGCGTTCGAGTATTCCAACGTGTACAGCGGATATAGTATAGAGATAGGCTCACTCGCGCGCACTTTGAACATTTTTCCGATTTAATTGAATGCTTGGCAAACAAGGGTCCGCGCGCGACCCTCCCTCCGGAACTCTATGTCTGTTGCGTAGTATCATTTTGCTTCCTCATAGAGGAAGCTTTGTGACGGACCGATTTTCGACTTTCACAACTAATAATCGTAGAGTACTTTTACATATATTCTTAAACTAGATCGAATTGCTGACACATGTCTGTATGTGTGTGTGTGTGTGTGTGTGTGTGTGTGTGTGTGTGTGTGTGTGTGTGTGTGTGTGTGTGCGTGTGTTGGGATGTGCGCAGTGATATCTCGATGACGGTAGCTCGTATCGTTACTGTAGATGTCTCATTTTATTCGTTTTGATGTAAGGAAGAAGCCAAAACATCATTTTTAGTTTTGCGTTAAGTATTTAAAAAGTTATGAGGGATTTTCGAGAAAAAAATTTTTTTTTTCATGTTTTTTTTTAGTTTTGTCATATTTGTTCTAAAACAAACTGGTTTTTTCTAATAAAAGTAATACTTTTTTTAAGAAAGAGCTTTTAACATTTGATTTGAGATAAAAAGTGTAAAGATTCACCGTAAATTTGAAAAGTTACGTTTTGAAAATGAAATTTGGTTTTTATGATTTTTTCTTTTTTCTTAGTTTTGTGTTGTTTCGTGTTCAAAATGTATGATGTGTCAAAACATTGTTTATGGATGGAGTAAGGATGAAGCCAGAAAATTTGATTTAGCGATAAACGAAAAAAAAATTTTTTTTTTCAATTTTTAAAAAATTTTTTTTTTGGGAAAAATTTTTTTTTTTTCGTATCGTTTGGTTGAGAAATAATTTATGATTGAAACTGTTTTTCGAACAAATTAGAAAAGATGATATTAAATATTTCCAATAGTATATTACTGCCCTAGGCCGCGAAAAACAGAAAAGTCCCAGAGTACGTGTAATTAGTGTCCGAGGCGAAGCCGAGGGCGATAAACACGTGCTCTGGGGCTCTCTTTTTTTGCGGCATAGGTCTGTATACTATTTTTCATACACAGTGGCCCGAAAATCTCTCTTCCCGCTTTGCGCAGCGGCAGGAAAGTAGTCACTGTCGGGCCGCTGGTATAAAAATTATTTTTTTTTTTTTGATGGAACTACCTTAATTGTTACGTCATCGTGAAAAAATTCGATAAAAATTATATATCAAAGAATAGAAAAACGTTGGCAATTGATTCCACAAACAGAAATAATTTATGATTTAAACTGTTTTGTGAACAAATTAGAAAAGATGATATTAATATTTCCAAATTATTTTCAAGTTAAAAAAAAAGTATGAGGAAGCTACTTGCCAATACATTGGCAGCGGTTTTTTTCATTTTTAATTATTATTTAAGAAAGTTTCTACTGCAATGAAGAACTTCGGTACGCACTACCATCTGCTTATTAAGCATTACTGCGAAATGGGGAATGTTAATTTTGTAATATCTAGAAAAAATTCCTATTAGCTTTACACGTAAACATTATCTTTAAGACATGAAATGATTATCAGTTGTAGCTTTCTTTGATGTATCAATACATTAAAAAGCCGTCCATAAAATAATACAAACAACTTTAAGATCATATCCGAGAAATTTTATTACGCTCTAGAACAAAGCTTTCAACTCACCACGTAAGATTAAAAATATATTGTTATCAATTTTACGACTAAAAATTTTTTCCGTGTATTGTTGAGAGGAAAAAGGAAAATAAAAGAACAAAACAATAAATCTTACTTTATATCAACGCGATGGTGCTCTATGCGGGTTTTTACGAGCCCAAGTCATAAAAGTTCTGCACTGAAGCATATAAATAAGGCAAAAGGAAAATTAACCTAACGGAAAAATCCCATTAAAAAATATTCAAAGTATATCAAACTTTAAATCAATAGATGCTTTTGATAATATAGTTATTTCTGAATTTCATAAAATGATGATTAATGGCAAAAATAGAAAAATGCGTGGTTTCATTAAGAAAGGAGTAAACTTATGAATTTTCCAACCAAAAAGCATACAAGATGAATAAATAAAAGATGTGGAAAAAAGAAGTTGTTTTTCACACCCTAGCGTACATAGCATATGCAAGTGCATGTCAGCTTCTATGTCGGTTTGATCTCCTTAGGCGAATTTTAAATGCATTTCTTACACGGGTGCTCCACAGTGCGAATACAGATATACATAGATTTTTTTCTTATTCAAGTCTTAGATATATAAAATCGAGTCTTTTCTGCAGCGAGCGTAAACATTGACATTTCTCTCTCGTGCGCATTATACATATATATACGTGAGTTTTTCTTTTCTATTTTCGCATCTGTGTACGCGCTCTGGAGTTTTTTCATCTTAAGGATCAGAAAAGAAAACAAAGTCACGAGCTCGTGTGTGAATATTTTTATTTCCCTTTTTTATCTTTCAACAGCTGTGGGTTAGTTTTCCACCTTGTCGATAATCTGTTATCCGATACCTTAAACACGAAGAAAAAAATGTCACCGTGTCAACAACATTTAATTTTTTTTTTAATAGAAACATTATTTTTTCAGCTTTATTCTATATATAAAGACACATTTATGAAATATACTCATAATTGATACATCGAATCCTAATTCAAAATAATATTAATATTTTCCAGGTAAGCAGTGGCAATTCTTTATGACAATAAACTTATATTGGAGTTGGACGTCACACACTTTATTATCAAAGGTCAGATAAACATACATGTGGAAATTCGATAGTATGATCATCAATTTCTATCCCTAATGGCGTGCTCATCATAAAATACTAACAAACAAATGCTCAAGATCACACGGTTCGTATAGATGATTTCCGATGCAAATTCACTTTATCATCGTCATTATACTTTCATAGGCGAATTCGGACGTGTAAAAGCCTACTCGGAAGGAACTTGTAAACCTATCCGAAAAACATTTTCCCCACTCCTCTTTCATCGTACCGTGTATAGATATACGCTTTTAGCCTCTCTCTATAGGTGCAAAGGCCGTCTACCTATAGCTGACGAGGCACTCTTTTGCATCCATTCTCCTCATTTTCTGCTATGTCTCTTTTATACACGCCAACACGTGCGCATCGGCACGTATATACATACATCCGAGTCATGGCGCTTTTTCCTTTGCGATGGCCCTTTTTTAGTCGTCCGCCCCCATAGCTTGCGTATCCCTGCTTGCGTATTATATACAACAAGTCTGCATGAGGGAATATATATATAGCTGTAAAAAATTATTTACCATATTCGGCTGTAATTCAAGACCCTGTTTGCGCCTCGTTCTCTTTCTCCTCTTTCAGAGTCGCTTTACGCGTACCCCTGCACCGACTGGATAAGTGCGTAGTGACTTTCGGCTTTACGCTATCGCTAGCTTTTCCCTTACTCGCGACTACTCTCAGGGAGAGCGAAAAGTGGAGCTTTTTTCTCGCTACGCACCATCACGGCCACTTCTTGATCGTGCCTCATATTAATTGCTCCCGGCCGCTCGAGCTATACATCGCGGCGTTGCACACGATACAGCCTGCGAGCTTTGTCGCGCGTGCCTTGGATTTTTTTCTCGCGCCATCGTTTGCATTTTCACTTTTCCTCGAGCACGCAGTGATACAGGTACTCTCTCGCTTTTCCGTTTCATGTTTTCTTTCTTGTTTTTTTCGCTTTTTTCTCTCCTCTCTCGAAGCGCGAGCACAACCCTTTTCTCTCGGAGCAGCGACCGTCACTACACTCGCTCTAGCTCTCTCTCGGGCTCTTGTGACTTTGACGCCGGTCGTTGTTTATAACGTCGCAAGTGCAGCCCAAGTAGACATTCTCTCTTTCTCTCTCGCTCGCCAGCAGCTTGGCTCATGCTTTTGATGTTACGCGAGAACTCGTCGCCACCGCGCCTTTCTTCTCTACAGTATCATGTTGAATTTTTATTTAATTTTGTTTTTAACTTTACTTCGTATCAAGAGGAGTAAGAGATGAGTTATTTTGCTCTCGTTGAGAAAAAATTTTCTTTTTAGTCGGCAGCTGCTTTTCCAGGTGCGGTCATGCGTGCACTTTGGTATACTTTCTGTAAGCAGCTCGCGCGCTCCTCGATAATGCTAACAAAATTGAAAATTAAAACTACGCGAAGCATCTTTAAAACGTGAAAAAAACGATATTGCGCTCGCAAGCTTCTAGCATAGTCAGCTGCAACACACAACTTGAACCCCTTTACTCAGATTCTCGTTGAAGAAAGAAAGAATTTGCCGCAGCCGATACCTTTATAAGAATGTGGCATTTTCGACACAATATCTTACAAAGCTGCGGCAGAAGCAGCGAAACTTTCACGTAAATCGGAAAGTGACGAGCGCAGAACATTTTTTTGGAAGAATGCCATACACACACACACAATAGGCATCTCAGGCGTCGATCAAACAAAAGAGAGCCAAGAGCTGAGCCGTCTATAAAGAGTAAAGTCACATCGAGCGTACTGCGCGCGACAATATCGTACTCGTATCTCTCGGTGCCGACGGCACGCCTATATATAGCTCCAAGCAGCCGGGCAGAGTTGATAAAAATGGGGATCGATTTTTGTCTATTATTTTGAAGAAATAAAAAATGCTTCAAATAAGTACACCCTTCGAGCTTGAGGGTTATAATCATCCTTAAGTTAAATTTATCGTACAGTTTTTCACCCGCCTATTAAACCATCCTTATGTTGATTAGTATCAGAGTCATAAGGAAGAAACGTTTATGCTGCCACGAATTATGAAGCGAAATAATACCGTCACAACGAAGGGGAGTTATTTGATTCCAGATAACAAATGTATATTTTGTGGAAATGCGATGGAAAGACGAAAGATATCTTCTGCGAGCACAAAAGCGCGTGAGATGGTATTATGAGTCATGAAGCATTTACATTGAGCCTTATTGGCTATATTTGCAGATGAAACACAAATAATTCAAATATTTTTTAAATAATCTGAGGCCAGAAAAATGACGCTTTTGCCGATGAAACTTCTATGCGGATTTCACAGGGGTAAAGAGTAAACTGAGATTAAAGAAACAAACGAGAATAATCTACTGTTTAAAAGATATATGCTTTGATTTGATGGAACTTGTGACTGCGTATGAAACGGCAACTTGATGCTCCTGTAACGGGTTTTCTGTAATTACACGGAAAAATATAATATTATTACATAAACCCTCAAGACATCTTTGAATGAACCCTCTTTGTTATGATTTTGTATGTATTCGTATTCGTATTTTTGTATGTATAATAACTCCTTGTTTTGATGTATTATAAGTGTAAAGTATTCATCACTGATCTTGATTTTTCTCAAACGTTTTTCTTAAAAAACACATTTCTAAAAACAAGGTTAAAAAATCTAAGACGGAAATGTCAAATACTCATAAAACGACACAAAATTACTTTCAAAACTCAGCAGTCCGAAAAAACATCATCAAATGTTCATGTATTTCATTATATTTCCTAACAATCCAATTATTTTTCGCCCAGCCGTCCATGTAATGGAAAAAATGTTGTAGAAAACAGGCTCAAGTTGAAAATGATAATTAATTGTTATTTTTCGAAAAAGACACTACGCTAGGAAACGGCGCATTGCATTATTTATAATTGCAGCATTGCCGTACGTCAATGCGAGCTGCCAACAGAATAGAGCTTTTTTCCTCTTCAATTTCCAACGAGCAAAGGGCTTTGTGAGGTAACGGAGGGTAAATCAGCTCAGATACCACGAATAAACCTGCTAAGAAATATATATGTACGTACATTATACTCGTGCACAGTACGCCAGGAGAATAAAGAAAGATGTACGGCTGGGTCGTGGAATATTTTTATATACAAAGATGAGCGATATCGTAGGTAGTTTTTTACAAGACTAATACCAGAGTGCAATTTTATTCAACCATGCACGTAAGGAAAAAAATTAAGAAAAAATTTAATCGGCTAGTATAACGTAGCTAATTATATCCGCTCTAACTCGGTCGTTTTACTCTAAATTTAAAAAAATGAATTATCGAAGTTCCCTGTATAAAATGTAATTACCTTAAACAAATTTAGACTGAAAATCAAAGAAAAGGTTATATAATAGTAAGTTTTTCTCTATCCACGAGACCTTGTGCACGTGTAAATGTCTCTGTGTAGGTGCGTTTTCAGAAGTATGTAGGAGGAGTACACATAAGTTATCGAACTGGTCTTAATTCATAACTCGACACAGAAACGGAAGTATACAAAAGCAAGCCTGCAAGCTCGCGCTGTTATAAGGGAGCAACAACTCGAGCCCAGTCCAAACACTTGCCTCGAAATTATCTCCCAATACTCGAGTTTACCTTTGTGCCGCCCTCAGAGAGGAATTAGAAATTTCCCGCTCTCGTCTATACGGCGCGTCAGGAAATAAAGTGCGATAACGGACTATATAAGTTGCACACAGCTCTTCGCGTGTATAGCCATGCGAACGCGTCGAAAGAGTTGCCCGCCACAGCCAACGTGCATATATATGTAAGCCTCGCATGTAGTTTCGTCGCACGATAAGAGAGGTAGAAAGAGAAACGGAGCAGTAGAGGATATAGCATGCAAGAGGACGTACGTATACGTGTCGTACAAGAGAAAGAGAGACGGGCTACTGATCGATTCTTCGGGCTTTTCTTCCTTCCTGTCTGCCTCGTGCGCCTGTCTACCTGCCGCCTATGTATATGTATAAGTAAGTAGGCTCCATGTAGCTGGTAGAAGTTGCGGTGAGTCCGGCCGTGTTTCAGCCCTGGCCTTCGACTCGCAACTGGTCTGCGGTTCCCTTGGATTTCCACCCATGAGAATTGCCAATAGATCTTCCGAGACTGAACAGAGGCAGTAAGGGTAAACACTAAAAGCGTCGTCACAACTACATGCTATGTTTGTGCTCGTTGGCTTTGGTAAAATTAAGCGTGAGCTAATCATTGGCCAACAGAGAAAACGTCGAAGGCTTCTCTAAAATCTTCAATCAACCTTTAAAATGAGCTAAAACTACCAGTGATTTTAATCAGGCATCGGTGCAGGAGGTTATTCCATGCAGATGTGTACATGCCCCATGGTTGCATAGTACGGACACTTGGAGTATATTTGGCGCAGAGCGGATCGCGCACTCGGGGTAATATATAGAGCAGTTATACTGCGCTGCAAGCCACTCGGACACGCGATATGCTTTCAAGCTCTAAGCATACATGATGCACTGCTCGTAACAAATGTATGACGTTAAGCACTCGGGCTGGCTGCGAGACCTTAATGGCCCTTCCTCAACTGCACAGCTACTTAGCCCTGGCAGATAGAATATTTGATTTAAGCCGAGTATAATTTTGCCTCTAATGCGCGCCCTGCGTACAACCAAGACCGAGTGTACACACTGTCGAATTTTCCAATATTCGCACATCCTAGCGCGTCAGCTCGTAGAAATATAAACACGGTATATTTCTTAAGAGTTCGTGGTACGAGATGGCGGCGAATACGCCCGTCCGAATACGCCGTATGTACTTATACAGCTGACAAAATCAATATATCACTGGGTAGAGTCAGCAAGTCTCTCGGACATCATTGCGCTTCATATTCTGGGCGAGCTTAAGATGCTGCTGCTATATTAGAGATAGCTGCTGACTGGCCATGTTGCGAATCTGACGCGAGCTAGAGCTCCGAGTACTTATAGAGCTCGACCGCGCGCCCCGTACTTCGGCTTTTGCTGGCGCGTACCTAGAGCCTCTCACCCCCCTTGAGGGGATTTACTCGGGAATCGCCAAAGTTCTTCCGACAAGAAGCTCCAACTGAGAACGACAAGGAGAAGATCGTAGTGCTCGTCCGAGTCGTATACATCCGATCGACGCATATATGCGCGTGCACTACTACCGACTCGACGCTCGCGTTCACGGATACTGATATCTGTATCGCATTTCGTGTAAGAGCTTCTTTTCGCTTCGCGCGAGCTATCTCCGTCACGCGGCTCCATATAACAAGTCGATCTTATACACTTTACACACCTTGCGAAGTATCGACTCGCTTTTTTGTCCTTCTTATTTACCTCCAGTTTTCTGATACTTTATGCGGGAAAAGGATTCGTCGTATCATGTAATATTCCTTCAAATGGCTCTTTTTTTGTAATGTAACTTTTGCGGGTATGCCAAATGGCTATGTAGCCAACTAGTAACAACGAAAGACTTCGATCATAAAATTGTCGCACACCTCTGGCGAACTGTTATTGTTCAAGACTTTCCGTCTCTCTTTTGATTTACTGAGTTTTACCTTCTGTCACTCGAGTACAAATTTGATTATTATATTTAAAAGTTAACATTTTAACGGTAAAACTGTTGGCAATACTTAAAATTATCGAACATCTATTGGGATGATGAAAAAAAATTGTTTTTATTTTTGTAAATGAAAATTTTTCAACAATAATGCCCTACTATTGAACAGCACATTCGTTTGCAAATACACTTACGATAACTTCTTTGTTTCGCTCGATCGAGCCAAAATTTTCTGTACATTAAGAACATGATTGTAATTTGATAAAGACAGTTGAATTTTTTTTCTTTTTTCATCAGAACCACCAGTTTGTTGGAACACTGAATTATTACATAGGAACGTATTCTTAAATTCGAAGCTGCCTCTGATTACTATGTACATTCCATCAGGAATCTATGTACCTTTGCTCTCTGCGTCTCCCTTCTTTTCTCCTTTCTCCATGGCGTTTTTACTTGGCTGGATATATAGTTAGAAAGAGATCGAGAGAGATAGCTACGTAGCAGAACAGCATCAATCGAATTCGAGTACCTTCACCTTCAATTCTCATGTATTCATGTATATCCACACCTATAGATGTTCCTTGGCTACGGTCGGCTATCTGCTTTCTACCTACCTTTTTCAGCGCCACCGACTTTTGTCTCGCTTCTCTCAGTCCTAACGTATGCATATCAATGCATGTACTTTTCAATGCATGCGCCCAGTACCAGTCTGTAGCATCATCTTGGTCGACGTTTATTTGTACCACCTGCACGCCAAATACTTTTTATAGACGTTCAAAACTGCACAAATGCACGCAAGGACGTATTTATATTTTAGAGGATCTACTATGACTGGACTAGGCAGATGTTTTGCTTCTCGAGTTCAAGAAAAATCGAGGAGAAAATGTTGAGCGCATAAAGCAGAGATCCCATATAATGCATAACTGAACGCAGATGTGATGTATTCAAGAGCGCTTATTCAAAAATAGAGACTGAAAAAAGTGCGTCACAAGTTCTAGATACTTTTGCACAAAAGCTACTAAAATGCTTTTAGAATAGAATCTTTGTATTATCTTTTACAAAAAAAATGTGCAGCATATTTGAAAAGCTTCATATATTTAATGCTTTGGTTAAATAGTATGATCAGATGTATTGTCCTTGAATTAGACATTAAAATAACCGTTGTAATTGTCGAATATAAATATGAAATTGTTAATACAGCGAAAGAATGAGTTGAAATAATTTTAGAGCTATAGATTCTAAAATTTCTTTTATTAATCTACTAATTATTCCTCTTTAAAAAATGATGGGCTATTAGAGTCAGTTTTGATTGGTTGATAGAGTAACACTGCCGAATGTGTCAGTTTTTAGTCTATCTATTGTATACTGCGTGTTCGATAAGATTTTCGATAGAAGGCATATGTAAGTCGTAAAAAAACACTTAGAATTAAAACAACTCGAAGCTCGCTCCAAAGTGATTGGTAATAATTAAAAATTGTATGATAACAATCATCATAGCCACTAAATTTTAAGTCAAAGAGTAAAATTATTATATATAAAAGCAGTATATTATTAGCTATGATTAATATATTATATCTACAGCTGAATAAATTCAATCGATTACAGTAAATAACAATATCAAAATTGCATTATCAAAATTATAGACAATTTAATAATGTATTTTATCGAAACTCAGCTAAATTATCTTCTTTGTTATCGTGTATGCAGTGTCGGTGTATCATGGCGTTATTGGGCGATAAAGCGATCACTTATCGTCGTCTAAGTGAGTCGATCGTCACCTCTGAAATATCTTTTATGCTTGCACGCAGCAAGAGGAAGAAATAAAAGCCCCTTCTCGGCGCGACTACAGCACGCACGCAATGACGCGCCTTCTCTTATTCGAGGAGGAAGCTCGAGAGCGCACGGACAATCGAGAACGACGTCGTTCGACGCCCGTAAAAAGCACTGCTCCCCCGAAAAGTTGACCTTGCTGGTATACTTGTATGTGCAGTCTGATTACGCAGTCAGTCAATGGCGCGTCGCGTGTCGCCGTATACACGTAGTGTAGAGGCATCGATCGATGCCGCCTGTACTTGTTGCTTTCGGTATATGTGCCCATACAAATGTTCATGAGTGTATATGTGCGTGCGTGTGAGCCAGCGGAGTAGATCCGATGAAATTAAGCTCATACGTACGGGAGAGAGAATAGGATAAGAAGAGACTGAAGCTCAGCGAGGGTAAGAGACTATCGGCTCGAGCCGCTGAATGGTACAGTTTAGTCGACGTGATTACTGATTACGTATGTATATAGCAGTCTTACATATAGCGACGCACGATTCGTTCGATGCCGGTGCTCGAAGCCAACAAGTCGCGTGTATACTCGCACAATCATTGCCTACATACGTATACTGCATGAATATAGCGAAGGGTGGCGCACCGTCGACATGACTTTGTTTGATGTGCTATTATCAGAGAAACTGCGCGTGCACGGATTTCTCGCCGTGGCGCTCGCTTCGATCTTGATGTATGTATATTGTTAGAAGCTCGCCTACATAATGTTAGGAGCTTGCGTGCATCAAGGCGCGGGCGATGACTTATTTGTCATTTTTGATTGGCACGACTGTACGTATGCGTATATTACGAGGCTCCTCTGAGCGATCCGTTGATTAGTTGATTCAGACGTTTCGCGCGCTCACCGATCGACGTGACGCGCAGCAGCATATCCAATTTTCCTATCAAATACTACACATACATCCACAGCCCGTTGTCTGGATTTGTGCATTATAATATATACGAACGTTTCGAGCTGTACGCCGATTCTCGTGGGAGGAATCAAGCGAAATAATTGTTCACGCCAATTCAAATTATAATATGTAGATTATTATTATATAACGCGCCCATAATAAGTTCAATTTTGTCCTAACATTCTGCCCGCTATTATTAATGCGCGACATTCGTTTGTTTGCTCGGATTATTGATCTATTCTCGAAATGAATGTTGTGATTTTATATTAACCAGTTAACTCAACAAAATCAGCGCAATTTATAATTATATTCTCTCGATATTACAACAGCCAACGTAATTATCACGATTCATTAACTACAAATTATTTTTATTAAATAATTCATTACGCTTACAGAAAAGGTTTACTTTTCAGCATGGAAAAATGACATTATATTTAAAATAAATATTACATGAACAAATAACAACAATTTATTTTAATGTTCTTTTCAGAATTCTCACAACTTCAACAAGGTTCATTAGTTTATCTCCAAATAATATATCAGAATTTAAAGACAGTAAACACTATTACTATGGGTAGCTGGAATTTGGCAAGTTTACAAAAAATGGGGTGCTTATAAACTCGTAGTCAAAAACTCATAATACTTTTGAAACCGCATATTCCTGTACTTGTTCAAAGATTTTATTATACTTCTTTGAGATTATCGAAACGATTGCATACTATAATAAGAACATGAATGTTCCAGCCATTCGTTTGGTTACAACTCATTCAAACATATACCTTCTTAGATGAAAGTGTCGTATTGTAGTTGTTCACCAGCCACGCATAAGCCACTTAAAAACTTTGTATTTATAATAGCAGCAAATAGCTGCAAACAAGAATTTCTGTCTCACAAACGTGTATAACTTTCTCATGATCACGTTGGCTAATTTTTTTGCGACTTCACTCTCAAGCAGCTGAAAGAATCTCGTTCAATCGATGAATACATCTGTACTTTTGCCTTGTATAAAGCGAAAAGTTAAAATCAACATCGGAAACCGCTCAATCGAGTAAATTTCTCAACTCAATATGTTAAAGCAGCAAGTAGAAGTGGAGAAAAAGCCCGTTACTCGATCGCTTCGAGTAGCTCGGATTATACGTACAGATGTGGGAGTTGGAAATGGAAAATTGCGAATTGACAGTAAAAACACGTATTGAGAAGTTGTGAAGTCGAATTGACCTCTCATCTTATATCCCTCGACGAGGGAGACACGTCAAAAAACACACTCCGGCAATACGAGAGTAAACGTCGCGAGTCGAGAAACGGGTGTGGATAGTTGTAATTAAATGGGACGAAGAAGACGAACTCCTCAAAGGAAGCTATTTCTTGCAGGCAGAAGCTACTACCTAGCTCTGTTGCGGCTGGTAGCGCGCTTAGTTGTCGTCGTCGTCGTCGTCGTCGTCGTCGTCGATCGATGTCACAAGCAACGCGGCGAAATCAATCAACCTGCCCTCGAGGCAGCCATCCTCCATCTGCCCCCACCCCCGCACGCGTCGCGCGCTTATAAAGCTTATATAGCGCGTACACTCGCTCGTACTGCTACTTCCAATGTATAGTGTGCAGACAGTGGCAGGCGGCGACCGAGAGCGAGACAAGAAAGAGAGATAGCGATGAGAGCTGTACGAGAGCAGTACACTCGAGAGTGTAATGCTGTAACTTCGTTACGTGTTATATACTTCCCTTGTGAACTCGAGTATAATGCCAGTATGTGTGCGCGCGGGACTTCGGCCCGGTTTCGATTTTGCCGAGCGAATACCATGTACTACTTCGAGCCAGCTGGTCTTTGTATCGTTGTAATGCATATGCTCGGCAATATAGCTAATAATACCCAGCCATCGCTTTATAACTAACAGTTCGGGCTTTGACTCGCTCGTTTACGTTTCACGTCCTACTTCGATTCCAATCTGTCAGTAGCTTGTTGCATCGCCCGCACACCAACTGTACTATGATTCTCTTCCGTTACAGTGGACATTTCACGGAAATTCTCTATTTCGCAACAAAAGTCGCAATTTTTTAAGATCGCGTCATTTAAAGAATCATTGAAACGGCATGGGGTTCGATTTGGTGATAAACTACTGCGATCCACTGCGGTTTATCTCGTTGGAGCGATCGAGCCTCGTCGGGCAAGCGCTGCATATCAGCAGATCGAAGCGCAAAATTTCATTCAAATGCAAATGGGCACTTCATTGTGCTCAATCGGGATGTCGCGCGGAAGGATTTCGCTTTTAGCGCATCGAGCGCGGTAGACTTGATATTTTACGCGCTGCATTTCGACAACTCGCCCGACTCTTATTTCTCCCTTCTTTTTCTTTTCGCTTTGTATTTTCTCTTTTAACCACTTCTATGATCGCTGCTAGCTTTTAATTTTAAGTGTGCATAAAGAAGAGAGTCTGTACGAGGAAAAAAAGAAAGCAAAAGAAAAGGTATAAGAGTTATATACGAGGGGTACAAGGAGAAGACGTTTAAATTTGCCGAGGCTTTTGTCAGCGCATGATCGATTTTAAAATTCCTTAGGCTCTTTTCTTCTTTCTTGAGGAGGCAAGCCCCCCTTTGCTGCTTCTGCTACTTCGAAAGAGGTTTATTTTTTAAAAGCTTTTTCATAATGGAATGAAGGAAACGTTTTAAAAGTCTCGATTTATGACTGCGTTGCGCCCACCTGCTTGTGCTTTATAAAACGGTACGAAAATTACATTGTACTTTGTTTCGATTCTTATTTTTTGCTGCATAATATTTATCAATGATATCGTTATTAAATCATAAAACAAAAAAAGTCGCACCGATACTCGCCAGATGAATCATTGAACTGTCAACGTAAAAACTGTCTAAAACATCAACAAGAAAAGTAAACAATGATTATGCACAAAGTAACAAGTGAGATGAGTCAAAAACAAGTTGGCAAGCAATAGTTGCGAGGTTTGTTTGAATCGCTTGGCCTCGTTACGGCCACGCGGTTACATATACATACAAACTGTTCACATTTATAGCTATCTCTCGACACCATTATTCAATCGGATAAACGCGTTCGGCTCCCTCGATCGAACCTCATTATCGTATTAATCAAACATTAGCCTCAGCCCGATTCACTTGTTTTCTCTTCAGGCGGGCACTCAAAGAATCGAAATATACATATACTCTATATATATTACCAATTAGCCATTGTTCATATTCGAGCGAGCAAACATCATTATGCGTCCAGGGGGCTGCGTTCGCAGCGTTTACTATTAGCGAGTGGCGCGATCGGCCTAGCTAATTATTGCTCTGCCTGAATTGTAAATAATAAGCTTTTGCCAAACTTGCTAACGTAGATAAATATAGGTATATATGCGGGAGCCATACGCACTGGCAGGCTCGTCGAAGCTTTCCGCGGCCCTGTTTATTTACCCACCAAACGTGAAACGTACTTATTTCGCATTTAAATAGACCGAGAAGGTGAGAGCGATAGAGCAAAAGACAGAGAGGGAGAGGGACAGAGAGAGAATGTGTTAACGAAGCAGTTTCAGCAGTCTGACAGCCTCATATAGTCGCTGCAGTGTTGATGATTAAAAAACGAGCTCGCGCGCAGTACAGTCGAAAGCGATTCCGATGTTGAAGCTTTACAGGCGCGGCGACGGCAGCAGCGGCAACTGCAAGAAGCTTTTGATTGTAAAAGCGTAAAGCTCAGAGTTGGCGCAAATAAGCGTGCGAAGCTTTGGCGGCACAAATGTTACTTCATGCACTGCAAAGTTGCGAGGATTTACTTTACAAGCTTTCGCGCTTTTAACTCTGCGTGTTACATATACGTATACAGACAGTGCGTGTAAGTGTATGTGTGTGTGTGGGTACTGATACGCCCCAGACTGAGAGAACTGAACGGGTAACGGCTCTTCCCTAATGCTGCCGCCGTTGCCGCTGCCTCAGTTCTATCTACATATACACACACACACACACATAGATTTGTCTGCGACACCCATGTACGTATACACGAACATACACCGTTCTGCTCCGGCGCCGACGAATGCTTGAATTGGCAAATGAGCTTCATTCGATCATAAAGTGTATACGTGCACACGAACGAGTAATCTGAAAAACAAAAAACGTCGCGAGAACTTTTCGCAATTTAATGCTCGCAGACGCGAATAATGACAATTGACTTTTGTTCTCTTTCCCTCTAGGTAGCTGCGAGTATGCAAACGTGAAAGGCGCGAAAGCTCGCGCGTGTGTGTTTACGGGTGATTTTGCACAATTCCGCATTCATTCATTAACGCGACGAAATGAAAAAGTCGAGCTTTTTATACTTATGCATTTCAAAGCTCTAAGCTTCGACGACCATAGCTGTGCACATAGGCTTTGTAGAAAAAAAAAACAGCTGCAGCTGTACACAAACTCGCAATCGTCGCAATGACAGTATAATATCTAGCTAGCCGGAGCACTCGCGGTTACAACTCATCAAGCTTAATGCAAGTTGTGCAATCGACTGCGATGCAGCGTACCGTTGCAGACTGTTATTGTTGATGACGGCGACGCAGAGTTGCATTACTACTACCACTACCACGACTACCATCACTACTACTGCTACCACCACTACTACTATTGTGCGCACGCAAATCCCGAAGATGGAGTAATTAACGTCGCGGTGAGAAAGTGGACGTGCGTCGTGTCAGCGATAATCAGACAGCGGAAATGTGCACACTCGCCTCACCCCCCCCCCCCTCCCCTCTTTTACCCTCTCACCCTCTCGCTCTATCGCTCGTCTGCCTCTTGTGAGCTTCTAGCTCGTCCACCCGCCCCAAAGTAGCTGGACCACGTCACAACGAGACCTCATGTCAGCTTGCATTTGTGTGACTCTAGCGTCGCAATTCGGTGCCATCGTCTGCCTCGGGGTGTTCCTATCTGTGGCGTATATTTACGCACTCGACCACATATAAATCGAATTTCGATCGAATCGTATATAGATATTATAGTATACATCTATTCGAGATTGTCGCACGTAGTATACGTTTAATAAGTTGTAGAACATATAGTTACATCGTCAAATCATAAGTTAACTTTTTGTAACGAGTATCAAACAAGTAATAATGCAAAAAACCAATTTCCATCCGGTGAATCTAATCGAGTACTCGATAAAAGTAACAGCTCGCATTAGAATGAATCAATGCACTATGAAAAAATCGCCGACTTAAGAAAACTCTCGAGTGCTTCGTTAGCGAAGCGAGCCAAGTTGTAAAAAAAAACAAACAAGTAACAAGTGATATAAAAAAAGTTCAATTGATATATAGATGTTTCTGCAGATGGACGAGCCAAACACGTTGGCGCAGTCTGACACGAGTATAAGTCAGTCGGATGTGTTCTGCAGATGGAATAAGAAGAGAGAGAACGAGAGAGAGAGAGAGAGAGAGACAGAAGAAAAGAGATAGACTCGCGTGCAGATCTCAAAAGAAAAAGGATAAAAAATCAAGAGGGAAAATACAAGAAGAAACGAGCTATGAAATAAAAGATGTAGAGCTCCAGTTATAGAGCAAGAGCAAGACGGAGCGAGTACGAAGCAGAGGAGAACGAGAGAAATGAGAAAGAAAATGAGGAAAATTCGAAAGAATAGGAAAAGTATGACGTGGTGATAAGCGGAAGTGTATAGCTCTGCCGCAGCCACACTACTGCACTTACAAGGAGGGCACAGATGTACCTATCGTATCCTCCCACCTATATAGCGCGAGTACGAGAAATCAAGTGAGATGTGCTGCAGTGTAAAAATTCCAGAGCCATACAGCCGAGCAAACTAGAGTAAAAGATAAGACGTTCTCGAAAAGATTTGCTTACGATGCTCTTTCGGGGCCGCGTAATCGTTTTCCAGCTCGCTTGTGTATAAACTGGCGCGCGCTTGATCGCTCCGCACCCGCCTACGCCACCGCTTCAATGCTCATTACTGCGAACGCAGATACATAATACCGAATGCACGAAAAGATTTTTTTCACCGCTAAGCAGATCGCAAAAATCACGAAATCAACTCGTAAAATTGTACGTAAAATCGCGAGCGTTTTCCCAATACTCGGGCCACGATAAATCAAAAATATTCGATACATTATTTTGATTGTTATAATTTTTTTATACATAAACAAATCATCATTACTGTCGTTTCAACGTGATACGATGAAATTATTACCCAAAGATTATATCCCGATGTAGAAGTGACGCTTTTTAAAAGTGAATCCGGAAAATTGAATGAAAATTCAAGGATCACTGAGTCAACAGCGTCGAAATTTCACCAGTTGTTTATCTACACTTGCAATCTCTCTAGCCTTGAAGTATGTACATAGAAATCTTAAGCGACAATAACGCGCCGCAGTGATGCGACAAACATAATAACGTTCACGAAATAGCTCTCACTCTCGTTCGAGACATTTACTCTCTAAGTTAAATTGGAATTTCTCTTTATTTATACTATTTGTTTGACCTCGAATGAATAATTTCATGAAAAAGTTGAAATTTTGAATCTTTACCAATTATAAATGGTACATACAAAACAGAGAGTATGTATAAAACATTAATTAATTTATATCTATGAAAATGAAAACAAACAGAGGCAAGTGAGCAGGGCCGAGTTCATTAAAATGTCGAGACGGCGAAATCGATCGAGTAAATCAAGCATGCCATGCTGGAGAGAGAGAGAGAGAGAAAAACTGCAGACATATAACTGCGAATGTAGTTGCTTATACACGAGCACACACACACATTCGCACTATACACTCTGAAACTTGGCATTCCAATCAGTCGAGCTCGAGTGTGCTAAGTGAGTCTAGCTCTCATTATATTTCCCCGTTGTGAATGTGAGCGTCGTTCGCTGTGCGTGTCGTCTATAGATATATACGAAATCGGGCATATATCTCAACGTGCTCTTGAAAAATCCATATCGTTGCGCAGCTATATATCGACGCACGGCTAGATCGATCGTCGCATTGGGTCTAAATAAATTGAGCCGGGGGAGGGCTGCGAAGGGCCTCGAGACAATACTCCGTGGAATCTCCATTCAGCTACACACAGCAGCATTCGAATTCGAAGGATTATATAAGCCGAATGGCTGACTGTGTATGTAACTTGGGGGTGGGTAAGAGGAAGGGGCTCGAATTCTCGCGGCCGGTTAATTGCCGGCAAGGCACGCGCGACTAATGGCTAGAAGTGGCGCGAAACAGATAGCGAATGAATGCCGCACGGCTATACCCACTGCGTATACATCCGTGAGTCCGGCTGCCGGGAGCGGCTCTTGTATTAGTATAAGCGGAACAGCCAGTATATATCCACCCCAGCGACTTGCCGCTGGGAATTTCCAAGCCAAGACTGTCTATGTTGCTGAGACTACTGCGAATACCTTTAAGCATTTGCCATACTCCAACAAGAAATGCATTCATCGCAGAAGCTATAACAGCCTTAGGAAGATGCTCGGCTCTCTCTCTCTCTCTCTCTCTCTCTCTCTCTCTCTCTCTCTCTCTCTCTGACCTGCTTCTAGCTATTCTATATTCTCTAGCGTGGAATTTATACATGTACATGCATATATAGAAAGGAAAAAAGAGGAAAAAGAATACATTATACCATGCAGTTAAAGGAAGAACGAGAGAGTAGAGAATTTTTTCCTATCTCTCCCTCTCCCTTCTTTGGCCTCGCTATGTGCTCGCAGCGCATCGAGCTCGGGGATTTGCTTTTTTTTACTCCTAGCTGGATTACCCAACGAGACTCGTATGATTTTTGACGTCGTTTTCGGATATGCGCGTGACTTGACTCCTATACTCTTCCCAAAGTATCCTCTGGCAAATATGCAGCTTTTGACTTTTTCAGAGTTACATACACCCACGTTTAATATAGTTTAATTCGGCACTGATTAGTATGAAATAATGATGACCGTTTTATTTAAAGAGATAAAACGATGTTTCCTTTGAATTTGTTTCAGTGCTTTAAATTTTGGAAAATTATAATTTTTTCGATACTCCATTTCACTTGTCAGTATTTTGCAGTTTTTCCCGATTAATCATAACGTAAACCTAACTTCTGCAGAACTCCGTAAAACAGAAAATTTAAACGACGGGCCAATAGCTCATCGTGAACGGGCTCACGAAAAGCAGCAACATTTTCAAGTAAAAGAGACGAAACGAGAGTTGAAATTTAATCAAGTAGTCATAATGCAGCGTGTCCTGCACACATAGGTGGCACATCGTAACCGATACAGAGATAATTTCGAAATTCAGCGCGCTATAAATCAGTTGCTCTTTCGATTAAATCTAGATAAGATATAGAAACTGGTAGTAGAGAGTGCAGCCTATAATATAGACGGCATAAATACGGTGTAAAGCAAAGGTTTGAGGATTGCGAAATTGAAATTAATTCACCGGCGCGTAATTAGTCGCGTCTATATACATTACATATATTGCACGCGTAGCGCATATTATATAGTATATTCGTACGAAGCATGTGTCTCCCCAGCACCCCATTTGCGCAGCTGGCGATGGGGAATTTAAGTCGCGTCTCGCATGTCCCAGCGATATCCATGGGATCCGCTCCACGAGAGCGAAATTCATCTTTGGGCGAATTTCTCGCAAGATTGAAGCTGGACGGGAGTGGCTTAAGGGAGCAGCCAGCTAGTACAACTGCTGTAGCGTTTGTCACTTTTACTCCCCCGTCTTATATTGAAATTGATATTTCGTTTATTTTCCAGATAAAGCCTTTTCTCTTTTCCAACGTTTACGAAGCCTCAAAGAGACAGTTTTTTTCGACATCGTGACGAAAATTCATATTATGAATCAAAACACGCGATTATAGCTCCGTAAGGGTGGAGGAAAATCGATTCAATGCCCTTGGACATTTCGAGATATCAGTGTACGAATATATATTTTGCCAAGTAGTCAATCAATTGCGGCCAGACGCAGAGTAATAAGCTGAAAAACGTAGGCGTCAGCTATGTTGTCGTAACAAATCCGCACTCTCCCCCTCGATACATAATCACAGTTTAGTCACTTCCCTTGACATTTGGCCCGTCACTCAATTATTCCTCGCGCACTTGGATCTCCTATTGTCTGCAATGTTGATGCTATTTTCTCTCCCTCTCCTTGTCTCTCTCTCTTCCTTTCGCCCGGCTGAGGTGATCTATCTTTTCTCCGTCGCTAAGGGAATATATCTGCAAAGACGACGGAGGACGATGGTTTAGGCCACCTTTTGTTATTTGTGCACTCGCTCGCGCGTTGTTTGTTCTCTGCCTCCTCTTTCTCTCGCTCTCTCTCCCTCTCTCTTTATTCTCAACGAAAATCCCTCTACCTTTGGTCCTCCGACTGACGCAGCTACGTTCAATCTTTTACTCTTCTATCTATCTTTTCTTCCGTCTTTTAGACGTACGACGGCTATGCGCCTTCTTTCTCGCTTCTACGTTCGTTTTTTTTTCTTTACTTTTTTGCTCCTTGTCTATCTATCTCGTTGCGCTACTGGACGATGTCGACGACGTTGTGAAAGAAAACGCATATCTATACGTATACTACCGGTGTCTGAAATGTTTTCTCTCTTTTTTTCGCTCTCTTTTTTTTCTATTTATTTCGTCTTTAAAGCGCAAGCAGACACAGCTCGCGCGTGGCACAACTTTACCTGCAGGGAATTAGCGAATTATTAATGAGCTTTTTTGCAAGCTTGTGTACGTGCCTATATATACGTACATGCACATCAGTCTAAGGCACTGACATATTGCTCTTTGAGCTAATTGATTTACGAAGATTGATCGTTGCGGCACTCTTATATTGCACCTCGCACATACACGCCCATGTATTATATAGGATACAGAAACTGGGGATCGCTCGAAAGCTGAGGGTGCAGCAGCGGCAGCACGTGTTCTTAACACGAACGATTTGTCATTTCTTGATTTTATATCCTGGCGTCTTATTAAATTGAACTTCGATTGTATGCTAGACTTCATTATGTTGATCATCGATTATGATTGATAGGCATCGGATTGTCATCGAACGTATATCCGACTGATAGCAGTGACTAGAGGTACTCGAGTCATAATGTTACCATGTCAAAGGCTCCGCCGGCTTCGGTCTTGTCAACTCCCTTATCCTTGGTATTCGAAACTTATACTCGGGCAAATGGGAGATACAGCTCTCTCTCTCTCTCTCTTTCTCTTCTCTCTCGCAGAGCAAGATAACAAACACTCAAAAGATAAATATCTTCTTTTTTCGGATAGACGCATGGCGTGTAAAGGAGGGAGGAAAAGGATAAAGGAGGCGGGGGCAGATAGAAATGCGAAAGATTGATTTTTTCATCGTTGATGTGTGTACATACATATACACTTGCGGCATAGTAGAGCACAGCAGCGGCAGGTCCTTTGTCTGTCTCCGCGAGCGAAAGATCAATCTGCGGTCTGTGCACGGCACAGCAGAGAGAGAGAGAGAGAGAGAGAGGCAACCACTCGCGCGGCTGCAGTACACACGCGCGCTTATACTGTTACGTACGCCGGTCTCTCTCTCTCTCTCTCTCTCTCGCATATACGTGTGCGCGCGAACGCAGCCGCAAGCCATAAATTTCGACGCGCGATTCGAACCAATACCACCGTAGCTGCGCACGTGTACATGCATACGCCGTCGCAGTACGTATACGTACATCCCTCACAGGACGCGGCGGCGTTTCGCGAGAGATGGGAAAATTTTACTATGCTCTCTGCATATACGCGGCGGCAAGCTGCGCGTCCCGAGCATAAATTTTATATCTTCCTGGGCGAGCGTACACGTGAGCGTACGTATGCGCGCGTATACGTTTAAAGCGGCCCCGCGCGCGGACGCGTATACGTGAGAGCTGCAGGTATATAGATGTGTGTACACCGGCGTAGGTATGAGCGCGGCGCAGGTACTTTCGGGATAGACTGCTGCGGCAGTTCCGGAGATGAGCGCAAAGTCGAGAACTCGCGACTGCCG
Organism: Trichogramma dendrolimi; assembly: GCA_034770305.1. Classification (NCBI taxonomy): domain Eukaryota; kingdom Metazoa; phylum Arthropoda; class Insecta; order Hymenoptera; family Trichogrammatidae; genus Trichogramma; species Trichogramma dendrolimi. The sequence continues at coordinate 309,273 of JAPMIB010000063.1, forward strand.
ACAATGGGGAAAAACCGATTGGCCCAACTGAGAGTTGCGATAGTACAATTATCGTGAACCCGAAAGAGAGCTTGCGCGCTGCTCTGCGCCCATGACTCGGGCGCGCTTGCCTCGCCTATATACGTACGCCTCGTCGCGAATAAAGCTCTGCGCAGCCAAGTTGAAAGTTTTTTACTTTGAATGGGAAATAAAAGTCCAACGAACTAGTTTCGATGGTGCATCTACTTAGTCGTGAAAAAAGCTGTTTCTGCCCGAGGCAATCGACTATAGAGGGACAAATTATACAGCGTGCACGAGTGCCGAGAGACGAAAACGACGACGAGGCGGACGCACGACGTCACATTGACAAGCCTACGCTGCAGTGATTCTAACCCCCCATCGAAAGACCTCCACCTCTCACTCTCCAGTTTGCAATAAAGGAATTTATCGCGCTTGCATTCTTGCAATTTCAAGCGCGTACAGAGAGAGAGAGAGAGAGAGAGAGAAAGAGAGAGAACTGCGTGCGTAAATTTTATGAATTTTCCCTTACCTCTATGGCACTCGCTCCCCGACTCTCTTTTATTTTATTTTTTTCATTTTTTTGCACGAGCTGCTCTCGCCTCGTGCTTGTTTTATTTCACGCGAGGGAGGGAGGGGAATTTCCGAGGCCGAGTTGTGCTACACTCGGCAAGGGCGGAATGGAACGAGTGAGTGAGAGAGAGAAAGAGTTTTTATAGCTTAGCTGCGGTATAACGGACCGGTATAATGAGCGCGAGCTGTGAGATGTGCGCTGCACGTTCGAAATTGCTAATTATTTGGGATGCTACAGTCGAAATGATGCTTGCTGCTGCTTTCCCGGCTCGCGCTTATTATATGTGCATATAGCGTCTGCCTGTCGGCTCCGTGTATATGCGAGAGCTTGCACCCCGCTTGTACATGTACATACACATCCGTATCTATGGTTCCGTTGCTATTGTGGATTTTATTACACGTAATGAAAGAGAGAGAGAGAGAAAGAAAGAAGAGAGAAAGGAAGAGGTAGAATGGTGTAAAATCCAAGCGCGGCTTTTGTGCGCAATGTTCCAAAATGAGTGTTAGCTCACATACTTATGGATCTTTGGTCATTCAAGCTCATTGCATAGTGCCATAAAGTGATGAATTAAAATTAAAACTTCATAGTCAAGCTTGAGTGCGCTCAAAATAAGTATAACATCGAATGTCTGCTGCACACCGTTACCTCTGAAAGAAAATCATAGAATTTCAGCTGCTTTATTTCGCTAAACTCACTCTTTTATTATTAAAGTCTCTCTTTTTTAAGCTATCTTGGCGCAAGCATTAGCAATAGCGTAATTTTCAGATAAAGTCGGTCCGAGCCAGTGCACTATATAGATGTATGTATGACTTTCCTATAGATATACATATACACAAGCAGCGAAGCAGCAAAATGAAACCTACAGCCTGTGGCGCTATTGAGGTGCAGCTTTCCTTAATGATGGAACCGAAGCTGGCGAATCTGTTGCGAGCACAGCAGCTGCTCTCGGGTTTTCATATAAAATCTCATTAAAGCTACCACTCGACGAAAGCTCCTCTACAATACGTCTATATGATCCCAAGGCTATATACAATATACACCCAGTATATCTATGTGCATCGATTTTCATCGGGCACCTGCACAATGTTTATGCATGTACATAGTTTAACGCAAAAAAAGGAGAAAATCGTGAAAAGCTCGTGCGCCTCGGACCGAAAATCCGATTTTTCAAAGCTATTAATTTTTTCGCATCTTTTCAAAGACACGGCTTGGTGGCTCCTTTCGTTTCGCAGCGATCGCTCTTGACTCTTCAAGCTCGCTTTTCAAAGCTTTGTTTATCGCACAATTCGCAACGAGTGCAGCCGAGACACTCGCGTGTAAATATGCTAATTAGATCGATCGATCGATAATTACTATGCTCAAATTAAACTCTCGAGATTCGGTTTTATTGCGCGCGGGCAACTATATACGTAAGAGCTGCTCGCGAGCTTTACGTTAATTAGGTATTTATCGACGACGCATATAGAGTTCCTGAGCCCTTAAAACCCTCTCCTCTTTCTCTTGCGCAAGAAAGCTTGTTAGTCACCTCGTTTCTACGAGCGTGCGTTAAATAACATTGTAGAATGATGCTTTTCAAAAAAAGGGATCACAGAGCTTTGCGACACTCGTACAATCGCTATACGTGTACAAGTACATAGCGAATGGAAAGTGTTACATTGCACATAATAGGTTTCACTGGAGCGATCCAACGCGCGCTACATTCTTCGAAAATGAAATACAAGGGAAGGAAAGAAAAGAAAAACCTTTGGATAAACTGACCTACTTGGGAATTTTTGAAAACGTTGTAACGTAGTGGAGGATACGTTTCCGTTAAAGACCATTGTCTTGCGTCCTGTTACCGTTTTTTCAATCTCCATTCATGGCTCATCAGCCTCGGGACGTAGGCGCGCGCGTAATATAAACTCGCGAGCAATTTTATTTCCTTTTCGCCGTTATTATTATTATGATCATTTCCCCTCCTCATTTTCCAGCGAGAATTCGTACCTTTGCGCGCGCGTCCCATTCATAAAATTCACTCATATATTCACCGTTCATTTTTTCCTATTTTCTTTTTTTTTTAGTCCAAGTTAAATACAAAAGCGGAATAAACTAGATTCGAAAGTTAACATATATATTCGCAGAGATTGGCCAGGTAGGTCTAACTGAACAGACCGCAGGAGGAACTCCCTTCGAATATCTCGAATCTTGTCCGGGGCTTATACAAGAGCTCGCAGTGGCGGTGGCGTCAGCAAACACCGGAGCGAGAAAACTTTGCCCATATCCCGAGGTTTTTACTACTCCAGCGGCACTACCCCTACGTCTAGCTGTATAGGCGCGCAAAAAGAGGGTCCACTCTCTGGAGGGTTCCCTCTGCAAAAGGACACGCCAGGCACTGCCGCATAGGAAGTTGTACTCCTGCAGCGCGGTGTGTATGGTATACAGTACAGCGGCGAAATGTGGCTCCGCATACGCAAACTCGGGGCTCGCGTCGAACCGGCAGGAAATTCGCCTCGTTATCGGCGATCCATCCAGCAGCCTCCGTACTACAACGCTCGAGCTTTATACTCGCGTATAAGTTGGTGCCACGTATACAGCCAAATGCACCTGAGCATGGCTCGTGCAAAATCGACTATAGTATATGTAGAGAGGCACATACAACATACATGTGCAGGCGATGTCGTGCGCGCTATTTAACCGGTGTACAGTGAGACGGCGGCAGCTGCTGCTGATGCTGCTGCGCTGCTACTGCTCGACAGTGTCGTTATACTCACTCGCTCGCTGTGTCTATATATACGTGGCTTTTTCAATTCCGTTTCGAGTACTTGCTGATCCTCGTAATATATGCGAGATGGATCATATACTATAAACCTTTTACTTGGTACATTTTGCACATATCCATTCGCATAGCCAAGTATTTCGTACAAATTTAAATAAAATCTATAGCGAGTACGAAAATATTCCCAGCTACTTCTCTCAGCGAATAATACCTAAAATACGTTAACTCGAAAGAATTTAATTCCAAATTATTTATATCGTGGATGCTCACTGTTTTCTCGGCAACAGTATCGTAGCTATGTACGTGTAGTCGATGGCGCAACGTGGTATTATTTACCAGTCGAAATACTATGCATTTCCTTCAGAGCGGTAGATGAAATTCTCCTACTTCAGGGTTTAGAGCGTAAACGTCGATTAAGCTCATGAGCTGTTAAAGCTTTTGAGCGCACTTTGCTTTGCCTACATTCAAAGCCCCCGTGTGCATGCATGCCGCTGCTGCTACTGTTGCTGACTTGAGTAGGCTGCTACTGCTGCTACTGTACGCGAAATTACCTTGAAACATAGTTCAAACTAATATATAAGTAAAAATCATTTGGCCTCGGAAATACGCTGCTCCTGCAGCAAGTTAGCAATCGCTTCGCAATTTATAATCGCCTTATAAGTATATAGATAAATATATATTAACACGCCGATACAAGTTATTGCAGTTTACTATATTATAAAGCCTTATAGTTATAATATTATATTTTTTAAACTTGATTGGAATTTTTGGATTTCACGCGGTTGCAGGGGTGAAATAATGAAGCTGCCACGATCGAGTCTACGATGAGAGAGAGATTAGCAAAACTAGCCAGCTGGCGTGACGAGTCATCATGGCGCAGGTAGTTTTTTTCCTCGGAGCTCTGCTTCTGGCTAGCTCCTGGCTGCTAGTGCTCACTCTCGAGGAGCAGACGAAAAATGTTTTTGGTAAGTTAAATATATTTTTGGTTCACCCTGCTACAAATACTCCAAATAGCCTAATAACGGAAAACTGGCCATTTAAAACATCTTACAAATATTAACATTAATTTACTTTTTTTGGCGATTTACTTAATTAAATAACTTTAAAAATATCAAGCGCATTTTAAATTACATAAAAATGACGGTTTCATTGTTTCCGAAAAATGAAACCGACTTTCAACTAATTTAAATATGATAATATCACTTTAAACTTCCACCACTAGATGGTGAGTACCATTATTTGTAAATCTGCAAGTAGCAAAGTCAAAATCATTGTATAAGTCTAACTATTGGAAGTGTGTTTAAATAGTAATTTTTTATTTTTATTAGTATATTTTCAGTTCTAATGGGCCATTCATGTGCAAAAAAAAATTTTTTTGACCAAAAACTTGTCATTAAATGATAACAATTTCTACCAAGAATGGTTATGGAGTCTATTATTCCATTTTCATAGCTTGATGTAAACATTGGAGTGATTCAGTGCCATACTCTCTCTCTCTCTTTCCCTTTCGAGCCGATGCTCTCGAGTTGATTTTTCACTGAGTATTTTAGCGAGCTAAAAACTCGGTCAAGAATGCCATTTGGCTACACATCTGCATATATACATGTTAAATAGGTGGAAAATCGAGTACATTTTACTTGTGAATAAGAGCAAACTCGCTTCGATTGCTTCTTCTCTCTCATTCGCCGACCAATGTCGACGAAATAGCTGCAGCACTGGCACTGACCCGAGCATTAGTACGAAAAATAAAAGCTCATGCTTAAAAATTGAAACGTTGAGGGACTGAATTTTAATCCACGTGTAAGACAAGCATATGATTTGACTTGCTTTTTTTAATAATTAGTTGCCAGGAAAATATCGTTAATAATTAGTGCGAACTTTGTCGAAAATTAAGCTGCTAGTCTTTTATACCAAGATTAAACTTCAAAGCGCTAGCTTACAACGTCTTGTTTCTCGAATTATTGACTTAGCGCCATGAGTCGGTTTATGTCTTTTTACTGGAGGTATATGTCCTATCTCGAAGAGATGGATATATTTTCTAAATTTTCCATTGGTTCGTTTATAAAGCGATGCCTGATGCAAACTTGACTATTTCTACTGAATGCGAGTAATGCAATTGTATATAGGCGTGCGTATATAAATGTGAATGAACGCTGATGGAGCTTTCATTTACATTTGGCCTATTTACTTTGTCGAAAAGCATACACGCGCCGGAGTAACAAATTTTACTTTCAAATTTAATTTTGTTTCAGTCATTTCCGAGATAAATTCTTCGCTCGAAAGCACCCACGTATAAACGAGAAAAATGCTTTATGTGAGTACGGCCGATGATGAAACTGCGAATAAAACCAAGGCACGAGCACAACGCGGCAAGTTTTTAGAGTTATAAATAAACTTCCAGCCATTACTGTGAAAAATAGTTTGTCAATTTTTTGTCGGAGCAAAAAGATACAAGCTCCTGGGCGTATAATATCACTTATTTTATCAAGTCGCGTGTAATGGCGTACGCATGTACTGGGTGACTTAGTTGGCTGTCGCTTCGCACCGCGCATGTATATGAAAAATAAAGCTGAGCTATTACAGCGACGTGTCTTTCTTTTAATACAAAATTGCGCGCTACTGAACCCTTGGGGGCGATTTTTCAGTCGACATCGCCTCGGTGTTAATTTTTCAGCAAACCAGATGCCGGCCGTCACGCTTAAAAATGACTCGCTCGTTTTAATGGTCGCTCCAGCGGCAGACTAAATTTCACCTATACCAACTCGCTGCGTTACGGCTCGCATTATGAAATAATATTCAAATTTTTTTTTATCACCAATAAGATAATTAAATGAATGAAATTAAAATTCATGTATTCTTATAGCGCATTGAATGGTCAAAAATGCTAATGAGTGCGCGTCGTTAGAGCGTAGTGGAAAAAATGGCTCTTTGTTTGTACGCGATATGGAAAAAAACGGGCCGGTCTCGTAAAAGAAAAACAAAACGAGAATGGCGGATCTTTTGGCGCATTCACTAGAAATGAGAAGTATTTTTTGCGTATGTGTATGTGTATTTGCTCTCGAATATACAGAGAGAGAGATGAGGTATCCCACGCACGCGTGGCTCTCGGCATTTGCATAATCCGTGACCAAAGGCAGGTCAATATGCAAACGCCAAAGTCGTAATATCATTATTCCTGCTGTTGCTTCTCTTCTCTCTATCGGTGGTGGCGAGCGGCAACCACCAACACAGTCGAGAGTGTAGAGAGTCAAGTTCTGTGTGTGTCTGTGTGTGTGCATGTGCAAGAACTCGAGAGCGCGTCTATGGCAAAGCAGAAGCAGAAGCAACGCTTTTCTCTTTGTCCGAAAGAGAGAGAGAGAGAGAGAGAGAGTGAGTAAAACTAGCCCGAGGCTGATTCACCGGTAATTGGATAACGTTAATGTCGTTTCAGGCCATTGTATACTTCCGCTGGGTATGGAGGAGGGAAAAATACCGGACGATGCCATAACGGCATCCTCGAGCTATGAGATGAAATCCGTCGGGCCACAGAATGCCAGGTAAGACGTGTACTTCACTTCTTCTTTTCCTTCTTCATCTCTTTTTTTTTAACCTACAGCTATATAAAGCTGCAGGCTTAAAGTATGTATATGTACTACTATATAACGAGTCAAGGCTTTATTATTATCGTTTTCCTTGCGCTCGAGAAATGAGCTGCGGCAGTTACTTTATGGCTAGTCACAGCTGCGCAGCGAAAGACTCGCCAAATTCAAGAACTTTTCCGTTTTTTTCGGCTTCGTGATGTTTCGATGATTTTAACGGCATTGATAAAATTAGTTTCGACTCATATTCATATACCTCGTAATAATAATAGTAATAATAATAATGTATTTTTAAACAGTCGCGAGTCGTAAATTCACTCGGTTATTATACTTTTTAAATACGTTTCAATTCAGTGAATAGTAAATTATACTTTTTTCCAGCTCGATCCACTCGACATCCGGGGCTAATAATCGTTATCATTGCTGTCTCTTGTTTTTGGCATTATGGTTTTTTTTTCTCGTCAGACAAGTGCTCAGGAATAATTAATTGAGCGTGCATTTTCACGCTTGAAAAAGCGTCTCGCAATTCGTGTGATTTAATTTTTCAGCGAATCTTGGCATCGCTATATATTTATATCTTTTCCTTTCTTTTCCTCTCGTGTGGCCAAATTGCATAATACCGCAATCGCACGCGGCTTATCAAGCTGGCAGCGTTTAAGAATCTCTTCGTACTCATCTCACACACACACCCCCACATACACGAGGTGGAGGATGGCGCGCACTGTGTGTGGGTATAGCTATATAGGTGCGCGCTAAAGTAAACATTAATCTTGAGCACAAAAACGCCTACAGCCTCGGAGCGGGTCGTAACCACCTTATACACCGCCTGTGTGTATATTGTGTTGTACGCGTGAGTGTGCCCAGTACTCGCGGCACACACTACACTTGTAAACACGAGAGATAACGAAGTGCAATAAAAGTAAAAAAGAGAGGCAAAAAAAGGAAAAAAAGAGTAAATAAGACAAAGTCGCGCGAGTTTCTGCGGTTCTCGGTACTTGCGGCCGCGTCGCGTAGTTTCGCCGAGTGCAGCTGTCATCATAAAGTTATATCCTATATAAATAATAAATATATGTCGTTTTATGTGGTCAGGATACGTCAGGAGAAGAACGGGGGCGCCTGGTGTCCGAAGGCGCAGATAAGCAGCGACATCCGCGAGTACCTGGAGGTCGACCTGACGAGGGATCATCTGATCACGTGGACCGAGACGCAGGGCCGCTTCGGCAACGGCGAGGGCCAAGAGTACGCCGAGGCCTTTTTCCTCGAGTACTGGCGTGACTTCAAGTGGCACTCGTACAAGAACCTCAGGGGCGACCGGGTAAGTCGTGCACATTATTATAGAATTCGTACGATGCGAGTGACTACTACTCCGCGTGTCGTCGGACTGCGCGCCGACTCGTATCACTTGGCTTCGCGCACGACTCGAGTTTCGAAGCTGCCGAAGCAGCCAAGTATAATAGCGACGTATTATAAGGCGTATAGACGAGTCGCAGGAACATTTTGCACCTCTATCTGGAGTGCAGCTGTAGTATATAGTGCCGTCGCGCGTCGTCGATGTCAAGGATAATAGCGAGCGCGCTTGGTTGGCCTCGAGTGCAGTCGACGCTCCAGACGACGGCGACTCGTTCGCTCGTGCGCACTTCTGGCGAGCGGAATTTCTTCCGAATGAGATCAGACGGCGTTGGCGGATCTTTGCCCGGAATTCTACTTCAAAGTTTCTGCTCGCGCGCAGGCAAAGTACATCTACGGGGTATACTCGCTCGCGAGATAGCACTGCATACAGAACTCGCTGTATGGATATATAAGCGTGCTTTATCAACGCCTCGCGCTCAACCATTGCGGCTTTATAAAATTTATGCATCCAGGGCTGGAAATTTTTCTCCCTTCAACTTGCCTTACATCATACGCGCAGCTATACATACAAGGCATGCTCCCGCCTACGAGATATACATTTTCTCTTCAATTCCGAGCTCCCATATACACTTTTGTGTATATTGTGTTGCACACGCCAAGAGAAAAGAAACACAAGACGCTCATTACGGCGACACTTGTGCGCACGAGCTGCTCGGCTAGCTCACCTCCCGGTAAAACAATCGACCATATTTTTCCATCAAAAGCTCGAGTTAGCGACGCACATATATACACGATCGCGTTACATCCTGGCAATTTCTCCCCCCTGTGGGCTTGCTGCCACTGGCATTGCCTCGCTTTTTCTTTCACGTCGTCCAATACTCTCTTTTATCCTTGCTACCACCGCTACTACTACTACTACTACTACTACTACTACTACTGCCACTACTACAAAACTCGACACTCTCTCTCTCTCTCTGATACGTATATTCCGCGCGTATGGAACAAGCATCAGCAGCAACACTATACTACTCTGCGACATTTACCAAGGCTCGGAGACCTCCACAGCGCCACTTTATCAATCCACCTGCCACTTTTCGTCTTTTCCTCTCTTTCTCTCACCGCAGCGAGCTATTTTCTCTTCTTTCTGTGCTCCCGTCGCAGCGACAACGCAGCCCAGCCGCACACTACACCTCCATAACCGGCACCACATCTTTTTTTCTCTCCCGTGCGATACGTGTATTTCTTTTTCGCCTTCTCTCTGCTGTAGCCCCAGCACATGTATACGGAGCTGCACGAGATCCGAGCGGAGTCGCGCAGCGGCGCCCGGGCTACATAATGTATAGCTATACGCGCGCGCCCGCCATACGGATACGTGAGTCGAGCCATACACGCGTCTCAAGGGCCTTCGGAAAGTTTCGCGCGTCGTGCCAACTTTCCCTATTTGACGCTCGACTATACAATATTCATACTTTAATAGCAATGCCTCGACTTTTATATATAAGCATAGTCGTCGTCGTCGTCGTCGCCGCCGCCATCGTACATGTTGCGCGACGCACACAGCCACAATGCTGCGATGCTTTAGAGACTCCGACTCGACGTAACTCGCGCGTCTGCCGAGCAGATAAGTGAGATATATGTACTTTTTCTACCGTATTATGCGATAGACTCGCGCTGCTGGGATAATAATGTTGATAGTTGATGGCAATTATTTATGTAACGAAGCCAGACGGGTTTCAAGTTTTCCTGCAGTTGCGTCGTCGTTATTCTATAAACAACTGGGAAAATTTAGCCTCGCAGCTGTATCAAAAATACAAAATTGAGTCAGGGTGTAGGATAACGTGCGGCTACGAAATGATAAAAACAAGCACATAATGAAAATTGCCTCAGCTGCAGAGCAGCCAGATGCGGCTTACACGGATTTCTCATGCTTTTATTTTTCTCCCTTCCATTCTCTATATAACTAATATATATATATCTATACATGTGTATATATGTGTTTTGTGTGATCATCTACGCACAGGTGCTACGAGGCAACAGCAACACGTATCTCGTCGAGCGGCAAAAGCTCGATCTGCCGTTCGTCGCCAGTCGGGTGCGCTTCGTGCCGTACAGCCAGCATCCGCGCACCGTCTGCATGAGGGTCGAGATTTACGGCTGCGCCTGGGAACGTAAGTGAACTTTATTCAGTCTGTCTGTGTGTGCGCGCTTATGTATACCTTTTCTCTATTTGTTGTATGTGTATCCTCTTGTGCGGAGCTGTATCTTGAGCCAATATATATCCACGTACATCCCATACCGACGCCGAATAATCCCGAAGCCGATTAATTATTCAATCTTTTTCTCACTTTATACGTACGCATCCCCTATTCCCTTCGATCTATCCCTTCGAGCTAATCCTCATTGAGAAGAGTACCTGAACGCATGCACATTTATGTACAAAGAAAATTTATCGAGCAAAAAGCATCGGCTATAAATCATTCCTTGCGAGAAACGAAAATTGCCCTCCGTAAATGTGTGTAGCTTAACATTTGTATCGTCGAGACTCGATTCTTGCATCTGTGTTTATATTATGTCTGTATCTCTAGAAAAAGTTGAAAGAAAAGAAAAAATTGTTAGTGCTCCGTCTCGCTCTGACTTTTTCTCTCTCAACGTGATACTATGGGAAAACAATAAAAAGTCGAGTAAGCTCTCTGAGAGCTGCCGCAAAGGGAGCTATATATAGCTCGCCAGTAGCAGTATTCTCTCTCTCTCTCTCTCTCAATCTTGCTTGACGACTTGTCGCTTTACACGGCCTTCCACGGCTCATCGTCGATCTGTAAATAATCGATATTAACTCTCGGAGCTGCAGTGCAGCTTTTCAATATAACGGGCGCAGCGCGCCGACCTCGCCTTTCTCCTCGTATAGCCTCCCGCGGAGTCAACTAAACTCTCCTTTCGATTTGACCTTTGCCTGTTGGCTGCCTTTAATCTCCAGTGCCAAGCTCTGCATGTGATTTTTCTTCCTCCAATAAATGCGCCTCTGTGTGTGAGCGCACAACTCGTGTATTTCCGTAAGTGAATATATGTGGGTTCGCGTGGTACATATGTGTGCGCGCGCGCGCTCGTGCCCCTTCGGAATTACTGCCTCGCGGTGGGATCAATCAGGACTAAAAGCATTTCTTGTTGCCGTGCACCATAGCGAGAGCGACTGAAACTTCCAACTGCTCTGCGTATATATACCCGTATCCAGACTTGTATGTGTGTAGGTGCGCAACTGCTCCATGGCTATATATACCGCGGGGGCTGCAACGAGCGAGAAAGAGAGTGAGAGAGAGAGAGAGAGAGTAATACTTCGATATGACGACGCTGAGAGCCAACGCAAGCTCACCTCCATATATATATATAGTCGAGTCGAGCAAAAGTTGTTTTGCGGCAAACTTTTTGGACGCTTTTCGCTTGCTTGATATTAAATGAAAGAAAGCAGAGCAAAAAAACGAGTAGCCGAAACTGCCGCTGCGCCTCGCTAGCGCATTATTACTTAGCTCCGAGATGCCCGAGCAACTTAACACAATGTTAGCGAATCTTATATAAAGGCCAATACGCTCGTCGATGCTTTCAAGTTGCTCCGCCGGAAGCTTTTATTCGCAGCTACATAATATATATAATATGTGTATTCTTCGAGTCGCGACTTAAATATATTATTCGCTTTTGATTTTCTCGTCGTATTCTCGAGAGAGAGAGAGAGAGAGAGAAAAGAAAGAGGAAGTTGAATTCCTAGACAATTGGAAAGTTTGGGAGGATTGATTAATCAGCCCTCTTTCGCTAGCGAGTCTGTTATGTATACATACAAATGCGATCGTTAATTCAATGGCTTTGTTGAGTTTTCTTTGTGAGAAACTATGTGCAGCTCCAATGAAACGCAGAACAAGCGATTTATCAACCTTCCTCTATACATCAATCCACAATCATCCCTATGCCGTTTAAATTACAATGCATACATTATCAACGGTGAATAATGCGAGGTGCTCGATGGACGTTGTTTCGAGCAGAGGACGTGGTGCGCTACACGATCCCCGTGGGCGAGACGTACGGGCCCGGAGGCAGCAACGTCGAGGACTCGTCGTACGACGGTCTAGAGGCCAACGGCACGCTGTCCGGCGGCCTGGGCCAATTGACCGACAACGTGCTGGCCGACGGCTTCGAGTTCATCGGCTCGGCCCACGCCAACAATTGGGTCGGCTGGAGCCGGCGCAGCCAAGTCGAGCTGCTCTTCGAGTTCAAGGAGGAGCGAGAGTTTCACAATTGCAGCCTGCACGTGGCTCACGTGCCGAGGAAAGAAGTCGAGGTTCGTACACATACCTATGTTGTGCGCGCGCGCGCTCGTTTGCTTGTTTGTTTGGAGCAGCGCAGTGCACTCTGCGAGCTCGTTTTTGTATGCTATATGGACGTACACATCTATAGTCAAGCTGCAGCGGTAATTATTTTGTTGTTTCTTTTCGCGATGATCGCAACGTACCACTCACAGGTATTCTCGGCGATCGAAGCGCACTTCTCGCGCGACGGACGCGAGTATCACGCGTCGAGCGGCAAGGTCGATATAGTCAACGGCTTCTCGTCGACGACAGCCACCGTCTCCGTGCCACTCCAATTAAAAATCGGCAAATTCGTTAAGCTCGTCGTTCACACCAGATCCAAGTGGTTGCTCATCAGCGAGGTGACTTTTTACTCGGGTAAGTTCTCGACAACCGAATACATATAAAACCGAGATACATATTGAAATATCCGATACGCATGCTGACTCGTTGGAAAATATTATCAATAATCCTGCCAACACCGACAAAATTCATCTATTCGTTTTTTTTTATGCACTGCACAGTCGCGGGCCTGAGTAACCTAACGAACGAGCTGAGACCGGAGCTGAATAACAATGTGGCGATGACGGAGCACGCCAACGAGACGGACGCTCTCCTGATCCCCGAAGAGAGAAACCGCACGAGGAGCGAGAAAAACGACACCACTTATCCAACCAATCCGAATTTAACGCCCGATGCCTTTCCCATCGGCAATTCGCAGACTTACATTGGCTTGGTGAGTTTAGAAGCTGATCTTTTAATTGGCTGCTCGTGCATTCTCCTCGTTTCCGAGGCTCGCTGAGTTCAAAACAACCGTGTTTTTCTAGATAAGCGGAGTTCTGACGGTCGTGGCGATCCTGGCCACCTGCACGACGGTCTTCCTGATGAAGCAGCGCGGCCGCAACAAGATAGCCCTGCTGCAGAAACACACGGCCCTGCTGTGCGGGCCCACCGCGCCGGGCATCACCATCAACATGAAGGACATCAAGCTGCCCGGGCCGATAGTCTGCAACAGCCTGAGCCAGGCGCGCCTCAAGAGCGCCAAGGCCAAGGGCGGATTCGTCTCGGTCCTCGGGGCCAACGGCGGGCCAACGATGACCGCGGCCGCGGCGACGGACGCCTCCGCCTCGGTCAACGACGACTGCGACAGCAGCACGTTGCGCAGCAGCGACAAGGGCAGCGACCAGTACGAGCAGTGCAGCGCCTACGAGAAGACCTACAAGCTCTTCTCCGAGGAGAATCTCGCCTACGAGCCGATAATGGGAAAGCCCGACAGATTTTCCTCTTGCATCGGTGAGAGCTGCTCTGCTCCTATATCGAATTTCATTTATGGTCCTTATAGTTTTGTTCATTGAGCGTACCGTTTCAACGTTGCTCTGTAAATGCGTTTGCCTTCATAATATATACCGCGCGTGTGTGCATGATACGCACGCAACTTCTCTTCGTGTATGCGTGTGCTTTGCAGTCCCCTCGCGGGCATCGGGTATAATGCATGCGAATCGTTCGCGAGTGATTTGACATTCAAATATGCTAACGGAATGCATTTCCAAGTATTTATACGGGAGATGCGCTCGTGTATTGCGCGCTGCATTATGTTGTCTGCATAAATATTTATTGTTTTCCGCGTGCTCGTGTTCGCGAGCTTTTATAAATTTTCCCGCAAAATAACGCGAAGCCGAGCAACTCTATGTGCGGCAACTCTATGTCGTTTTATAATAAAATCTAAACCGTTGATTGCCTTGAGCCAAGCTCGCGGCAGTTTGGGAGCTTGTTAATTCGTACCGCCTGTTTATTCGAGAAGCGTCGCGTGAATGGAAATTCAATGGGGACTTTATTTCAGGCATCGCGGATTATTCGAATGGGAATATATACCACGAGGATAAGTCGACCGAGAGGATTTTGCCGTCGTCCTTTTCTCTCAAGCGGCACAGTCACAACGTCAACAAGTCCAATCACAAGGTGCACGAAGGCTACTACGCGGCGACCGATATTTTGACCGTAAGTGCTCAATATAATATCTTCAACTCCGTACATGTTAGCACTTTTATAAATAAGAATTAGAAAATAACGAGTGGAAAACGTGACTTTGTCCAAAGATCAAACGGCGCGAGCAGCAGCACACGTCGACCAGTCTGTTCACGCCGTTGAGAATCCAGGAGGGCGTCCAACTGTCGAGCATCTACAACATTCAGCAGGTGTCGAGGCATCGGCTGAGGATCCTCGACAAGTTCGGCGAGGGCAGCTTCGGCCTCGTCTATCTGTGCGAGGCCAAGGGCATACAGAGTCCCGACCTGGGTACGATACGCAATAAGCAGATCGTCATCGTCAGGTCTCTTTGGAGAGGAGTCACCGATTCGCTCAAGTGAGTAATTTCTAGTCTTGTGTTTTTCGAATCAACTCGAATGAGCCGGTGAAATTAACACTTTTGGCATAACGAATTTCAGGAAAGACTTCATGAAGGACATGCATCTGCTGGCGGCGATACGAGACCCTAATGTGGCGAGAATAATGGCCCTGGTGGAGGAGGAGCCCATGGGCGCCGTATTCGAGTACGGCGAGCTCGGTGACTTGCCGAGCTTCATGAAGACCGGAAACGAGAATTCCAACGACGACTTCACATTGAGGTAATTGAAACGAGATCAGCAAACTCAGTTACACGGAACTTTATTTAAATTTATAGCTGTTTAGTCAATAGTCTACGTTTTATTTACTCTTGTATATATATATTTCAGTTACGGCTGTCTTCTCAACTTTGTAACTCAAATTGCCTCGGGCATGAAGTACTTGGAAAGTATGAAAATTCCACATTGCGATTTGGCTGCGAGGTAATTGCACGATTTTTTGTTTCCTTTGATTGTCGAAGTTAGACCAAGTTTTCATATTTTTTTGCCGTTGCATTTTCAGGAATTGCATAGTTAATAAAAACCTCGTGATCAAGGTATCGGACCACGCGCTCTACTGCAGCAAATACGACCAGGAGTACTACGTGAACGGATATTATGCGAAAATACCATTGCGTTGGATGTCCTGGGAAGCCGTACTCATGGTAATTGAGCAATCTTCCGAATGCTTGAAACTCGATTGATCGGTTACTAATTATTTTTGACTCGCGAATTAAACACCATCTTGTATGCGCAGAACAAGTGCACGAGCGAGTCGGACGTGTGGTCGTTCGCCGTCACAGCTTGGGAAATTTTCGGCAGCTGCAGTGAACTGCCCTTCGCCGAGCTGACCTCGGAGCAAGTGCTGGAGAACTGCAGCCGCTGGTACCAGAGCGTGAACGGCGGCAATCAACAGCAGCTGCCCCGCGTCCTGCCCCAGCCGAGCCTGTGCCCGCGCGAGCTCTATCGCGTCATGAGCAAGTGCTGGAGTCGGCGCGCCGAGGACCGGCCGACCTTCCACGACATCCATCTGTTTCTCAAGCGGCTGGCCTTCGACTGAGAGTTACTCAAGCGCAAGACGCAACGCGACATGAATACCTGGCCGACGCCACCGCTCATGTCTTGATGATCGGACGCGATGGCCGCAAACACCGACTCTTGCTCCCTTTCGCCAGACGACGACGACGACGACGACGACGATGACTGACGATCTCTATTTCTTTACTTCAGCGTGATGTGTGCTTAGACTTGGAATAATTTCAGACTCTAACGCTGTGGACAACTGTGTCGAGGGCCTGTCTTTTTTCATTGCCAAATTGCCAAGGATCTAGGCTTCATTTTACAATTATTCGCGAGCCAATGTCAATTGACGTCTAGGTATAAATTATATATAATAAAAACAAATATAAATATATAAAACAAAAATTGTATAAATAGTGTGAAAAAACAAAAAAACTGTAAATACATCCCTCGGTTTAAGTAATTCACGATATCCAACGAAAGCCACGTGTGCTACACATACAAATATTGTAACTGAATAATTAGATGCAAGACTTGGTAGTTTTTTGATGAATCCGAAACAATAGATAAATACTCAAAAGAAACGCCATCGCGTGGAAAATCGATGTAACAATCAAGATATCGTATGCGAGGGTGGCTTCAATCGCGTCTGAACTGAATATCTTTCGAGCCACCCCCCCCCCCCCCAACAGAATTCGCCGATTGTCTTATATATATATATTTACATATAAACAAGGGGGGAATGGCTTTAGGGAGCAACGTCTAGCCATGCCTCGATATATATTATTACATAAATTAGCTAACGCATTATTGTAGTCAGCACAGAAATTAGCAACGCGAGAAATATTTTTTGCAAATGATAATTGCGCGAAGAAGGATGCTGAGTGGTTTCGTAGAATTGTAGCGAATGAGAGTTTTAACGAATGAAACCTTTGATCTTAATAGTGGATTTCATCGATAAATGCATATAAACTCATTCGAACTCGATCATATTTCACTGCATCATTTTTTCGTATAATTTTCAAAGCAGATTAGTCATCGACGAAATAACAAACGTGTGATTAATTCTTCGATGGAAAAGCCGAAAATTTAATGGACAATTTGCAAAACATAGGACCATTAATTCGTTTCAAACATATCGAAATTTGCACATGCTCTGTTATACATGCATATCATATGTACCAATTATCAGCTATTTCGAATTCTATTTTTTTTGCATCGAATTGCATTGACCAAGTTTGCATTTAAGGCACATTAAAAAAAACGACATTTTGTTTTTTATATTTCATAGCCAACAGATGTTTTGAACAAAAAATACATATCTATCATATTTTTGTCGACAATATTCAAACGTCGTCGATATATCAGTTACGAAAATTTTGCTTGATAATTCTCGCGTTTGTTGACGATGATTTTAAATATTCTATACAATAAATAGCACTTCATCATTATCACACGAAAAGTTTTAAACGAAAAATATCAACTACACGTCCAAAGACTTGGATCTTTTTTTTCATCATAAACCAAAAATTTCATTGTAATATACAGTTGCACACCCATCGCTCATATATAGGCTTTAAATATATTTTATAATTGCTTACGACACATTACAAAATAAGCAAAATCACTTGTCCTCCAAGCAGCATAAATATCTAGTCTATCTCGGGACTTTGTATATGATTGGATTGTACATAGAAAGATTGTTGTTGAAATTTTGGATTTTGTGTGTGTGTGTGTGTGTGTGTGTTCATTTGTCCCGCAATCATCTAAAATTCATTTTAGTGTCTTTAATTAATGTAAGAAAACTGTCAACCCGATACTTTGAAACGTGTGTATGAAACATATATTAATTCTATAAAAATAAGTTGTAAGCTTCGATAAAATAAATGTGTTGTTATCCTCCAGGAAGTATATTATTTATTGTTCAATTAGAATGTATATCTCGGTTTAAATGTAAAAGTAAAAATGAAATGGGAATTTGCAATTCATGTTGAAACATATAAGTAGCTCTTGAACGAGAGATGAATGAGCATTTCCGAATATTTGTGAAATAAATGAATGCATGTAATAAACTAGTAAACAGTGTAGAAAATATGCCAAAACGTCACCTAAACAACGACAAAACGATAAGCGCGAGCAAATGTTGAAAAGACAAGTTTAACGTTTCGATTAATGGATTATTAATACCACTTAACGCGTAATCATGTATAAAAATATTTCGGACGGATCTGAGTTTTTACGATTAGTATGTAAAATTTAAAATGTTAAATTAGTTGCAAAAGAAGAAACAAATAATGTAGGAACGTTCCACTAAATAATTTTCGAGCTAAGAGACAATCAATTTCGTGAAACATTATCAGAACGTCGAATTGCGAGTACGTGTAACGGTATAAGAATGATACATGTAATATATATTCAAGTTGAGCTGTATTTTGTAAACGAAGCATTATTCTTTCGTTTTTATTGAAAAATAAATTTTTAAAAAAAAGTGAGAAGAAAATGAAGCCAAAGAAAATGTAACGAGTTAAGAAACTTATCGCATGGCACGACAAATCGCAGCTTATTGTTGAATTATAATCTACGATTTCATTGTCGTGTGTGTACAAAAAAAGTCATATCAGACGCCTCGTTTTACATGAAAAATGAAAAATGAAAAATGAAAAATGAAAAAATAAATAAATGGTGCATTATGAATATATGTATACATTTCAATAGCATATTAGTATAAATGTATATTATCCTATTTTCGACCTACACACTTATAAGATTGGTAAAGAGCGTTTGAAATGATTTTAACGAGCAAATGCATAATATTAGATAACGAGCAAAAAACTGCGCCAAGGTGTTGAAGACTATACATAAAAATGTAAATGCCTTCGAAGAAAACAACCGCATATATCACATCATGTGCACAGCAGTCACTAAATTTATACATGTGGCCAAAGAAGAGGAAAATATCAAGTGCATTTTTCATGGTGCAGTATAACGAGCGGTATCTATCTAATTTTTATCGACGACTCTAGCTCTAATATCGTTCAATAATAATACATCAATATACATAATCCAAATTTGTAACATGAATTATTACTGTAACTTCGTCGAAAATTTATATTCTTAATATTTCCAGTGTTATAATCAATAAAAATTGTTATACTGTGTGATTTTTCGTAAATTCATAATTTATTCCCATAGAGTGTGTAATTCCTAAATTTAATTAAGTTAAAAAAAATTAACTAATTGAAAAAATAACAATTTTCGATAAATCTTAACATTCACAAATTCGATTACGGTCTTGATTTACGTTGCTTGTGTTACCAATTTATTTCATTGATGAAAAGTTAATGAAATTCTGATTATTTGAATCAAAAAAATCAAACCTATAATGATAATTCAATAATAAAGCAATATAGATTAATCTTTAAAAATTGATTCACTCACACAACGTGCATTCAGAAAGTCATAAAGAAATCTTTTTTTACAACTGCTGTCTGTGAGGTTTCTGCGCCTGTATATAGATATCTGCACATACCGATATGTATATAGGACACCACCGCTTGTGTATGTATCTACATACACATAACTTGACATATACCGCGCGCGAGGCACACGACTGCGTAATCCACTGACACTATACTACGTAAGTGTACATACATTCATAACATAACCATACATTTAGGTATTGGCACACACGCAAGGAAATATTTTGTGAAAAGAAAAACAGTTGCCGCGTCAACACGTCGCGCGTCGCACTGACACACGCACAACTCGCAGCAGGTAATATCATCAATACAATCAGCATCAGCACAACCGGTCGTCGAGTCTTCACTCGCGCTTCGCAGCTCTCGCTCGAGTTTCAGATGAAAATTTGCAATAAACAAAGCCCGAGGATTTTTTTTTCGTTACGTCGTCGCTTTAGAACGTCCGCGCCGCTGTCATCGAGAATTTGAGCAACACCATGTCCGAGACTTCAGAAAGGATCGCTGAACTACGCGAAAAGTTTTTCGAAAAACTTCGCGACGAGGGACCACCGAGTGGACGTAAGTTTTTTGTCATTACATTTCGCTTTTTTGCCTTTGAGCTAATATGCATATTCTTACTTTTTTACAAATGTGCCATTATGGTAGTCGGCTCGTATTTTTAAGTTCTCTTCGAGAACGTATAAGTATGACGAATCAATTTTCATAGAGAAACACTACTGGGCAATTTTTTCGAGATAAGCCCATTCATTGGCGATTACGATTAGACTTTGCATCAATGCAAAATCTGCACGTCATAATTTGATCAAATTATGAATATTAGCGTTGACTGCACTTCGTTCAGTTTGCCTGGACTGGTTTTTTCCCCGTTTTAATTCCATAAATTTTACTGCAATCAAGTTCATTTCAATATCCATATGCAATCTTTGGCAATGATATGTTTTTATCACTAAAAATACCATTAAATTCGTCAGTAGATGAAACAGTGATTATGATGACTCACAGCACAATTTTTGTATCATTTTTTTAGAGAAAAACAATATTTTACCTTGAATCCAGCAAAAGATTTTTTATTTTCTCATGAATCCATATTTAAGTACAAGATGTCAAAAGTGTTTAGTGTTACATACAGATAAAAAAGACCTTTGAATATAATTTATTTAATACAAATATTTAATTATAGGAGATTTCCATTCAGCTGATATCAATAGAGTCAAAACTGATGATTGGTTGAAGAGATTTTTAGATCACCACGAAAACAATGTTACAGAAGCATTGAAAATGCTGTGGGATACATGTGAATGGCGAAGAGATTTTGGAACTAATGGTGAAATTTATTTAACAATGTTTTAAAAATGCTCAATTTTTTTCTTATTTCTAATACATTTCATTATGAATTTTCTTATTTCAGATATAACTGAAAATAATGTAAGGAGAGATTATTTGGAAGATGGTGTTTGTTTTGGTTATGGAAAAGATATAGATGGGAAGAAATTATTTGTTATTAAGTCAAAATTACACACAAAAGGTTCAAGGGACTTTAATGAACTGCAAAGATGCATCGTGTACTGGTTTGAAAGATTAGAAAGGTATATAAAACTCATCAAAATTTAAATTCTTCCCTAAATGTAATTTTACATTATATACATTCTAATGTTTTCACAGAGAAGGCAATGGAGACCAAATATCATTATTTTTTGATATGATTGATTCTGGAATATCAAATATGGATATGGAATTGACTAAATATCTAATTGGTTTATTTAAAAACTACTATCCTAATTTCTTAAATTACATCATTATACTTGAAATGCCATGGGTCTTGAATGCAGCTTTCAATATTATTAAAACTTGGCTACCTGCTAAGGCTATTCCAAAAATAAAAAATGTGAAAAGAAACACACTAGAAAATTTTGTTGATCCTAATGATGCTTTAAAATGCTGGGGTGGAAACAATGATTTTGCATTTATATTTCTACCTGAGAGACAAATTGGAATGTCAAACGGCAAAGGGGATAAAAATGTAATATTTTTAAAAATTTGTTCATTATTTATCACTAAAAAGTATGTGTTTTTATTTTCTAGGTACACTTTAATAGTAGCACGCCAGATTCACCCAACTCTGATTTTGGAGATCAATCAAAAATGGAAAAATGTAAATATTCTTAAACTTCAATATCCTATCCTACCTAAAATGTGAAAATAATTTTCTTGACATATGATTTTCAGTGTTGACTGTTGAGCCAGATATTTTAATTTTCAAAAAAATTGGCAGTGAAATAACTGGTACAATTACTTTAAAAAACAATACAGCTGACAAAAGTGTATCTTATAAGGTTTGACAATCATTGAATTCTGATGGCAATTTTAAACATGAAAAA
Organism: Trichogramma dendrolimi; assembly: GCA_034770305.1. Taxonomy (NCBI): domain Eukaryota; kingdom Metazoa; phylum Arthropoda; class Insecta; order Hymenoptera; family Trichogrammatidae; genus Trichogramma; species Trichogramma dendrolimi. The sequence continues at coordinate 331,116 of JAPMIB010000063.1, forward strand.
ATAAAAATGTATTCATTCTTTATAGATTAAAACAACGTCTCCTGAAAAATTCAAAGTTCGGCCATGTACAGGAACTCTGCCTTACTCTGAAACTACTGCAGTAACAATAACCATGCAACCTGGATATGAAACTCGTAATCTTTTGCCTAATGATAAATTTCTTATTATGTGCTTGCCAATTAAAAATTCTCAAAAGTTCACAAATCAAGAATTAGTTGAATTCTGGAAGGTACGTATAGTGATTAATAATAATTTGAAGAATTTTACAAATCCTATAATTATTATTAATTCATGTTAATTAATATGATTTTTCAGAGCTATGGAAGTCAAGCTGAACAACATAGATTAATGTGCAAAGATGCTAATGGAAGTCCAGATGGCCTAAAATCGATTTTAGTAAACTCTGGTGCATATGGTGGTGATCAATCATTAAATTCATTATTTTCAAAGGTAACAACTATTAAATTTTATTATCAAATTTTCATAAAAATAATAAAACAATTACAATTCTTTTTCAGATATCTCGTTTGGAAGAACGTAATACAAAGATTGAAAATAATTTAAATTCAGTAAAGCATTTTCTTTTTGTTTCTGTAACCATAATATTATTACTCTTGGGATGCATTGTTTACCTTTTGACAAATAATTCCGAATTTAATTTCAAAAATCTACGTTTAAAAAATGTAACGGATTCTGTTTTAAGTTACAAGGAAGAATTCTAGTCTTGGAAATTTTAAGTTTTATGAAAATATATTTAATATCGCACGTTAATAGTTTTTTATTCACTCATTGTTTATTGGTAAGGAAATTGTCTTTGTTGAACTGTTGAAGAATTTTTAAAATAATTTTATAATAACGTTCATAACACTTAAACAGAGAGCTTAAAAATTTTGAATATTTCTAATGTTATATTAATAGCTAACGCACATGAGGCACATTAAACAATGTTTAATTTTTATATAAAAAAATGTTGGTTACAACAACAATTTTTAATACACACAGTGATCACAATTTTTTTGTCTCACAACTGCCATAAACTTTTGTAACATTTATGTACAAACTTGCACACTGGCGCTCTTGATAAAAAGTCAGTTTGAAAAATTATAACTTTTATACAGATTGTATTACGACGTAAAATCTTTAGATACACATTTTTTACTTTAATACTTTATATTACCAATATTTTCGAAATAACTCTTTACATTCCTATTTTCACAATGAAAAATTATTGTAAATATTAAGGTATAAGGGCTTTCAAATTGGTAGGTTGGATTGTAAGTGTTAATCTTTATATCTCTTCTGTAATAAGTACAATTTAGATATGGATTTATCTTTGTACAAGTTTTTATTTATTTTGATCGATTAATAAACAAAACCTAGTTTTGAGGGAAATCATAAATAATCTTTTTATTCTATAAATACCAAAAATAAGAAAAAATTAAAATTAAAATTATATTATAAAGAATTTAAATTATATATAAAAGAATTTAAATTATACAAACCATATCTTCAGAAATATAAAATGTGACCATGATTTAGATTTAGATTTTCATTTGAAAATAAAGATTTTTTGACTATATAGGGAATTTAAAATAAAATTGAACTGAGAATAATTAAAAGTATATTATTCTTATATCATTAACACTTTATTTTTTGTATAAACATTTCATAAAATATTACATGGAACAAAGTAATTGTCTTAGAGCCAATTTCTGTAAGAATTATGAATTTATCATAGTTTTTTACATGTCTGGTTTCTTTTAAAAAAATTTTCTTCCTGATGGTATTTAGGCAATGAATAAATTCAATACGTAAGATGGTTGTTATCTTTTTAAGGTGTAACTCGCTTAGGGTCACGAGGAAACAGAGATGTCTTGCGAATATTATCTAATCCAAGATAAAGCATTACTACTCGTTCCATTCCAATTCCACCACCAGCATGGGGTGGGCAACCATATCTAAAAGCATCGATGTATGACTTGATTTTTTCTATATCTACTCCATGATGTTTGGCTCTTTCAATCAATAATTCAGGAACATGAATTCTTTGGGCTCCGGATATAATTTCTTCACCTCTCATAAACATGTCGTAAGAATTAGAAACTTTAGGATTGTTAGGGTCAGGCATTGTATAAAATGGTCTGACTGCCAATGGATATTTATCAAGCATGTAAAAGTCAGTATCATATTTAGCCTTGATAATTTTTCCTAAAAGCTTTTCACTAGGTGTTGATAAATCATCTTCATCACCCATTTCTACTCCAGCTTCTCTTAGTAACTTAACTGCTTGAGGAAACTCAAGTTTGAGTGGTGGGTCCAAAAACTTGAATGGTTCAACTTTATATTGTTGATTAATAATTTCAATTTCACTTTGGTAAGAAGTTTGCAGACCTTTGAATATTTCAGTAAACAGTTGTCCAATAGTATTCATAACTTCATGATAATGATATTTGAATGTCATTTCCAAATCAAGACCAACAAATTCTGTCAAGTGCCTGTGAGTATTAGAATCTTCAGCCCTGAATACAGCACCAACAGTAAAAACTTTTTCAAAATCAGCAGCAATAGCCATTTGTTTATATAACTGAGGAGATTGAGCTAAGTATGCAGAACTTTTAAAGTATGAAACAGTAAATACATTAGCACCTCCTTCGCTAGCAGCAGATATAATTTTTGGGGTATGAATTTCTACAAATCCTTTTTCTGTCAAAACATCTCTGAAAAGTTTGCAAACTCCAGCTTCCAATCTAAAAATAGCTTGATTGGCTGGTGTTCTGAGATCCAGTACTCTGTTATCTAATCTTGTATCTTGATTTACTTTGATGTTTAAATTGTTTTCATCATCTTCAGTCACAGGTCTTGCAGCATCTTCAATTTGTAATGGCAATTGGGGTTCTGCCAGACTCACAACAAGAAACTCTTCGATGAGTAATTCAACATCTTTTTGCGTACAAGACTCAACAGGCTTAGGAACATTTTGAACTTTAGCATGTACATCGATTATGGACTCTTTGCTTACTCCAGAAATGAATTTCACAACTTGTTTGGTGATGTTTTTATCATCAACAACAGCTAAACCTTGTATTGTATGGTACTGTTGTCTAAATACAACAAAACAAGTTTTGCCCTTGCCTCTGCTTGTATGCAACCTTGCTCTGATCCACACATTCTTTCCGGCGTAAGAACTGTCCACATCTTTAATGTTGACGAACGTCCTGTCTGGATGAAGCTCATCGCCAGCGCACAAAGAAACAGGTTGAGGTGTCATGTTTATCAAAAATCTTCAATATAATTGAATCTGGTACTTTTAACTTAGATCTGCACGTGGCAAATGCCGCAGTAGCACTGATATGTAACAACTATGAATAGTAGATATAACCACGATACTGCGAAATATACAGGCGACACGCTCGCCAACACCGGTCGTCGTCCCGAAATTCGGTTACGGCATTATTCCACAAGATCATAAATTGAGTCATCTTTTCATTCAATAATAAAACTTTCAGATGCATTTGCGCATCAATTACTGATGGATTTGAATTGTAAACGTAATTTTTTTTTTATGTGAAACATCTTTTAAGATTAACTGTTGAAATTAATAAAATAGATTCTTATATTTTATAACTGAGAAAATTAAGTTATAATAAAAAGATGAAAATTAAATTAAATCTAATGCTAGACTCTAACTAATGCTAGAATAATTACGCACGAAATAAACAAATAACATAAGAAAAAGGTTAAAAGGAAAAAAAATCGTAATAAACGATAGAGTAAATTTATTGTTGTATTTATTTATAAAATTATATTAAATTACACAACATAAAAAATTAAAAAACTAAGATATCAAGTTTGTCAACATTTTGGCGTTGAAAATTTGCTTCTTACGATGTCATTGAAACCTTCTCTATTTCTTGCTGTTTCTATTGCAATAAATTGTATTCTTGTTGTGAGGATACTATTTTCTTGACTATAATCTTCTTTGCAGTCAGCCCTGATTAATGTACCAAAACTATAGTCCTCCACAGTATCTTTGAATTTTTCACAAAATGGTCTCCACTTTTCTTTGCTAGCTGGTGATTTAAGCTCATCTTCATTAATAATATCAATTTTAAAATCTGGAAAGAGGTCTCTAAATGCTTTGTAAATTACATCATCATGAGGTGTGAGTTTTAAATTTTTTGGATCGACTGAACTTAAGAGCTGTAAAAAAGATTTTTTTCTTAATCATTTTGAATAAAAAATTAATCAATAATAAAAATTAATACTCACATTGAAATAAATGTTTGCATGTTGCATACACTTCATTGCCCACATAGCTTCAATTGTTTGCTATTTACAGTAAGAAAATATTTTATTAATTTTTTCCATAATTTATAATTATTGTATAAATGATGTGGCTGTGTTTACTTACATCATTTTCAAATTCTTCAGCAGGTCGTGACAGAACACTTGCTCCAGTCATAAGTTGATTGGCAGACTAAAATGAAAAATTTAAATCCATTATATGTATTATTATAATTATAAATGTATAACGATTATAAAATTATGATATTCTTTTTATTTGAGTTTTCACTTGCTTGAGATAGATAGGTTATAAGGAATGTAAGTTGTATTGTATTTAATTGTTGAAGTAATTGTGTATTGTACTTACAACGTCTCCAATATTGGCCATGATTATATAAATAATTCACTGTCACGCTTAAATAAAAACACTGTTGATTTAAATTAATACCAATTTTTCGAAAATTCTGAATATCAACAACTTGAGGCACCACGAGAGTATGAGCTCATGCAGCCAGTCACAACACATGGGCATGACACAGTGATCTGGTGTGGCGTGGTGATAGGTGTCAAATATTCAAAATGTATTCTGCTAAGGGTTGGACAATTGAAACTTGACATTTCTTTTCGAGATTTAGATGATTCCATGAAATTTTTTGTGTTCGTCATCATTTTTGTATTGATTTGATAATTTTATAAACCAATTATTTTATAATTTATTTTCATTGTAGAATAAAATTGCAATTAAGTTGAAATTTTAAACTACTCTACGCGGTTCCCGCCACCTAAAAGGTTATCTATGTCACTGGTCATAATTCCACTAGTGGAGTCGTGACTCGTGAGTCCCAGTCGGCATTCTTGAATCTTGAATCCGCAACAGCTGCAGTTGGCACTGCAATTAACCAAAAATACTGTTGGTACTTATTTGTTACCTCAGTGTGGTGTTCTGTATAATTAACAATTAAAAAAAATTAATTATGGCAACATCAGATTCTCAGTTGAACAGTTCGTCATCAACAAATGATGAAAATGATTTCAAAATTAATAAAAGTGTTGCACTGTTTGCTAAAGAATTATCAAATTCTTCGTAAGTTTAAAAATTATTTCTGGGTTATTGTATTTTCGAATTTTATATTTCTGCAATTCAAATAATGAAGTTTGAATCATAACTGATTATTGTAATTTATTTGCCTTTTAGTTATAGATCTCACAAAAGTGCATCAGAAGTTGTGTTTAGAACCGTAGCTGCTCTTAAAGATGTTGTAATGAATGATCGATGGACAACTGCAAAGTGTGTACAAAAATTTATCATATTTTTAGTATATTACTTTGTTTATCATACTTTGTTTGTCATATTTTTAGTTATTATTAACTTTGTTTTTAAACCATAATTATTAATTATAGAGAATTGATTGATTTGATTCATATGAATGGCGATCATTTGATGGAAGCTGATCCATCAGAAACTTGTACATCTAATATGATTAAGAGAATACTTCATATTATTAGAGAAGAGTGTATATTGAAGAATTGGAAAGCAAGACCGGGGAAAAAGATACTTCAAACTCCTTGAAAAAAACTATGACTTCAGAAAGAAGAACTAAAGACATAGATTATTCTAAAATAGTGCCTACATTAAAAACATCTATTATTGATCACATTAATGAATTTGTAACAGAACTGGAAACTTGGTATATATCAGTGAAAAATGTCACTACCCAAAATAAATTTTTATTTTATCATTGGTTTTATTTTGTATTTTAGCAAAGAAAACATCATTCAACAAGCTAACCAGCACTTACATGCGAATGAGATTATCATGACTTTGGGTTATTCAAAATTGGTTGAAGATTTTCTGAAAAAAGCTGCGGAAACCAGAACTTTTGAAGTTATTGTCGCTGCTGGGTTACCACTTTTAGAGGTAATAAATTATTAATTACATTTATATTGACAATTATCCAGTAAAACGTAGTTTAAAGTATATTTTAATCAAAGTTTTAATCAAGTACAAAAAAAAATCTTAAGATTGTTCTTACTTTTCAGGGTCATGATATGGCATCAAATTTATCAAAAGCAAACATTGAAACTACATTAATATCAGATGCAGCTATTTTTGCAATGATGTCTCGTGTCAATAAAGTAATAATTGGTACCAATGCAGTGATGGCTTCGGGTGGTTTAAGGGCTTACACTGGTTCTCACCCCTTAGCATTAGCAGCTAATTATTACTCAATACCTGTCATTGTACTTGTACCACTTTATAAATTATGTCCAACGGAAAAAGATGCTTTTGAAGCAAATAATTATTTTCATAAAGTCATGGCACCAACACAAGGCGTTGTTAATCCCAACGATGCAAGTTTGGCAGATAGGTGTACAATAATTAATCCAGTATTTGACTATGTACCACCTGAATTAGTCACACTTTTCATATCAGACAGGTAATTATAGATTATTATAATTATACTTAAAACTTCAATAATTTATTAAGATACAATTGACTGATATGTTAAATTATCTTTTTCATGTAGAGGAGGAAATGCACCCTCATACTTTTATCGGTACATCAGTGAACTGTATCATCCAGCTGATCATAATCTGAATTTGTGATACATACAAACTTTTGAAGGAATTTATTTCAAAGTGTAAATAACGAGACTGTCAATGTAACATTTGAATTGTCTTACAAAAACTTACTGTATTGTTGTTTTATGATAAGTAAAGTTTTAATATTAAAATAGAATTGTATTAAGAAAATATACATTTTTATTAAAACTGTACACTGTGTTTTTTTATTGAATAAATTATCTCAAAGTAGAAAATTAATAATCTATACAATAATAATAGATAATACAACATTTTAAAAAATAAAAAACTTATTTGAATGTAATAAAAACAGTAGAAAAAAACTTTGTATTTACAACTATTTCATACAGTGGGATCATGTTATGTTCAAACATATGGATTCCAATTACTTCCATCTTCAGGTTGTAAAGAATTTGTAACTAATAAAATCACATCTACAACCCACCAAACTCCAATACCACCAAGAGTTAATAACTTTCCAACTGCAGTTCCAGTTTGTCCCAAACAAAATCGGTCCATGCCAAGGAAACCTAATAATATGCTGTACAGTAATGTTGTCGTGAAGTAATGCCCACTATATTTGATACAAGGTACCCCATCTCGTAAGAATGTTTTGCACCCGTGACACTCAATATCAGGTAAGACTGTACAAAAAACTTTGGTGCGTTCAACATCTTCATAGCGAGAGCCACCAAACTTTACGCAACCCATTCCAGCTTCATCCTTGGCAGTCTTATTGCCTTTGTGGTCAATAGGGTCATCACATTCGATGAATTCTTTGGGCCTGTTAAATATTTAACACTTGATTAATCATAAAATAACAAAGAGTTGATAACTATTCAAAAGTGACTTACAGAAATTTACAGAGGACTAGAGGTCCCTCTGGTCTATACTCTGGTTGTGACTCCGTACGTGGTTGAACAGGTTGTAAGACCAGCCCAGACAATTGATGGATTATAAGAATCAATACAACAGATGCAAACTTTATTGATGCAAAGATACCCATTTTCAGTTGTTGTCAAAATCGAACATTTTCAATTAATTGAAAAGCAGCAATGATTCTGTGAGAATACTTCGAGCATACGTTATGCGTATTAAAACTTGATAAAAATAACACCAAGTTTGCCGAATTTTGTTTTTGGACCGTATATCTTAAATAATACAAACGTGGAACATGCTTGTTTGGTTGGATATACTTAATACAAACAAACCACAAACCCTATGAGTATAAAGAGTCTCCCACTCTTTTCTTATGCCTCTGCAAGTCGTCGCACTCGTGTCAGTGTAGTAGGCTAAGCGCAGCTGCACAACACCAGCACAATAACAAGCGAGAGATACGCACACACGTAGACGATTGTATTCAAATATATAGGCCTATCTTATAAGGGATATGTCAGTATATGCGCGAGAGATGTATATGCTACGAGTTGGTCGACGCGGTGCAGCGTCCTTTCATACCGCCTTGGCTGCAATGTGCACCGCCTGCGATGCGTAAAATAGAAGGAAGGTTCAGAACTGGAGAAGAGCCAATGAGTGGCGGAGCACGTTCGCTTTCGGAGCAGCAGTCAGACTCAGGCCTTACACACAGACTAGTGTCAGCTCGGTACTTGCCTGTGACGCATCTCCTCCGCACTCTGTTCGCACCCACGGCATATACACACTCAAATATATTTATATATAACCTTTAAACTTGGAAGTCTCGTTGATCTCGCGTCGAATTTGTGGTGGAAAAAGATCGTGCACAGATGCAACCGGCAATGGAGATCTGCAATATCAAGCGCGACCCCGTCAGCCAATTTCGAACCCCGGCGGGCATCGAGTCCATACACCAGATCTGCGATCGGGTTTATCCGGACCAGCCGAATCCTCTCACCGTCACGGCCGTCGTCAAGTACTGGTGAGTTTAGCGCGGAACGTCTCGCCGTCCATCGTCCACGGCTCGCTGCAATACAGGCAGCTCATGGCTACGCCAACTCGCGTATTCGCTCATGTATACTCGCGATACATCATAATCTACACGTATACTCGCGCATACGGTACGAGCGTGTAATATACTTGTTGCTTGTCGTCGTCGCCGCCGCCGTCGATGGGGGCATCTTGGGTGGTCGCACGTTCTCGGCTTTTGTGTGTGTCTGCGCAAAGAAAAAAGGCGTACTTTCCGTTTATTCGATGTAACCACGCACATATACCGAAAAAGCATCATTACGAACGTTTTTTTTACGTCTGTATATATAAGTGCGAGCTCCTTATCTTGATTAATCGCGGCCACCGCGCGGGAGACGACTATGCATGCAGCAGCAGCAGCAGCATGTTAACTTTACATACACACTTTTGTTGTCAAAATAAGGCGCGACGGCGGGAGTAAGATTTCGCAGCACGCCGCCGACGATGCGACGACCAAGACGATGATTATATATATTTATTTAAAAATATTACTCGCTGTTACTGCAGCCGATTCCAAGGAATCGCGATTTTTATACGCTATCCGAGCTGCGCACGCAGCCATGTAGACTCGCAAATGCGATACTCCTGTGTATCAAATTTTTGCTCTGGAAAAACAATGACATGCCCGTTATGTATGTGTGTGTTTGTGTGTTTTCAGGCTGGGTGGTCCAGATCCATTGGACTACGTGAGCATGTTCGAAAATCCCGGCTGTCCGGAGCTCGGAGTTCCACCGCATTGGCATTATGTCAGGTGAGTAAGCGAATCTTCTTTTCTGTATTTACTAGAGAGTACACACACGATCCACGCAATTATCTTCTGCCTCGCTGGAGAACCCATAGCGCCTATTTTCTTTATTATTATAATGAATCGACCATGTGGATGATGTGGAAAGGACAAAAAGTGCTCGCTTTTCACGCAGCAGAGAAAATAATAACGTGACAGCTATTTTATTCGTCGTGATTTACTGCGAATCATGAACGCAACATGCCGTCGGAGATTTTTATCGGAAACTCGTGACAGTCACCGCAGAGACTAACTTATAACGTCGTCGTGCGAGTAATTCTAAAAATAAATATCAATCGACGGCACGCGCCCCTGTCAGAAAAACTCGTCTTATGTCTTCCTTCCTTCCTTTTTTTACGTCGTCTTTTCTCTCCATTTCCAAAAGACTAAAACAAACTTGGAAAGGGGGAAATTTTCTAATGCACGAAAGTGTCTCTTCTTAAATTAGATGCTCTTGGGCCCTTCGTAGACATCTCGAGATTATGGATTTGACAACTCTGATATTAATTCGTTTTGTATTCTAATACACAGATTGCTACATTTCTGAAAATTATTGGCCAATGCCCAGTAAATGAATAATTTAAAAAAAATATTTACTTAAATATTCTTTAGATCTGATGAAACATTATTCTATTCTTAAAATACAATTGTCATTTTTAATAAAAAAATTACAAACATTTTCGTACGATGCAGTTGGTGAACCTGTAAATATGAATATTAAATAAAGTATTTAAAATAACAATTAATATTTTAAAGTTTTACAATGGGATGTGCAAAAATTACTTAATTTACTGAGCCATATGTATTTTTTATAGGGAAATAAATTCCCTCGATCTCAAGTGCTTCTCTCATATTCACACTCTTCCTTTGCTAATAATAACTGCCACGGGGAAAAAGAGCCAAAAAGAAGAAAAATATCAAGTGCGATGTAAGATTCGAGCCTTGAGTGCAGACGCGTGTTAAGATCTTTGTTTATATACGTACCGGAAATGAAGATTTCTCGTTTTCAACCCTTGAAGCATAAGAAAAATTTAGATAGCTCATGTAAATATAGCAGCGAGTGAAAAGTCGCTCGATCAATTGTAAATCATAACAATCGCATCGTAAAACATAATGTCTGTTCCCAGCCTAGGACTGACAGATCTTCACGGCGACAATCGAGTGCACAAACGATCGAATCCGCCGCGGGCGAGCGGCTTCGGTTTCGAGCTCACGTTCCGATTGCTGCGCGAGCCCGGCCAGCACACGCCGCCACCGTGGCCGGCCCAAATGATGCAGGAGCTCAGCAAATACATCTTCTCGTCGGGCAACATACTCTATCCGGGCGATCACGTGGCTCAGCACTCGCCGTTGGACTCTACCGCGGGAATACACGCCGGACCCGGCAAAATCAACGAAATATTGGTAGCCGAAGACCCACAGCTTCGTACTTTTAATTCGCCACACGGAACGGTACGACCACTTAGCCCTTTCAATGCAATTTTTTTTAAATACCTTAAAAATATCTCATCACCAAATAAAATCCATTCCTCATACAGGTATCATTTTTACAAATTGTGGGCATAACAGCGCAAGAACTTCAAGCAGCTCAGCATTGGAACGGACTCGGTGTATTGGAACTCTTGAAAAGTAGTCAAATCTGTGGTCCCTGGCTCATAACTAACCCACGACGAGTAAAATCCATAATGGAAGAGGATTCAACGGTGGCAGAAAAAATTCGCATGGGTATAGAGCGCGAGGGTTCGGATCTTTGCGCGGTCACCGCCAAATGTTGGTGGGAACGAATGCACAAAGACGTTGACAAAGAAAAATATAGGGACACGTTAAAACAAGACTCGGATGACGAGGACGAATCGAATTTAAGATCGGTATCGCAGATGTCCGCCGAGGATCCAGAGCTGCAATCAGAATCCGAAAATGTACCGATCGTTAAATTAGATGGAGTTCATTTGACGTTCAATCGCGAGGCTGGATCGATACTTCCGTTGGCGATAAAGTAAGGATTTAATTGTTTGAAAGCTATTCTATGTACATGAATATTTTTTCATCGTGTTTTTTTTTAAATTTTTACAGAGGAAGAATCATGCACGGGCGACACTTTACTTTCAAATCGTTCATAACGAATGCAGCAATCACATTTGTTGCATCTACGGTTAGCGGTGCGATAGCAACGGCAGAAAATCCATACGTCTTCCAGTCTCCTTGGCTACAGATCCTTCTTTCCGACGAATTAGCAGAGACAATGGCCCAGGAACTACAAATTCTTGATGGCTCACAACAAGTAATAAACTGAATATTATTATGACTATTATTACGGTACACCTTCTATAAATAATTAAATCGTATTTTTCCAGCTACAATTACCAAAAACATTCTCTTGGCCCGAGCGCAGATTGAAAATTACAATAGTCGAGTAAAAGGAACTGACGCTTGATTCTTATGAATAAGAGAAACTTTGTTCAAGCGATTGAATAATCGACTGGAGGTCGTTTATTTAAATAATCATCTCTTCATCTGTTCATAAACTTTTTTTATGAATTTCCATAAAATCAATTGCAAATTTTTTTTAAGCTGAGTCAAATCAAAGTATTACGCAGTGGCCTTATCGCGAATGTATTCGGCCTTAAGAATAATTTTTATAAATTTACTTATAAATGCAAGTTTAATTAGAATATTTTACTTGTGCATTATAACATTCATAATCATGGAAATGTTAGCTGTTGGGAATCATAACATGCACAGAATGTACGGACAATTGATCCATCAGTGCTATCTTTACAATTATTTCGTATTTACTAGCGACACGATAATTTAGCCCCCAATGAGCATAGATGACTATTTTTTATCGACTACGATTTTCATATTTACACAAAATGTACTTCGATGTACCCATGTTTCGACGTATTCATACTTGTACTCCTAACGTCGAGAGAAGAAAACTAAAATAAAATAACCAGATTTTAAGCACGTGTAAGAAAATGATAGACAATATGTTGTATATAGAATAATTAGATCTTTAAATAGATATTTTAAAGTTATTTTATACCTTACAAGTGTGTATATAGTTATTATTATTATAATAATAATAAAATGTTGTTTATATACACATAACCTCCGTACAGAATTTTCATTTATAAATCAATCAAATAGCTCCATCAATTATCTTCGTACGATGTACAAAACCAAAACAAACAGAAGCTCTAGCTTACTGCGATGCGAGACTCACAGAGCGAATGCCTGTAAACAAGGATTCATAATTGTTTGAGACGTGTTCATAAGACTTTCTAAAGTGCCGTGCACAGCGATGGTGATTAAATAGTTTTTTTTCTTTTTATAATGAGAATGTTCGGAGTTAACTTTTCCTCAAGGAGAAGGCGATCGAGACGCCAAGAGGCACGAGCGCAAGGTGCGTATATAAACACAAATAGATCATTACCGTGGTTAGCTGCATAATTTCGGGGCCTCGGCTATTTTGACAATTATGTTGCGCACGATGCGATAAGCTCCGATCCAGAACAATACGACTATGCAGAATGCCCCTATCGTGTCGAAATCTTTGCACTCCAAATTGTTGAGCAGCCTGAACAAGTGCGTTATCTCTTCGTAAGAGGCGATTATGAATGTCTCGATCATCTGTAACGTCGTTACGACCGTCGTATCAAGTTCAATTGATTAATGCGCGCGAAAAACGAGATCGCTCAATCGGACACCAACATTATCGATGTAATCCGAGTAGTGCTTAACGATGACAAGACAAATCACGAAGGACGTGATGTTCTTGAGGTATTTGATGGGGTCTTCGGAGTTGGCGCTCGACACCTTGTCGTCGAGCAATCGGCCGAGTTCCAGAGTCACCCTGCAGCCCAACTGCTGCAGCAGTTTGATGGGCCACGCGAGCATCCTCGAGAATCGTGTGCCCTGAGACGCGGTAACGAATAAGATACGCTATTTCGCAATGTGGCTGCGCATTGAAAAGCCAAATCTCACCGTGTTCGCCGGAGTTTTGCTGTAGTCCGTGATCGTCGTCGTTTCCATGATAGCCACGCACTCGTCGACTTGCTCCGGCATTTCGTCCTGCTGACGATGTTGGGGTTGCGCGACGACTTGGGCACGATCATCGACTACTTCGCGATTCTTGTTAACGGCCCGTACCGGCAATTTCGTGCAGCGCTGATTCATGATTTTTCGCTGGATATTTTTGTTTTTATGTTTAATAGACTAAAACGAAATTTTCCCGGTTTTAAAGTACGCGATAAGACACGAAGCGCGCGTCGAGGGATGGCGCGTGAATTTCGCTACTAAACGTCGGCGTAAGCACCGTTGCATTGATATTCGCTTTTTTTGTCGAAAAAAACTTTCAGCGACCTCGAGGTCCTGTATATATAAACTTGCGCATTAAAAAAAGGGGAAAGTACGACGCACGAGTCTTTGTAATAAATTTTCTTTTATTTTCTCGACGATAATGTATAGATTGCGTAAAAAGACTTAAAATATACTTGAATATGCGTGCCCGCGCTTACACTCGTGTCGAAGATTTCACACAATTAGAGATTTATAATAATATATATAATATATATTTATATTTCATTCGTTTACACCCATGGCTGAGTATTTTTTATCATTTACATTTGAGTAAGGCAGTTGTATTGCTGTGATTGTGTAAAATATTTATAATTTATCATATAATTACAAAATGTACATTACAATATTATACTGTCGTCCTTATGAATGCAAGCAAACATTTTTGATTGTGGCTCGTCCTTAAAAAATTGGCCAACGATAAAAGAGTTCTGCGTCGTTTGATGAATCTTGGTCAGTTATTTCTAAACAGTCTTCGATGAAAGAATATTACACACATATTTGAATCATCGCGTGCTTAACATATAAAACGCTCGATTAGTAAAAGGCCGTAATTATAAAATTATTGTTCTTCGATTGTAACACGACAGAAATATATTGTTATATTTAATAGCCGCAGGTGGCAGTGCACAGGTAACGTGAGTATTTCTTTTTCAATTGTTTCTTTATGCGCTCGTAACAGCGAAAGCGAAGAGCGACAGAGACGTGGCTGTGGCGATCGTGACAATCGATGAGCTCATCGATCGAATGGCCGAATTGCAGCCGTCGTTGTCGTTGCACGACATAGCGCATCCATGTACGTGTCTATAAAAAAAAAATTATGTAGCGAATAGAAGATGAAGCACATAAGTGCCGTATGACGATTGCGGAACAGAGCCACGCTTACCTCCCGTCTAATACGAAGCCGCCACAACTGGAGCTTCTGACGAGCTCGGAATCGATCGTCAACGAGCCGCTGTCCAGAGAGCAAAATCTTATCGTGATGGTCGAGCCATCGTCGCCTGCCGACCGTAGATCGCAATTCGTTACGTATTTCATGCGAGCAATAAACGTATCTTATTGTATGATAAAAGCGAAGAAACTCACCGTAAACACCCGTGAGCTTGTTGCAATGCGAAGCCGGAAACGAGCCGATACGTCCCTTTCGGCCACTAAAGCAGGGGCTGGCTAGTAAATTGTCCGTCTGATTGTTGTGAAAAGTATCGTCGCAGGGTGGATAACTGCCGTTGACGGATTTGCACATGTAGCAAGCGATTCCCTCCACATCTGTGGAAAATCCAACAATTTTTTCCATTCGACATTTAATAATGCATCGCTTCGCGTATTAAATAAGTCACGTGCCAATAATAATGCACGAACGGAGCGAGTTGAATGAACTGCATCCTCGACATAAAAGTGAACGCGGGGGCACGTCATGCGAGATCTTTGGCTTTATCGACTATTATAATGAAACTTAGCTCCTGCCGCTCTGTGTACGTAGGCGGATCGATGAGTGCGTAAATATTGTATTACAGGAAAATGATTCACTGCAGCTGTATAGCAACGTATCGGCACAAGGAAAATTAACTCGTCTTATAGGGGACTAAGCGACTATTATTATATAGGGGACAGAATCTCTTTTCAAATTTTTCGAAATTATTACGTATGAGAATTTATTACGCATTTCGGTCTTATATTTATTAAATATTCGATCTTAATTATAAAAATTTATGATTACAACGAAAAATTGTTGGAAAAAAGTGCTTTCATTGATTTTGGTTGACTGCATTACAAGAAAATTTGAGTAAAATCGTTGAAGATTTTCAAAAACGAATTATCTACTCATTAGAATCATTGAAAATTTCAATTAGTGTGTTAAAATTTCGATTAATGTGCTATCAATCACGAGGATAGACAGAATACACCAATGTGTCACAGCGCTCAACTCACTCAAATTCAACTCACCTTGCACAAAATTATTGATGCTTATCAATGCAATGAAATGAACAGTCAACATCTTTATTACACTCATTTTACCGGTATTCACAAATTTTTGTCGAGTAAAATCACTGAAAAAGCACGCACTGCACAAAACGATTATTCAAAATCGCTAAATAACTGAGTCGCTTATCCAGGAAATCGGGTCACTCGAGGTCGTTGGTTCGACGCAGCTAATTCCATAGGACGTCGCTATTAACAATCACTTCGTGTCGCGCGCGCGCGTCAAAATTCGAACAGCCTTGGCAGAGGAAAAGTGAGAAAAAAAAAGCTCAGCTTCGACTCGATCGCGTCTGCACGCGTCAGTGTGAAACTCGTTCCGAAAGACCGAATGTGGCATCGACGCGATCATCAACTGCATCGGCAAATCGCGGCCGATGAACTTTGCGGCGCGGAAACGACGACGACACTGCAGGGCGCTCGATTCGCGTGGGTTCGATGTATTATCATGCTTCTTGCGCGTCGCATTCGAGAGAGAAAGATAGAGATAGAGAGAGAGAGAGAGAGAGAGAGAGAGAGAGGAGAGAAAAGAAAATGGATTTTCTAAAGAATTATCGGCATGGTATTATTATATAGAGAAGCGGTTCGCGATGCAACAGCCAAGATGATTCGAAACGCGACAACGACGCACTTGAGGCGATTCCACCACCGAGGAGAAGAACGAGAGAGGCGAGACGAGGCGAGACAAGACGAGAGCTTGCGGGTAGATAGGTGCCAGCCGTTGGCAACCAGGTGCGGCCAATGTGCTACATGAACTGCCTCTACGCCTTGAGTCTGACGTCGCTCGTTGAGCTCGTGTAATAATACAATGTGTGTCTGCTGTGCTCCGCAGGGTAGTCAAGGGAACACGTCTAGTCCACACATGTATGCGTGTCTAACGTGTGGGTGTATGTGTGTGTGTGTGTGTACAAGAGTAGATCGCGTAACGCGCCGTAGCTCGCGGACTACGGGAAACTGCCTCCTGCGTGTGCGCAGCGCGCCGCAAGTCGACCTATATATCTATATAATCGCGTATAAACGCACAGCCGTGTGTATGTGCACACCGACACACTTCCGTACCTACAGAGAAACGTGTGTAAACATCGCGAACCCCCTTGTATCAGAATGGGACCACATGAGCTTTGTTCTCGGAGCGACGCGGCGCGTGTTTGTACACGGTTCAATCGATGCTTTTTCCAGCACATGCTCGCTCGCTCGCTCGCTCGTCGACCGGTGCGCGCCTCCCTGCATTTGCTCGCATTACGTACATTGATTTTCGTCGGAGATCCTGCGAGCTTTTTTTCGCGCGAGAGATTCGTAACTGCGATTGCCTACCAGCGAGGGCCTATAATAATTACTCTGCAGTAATTTATAAGATGTGGATGTGGTACTTGCGGCCGAGCGCTCGCCTGCGCATGTAACGCATTCCAGCTCGAGCAAAGCTCTGCATTGTAATCCCGCACACTTATATACTTTCGAGCGAGAACTTGAATTATTTACACTTCTTCTCGAGCTCGTATAATGTATGAGAGTATAGGGCAGCACACGTCCATTGAATGAGTAAAGCCTTCCTCTTTTCTTTTCATACTTTTATTTGTGCCTTTTTCTCCTCTTTTTTATATCCCCCTTTTCGCTGTAATAATAACAGCCTACAAATTTTATAAACTCTAATAACCGCGATTGTGGTCTAATACATTTTGCAAACTTTTTCCAGCCGTGTATCTTGCGTAATTCCCCGCGAATACCTGAGCTATATCTTCCGGCTTAGAGATGCCCGCCACGTGAGGCGAGATCGTTACCTAAAGATCAAAAAATATCAAACTTTAGCTCTCGATATAATGTATTATCCAATCGACGAATCCATTGTGTTTTACCTGCGGAAACGACCACAATTTGCTATGCTCGCTGAGCGGCTCGTTTTCGAAAACATCGAGAATGGCACCCGATATCCACTTCCGCTCCAGCGCATTGATCAAGTCGGACTCGTCGATTATGGAGCCACGGCCGATGTTGACGAATACCGAGCCTCTGGCGGCACAACTCTCGAGCGCGTTGCCGTTCAACAAGCCCCTGGTCGAGTCCGTCGAGGGCATGACGTTGACCACGTAATCGCAACTTTCCAGCAGCTTTGGTAGACTAGCGCCGGTTACGTGTGCATCGAGATAATGCAAATTTCTTCGGTGGAAATCTTTCTCGGAAATCTCTGCCGGAGGAGATCGGGACATGCCCCAAACCCGAGCTCCGAGAGTTTTTAAAACTTTGGCCACTGCGGCAGAAAAAATAGTTGGACAAATTCCCGAGTGTAAGAGAAGTGAAGGTCGTCGCGATACTCACGGAAACCGCCAATCTCGCCGACTCCCAATATACCGACGGTCAACTCGCAGAGCCTCCTGTGATCCGATACTCGGCCCGACTGCTCCCACTTGGCCCGACTCTGATTCTCGTACTGTCTTCTCTGGTCGCGCTCGAAATTGACGATCTGCGCGACGACGTACTCGGACATGGCGTAGCCGAAGCTCTGACCGCTGAAACGAGTCACTTGAAAATTCGGAGGGGCCGCCCTGGACTCGCGCAATTTCGCCACGAAGCCCTCCACTCCTGCCCAGGTCATTTGAACCCATTTGGTGGCGGGCAAATTTTCTACGTGGCCAATGAGCAGATTGGCGTCGGCTACTATTATTTCGGCGTTCGACAGTCTCGATCGCGTGCTGTCGTCTGGAAAAGCAAAAAAAAACAACGATATAACTGCAGGATGATCGTTAAAGCCAAGGCCGCGATCGAAATCAAGGCGTATGCAGGAAAGAAAAAATAAAAATAAAGTTTCAAAAAATTCGAAATAATAACTGCTCGAGGTCGAAATTGTAGAAAACGCGACAGCTCTTATCGGCTACATCAACGAGTAAGCATGCAAAATGGAGAATAAATAGCGAGCGAAAAAGTCGACTGGCTCCGACGATCGTTACGGTGCTCAGGCCTACCTGCGGGAACATCGGTGAAGCTGACGTTCGGCAGAGCGAGTTTCAAATGCTGAGACAGGCGCGGAATCGTCGACAAAACGGCCACCGAGCTGCACGCGGACGTCGTCATTTTCTGCAACGTTCACTGATCTCGGTTTGTGTACACATTGCGCTGGGGTACTCGTTTTTTGTCCAAGGCTAATTCTACATTGCACGACGATTCAATATCACTAGACATTATCGAAACGCTAATTGCGGTCATTAATTTATAAAAAAAAAGAGTTCGCAACTCGATTATAATTAACTCACACAAACAGTACCACCAATTATTAACGATTCATCTCGTTATATTTCGCCTAAATTTCGAAAATATCCCCGCGGCGTCTGGATTGCATTGCAACACGAAATTCGATTTCGCAGTTCAACAATGCCACACGCCGATTCCTGGAAAGTATATCGAAAAAAAAACATTCGAAACCCGAATTCGCGCGTCCAATAAATAAGGGGGCGCCGCGGCGGAGCTTACATTTGTAAATCAAAAATAAAGTTCTCTCACCGAAGCTGTAACAGCAGCAACAACAACACGCGAGATCGCGCGCAGATCTTTTTTCAAACTAAAATCGCCCAGAGCATGATAATAGCTTGCAGAGCCACTTACACATATACGTATACGAGTAAACAGACGGGAAGAACGTTTTGGTTGGGCTCGTGCTAAAGTCGAAAAACGAACGATGAGCCGAACGCGAGAATCGAGTGTGCGAGAGTCGAGGAGGTCACGATAGAGCGTCTGCGCGCAACAGTGTTATTGTGTATATACACATGCTGCTACATACACAGTCGCATTTGGCACATTGCGAACTGTGCTCCAGCCGCACTTCGCACGAGTCGGCGGCAGACCAATAGCAGCAGTGGCCCGAGAAATCGCGATATATCTGTCATTTGCGGTACCTTACTATATACATACAAAGGCGCACACAGCAGCCGAGTTGCGCGAGTGTATAGGGTGCACACGAACGGTCATACATACATTAACGTATGCATACATGTAAGACCTGTTCTGCGAGTCGTCGAGTACAACCTCTTATGTACTGCATGTGTATAACTATATAGACATTGTACGAGTCTTGGCTAGGAACAGTGCACGGTAACATCCAAGTGACATTTAATGATAACGAAGCCGGCTAATGTCGATTCGACTCTGCTTCAGTGTCGCGCCGAGTGTTTGATGATGTATCCGAGCATTGCACGAGCGATGCCTTTGCTCCAGTGTACTACCTACCTATTTTAATTATTATACAGCAATAACAAACATAACGACTCAACGAATGAAACAACGAATTCTTGGCCAAGAGGTTAATTTTATACTGCAACGCGACGACGATTTTAACGCGAGATATCCAGTGAAAAATAGTCTGCAACCGTTCGGCTGCTGCAATTGCTGCTGCTGCTGCTATTGCTGCTCTCGTTATACACTTTCTATATGCCGAGTATGAGATCGTACGGATGTTATCTTCGCGTTGCTGACATAAGTGCAGGATTTTTTTGACGGCAGCTTTATTCGCGACCTGACGAAAAGAGCCCGACACATCGTCCGAAAAGATGGGCCAATCGTCGAGTAACAACAACGGACATTGCGGTGAGTTTATTAAAGTTTTTAGCACGTTCTGTTGACAACTTGCTTCTTTTTTTTTTTTTTTTTTTTTTTTTTTTGACACATACAGAGTGGTGCGAGATACTACTGCTACTGTTCTGTCATTCGGCTCTTTTAAAAACATCGTTCGAATACGAATTTTCGATCGGTTGATTGTTTTGTTTTTAAAATCATTCGTTATTGTTTACTCGCTCAGTATGCCCACGATGCGATAAGACAGCTGCTGATAAGAGCTCAGTTGTTGCGAGGTTAGGTTTCATTCTCATGCAGATGATCTCGAATGTCCGTTGACATTACACGCGAAGTTTCGAAAGAAAGATTGCATTTGCGGTTGTGTCCGTACAACTCTTTTTTTCACTTTTTTCATAGTAAACGAAGCACCGAACGTTTCATCGATGTATTTTCGCGCTGTCATCTCTTGTTTTTAATAACAAAACGAACGAAAAGCGGCTATTTCGGTCGCGTTTGAATCGCGCATTTTTCGACGAACCTGCAAGCCGTGCGAATCTGCATTTTCGAACCATTAAACTCGGATTCGTCCGCAGTAAATCGATTCTCAACATTTCGGGTGGAAACGAAAAAAAAGTAAAGGAACGATCGATATACTGCTCACATTATTGTATCCCCCATGATTCATCCTTCGACCTTGACCAGTACCGCTCTCGTGCGCCTTCGAGTTTTATTCTTTATTCACCGAAGAAAGAAAAAATCTTCACCGTTACAATGAGCTCAAGCTCCAAGCACCGAGAAGAAAGTCTGAGAAATTAAATCTTGCAGCCTTTTGGCTTTTAAATACGCGGAACGTGCTTTGCGCAACTATTTTTTTTTTGCGCAAAAGCGATTCTACTTCATATTACGACTCTTAGATATATTCGAGTATAATATATTCGAGTCCAAAAAAAGAAAACTCCCCTTGTGTGAAAATGGTATATGTTATTGATCGTTTATATACACTTTATTTCGGTGACATGTCCCATAATCCGAGTGTATATTTAGGTCAGCATCTAGCGCAGCAACTCACTCGTAAAAGCAGCGGATTTGCTCTTCTCAAGTCACTGTTGAATATGCAAATAAAATGAAGTGAGAGAACCTCTTTTTTTTGTCTTTTCCGACTCGAGAATACTTGACTCCTTCATGGCCTCCTTCATATACGCGCGGATATTGTCGTAATTGTTGTCTCGTGCTCTGCAACCGACGCCGCGTGTTGCCATCGTTAGCATCTGTGCCGTGTGCGGTCTGCGTGCCCGAGTCTTCTGAATGAAAGAAGCCACTGTTGTGTATAATTCGCCAGTGCGCCATACCGCATAATAATTAAGAACTTTGCTGCAGTTTTTTTTTTACTTTCGAAGAAGTTTTCCAATTTTTAAAGGTGTGAATATTGCGTTCATTTTCATTTTTTCAAAGGAACCAGATTTACTTTTTTTTAGATTGGAGGGACTAGGTTTGAAAGGCTTAATAATATGTTGATAATTTTCAAGTTGTTAATTTTCTTGCATTAAAAAATTTCTCATTTCAAATTTATTAGAAAATATTACCCACCAGTCAAGATTTCATATTTTATAAAATCTTTGACGAATGTATGCTTTAACTTTTAAATTTTTGGGACGTGGATACAGAATTTGTTATTTTCTAACTTACCGACAACTGTTCATATTGATTTCTGCTACAGCACAAGTAAATATGCTTTTTGCGCCATCTGTGATAAGTTTTGTTTTTAGTACACTTTTGAGCCACATTCGGCGTAACGAGGCACTCTGCGCACTAAAATCTATCGAAAACATGCACTTTCGATGAATAACATTCATACTTAGAATGATTTATTTATTTATCTTAATTTTCTACTGATTACGAAAAATGATATGAAAAATGTTTTAGAGCCTTACATAAAATACATTATTCATTGAAATTTATAATTCAGATGTTATTGCATTTTTTATATAAATACAAATCTTTCCTTCATAAAATACTCGTTTTACTAAAGTAAAACTTTGTAGGGGGTAATGAACTCTAAAAAATGTTTCTTCTTTCTATCGAGAATTTTCTATTATTATAAGTAGTATAGACCCTATCAAGCTTTAGACTTGTCAGTTATAACTAGCTAGATTTGGAGATATTTTCGGTAAATAATATCATATCTCTGCTATTCCTGTATGAAGTTGAAGCGTTTTTTTCTTTCTAATTTGAAAATTATCAATCATGTAATATGTTGAGTTATATCGTGATTTTCCTATTTACAAAAATAAAAAAACATTAAAATTGTATAGATGTAGTAGGCTTTTATAATTTATTTTTGTGATTACTCTGACAAGAGAGTTAGATCTAATGAAATTAAATTCTCACCAAAATAAATCTTGAAATGTTTCTGGACCTAAAAATTTTAAAAGAGACATTAATTATACTAATTTAATTTATAAATTATTCTGGTCAAAATAATTTGAACATAATCTTTAAAAAGGATATAATTGTTGAAGAATATTTTAAACCGCTATTTCACTTTAGACATCATTGTCTCAAGTGACTGTGAAAAAAGTTCAAATGTAAATTTTACATGAGCCACCGACACTAAAAGTGTTTGTATTTAACACCTGTAACACAATTAAAAACTAATGTTCGGAGTAAAGTAATCGGCTCAATAAAATTCCTAATTAAATTAACCCGAAAAGTCCTCATTTAATGCATTTATAAATGTAATAGTACATGGAACAAGTTGGACTATAGCGTATACAGAAACAAAACGCCCACGTCACGCTAACTTTTCTGTTGAGTGGATCTCCTATGTAAATGCCTAGCTGTCTGCCATATGACAACAGCATCTGCGGCTAGCATCTTGTAGACTGTTCTTGAGTCGCCCACAAGAGCCAAGTTGAAAATGGAAAAAAGCCATCATATGGGTGTGAATTGAAAAATTACAACCACTTGAGCAATTTAATGATGACTAGGCTTTAAAACAATCCTTTGAAATTGTCATTCATTACGAATTCGATTACAATTCGATTCGAGAATTTTCTTCAAATTTAAAAAAAATCTGTTCGTTTGAAAAATGAGGTAATATTTGCCTTGTGAACCAATTCGTTTTAGATTACCCGTTAGTATTAGTCTCTCGTTGCGCTCCTGCTGTGCGTATAATATATTCACACATTTACGCGGAAGAAACCCCTGTAAGTAGAACGCGCCTCGTCCGAAGCTATATATAAACCAAAATCAAAAACAGAAGATACCGCGTGCTTATCGCGTGGCTCCGAGGCTATTTTTCCCTCATTATACGAAAAATATACATGGTGGGATCTCGATTGTCGGAAAAGAACGGCATCTCGCTTTTTTTCACACCCACGCCAAGGTAAAACTTGGTAGAGCGTTTACTTGCTGTTTGTTTAACACAGTTCAAATCTAATGCGAAGCTCGATGGATCGGGCGGTCTATAAAGCCAAGCGAAGAAGTAATTGAGTCTTAACGCGTTAAAACGTCTTACCGTAAAAGACATGAATTATTCCAGTGACGCAATACATGCCGCGAACTGATGATTTAGCGTTCCTCTAAAAAATAATAATACCCTGTTATACGCTGAAGCACGGCGTCGACTTAGTTCTTGGTTACTTGTCGTAAAAATAATTGCAACAACTTCCGTTTATGCGATGTCTTTGTAGAGTCCATTAAGCTCACTCGGCGAATAACATATATGCACTGTAACGCGCATGTAAGTATAAGAACTGCGAATCGTCACTCGTTACGAGGAAAATCATTGCTACGTGTGCAGCAGCTCTGTGCAGTGTTTACAAACAGTCGCTGATACAAAGAAAGACCATCGTCGCAGGTAATTTTCAATTCATAAAATTACACGGCACAATTACATGCCAAGCATATTAAATATATAATTTTCTTTAGAAAATTTTCCACAATGATAGCGCCAGCCTCACAGTCTCTGTGCATAATGACTCTTTCTCTCTCGCTTGCTGCCTCTGCTCTGGAAATTCAATTCCTCTTGAGCGCTGCGTTGTTGCTGCTGCTTTTGCTTCTGCACCCTCACGCGTTGCTCTATTATTAGCGCGTGCTCTCTCTCTCTCTCTCTCTCTCTCTCTCTCTCTCTCTACCAGCGATGCTCGCCTGCTCTTTTTTGCTCTCGATGAGAGAGACTCGCTCTTTTACGCGATATAGGGTTTTTTGCTTCTCATTATTTATTTCGCCGACAAGAGAAGAGAAAAAAGCTACTGCTTCGACTTCTATAGAGACAAGTTTCGTACTTTGTAAGGAAGAAAGAGATGTGGTCGTGAGGAAATGGTTGTGATTTTAAATTATAATGGCGCAAGCTTTTCTTTCTTTCTTTTTTTGCTTGTTTGAAAATCGTGGAAAAACAAATCGTACATCAAGTGTAATAGTCTCTGGTATATATATGGCTTGGGGCCCAACGCGCTCTTTCGACAATCGTTTCAAACCTCGTGTTTCGTTCGAAAAATTCTCGCGGATTATTTTTAAAACTGCCGAAAGGTCTCTCCATGTGCATCTCCCGCGTTCTCTCAAACATATTTTTGTTTATTCGTCCAAGTCGCTCACTGTGCGATATATGTGTATAGTCAATCCGATCAAATGGAAGAAAAAAAAAGTCTCTTCTCTTTTCGAAGC
Organism: Trichogramma dendrolimi; assembly: GCA_034770305.1. Taxonomy (NCBI): domain Eukaryota; kingdom Metazoa; phylum Arthropoda; class Insecta; order Hymenoptera; family Trichogrammatidae; genus Trichogramma; species Trichogramma dendrolimi. The sequence goes on from JAPMIB010000063.1 coordinate 356,251, forward strand.
AGAAACTAGATTACAAAAATTATCTATAAATAAGTGTATACTTTAATATATTTTTTATCAGACAAGTGTCGATTGGGTACACGTGTTTGAAACTTTGACCGACATTCAATTTGCTAATCTCGAGAATTACTTTATGGTAAAAAAACTACCACTGAAAAACACATGTAAAAAATTGACAATGCCAACTTGCCTCGCATTTTTTCAACCGCTGAAAGGACAAATTTAAAGGTCCTCAATTTTTTTTGTTTTCATTTGAATTTCTGTAATTAGTGGAGATTTATTGCAACACATGGTATACGGAACGAAAAATTCGATGATAAATTAATAAACTTTTCAACTTTTATTGAATTCCAAAGTATCTTCCTGTTCCGTTAAATATTTGTAAATTGCTTTGATTATCATATACACTTATAAGATGTACAAATCATTTCTATTTTGGATTTGTGTCTCTTTTACATTTATTCGCTTCGCTTTCTTACAATTGCGAGTGAAATCATTGAATGATTTTTCGAGAAATTTTCAACACAATACGAGATCCTTGGAATTAATAAAAAAATATTCTCAAAAAAGATCCGTATTTTGCTGATGAATCTTAAAAATATTAGTACACCTTACTTGTACGATTGATCAACGTTCATTTATATAGTTTGTTATTCTCATATTCTTGATTACAAACATTTTTTTTATGTTGAGTTATTGGATGAAAACCCTTGAGAGAAGAAGACAGTATAAAACAAGAGCTTGGATAATTAACCTAGTCTTTCAATTTTATACCCTCAATATTACAATAATGATGTACGAAAATGCGAAATGATATTATTGAATTTACATGATTATAAACTGGAGTGTCGCATGTCATCAAAAGAAAAGTACTCAAAATGCACAAAAGATTACAAGGTGCGTCAATGCCGTTTTCGTCCTTCTCTTACTTCTGTATAATGAACGTCTCGTAAATTTTCCCATTACAAAGTGTACTCGAAAAGTCCATTCGCATTTACACGTGGGAATTTACACGCTCAGGAGTTGGTCATAATAGAATCTTCATGTTCCTTGTACGTAGAGCAAAAACACGTTTTTGACTTTGCGGGTTTCAACTTATGATTTTTCTCGGAACACTTTCAAGACTTCTGCGCGGTACTTCAATTTTATGGATTGTTATTCGCAAAAATTTATTCAAAAACGCTAATTACATTATTAGAATGTTTAAAATAATTAGCTTGATGTATTATGCAGCTAAAAACGAGTGTTCGTTGCATTTTAAGACCATTTCTTTTACCTTACAAAAGATCTTTCATGTTAAGATGTCTGTAACAATTGAAGTGTTGTATATGATACATGAACTACCCTTGAACCATGACTAATCAATGTCCACAAATAAGTGAGATTTTCTGTCACAATGCCCGCCTCTTGAGATCAACTGTGTATTTCTTACAAAAATGCTCTCCTTTATGCGGAGACATATACCGCAAAAGCGATGAGTTGACATAATGGACCAAGGGGCATTGTCTAAATGAGCCAATCGTATTGGTAGGCGTCGTGATCGATGACGGAAAGGTGCATTCGAAAATGGATGCGGCGCCGACGATGTTTCAAGCTGCGAACGAATTTGAATGAGAGACGATGAGACGCGCAAGGTGTGATTGTTAATAACACTTCACGCCGCAATAGATGGACGAGCTATGACGGTGACTTTGCACCGAAGTCGGCTTTTTCCAAATTCCAACAAAAAAAAAGTTAGGTAAAATTGTTGTATTCTATAAAAAGAAACATCTGGATGTATATCAAGAGTAAGCATGTTTAAAATTAGTCAAGTATTCATTGAAGACGTCAATAAATTTAGAGTCGCCGAGACATAGAATGCAAAGTGTGTGAAAATGCAGGTCACTCGTGACGACAATCACATCGTTTCTTCTGCTGCACGAAAGACGTTTTTTCGTCCATCATCTTTTTCGTGCTGTTACGATGGTCATCTCCATTTCGTAATTTTATTTAATAATTATGCGCACACGTGATAGCAAAATTAGATTTTACCAACTTCCGATATTCTTAATTTGAACAAATCTTCCGGATTCGTAAATATCACGCTCGATTCAAAATTTCTATGCAAATGAGCATCTTATGTAAATTACGCTTAGTATAAATACTTACTTAAGTCATTGGATTATCATTGATTTGCATATTGACACTTTTATTTGAATAAATTTAAATAAATTGTTGACCTTTCAATACTGACTCAAAATGTTTATATATTCAAAATGGCTTATGGAGTGATTATTTTGATTTATGAATGATTGTTTTCTGGATTTAAAAGGAATAAAATTATAGTTTACAACAACATACAATAGAATTTTAAAAACTAATCAAGTTTAGAAAAATAAAACAAATATTTTGATCCTATATAGTAAACGTATTATTGGTTATTTTCCGTATATTTTGTTGACGCATAATCGTAAACCGGTAATTGATGATCTCAAGTCTGTATATTCGTTCATCCTGTGTAAAAATAAATAAAAGCCTCAGATTATTTTGACAAACAGTACAAAGGGAAGCAGATCGATAGTCATGCTAATAAATTGCTTTTCATTATTGTGCCTTTCTTTCTTTTTTGATAAATAAGTGAAGGAGCTGAAATTGCGTGCGCACCCGGCGAAAAGCGATTCCGAGTTTACGCGACTCGGTAAACGTCGATGTAACACCGGAGCGCGATAATATTTGTGCACCACTCGAAAAGTAAAAATATATACATAAGGAAATCATTTAGGTATAAGTGCTCGGCTCGTCGTATCGCATTCGTACATGTACAGCCAGCATCGAACGGGTTGAAAAAAAGCACTCGAACTCGGCCCCTCGAAGCGAACTCTTGCCGTCGATACACCCACGCATATACTAACGGCAAATATCTCGACCCTGACATTCATTTTTTTCCCTTTTTTCTTTATCCTCCCTCGGTTACGGCGCGCGTGTACTAGAAAAAAGAAAGCAAAAGCGCGCCTGTCTCTCTCCCTGCGCCCTTCGAACACGCGGCGTATGATCAATATAAAAGGAGAATAATTATGAGGGCTCTGCACGCAGATTTTCTCCGTCTGAGGCTGAAATTATAATTTTGAAACAAAAAAAGTAACGATAAAAAATGCTTATAATATACGTATATATATATGAGGAGAGCTTGTTCACGCAGCGGCGGATTAATTACGAATGCCTCGCGCACCCGCACTAGGTATGGGCTGTCGTTGACTGCTGCGTATATATAATTAATCTCTGCCGATTTCCATGGCGACGCGAGGAAGAGCAACATCCGCAACAAACGCTCGATAACAGAGAGAAAGAGAGAGAGAGAGAGAGATAGAGTGCCCAGAGCGAGAGGGCATGGCAGAACATTTTTTTCTCTCTTTCTCGCTGTATACCGGGTTCTATCGTTGCGTTGGTGGTATTACGGCGACATACGAAAGTCAGCGTATCTTTATATTTGCCAGTGGTCCTATTTGTGTATATTCGCACGCTCATGGCAAATGAATTTTTGGGTATATACGCGCAAGAATCGCAAACTCGCTAGAATGAATAAATACGGGGAAACATTTCGATTGGATTCGTTCTCGTATCTCTTTTGCTTTGTGCGCGCTTTAACTGGGCGGCTACTGTATGGCTCTTCACCTGCGACATTTTCTCTCTTTTTTTGTGTTTTTTTCCGCCACGCAATAGAGTTTCAGTTATTTTCGACGTATTCGGGTTTGACGCCCGCGAAAGAAGTAAAACAGCGCCGTTTTGGAATCTAGTTGACGGTCAAAAAATGCTTCTTAATCTTCAACAACTACTCCGCGCATCGGACAACGACGACGACGAGCACGCCAAGCTCGTACGTGCATACGCAGGGAGAAGTGCTTTCTATTCCCGTCCGGCACTATACTACACGCTTGTGTGTGTGTGTGTTGTAGCGATGAAGCCCAAAACGACGAAAAATACACTATGCGCTATAAAGCTAGCCTCAAAAGAGCCAAATGACGTCAATTGGAAAGGGCCTCCGTACGTGTATACACGCGCTGCGACTATATCCGAGAGCTTTTCTCCTGTCCGACGAGTCGTCTCTGACGTAGGTGCCTCTGGCTCTTATGTCGAGATACACGCATTGCCCCAAAGTCTATGCATGTATTTGCCCATAGGCCACTTGACTGGCGGCCAAAAAAGCTCGGCCGCGCGACACGCGAACTTATATTCAAATAATGCAACTTTCTCGGGAAAGCAACGAGGAAGTTCAAAACGATTTTATCTATAGGTATTTCTATACTCGTGCCATGAATTAACTCGTAATCCGTAAACGTACGTAACACTTTTTACTTGACTCAGTTTCGACGTGTCACTGACCGAGCATATGAAGGCAGCAAAGTCTAAGAGAGTACATTATTCAACTTTACGAGACCTCGTTCCTATATACGAGCACTGTACATGAAAACAAAACCGAATATAAAAAAATCACACACAAAGATAATGACGAGTCAGCACGTTAGGTATAAATAGGGCGTCTGGGTAGGTTTCAGCAGTAGCAGCCACAGCAGCGTCGATAGGCGGGCAAAAAAATCACGCGCTATCTCCAACACCCCCGAATGTCACCCGCAGTGATCGAGCAAAAAATAACACAACAAAGCTTAAAACCGGCAAAAAATGCGCCAGCGCGATTGTACTTTGTTTTGTTTTTTGCTACGTTATTTCTTCTCTATTTTTTTTTTCGCATCCCGCTCGGTACTTGTTTTGTGTGTTACAGTCCGCGCGTGAGAGCACATTGGAAACGTCGTAACTCATCAGTATTATGTGTGTACCTGCACGTATTATTTGTTCAACATAAGCAACGAAGCACCAACAAAAAAAAATTATTTGTGTCCACGGGTGTGAAGCTGCCATTGGTTTGAATTTAAATGCTGTTTAACGTATAAAAAGTGGACAGTTATGTACGGGTGATACTTTTTTATAACAAAACAATGAAGGGGTCGCAGCAAGCGATTCTGGACTTGTTTATCAATTGTAAAATTAAGTATAAAAAATCCATTATTATTCCAAACGTGTTTTAGTTTTCTACCCCAGTTTTCTCGTTTTATAATTGAAAAAAATGTTTCTACGAAATATTCAAAAAATTTTGTTATTTTATGCAAGAAAAATGAAATAAATCAAAACGGTCACTTATAAATTGTCAACAAAATCAAAGCCAAAGATGAGAAAGCATTATTTTTTTAGATTCAATTTATCTTTTGAAGTGCATCCAAAGCTTAGGTTTGTAAATAAAAGTAACTCGAAGATTAAAATCTTGATATCCAACTCGAAGGCTGAAAATCTTCGGATTCGTCTCATCCTTCTTTTGAAAGTAGAATCGAAGCCACCCTACATCAGCTCATAATGGCTTCTTCATTACAAAAGCGCATATAGCGCCAGAGTGTAGCCTATATATATAGGTAGATCGAAACCGCAGCAGAAGCGGAGCAGTGGCGGCCGCAGCCGCGCGCAACGTTTCAGTCAATTTATTATCAGCGTTTGCGCACGCTTGGACCCATGGGTTGGGTTATATATTCTCGCTCGTTCTCCGAGCGGGGCAGCCTATATAAGCCTCCCAAGAGTTTAGGATTAAAGCCTTTGTCCGGCGTTTATAATTAAAGCTCGAACACTGGGCCGTTCCTTGCGCCGTCTGGGCTCTCTACTGCTCGCAATGTGGCGCAAGCATATATCATAACACACAAACATATAACTTACTCATGGACTTACATGTAACACCGCTGTCGAAGTCTTTATTATGATTGATGTGAGTAGAGATTAGCAGAGAGCCGCGGTGTATGTGTAGGTGCAAGAGTTCCCTACAGCGACGAGTGGTATGCACTTTGCTCAGCTCGTATTCTCCAACATTTCCGGAATAGAACGTGCAACGCGTAATACGCAGATTCGATTATTAACATGAATGGGATCGATAAGTGACCTTTTGTTGTACCATTACTCTTGGAACTTGTCGATTTGTCTCAATCGAATTGGCCTCTCGATCTACATATAGGCAAGCATCGATGCATCGTATCTCTCCTCCCACTTGAGCTCTTCTAAGACTTGTACGCGTGCCGGTCACTCGATCGTTCCACGATAAGCATCTGTATAGCATCTCGAATGTTGTATATATCTGACACATGGAGCACTTGCTACCGTCCATCGAGTGTATCAATCAGTTACATCTTATAACCTGTGTCGTTGTCCTCCTTTTTCCAACAAACGCCGGGGGTTGAGTGCGCGCGACCAACGACCTAAAATCAAAATTAAAGATCTTCTTCCGATATGTTACCTCGAATCTCAGTAGCATGTACGACGCTTATACACTCAGATATTACGTGGAAGTTTGGCCGAAACCGGAACTTCGATTGACTTTATGTATTTATAAAAGCGGCCGGAATGTAAATCGGAAGTGCTGCGGTTGAAGTTTGTCAACAAGTACTCCGGCGCAATGTGCTCCGAAACGACATAGAAGCTCTCGATAAGTACTCCGATTCTATTTCATTATTCGAAATGAAAGGCGCCTAACCGCAGCGTCGTTTGAGCCTTCGGTATATAAAATGTACATATTCCGCTCTGCGAAGAGACGAATTCATCGGGATCAGCAGTTTGCTCCCCCCCCCCCCCCCCCACTCCTCTCCTCTTCGATCACTTAAAGAAGTTTACACGTGTCCATCTGCATGATCGGCTAGTGCGTATAGTACACACATTCTAGTCGCGTCCCCTCCTAGCTTTCTACGAGCAAAATATCGGGCGAAGCCAACGCAGCCGTATCCGCTCCGTAAAGTCTTTTACGTGCATGCGTAAACGTATATACTTCCGCTTGCGGGGGAGCGAGCGCGCACGTAAAATATAAGCAAATGATGCGGGTGCTCAGTATAGCGAAAAAAAGGGTAGCGCGCGCGCCTTGATCCGAATGCGCCCGCAGTTTATATTCTCTCAATTGAGATCTAGACAGAGAGAGAGAAAAAACCCTTTTGCTGTGTCAAAGTCGTAGATCTATTGTCAACCCCCTTTTGATATACGTTGCATACGCAGCTGAATTATAATGTAAAGAGTACAAGGCGCGTAGGCGGTTCTCCGTCAGTGGTCGATAATACAGAAAGGGTTGAAAAATGATTGAGCGCTCGACGTAAGCCTCGTGTCTAATATGATATCGATAATTTCTAACATTCATTCTGTTGGGCGTACACGAGCGACTTATTTTTTCTTTTATGGCGTAATTTTTTCTGTCAATTCTTTGGAAACTTTCACCTTTATTTTTGATAAACATGACTAGTATTGTTCGCTGAATAGATATTATACTAACTTGACTTAATAATTTACCAACTTAATTGTTTATTTTACTTTAATTATTCTAGTAATACGCTACGAACTCAAGTACTATTTTCAAATATTAGTATCAGCCAAACAGAATCGAGAGTCATTTTTTTTAACTTCTGAAATCATACTTTCGGCATCAGGGAATAGTTTCTTTACATTCGTGTACAGCAGCAAAACGCAAATCCTCGAGATATAGGTGCAGCTGACGACGACGACGGGGGTGCGTAATGGCGAAGCTCAAAGTTGGAATAACACCCACCCGAGCAAAATAAAGCATATACACGCATACGAGCGTGAGTTTATATACGTTTTTGTAGGAACAATCGTCGGCTGTCTCGTTTATATGGCCGCGCACGTATAATATAAAGCGTTAAGCCACACTCTTTTCTGCTTAGATGAATTGTCGAGGGGTAGAGTACAAAATGAAAGGAAAAGAACCTTTTTTTCGTCGGACCGAAAGAGTTGAATAGGCTGAAAAAGTGTGCTTGCTGTACTGCACGCGAGTGCAAATTTTCGTCGATATGCAAAGTCAAGCTTGAGTGGATGGATAATTTTGCGAAACGATTCTTAAAGCTCGATATTGGTCTCAGCATTTTCCAGTGTAAAAAATATCTTGAGGATGTACATTGGCAGCGCGAACGAAGCTCAAAAAAGCGAATAATAACTTCTTAGTAAATTAGTTCAGAGTCGAGTCCATTGAAATTCTTGCAAACCGTTTCTCCTCACCACATTCGATAACTTTTCAAAGTATAATAATGGCAAAAAGACAAGAGAATATGTTAGGCAACGTCTGTCTTCTGCGGAGTATTATATATAATGCGGCTCATTGTACTCCGCGAGGGCTTACATGTATAGGTGTGCGTCTGTGTGGCTTCGAGTGAAACTCGCACTTACGTATATTCCAATATGTGTGTGTGTGTGTGTGTGTACGTAGAGGCCGACGGCCTCTTGGCTCGAGGCAGCTGCTTTCGTAGCTTCGAGCTTCGTGTAAAAGCCATTCGATCGATGAGCAATTTTAATAAAATCATTTTTTTCGTATTGTAAACTTCATAATCTCTCGTATTTTATAATATAGGTGGACAATATTGAGAAATTATTGGAACGTGAAGTTACTGATTCTCTGTGGTTTATGGCGTGTGAGCCAAACCAGGTGTCAATATCTGTGATTCCAATACTTGCCATTGTTTCCATTTAATACTCGATTCATGGATTCAATGCCGTTAATTGCCTAGTAAAAATGTTGATGTAAGCCTATTACGGATAGAATTTTCTCACCTTAAATACCCGTGGCAAGCACGAGGACAAATTGAATTCGAGAATTCGATGACATCTCCTTTTTGGCTACAAACAATGCTGCATCATTATTGTGCTGTGCTTCGGTGTCGGAGAGAATTCCGAAGTCATGTCAGCTAATGCGACACATAACGCGTTAGAGAAATATAATCTATTTGTTTTTCACGCCTTACAATTATCTTAACGATTGCTTGGTGTAAACAAAAAGTTGATTTTTTGCCCTTAATGTGACGGGCAGGAGCTATTATGTAGCCGCGCTGTGTTGTCACCTGCGAGCCTCGAGGCGCGCGAATGCGTAAATCATCTTACCGCGCGATTACGCTGTGTACGGGCCGCACGTGCCTCTGTCGGAACAACTGCTTTTCGCGGTACTCTTGGAATATTTAAAAAACGCATCGTTTCCTCGTCACTTTCCACGAAGCCAAAAATATATCTGTCCCGTTGCTCGGGCGCTCTCACTCTCTATAATAAGTATATTGACGGAGGCGCGCGTCGTGCATGTGTTGTGCTGCTGCTGCCGATCATGTGCGTCGTCGGCGCTCTCTTTTGCGTTTCCAGCCTGTGTGCGCTGCACCTCGCCTCGCTTTCATCGGTAACGGCAATATCCAACCTGTTTTTTTTGTTATATTTCAAATTGCCCATAGCAAGGGATTAATTAAAATTTCGCGCAGCAATAGCCTCTGGGCTTCTGGCTTGCCTCGTCGAGTCCTCTCTTTCTCGCTCGCTCGCTCTGTTTCTCTTTCGCCCCTCCAATGCGTAAAAGGGGACACGCGCCAGCCGTACGTGTCGCGTGGCGCGGAGCTGCAGCCGTCGTTCTTGGGGGGGGGGGGTTGTTGTGTAGCCCGAGCTACACATATGAAACCTGCATACATGCATGCGTCCGTATACGTAATGTAACTCGTATCCTCGCGCTCGCTTACGCATATACGTATGAAAAATAAGGGGCCCATCTCGAAGGGCCTTATGCACAATAGAGGAAGAGAGGAGGGGATGCGATTCGCCACCTGCCACGCGCCCATGGCAGATGTACGCGTGCTCCTGCGTCTAGCTTTCGCCAGGAGGGGACCCATACCAGAGGGGCGAAGAAAAGAGGAGAAACGTGTAACGCGCGTCCTTCTCTGTCTGTCTGTCTGTGTGTCTGTGCAACGAGCGCACAGAGTATGAACTATTCTTTTTATTCCTTTCATTCTTTTTTAGAGCTTACATTAGGTAGTCGCGCGGGGCATCATTGTTGCTCTACGACTACTATATGTTGCTACTCTACGATGGGGGCCCCGACCGATCGCGACAACAACGAGCTCGGGCCGCGCGCACAGAGGCAACGTTAGACGCGACGATTGTCACCGCTCCGGCCAAGGGGGACGATGTACAGAGAGCCTCGAGCCTGTTGCGCTCGACGAGGGGTGGGCAAGAGGTTCTTTTTTTTCTCTGAGGCAAGTCTGACGGCAGACCGGAGATGTATGAAGTACTAGATAACGATACACGAGTTGCCAAGAGTTGCTCTAACGAGACTGCAAAAACCTGATTTTTTTTCAGTTTACTTCTTCATACAGTAATTATTTTCGATGAATGAATTAAGCAAAGTTGTTCTGCGGGTATTAGAAAAATTTGTCGCTGCGAGTAACGGCAGCGGGGCGCAGCGGTAACAGCAGTAGTAACAACGCTGCAATGGAAAAAAAGAACAACGACATTTTTCCATTTTTTTTTCCTACATTTTTTTCTTCTTTCGTCCACGGCTCCTTCATACGTGCCATATACGCGCTGACGCAAGCATGATCAAAGTGCTGTTGTGCAAAGTATATGTGACTATTATCTATTAATAGCGCATTGAAGACAGATAACTCGCGTACACGAGCGCGCTATGCCCGATAAATCAACTTACTCTCGATTACTCTCCATAGTTGTAACGCGAGAGCCGTATACCTCCTTGGAAAATCATATTGCCTGGGCCTGATATAATATGTATACGAGCGCGCGCGATATATGCATACGCACGCGTGTGCACTCGCGAGCTCGCGCGTAAACTCCCCTTTCGATATGATTTATTCATGAGATAAATATTGCGCCTATATGCGCATTTGCTCGTGCGTCTTTACAAGCGATAAATAAATGTGTGTACGGCTTGTACATACGCGACGAAACGAAGAAAAAAAAGAAGGCCCCGTAGCTGAAAGGGAATGTCACTTTAGCGCGTGATATAATTATGTGTGCGCGCGCGCGCGTGTGTGTGTGTGTGTGTGCAACTCGCCTGGCATTTTTCACTGTTTACTAACTCGATGAATTTTCATCCATAATCGCGAGCGGTGAAGGGATCGCGACTTAACCCGAGATGTGCAATAATATATTATAAAAGATTGCGTGTAGAAGAAACCTTGTTTCGGTCTAATTTCGCTCTAGCTTGCACGACGACGTAACGATTCTGTTACACGCTGTAATCTCACTCTCGCGCATACAACGCATTCGCGGGGCAGTGAAAGTATTCGTTTGATAATTAGCACACGCCGTTGCATCAAGTCGAAATTCTTTCCTTATAATGCTCGATTCATTGCGCGTCGTCGGGGCGAGATTCATCGCGAGCATTGTGCTGCACGATTGCGAAATTTCGTAACTTTCCTCCTTATAATCCTTTCTCACTATTATTTAGCTGCGAATTATCAGAACTCGATGCTCGAGCGTGCAACGAGAAGAGGAAAAAAGTAAAGGCACACACGGAACTGACGAGAACTCAATCCGTGCACGAGAAAAAAAAAGTTATTCTTTTTTTCTCGACAAACGCAACAAAACGAACGTATACATGCAGGAGCGGCCAAGTGCTACCGTTAGTAACACGTGCACACATAGAAGACAGCACGGCATTATTTCTCTTAGCTCTATACTACCTGCGCTCAAATCTAAAAGAGCCAAAGGGTTTAAAATCCCCTTCCTGAGAGGAAAAAAAGATCAACGTCGCTTATATATAAGCACGAAAGGAACAAAAAATCTGAGCTGTTGAGAAAATCTTTCCATGGCTATATACACTGCGCGCATACTCCTCTTTACTAGCCTGCCAACGTTTTTCTAGGAAAATCTATATCGACAACAAGTGCCGCCTGCGCGTTTCGCACCACGTCTCTGTTCTCTCAGTGATGGAAAAAGAGAGAGAAACTACATCCCTGCCCGTATAGCCTGCGAGCTCACATGTGATGCGTATTATCCGTGCGATCTTATTCGGTATTCCTCGACAGCAAGGAGGTGTATTTCGTGCTGGACTTGTGTATATCCACGTTGGAAAAGCCAATGGCAGGCAGACCGGCAGGCAACTACCTTGCGCGAGTCCACATGCGGCAGATGTTCTCGCGAGGCGCGTGCGGCTGCTGCCACTTTTTTCGAGAAATCTTTCAGGTGGGGATAATAATAAAGGCGTGAGGAGATGATCGCGTATGTCGTTTTCTTACGCGCGCCCGTGTATTTTCTGTATAGCAGCACACATACTGTGCGGCTCTTGTGTACAAGCATTGATGCGCAGGGGTCCCCCGTCTTTTTTCTATTGATTTTTCTAGACGTCATTAATATATTGAGAGACACACATCGCTTATTGTGTGGTTTTTTTTTACTAATTGAACTGGCGCTCGACCTACAGCAGATCGACTTTATCAGTGGCGCTTGCTTTGATCATCGATAGACAATGACAATTTTCATTTCTAATTGATGTTCTCATTTGTCGGTCACTTTGATTTTCCTATAACATTTGTCAGTGATTCTTTCAGTCGAATTTTTTTCTCATTTTTAATTTAACCCTCATCTCTACGATAATAAGTTGAAAAACAATTTACGCAACGAGATTTCATCCAAAGACCTTGAGAACAGCTTATAGACGTTTTTTTTTACTTATTGTTAATAAAAACCATCGAATCTCAGCCATGCACAATAATACCATGTACGGATGTTTTTTTTTGTCGAGCAGCAACGGCAGCGGCAATCATCTCCCAAACAACCCGTCATCATGATAATAAAGTGCAAACTTAAACGGGCTCCTAACATTCGACCAGGTCTAAATTGCCCATAGTTCTGCAGTAAGAGAGCAATTGCGAAAAAGTAACCAAGTATTTTACAAGGATTGCGGGGCTCAAAGGAAACGAGCTTAGCGATTCTTTTTATAGCTGCGCTGCAGTGCGCAACAAAAATGATAGCTCGTCACTTTTTCATGACTTTCTGTTGTCTTTACCGCTGCGCACACAGCTTATCTTCGGCGCACGTGTGCGCGCCGTATGTACCATTACTCTCGGCTCGACTTCAAGGACTTCGGCTTACAAGATCTTGGGCTCTTTTAGCCTTTTTCTTTCTCTTCGTTCGTCAGAGTGACTCTGCGTGATGTACAATCGTGGCACGTTATACGGATGATAAGGTGATGCGTATAGAGTGTGAAGAGACATGAAAAACAACACGTTGATTGTACGTGTGTGTCAAATTAATTTGATCAGAGACCGTGATATTTTGGTCCACATGAACTGTCTTTATTTTACACAATAATAATGGTATTGATGAAAAAAAAAAGTTGTCGTCAGACGCGTATTTTTTTGCCGCGGAGTAGCAAAGAAAAGATCAAAGAGTTCCGCCTTCTTATCGAATAGCCCTCGATGCAACAAAGCATGAAATCTCACGCCTCAAAAAAAATCTGCTCCGCAGATCGGCGTATCATATACATGTATTAATATCGTAGTAACGAGCTTCGATTTCATCATTTTGTAAAAAACTAGGACTATAGCTGTAGGCAGAAATAGAGGGGAATGCACCCTCGAGAAACGCAGATGCATTGAGGTGTATTATACGAAAAAACCACAAGACTTAAAAAAAGATCAAGATCACCGACTGTGCGCGCGCGTGTATGTGTGTGTGGCTGTATGCTGTACATAAGAGTGAACCGTGAGGGCGGGTGACGCGTCAGCTGCAGCCAACAACAGCTTGAACACCGCCGCCACAGCAGCAGCAGCAGCAGCAGATGAAATCGTTATGCGCTATATATATAATACACTATAACATTATGTAGATGACGATAAGATGCACTGCAAAATTGGCTACCCGTACAGCTCTCTATTCGTTGAAAAGACTCGGCGCGTCTCGCCAATAACATCTAGAAATGGGAGTTTTCTTCTTTCTCGCTCTATTTCTTTGTCCTCTGAATAAACAAGTAACAGAACTTATATTTCTAAATTTTAATGTAATCGATCGCATCAGCAAAGTGTGATCGTACGCTTTAGAGTGTTGTGCAATAGCCATTCGCGATATACTTTCAAAGCATATTCGTATTCGCGTGGTGAGTTTATTCAAAAATTCAAATTCCGATTCCTCTCTTGATAAAACCGAATGTGAATATCCGGAGTTTTGTCATTTTTATTCAAATTTTTTTCGAAGATCGGTTTAAATATTCTTCCAAAGATTTGATATATTCTATGAAGTTATCAAAATTTATGGTCATTTTTGTCGAAATGTTCAGTCATAATAAAAGTATAATGAACATAAAGTTATAACAATCAAAACATGCTAAATGTTATCAATAAATTTAATAAATTCAAATTATAAGCAGCGAAAGGATCCAAAAGTCACGTCCCTTCAGAACATAACAACAATCTGTAATTGTTAGGCCTGGCGCGTGCGAAAGTAAATCAGCGTTTACGATTTTTGGGTTGAAATAGAGCATTTGTGCGTCGCCCTTTTCCCTGCACTTTTATGTCCAACCATCCGTGCAATGGTCAGTCGCACGTACAATAAAATATCAGGAAAAACTGGACAGCCGGAGCAATCGTCGAGAGACAAGCGATTAACGTCCACGCGTTGACGTTGTTTACGATACTTTGTGTCGCACAAAAGTAAAGATCGCGCGAATAGCCGCTCGGACGCAAATGGTCAGACTGATATTTATAGCTAAGGAAAGCTAATACGCGACATTTGGCTCTGTCGAATTCTAGCTCCCCTTCATACTTGTCACTGAACGATATCAAGGATGATTTTTTTGTTAGATAAAGGGCAAAAGTGTAGTTTATCGTAAAAAAACAAATAACTACTATCCCGTAATGGTACTCGCATGTATAGGGTAAAAAAAGCAAACAAAAGTTGTATGCTGCACATGTCCTGCAGCGAAAATAATCAATATATTTTTGGATAAATCAGTACTAAAAAATGAATAATTTATAAAACGTGAAGTAAGCAATATATTATTATTGTGTAAAGTCTCTCAAGCTTTTTATGTTACTTTAAAACCAATTTCAAAGAATAACAAACGTTCGATAACATGTTGACCCCATTGATGCGATTTATTAATAATAGCCAAAGACATGACATTTTGCGCTACGAGTGAAAATTAATAGCGCCAAAGCACATCACGAGATGTGTTTTTTAATTTTGTTCATTAAAAATTTGCTAACGTTTGCTGCTTCTCACGCTGCATAGTGTAATTAAAATGACTCATGCCTATAAAACGGACGTAAGTGAAATTATGTTTTCGCGCTACGTTGGCATAATTATATTAATCGTAATATCATAATAAAGCTGAATCTTTTTTCATTGGAATTGGGGGACAGGCGAATCAAAAACAAAGATTTCATAAATATTATTTCACGTGCCTTTTTCGTGTCACCACCACCACACCTCAAGTTGTCTATGAAGAAATATATACCTCGGCACCAGTCTAACAATATACAATCGAGAAACAAATAAACTGGAACAATGAAATCTGTCATTATGTTGACTTTGTCGATAAGTCAAAATCAAACTTTTGAATTGACATAAAAATCGTATTCAATCTGATTTTAAGTCCTAAAAGGTCAAATTTTAATAAATCAATGCTATGTCGACTAACTTAACAAAAAAGGAAAAAAGAACAAGATGAAATTGTTGTTGTTTTTGAGAGTTTTGACTGCAACAAATAGAAAAATGAAAAGTATGGTCGAAAAAGTCACGAAAAGTCAATAGAGGGATGGCCTGGTGCTTCTTACCAGGTGTCTTGTGTATGTATTCGTTTCTGCATCTGTTTATATAAAGCTTGATCCTCGTCTTGCGGTTTCGAACCCACGTACATCATTTATGCTCGCTACAAAAGACCATCTCACGGCACGCGCACCTATCTTCTTTCCTTCGGTATAGCGGGAGGGGGAAAAGGACAACAGGTCCCTTTTTCCTTTCTCGATCGAAGAAAAAGAAACGCTGCAGGTTATAGATGCGCAAGAGAAACGAGGAGCTCCCTTGCGCGCGAGAGGGATTATTGTAAGAAGTGAATTCAGAGATTCATCCGTGTGTATAGACGATAATGAGGGGGATGTACCGTGAGAGACTTTTTCATTTTTACTTTCTGTGAGGAAAAAGAAGCTGCGAGCTGAGTCGTTTAAATGGACTCCACGCTGATTTGTAAAATGTAAAATAGCAATTTTTTTAAACATTCTTTGATTTTATGATTGGCGCATAATTCCACAGAATCAATTTTAATTGATTAATTACAGATAAGATAAATTTAAATTTCTGCTATATAGTAAAACGAGTTTATATTCTAGTTGTTATAAATAACTAAATTTTAGTTTATACTGAATTTTACAACTAAAAAATAAAATTAAAAAACAACTGGTAGCATAAATCTTTGCTAGGCAGTTGTAGATGCAACGTAGAGTCGGTGTATTCTAAAATCGGCGATGATATTATACATCCTAAACATACAAATTGCCAAAAGAATGGAATGAAAAGAAGAAAAAAGATTCACCAGCAGCGAGCTTGGCTGGATGTTGCAATAGCAGCTTCAACAGCAGCATCGACAACAACAGGAGTAATAATCTTACATATATATAGGCAGTGCACACCTTTACCGGACCTGGCAGAAGATTTATGAGTTTGCAGCCGGTTGATAGTCAGTGCGCGACACTGAAAAGCGTCGCATATAGGCCATTGAATGTATCGAAAGATTTTATACATTCTTTAAGTTTTATTGTTGTCCTCGTGAATACAGTTGTGTAAGGCACCTTTCGCTTTGAGATCGATGTAACTTTCGATGATTTTTCTTTCTCGATGGTAAGCACAGCCGCACGCGGAGCGATGTGCTCGATGTATTGATTTCTGTGAGAAATTTTTCGAGACACGGCGCGTAGCTAACACGGCGGGTGGGGATGGACAAAGAAATGAGTTTTTAATGATTTTTTGATCGATTCGACGTACGAGCTGTCTGATTTTTTCGCGATCGCTCGTGTACTACGTACATACTCTTCATCGAGAATTTTCATAAATTTGTTGTCACGCATGCCGATCATCGATATGCGCAATCGATCTGCAATCGGCCGAGTATCGTTGCAAAATATCGCAACAGATGGAAATTCCAAAGCTGCGCACAGGCTGTTCGAAGATTAGAGTCAGCGGCCGAGCTCTGTTTTTCGCCAGGTGCCAGGCCTCTCATGCGCTCAGGCATCAGCTGTCTCCGAGCGCTCCAAGCGAGCCAGACTCCGAGTTCTGTATACAAGCATCAGCAGTGAATTGCGCGCTTATGTTCTTCTGTATACAGGCGTATGTATACTTCATTGAAGCTAAAACACGCAAAAAATGTATCCACCCACCTTGGCGAGGTTCGCTTCTTCTTTTGCATTTCGCTGCTTTATGCTCTTTAAGACTCTGCCATTGTTCTCGTAACTTCGTGTGTGCAAATTCGTTAGAAATTTTGTGTAACGTTTTACGCGCAGCGCATGAACTGTAAACGCGCAGACTCGCCCAAAAAAAAAGCAACCTTTGTTTCGCGTTTTAATGCAATAAGTAGAAGGTGCTGCGCATAGTGCAGTAGCCTTTGATATTTGGTCATTTCAAAAGGCTTTTTCTGCTTCTTCTTTGTCTTTGCTATACCTCGAGAGCCATGTGCCCCGTACACTCGAACGGCTGTGGCTTCTTATTTTCTCAAGTCTCGGTGTAATGCGAAACAATCGACCAATGATCTTCATACATATAAGCAGTTTGTCGCTCCTTTATATTGGCTGATTGACGTAACGACTTTTTGATGAAAACAATGAGCGAAAACGAATACATTATACGAGACATTATTTCTGACCAGTATTTAATCCCGTATTCATATACAAATGCAGAATATAATGGAGTCAAAAGTAAAATCACGTTGTGCGTCGTTCGCTACGTGACATTTTTCTACAATCGAACTTATACACATCTCGCATATCGTTGAATCAAAAAATATCTCCACATTAAAAGTATCTTCTTTCTCTTGGCTACGTTTTGAAGTTTACTTGAACTCGTTTGAAAATTACAACCAAGGCTCGCAATATTCACGAAAATCTACGCGCGAGGCCAAAAACGTCGACAGGCTTATCAAGAGCTCAGCCCGTGTGTACTTACACCGTTAGTCGCACTTGCGCAAGTACACGAATGATCGTCCTTACTTCATTGGGAACTCGCGCGACATTGTCTTGGAGGCGGCCGCGCGTCGAGACGATGAGCAACAGCATGAGTGCGCGCCGCTGCATATTATATAGCATCTGCTCCCTGTGCGCTTATTATAGCGGATCTGTCAAATTAGCAAACTGTATAACGAGCTCAGGATGTAACTTGTAAAAGGGAAGAAGGAAACCACTACTACAGAGTTAGCAGACTACGTAGAGCTGTACTGCGAGAGCGCATATTTCGGCGCGGTGCTTCTTTTCAGTTGAGTAATATGCTCTCTCTCTCTCTCTCTCTCTGCTACTCCAGCGCTGCACAATGTTAACGTAGTTACACTCGTTATGTGTACTTGGCGTCGCGTACATCGTAACGAGGGAAGAAAAAAGGGCCGAAATGGACTTTTCTGACTAAGACGCGAGTCAGCTATTGCACTTGAATGCAAGTGCTGCCGGCTGGGTACAAGCAATTGACCAACTGCGCGGTTTTCGTTTCGAAAACGAAATTAAGCTTACTTCCATGCGCGATTAGAAAGTTTTCATTAAAATCAGTAAAATCAATTAAGATTTTGAAGTATAAAATGTATACTGTTTCCGTAGCTGACTTCTTTATCCACGAACGATTTTATTGACGAAATCTGTGACCAAAATCCGTCAACTATATATCAAACGATTCAACGACTTTCGGAAATAAAAAATTAAAAGAAAATCCTTTTTTCTCTGTGCTCGTCGCGATGAGGCATTAATCCGACGCACGCGTCGACCGCATCGACGTCGCATTTCAGATTTTCCCACATAAATCCTCGATGCGGCGATCAGCCGTGATGCACCCTGCAACCCCCACGAATATTTCGACCTATACGCCATTCGCGGCCGAGATATAAATTCGGCTTTCGCGTCTGGCGTATAACGCATCATCGAGTCGCATCTTTCCAAATATACAGAGAATAATACAATAAACAACATCGCTGACCACTGGACACACGGGATCTCTTTCAATTTCAGTAAGAGCAAACTCGCAGCTGGCGCGCAGCAATATAATCAATAGAAAAGGCAGCAGTGCAGAGCGGGCGAGAGGCCCCTATGCTGTGTGCCGGCAACACGCGCGCAGCAGTGTACGTACGTATATATACGTAGCGCACCTGGGCCCCTCCCAGCGCGAGCGCCGAGCGAGACTCGCACCTGGGCTGCGCGCACATGCTGCCTCTTTGCCGTATACCTATATATATACCACATATAACATTGCGACCGAGCGACCGAGCATAGGCCAACTTTTTATTTATACGCACTGCGAGCTCTCGGGCTGTGTCGATGCTCGATTTTTTCGACCGTGATTCGAATACATCCAAGTTTCGTCGAATGATTTTCAACATTTCTATGAATCGCTGTGATTTTTGATAATCGTACTTTTGTATACGGTACATTCTCCTTTGCGCAACTAGCGCACTTGTAAATTTACTATTAACAATTCATTTATCTTTGCCTACATTTGATTAATTCCTTCTTTTATAATATTTATATTGTAATCAGCTTTAAAAAATGACGTTAATGGCTAATATTTTCTTGATTACACTATGTACTACGTATTTAATATCATGTTTACAGCCGCTATAGTCACGTAAATATTATGGTGTAAGAGCGAGTATTTTTATCGCTTACTTCAATACCATGTACGACAAACCACGCGCGAACAAGAAAACAATTTGAGATATGCTCACCGTAAACTTCCCAAAGGCGAAAAAAGTTCTCGCATCGCGCAAACTATTGAATTGACGTAAACTTCGTACAGAGCAATTCCTCAGACTCGACAGCACGAAGCTGAGTAATTTTTCTTTTTAACTCGACTTATCTATCGCACAAAAAAAAAAGAATTTAATTGAAGAAACGCGACCTTTTATAATTAGCGTAATGAGCAATTGCTTTAAATGACAAGAATTTGTAATAATTGCAACAGGGCTCGATGGGCCAATCGCGTCACACATTCGGCCGCTTACGCGAACGATGAGCTTGCGCACAGATGTTTACCTTTCGAACCCCTGGCCCACTGCTCGCGTGCAGGTCACGATCTCATCGCGTAATGATACAGCCGTTATTCTTGTTTACATCGGGGTGGTGTATACGATGCGTGCCGGTATAGGGTTAAAACATCGTATACCTGCATAGCCTGCAATGTGGCCTGTTGCTGTTGATGCTCGCGTGCATATGCACACTTGACTTTGCTTTGTGCAACTTGTCGCGTCATGGAGCTCGATGATGGACTGCTCTTTCGAGGCTGCATCATCCACCTGTAGTTGTTGGCTAATTTTCCATTATTAAATCATAATAAATTAACTTTTATTATACAGATAAGCAAACAGTAATAATGTTCTTTTTCCTTTTTATTGTTTCAGGTAAGTGTTAAAAGCTGAAGAAGTAAGAGGTATTCATCCAGGCGTTTACGCATATAACACTCGTGTGCATAAAAACGGTGCAAATGAAAAACTCTCTTGAGTAAAAAGTGCTTTCGCTTTTTTGCTCCCTCTAGTACGCCACTTTTCGCTCTCAATGAAAAGGTATATACTCTACTATTTTAATTTTTATCGCGTGGATTTTCGAAAAGAATAAAGATACAGACTACAGAGCGCGTTAAAAGATTTCAGGATGTAAGTAGAAAAAACGAAATTAAGCATTATAATGTCAAAAGGAAATGAGACGCGTGTGGCATACTATATTATATATAGCACGCGCGTATACATACAAGAGGATATGGCGGAGTGGCACGCGCCAGTGAGGAAATGACGACTTTTCGAGTGTAGCCGAGCGATGGTTTGGCATGCATAAAAAGTAGAGGAAAAAGATTTTAAATACGAGAGGAAGCATGTACTACCTCCTAGCGCTTCAAAGTCTAGACGCCAGTCGTATGTCAACGATCGATTGAATAAACTAGAATAATTAACCATGAAGACATATTGATGTCTTATCCCTGTATCTCTGTATTATTTAAAGAATTACGCAACTTTTTTAACTTTACTCGAAGACGCGAGGAGAATGTCATTACGAATTGACTGATTATGCTTGATTCGTCGTATTCAGAACAGCCAAGAACATAGTGCAGTAGTTAATCATGAGCAATCGGCAAAGAGTATAATTCTATGTTTTATCAAGCTGCTCATTCATACGTGACTTCTCGAGTAGCACACAAAAATCCTTCAACTCAGATCCTCATCGACCTAAGAAAGCTCGAAGTTAAATTTTTTAATTGAAAAGGCAACGAAGATCTCTTGCTATAAAAACAAAGCTTGACAAAACTTTCGATCGTTTTACTTAATACTTTTCAATGAGAAATCATTAGCTATTCTTTTTCTGCTTAATTCTGATTGTTTCTAATTAATTAATTAATTATTCTCATACTTCAACAATTACCTAATTATAATTATCATTTTCTAGTTATAGTTTTGAGGCAATTTGTTGAACTAATATACTGCGTTAATTAATGTAAATATTAGACTTGAGGTTGTGAATACTTTACGTCTCGGAATCACGTTTAACTTTGGCGTCGGTTTAATCGAAAAAAATGAATAAAGTAAAATGTAATTAAATTCGATTCAAAGGTTAATAAAAAAATAATTATAAAAATAATTTTTCCCTTCTTTGTTTTCGCGCCCACCACAAGGTGAGTCACAGCATATACACTCGCGAGTGCGCGTAAGATGAAATTACTAGTGCGCCGTATCACCGATTATATTCGAATTAATTACATCACTCAATGTATACGCCACAATTCCTCGAAGGCCGAAGACAGGCGATCATAGCAGGCAATTTGGAAAAGGAAAAAATAGCGCCGTGCCACCCACGCATTCGACAACGACGAGACGATCTTGCTCTTCCTCGTTCGCCGTGAATCACGTATATTATTTTTGTAATAGTTCATTACACACACGCGAGTGTGCAGCTAGACGTTGGTGGGCTCATGCACAAGTACTCATGGGCACGCTTTACAGACACATGCAGCCTCTATATTCTATGTGCTCGTGCTATGTGTGTGCATATATATATATAGAAGGCGACAGGCGCTTATGGGCGCTCGGCGCGGCCTCGAGGGTGTATGTGTATAACTTCCTCTCGAACGGAAGTTGTGCGTCGCGTGCCTGCGACAATGCTGATAGCAGCACGAGCTTTTAAGTGGCCTCGGCACAGCGCACCATGTAGGCAAGTGAATCAGCGTTTATTATATACAGCTGCTGTGCGCCCTGTGCTCGGCTCTCTCTCGCTGTATAACTGCCTGTAGCTGTCGCTGACACGCGTCATCGTCCCTTTGCCCCGCGACAACCAGCCGACTCTCTCTCTCTACACATATAGATACGTATACATGGAACAGAGCAGATATACACGGTTTTTTAAGTAAAACGTCGAATGCACGCAACAAATTGAATTGCCGACACGGCTGCAAATATCGATACACGCGTCCGTGCATTTCATTTTTTTTCTTTTTTTTTTCATCTCTCTATCTTCTACCCCGGCGACAACGAGTTTGATGAACTTTGTATGTAACGTTTCTGGCATTGTTCCAATTCGTTCATTGCTCTCTTGCAACATTTCGCGCGACTTTTCAGCGTAATATATCGAATTGTTCGCCGTCATCTTTGTCGCGTGCTGCAGTCTTATACGGTTGCGCATCCATATAACGCGCGTATACAAGCGCAGCAAACATCTGCGAGGCGCGCGCCGCAGCCGATTTTTTTCGAGAGCCGAACGAGCAAGCGCAGCGAAAAGAGTATTTTTATAATTAGTCGATTATCGCCGTCGTCGTCGTGGAGACGCGTGTCACCCGTTGCTGGAGCCCTTCTTCCGCTCTCCAAGCAGCAGCAGCAGCAGCGCCGTCGTTGCTACCAGCTGCCGTTTAATTTCTATTTTTGCCTTGCTCATTGCCCGCGCCTCTCTTTGAATATATATTGCCAAGTTTCAGCTCTCCTTCTCTCTTATGTATGAAGTCCGAGCTCGGAACTACTACCACCAAAACTTCTTTTGTAACTTCAACTATTGAGTAATACGAGTACTCGTATAACGTACGTGCGATTGCAGTGCATACATAAGGCAGGTGTATGACGCTTTTAATTAACAAACGACGCATAATTGTAAACGCTGGAATTTCGTCGGGGGAGAGATACAATTATGCTCACCTCTTTATGTGCGAGCTTGTATGCACCTGCCGCATCAGCTGTCAAAAAATCATGTTCTATATTTGTCAAAACTGATCGAGAGGTGAAAAGATTACGGAGCTTATCGCAGAGGAGCATGCATGCTCGCTTGTAATTTCGTAAACCAATAAAAAAGGTGTTGAAAAACAAACGTGAAAAAATAGATACATTTCCGGCGTAAGTTACCTGCGCTGATATTTTATTTTCTAACATAAATGATGTGTAGATCCATTGTGTTACTCAGGCTCCATGTTGACCGTGTGCAAGGTACTTTCTAATTCGTATTGAACTTGAAATGTATACGTGGATGCGCGCGTCGAGATGTATAAGATATATACGAAAAAATCGAGAGAAAAGTAGCATCTGTCCGTGTTCTCCGTTCAAGATGTTCCGATCGTTGTTTACCGATGCTAAACTAGTGGCACGCGTGCTTGTATTATTATGGCGTTTGAAAATTATCGACAAACAGATGCTAGTCAAACATAATAATATATATCGATCGAAGTGTGTCGCGTGTCCTACCGGCTCGATAAAAATTTTACAACTCGGCCGACTTCAATTTAGGGAAGCAAGTGCATTGTTATAGATATTATTCACGTGTCTTATAACGGACTCGCTCGGCTGCGCATGTAAACGCGTCGAGTGCAGCTTTAAAGCAACCTGTTGCGAAAATAAAATAAAAAAAAACGCCAGAAGAAGAGGAGTCGAGCAGCGAAAATTTACGATCGTGCAGCTCGCCTCGAGAAACCTGTATTATTATGTGAAGCTGTCTGGCGATTGGTCAGCGGCACGCGCGCGCACCCATATAGCTTATAACACCTGCCCTTGCAGTATTACGAGACAGTATAGAGACAGAGAGAAAGATATCTTACGGAAGCGACGATAATGCCTCCTCCTACTCCTCCTTCTCCTCTGCCTTCTTTCCGTTTTTTTTTTTGCACTCCCGAGACAACGTGTGCATAATACACAGAAGGAACCTTGAGGCGCATTTTATACATTAATCGAGAGCAGCAGCGTCTTTATCTGGTCTTATTGGAGTCGTTTATTTTTATCGCGCTACGGATGCGCGGCCTATGTCACGAGATGCGAGTCGCCGTTGCATCCAAACAAGACCAATCGTGATATCAGAGCGATCGCAGCCCATGTCAGAGTGCAACGAGCGTAATTTACTCCGAGCGATATACGTACATAATAACGTAATGACGTTTCTTTCAATGCACGCATGCTCGTGTCATTGCTTTTGATTACATTCGTCTTCGTTCTCGGCGCGTCAGCGACCAAATTCTTTTTCTACTTTAAAGCTCATTAATCAATTTCAATAGTATTCCAATGATATTGTCACGATCATGTTTTTGTTTTCTTTACGCATATTGTAGCTGAAAAACGTCTCGGTAGCGTGAAAAATCATCAGCAGCTACTGCACGAGCAGACGAGACACTCGCCGCTCGAGGCTTCTTGTAATCGTCTCGAGACTTGGACCGATAATGGTGAGATATTACAAAGAGTTATTGAAAACAACTTTTAGCTGTGTCTCTGTGTGTCGTGTGCAATAATATATTAATTTTTTCCCCGTTTCTACTCCTGGCTTGCATCTATTTGTTACGTGTTATGAGTGTGATACTACGTCCGAGCTTGGTGTTTGACTGTTTTCTTCTTATTTAATTAACTTTATAAAAAACGCGGGGTCAGTGTTGTGCATGTTTTGTGACACACAAGGAATCGTCTACAGCTTCTCGAGAATGTGGACGACAAAATCGTCAATGTAAAGATGATTGATGCAACTAAGATAGTTATTTCTCTTGATCGCGGATTTCATAGAGTCGCTAGAAAAGGTTTTATAATTACATTCATATATTCCAAGGCGATCATCGTGTGAATTTGATAAATCGGAGCAGATGAAACCTAATCTTCTTTTCGTTCGAATCTTCTCCAGATCAATCCGTGAATATTTATCGTAAATCTGGGTTTCTAAATTGACACTGCAGACAGTCGAATTATGTGATTATGCACATTAGATCTATTTAATTTTTCCCTCGTGTACTCGAATATTTATTCAATTTTGCACTTGCGACTCAAATTTTTGTCATAGAAAAAAAAATTATCGAACTCGATAATTGTTCCCATCTGTCATCGATCCTTAAAACTCCCGCACATCATTATTTGAAAACGTATATTTTTGTGGGGGAACGAAACGCAGGCGTTTTATTTGTATAATGGCAATAGAACCAAGGAAACAATGAATTGATGAATTTCTTTTTAATTTCTCGGCCTGTACGATAGTCCGGAAATTTAGGGTCTTTAGGGTATAGGCACTACAGGAAGTTGATGCTTAAAGGTATACCATGCCGAAACTCGCAAGAATACGAAAGTGCGTGTAGCGTAGAACTTTTTTGTCGAGAGGAAGGATATGGAAATTAGTTGTGTGCGCGAACTGTAGGTGCAATATGTGTCGGAACGATTATTAGCATTTCTGAAGAGGTCGATGTACGTTACTGCGAGTAGCACCGAGAGTCTGTGCACGAGCTCTGTGTGAACCTATTGTGAAACGTAATACGATGGGAATTTTTCTCGTGAGATATTTAAAAACTAATGAAATACACATATGAAAGAAATAAAATTTTTCTGTACGCACCTCAAAAACTGCCGCTGACCTAGAAAATTACATTAAACGCATACTACAGTGCGCGTTCGATACCTATGTGTCCTGCAATAGCATAAGAGATGGGGGATGCGTCTTCTCAGGAGCATGAAAACGTGTGCCTCCGTCTAGTAAAAAGCTTTATGTGCCTAGCCGTGGCATTGAATTCAGCAGAATCACTCGGGCACGCTTATTTTTCCCTGGCCATATATAATAAGAATAAATTCGTCTCGCGCATCATCGAGTGTGCTGGCGCGTGATCGTTTATTTCATTTCGTGTGGGCTGGAGAAACGATTCAGGACAAAATCGACCACATTTGAAAGCCACGCGGACAATGAGAGTATCAAAGATTTCGATCTTATGCGTACTGTGTGCGGCTGGTTTTACAGACCACCGACGACTTTGTGTCATGTGAGTGTTCAAATTTGACATTAATCGCATCGCTCAATATACCCGATGAAAAATCATGTCTCGCGAGCACCTGATGACACGAGATCGCTCTCATTACGTATATCGAAAATTTTCATCCCTCTGCCCGCGCGTGCCCTGTTATTATTATCATTATCACATGGAATTAATGATACTATGCGAAAAGAAGTAGGTATACTTGAGGCGCATCGATGTGAAACTGCACCTGTTTTTAGCCCAATGCATACAAGCAGTATATATGCACAAGGTGCAGATGTTCTTATACCTTCGCATCTCTTCGCACACGAAGCAGCGGCGACGACGATAATGACGATGGTGGTATTGTGGTGGTGGTGGTGGTAGTGTAGCCAAGCTGCACACCTTGAATGATTTTCACCTGTTACCATACCTTCTCTCTCTCTCTTATTATTTTTATATTCTTTTCAAAAACACCGATTACGTTTACGTGCTATAGAACGTTGGTAGAGAAAAAAATGATTAGCCAGGATGAATCGCGCGGGCGCTAGTAATACAGCTAGCGATCGCGTTCTTATTTGTTTGTTTGTTTTCTTTTTTTCCTTTCCATCGCGGACGTCCGGAAGAGGATGGTAATATTACATTAGTACAGTCATTGCGCCCACGTATTTGCGCCATTACTTCTATTTGC
Organism: Trichogramma dendrolimi; assembly: GCA_034770305.1. Classification (NCBI taxonomy): domain Eukaryota; kingdom Metazoa; phylum Arthropoda; class Insecta; order Hymenoptera; family Trichogrammatidae; genus Trichogramma; species Trichogramma dendrolimi. The sequence goes on from JAPMIB010000063.1 coordinate 383,156, forward strand.
CGCGTATAACTTGTATGATATTCCTCCGGTTGAATTAACAATTGACATTTGCGAGAAAATTCATCAAAAGAACTGTAAAAACAACAGTACGCAAACCCGAACGACTTTCATCCGGTTGCTCCGTAGTGGTCGTCATTATTATTATCATTACAATATCGCCATTGTCTCTAAGCATTTTTAAAGAAAAAAGAATAAAATTGCAACAAAAATAAAAGGAGACGAAGAGCGGGCACGTGCTCGATAGACCGCAAACCACATGGCCCTCGTGCATATATGCCGGCTATACGGTATACTGATACCGACTGACGCGTGGCTACATTATAATATTATATATATCGTATATACATGAACGAGCAGACCCGCATCTTGTTTTTGCTTTTTTACTTGCAATTTTTTACGATGGTCACCAGTTGGTGCTGCAGCGCGCGTTTTTCTATTGTATGTACGTTCGTTTATCGTTTTTTTCTTTCTTCAAAAATTACGTTAGCTTCTTTATTGCATCGAAATCAAACGATCTCCTCTCTCTCTCTCCCTGTTTCTCTCTCTTACCTGGCCCTCGAGTATATAATGTTCTCCTTTCGTTTATGCACATACAAGCACATGACATGTATTTATACGCGCATATATAATCAAGGAGTCTGGTCTTGCATATAATGTACTGTTTGTCGCATTTAACTTGAAGTCCGCGCGAGCAACTTCCTAAACGTACGTGTCGCATCTTACAAGCAGTTTTTGTCATTCATCCTGGACAACCGTTCCCTTAACAAGATGTGTATGTACAAATACCCAAGCTCTCTTGCTCACTGGCTATATGCAAAGTCGATTATATTATAGTCGGTGGCCCCTGGGCCAAACCGAGAATTTGTCCTGCTCTGCGTAAAAAAAGGTTTCAGTCTTGACGATTTCTTCGACGACGAGCTTTGTTTATCCGAAAAGTAAAACAAAGCTGAATATACATAGCGCAGCACGCCGTGGCAATAACGATTTTCGGCTTATTTATACGAGAAAGAAAGAGAAAAGTAATGATGGCTCATTATAGCAAGCGTAATTATACCTTTTCAGCTCGAATTTTATACATTATATAAAATGTTGTAACATTGAATTAAGTGTATTTAAACATTTTCATGTGTACACAACGCCAGCCGGTGACATTATATGTGTTTATAAGCCCGCTGCAATTATGCATCTCTCGTGAGCGTAGACTAAATATACGGAGCAGCTGATGCTGTGCCTCTGTCTGTGTTTGTATGTGTGCGAGTGTAACACGTAAACGCGCTCGCGTGCAGCTGCAGCGGCGGCGTAGCTACTTTGTCGCCTGCCGTTTTTATTTTGGATACACGAAATTTTGAAAAACGAGCTCGAGGATATAGAAATTTTTTTCAAAAATTCGTTTGCATAAATATTAATATTCATAACCGGAACTTGGTGGTTAGCGCGAAAGCCTTCATTATGATCATAGTATCCATCATTAACTTAATGCCTTATTGTAGCAGTCATATAGAAAAAGACTTTTCTATTAAAGCCTAATGATTATACCTTCTTAGTCTTCAAGCCTTTCCTTTTAATAGAAAAGAAATATTATTAAACATTTTTGTACTAACTTCCGTGTAAATGTAAGTGTTTATTGTTTTTTACATATCCTTCCTATTATAACTGATCATACATTTGCCGCGAAGACACATTTCATTTTTCGTAAAAGCATTGATAATTCAATACTCGAAATTCGAATAGAAAAATCAACAGGCTTGTAAAATAACGTGACCCCCTCGTTGGCATTGTTCATTGCTCTAAAATCGGATAAACGACTCTGTTCGCAGCTTATACTTTTTAAAAAGCATCGCGCATATCTAGAGATGTGATCCCCAAGTGTATACCCGCACTCTACAGTATACATTTCTTTCTCTCTCTCTCTCTTTCTCTCTCTCTCTCTTTGCCACTGCAACCCCAAAAGTTGGCTCTCCTCCATATACGCATACAATGCGCGTATATTTTTATTTCCGATTTCCAAGAGACACAAGCGCATCTGTCACCATCCCCCTCGAGCTCGACTTAAAAATCCGAAAAAGAAAGAAAGGATAAAGCTACGCAGGAGAGCCGTGACAACGATGCGTCGCGAAAAGGAATACTTCCTTGCGAACTATGCCTAGTTCTCGCTAGTTATTTGGCCGGAGGATTTGAAAATATACAAGTCGGACTGCTCATGTCTCTACGCGTGAATCGCAGTACACATCATACTATGTGCAGCGCGCGCGGAATATGACCGATCGCGCACCACAGAGTTCACGCCCGAGCACGGCGCTGATTGACGTGAATTGAGCTCTTGGAATTGACGCGTGGGTGTAATGCGCGCGCCCGAGCGATCGCACAGAATTCGCTGCGCTGAATTGAACGCAGTAATGAGATGATTGACGATTCTCCGTGGGCAATTGTTGTGTGCGTGTACGCGCATTGCCTCCTACTCTCATACCAATGATTTTGACAATATTTTAATATTCATTGAATTGTCTTGATAAAAAAGAACAACATTCCTTTTATCGGAATGACGTTTTTGGACTGTTGAAAAAAAAAACAAGAATTACAATAAAATAAACCGACAAGGCTGTAATTGTCGTTAAACGCTCACGTGACTTTTTAAATTAATCGAGACGATCAACGTGGATAATTCTCGTCAAGTATTTCATCCATGAATCGTTGCTGCTGATTATTTTTGTAACATTTACGGTAGATTTAGAAAATAAAGTCTGATGTATAAAAAAATACATACAATACCGTGAAATTTTCTTGTTCCAAAATTACAGTATTTCAATGTAACTTTGAGGGGGAAAAAGAACGATACAATATTTTTATTCCTGTTTTGTTTCAAGTTATGTTCTGTTCTAGTCATTTAAAATTATTAAATATTACGGTACACTTTGCTCGCACAACGTCATTATTAACGCATATGAAGATTAAAAGAAAGAAAGGCAGCGCGTGGCTGAACTTCCTGGGAAATACACAGTGCAGTGGCTTTAATTAGCGTAAAAAGCGAGAAGATAAAAAAAAATTACGCGATGGCATCGTGGCAAAAATGAACTCCCTTGGAGGTACATTTTGCTAAGTACATGGGCGGTCGAACAGCAACAGCACCAGTAAGAATACGCAGCAATGTATACACATTTATGTTTATGTTTATTCGAGAGGATCGCAAGTGGAAAAGAAGTACGATAGTGTACATCCGGATATAAGACTCGCTGAGCGCATCTCCGCTTCCTTAGCCTTCAGTGAAATTTACTTCCAAGACTTAGCAATGCACAAATACATGTACAATAAGCGCACGCACTCGGTTGTTGAACCCTTTCTTCTGTTCATCTCTTTGGGCGACGAGCAGCGAGAAAACAGAAACGAAATGGATTTTTTCTTCAAACGAAAAAACGAACAATTCGCGCTACGGTATTTATAGAAGCAGAACACAGAGCCCCGTACCGTTACATCTTGATTTCGTTCGCACGACTACTGTGTGCGACTGTGCGCCGCCGTTTTCTTTTTCATTTAACGCTCGCGCGTGTATACGGTAAAAGAGACTGCTCTCGTCGTTGACGATTTTAACATGGCTATAAAATAATTTCAACTTTTACACCGGCAAAAAATTTTCGCCACCTTTTATTTTTGTTGACGTATGAGCGAGCGCGTATCAACGCGCCGATCGGATCGTTGCATGCTGCAGGCTTGTCGAGTTTACCCACTCGTCGCGTCGTCAGCTGTCTATAAAAAAAGCTATTATGCCAATAATGAAAGAGAATGAAAAAATAGAAAATCCAACCCATCGAGCATCGTCGTGCCAATGAGCATTATTATATTGGTCCACTGCAACCACCCACCCACTTCTTCGAGGCGTAGTAATACAATCTTGCAAGGCGTGGTAGGTAGGTCCTACGCTGCAACGCCACAAGCACACACACACGGGCAAGCGAGCGTCGTCGCTAACTTCCCTCGTGTATAAAAGTCTCGTGCTCGTTACATCCGTTTCCGGTTTTCTGCGCACATCTGCACGTACGTACGCGTATTCGAGCATCGTCGCGTCTATGCATGACAGATGCACTTTTTCTTTTTTGCCAATAGCCGATTCACCGTCGCCACCGTCGCCGCCGACGACGCCAATGCGCGTATCACTCTCACTATATATAGAATATACTAACTTTGACGCGCACGAGATTGGATGCGATCTGATTTTTACGATAGCCATGGCGCAGTGAAAGTTTGCTACTGCTGCGCTTTCAGTGGCGCACCATCAAACTCTTTTATCCGAGTTTTCTAGTAACATTTTGCTGACGAGAAAGTCCATATCGTTAAACGCGTGGCTCGCGCGCAGTATCGCGTCGATTGATTTTTCGCGCGGTTATCGCACTCTTTTGTGCGCGCATACCTCCGATGAAGATACCTGATGCAATTCACGTACGACCGGCCAGCGATAATTAAGCACGTCAACGCGCTATACATAGGTTTAAAAAAAAGATAATACTCCGGAAAATCATCTTTTCTTCGAGTAGGTCTCGGTCGACGAAAAAAAAGGAAAAAAAAATTAGCATACCCGCGTAGACAGAGCGAAAGAACCATGAACGCACTGCTGATCATCGCTCGAGTCCGGATTTCCCTTTGTCCACTTTTTTTTTCTTTTTCGAGCGAGCCAAGCATGTCGCCGTTTCCTTTGTATAAGAATACACGTATGCACGCACTGCACGCGTACATAGTGCATGCCACTCTCATGCAATACACCTACATGAGCTTGTGACGTATGCGTATATAATACTTGCGCGATCAGCGTGTGTTTTTTTTTTTTCAAGAAAAAGAGAAAAAGTTTCTTACGATAACCGCGAGACGCGCGTCTGACACGAGCGACACGTGTGCAGCGCATTACAGTACAGCCATCGGGTTGGTTCCGTTTTCTTTTTCGCGGCTTCGATGCTTTTGTTCACAAATTCGCGTTGCAGCCCCTGTATGCGATCATCGTTATTAACGGAGCTCGGTTACGTTTCTTTTCTGGACGACAGGTGCATAAGTACCGATATGTGCAACTCGAATTTATAAAAGGCACACTTGATTCCAAGGAATTGCCGTATTATGCGTTCGAAATGTTTATATCGACGAAACAATTAAGTTTCTATTTTTAATACAATTGACCGACGAAAAAAAAGAAGAAACGAAATGAACTTTGGAATTCGGCCGAGTAAATATAAATACTTATAGAGGAAGAATCACGTGAAACACGCGAGCTGGATGCGCTAATGCGTATAGAAAATTTATACTTGCGTAATCATCGTGGACATTTTTACGAGGGAGATTAACCAAGCGTCGATGATAAAAACAGAACGAGAATGCGCGAGCGCGCGATCGAATGCAGTTCGGCGATAAAGAAAGAGAGAGAGAGAGAAACGTTGTTTGTTTTCGCCCGATCATCGTGACGATGCGCAGTATAGTGGCAGTTCAGCGACTGGAGCACATAGCCCAGCGCATAATAATTCTCGCGCGCTTTTCTCGGCTTCAGTTTTCCAGCCGTACGTCCTGTGCCTCTTACAAGTACGCATAATAGTCGTGGTTATTAATGAACTCACGCGCGTTTTTTTGAGGATTTTTCGCGAGTGCTCGACCGAAGGGTTCAATTCGTCGACATGAAGAACCGCCAGAGAGCCGATGTTAAAATGATCAAATACAATGTAGTTGCTGTTGCTGCTACCACCGTCGATAATAACAACGATTCACGTACGTTTTTATTTTGAGTGTTTTATCGACATTTTTCAATCGATTACTCGATAGGAACCTTATCGCCTGTCCCTTTAATACATAGTTGTCCGCAGCAGTCGCGTTTGCGAGCGGAAAATTTACAGCATCTCGATCGCGCAAATGAGTAACATAGATTTAAGCGGAATACGTCCCTTGACTGTTTCTCCTCGGGCTGCGGTCGACACCGTCGTCGTCTCTCTTTCTCTCTTCATATGCTTTGCTCCATAGATCTTTTTGCCGAATCGCCCGTTGTTGCGCCGCTCTCGAAACAATTTTTCTGTGTCAAGGCCCCAAGGTCGATGGTGCGATGTCGCCTCGATCGCCCCTGAGCGAGAAAGAAATGAAACGTACATTATACTTTCTTCTCTTCCATCCGTGAACGGACCTTCGTAGTCTCTTCGTTTCATATATTCGCGGCTTGAGTTTTTAGCGCAGTTCTCGCGCAAAATACTAGACAACTTGAGGTTAGAAAGTCTGCTGCATACAAGGCAACGAATTGCAATCCACTGTAGTTTTCTCTTTCGCGCGGATCTGTTTTCGGCCCCGAGAGAAATCATGGTGGGAGGCAACAGAGGTGGTGGCCGTCGCCGAAGACGAGGTCAAAGCAATGATAACCCTGGTCCTGTTGTTGAGCCGAATTCTGCACCCAGCGAGAGGAAGGTTAAACAAAGGCGACGGCATCAGCAGAGAAGGAGAATGAACGCAAGACGCCATCACGAATCGGCCCAACCAATACAGCAAATAGAACAACAAGCTGAGCAACAAGTAGCGAGTAAGCTTATTTATTGTTTTCTTTTTCTTTTTTTTTGCAAATGCATTTTACATTGCAATGATATTTTGTAATACAATTTGATATACTTAAATTTCTTAAGTATTCAATAAAATCATAAGACGTCGCCAAAGCTAAAAATAGGGGAAGAATAAAAAATTTAAAAAAATTCTATAAAATATTCTGTCTTCTGTAAAAATTTAAATATTTTAAATATTTGCATACAATAGATAAATATTCACGAACTCTGAAGCATAAAAAAATATGCTATACAACCTTTACTATCTTATCTTTATTTACTCAAAATTTTTCGTAAATAAAGGGGGAAAAACAGAAAAAAATCGGGTTCGCACGTTTGATCGTGATTCTCAAGCCTATCGCGTTTCCTAAATTTCCATCATAATGCGTGTGGTCGCGGAAGAAAAGATCATAATTAGGCATGTCATATGACAGACTTCCGCTGTATTTGTTTTTTCTATTGGAGTGGTAGGAAGATGCACTGGAGTACCACGTGCCGTTTAGTTAAAGATCCAGTAGTTATTATTCTTCTTCTTCTTATTTGACGTCTGATACTCAATTTTCGAGAAAAAAGCTGTGAATTTGGAGGAGGAGCACTTGAAGTTTAAAATACATCCTATCCGGAGCTCGATCTCTACAGCACGTAAATGAGCTCGTGTATTTTTGATTGTACTACGTAATAATGCGCCATAATGTGTCCTAATTATAAACACGATCGCTCAGTTCGGTACGGCCATAAAAAAGAGTCAAGTGACGCTCGTTGTATTGATAATCTAAAGCGATCCTAGTATCGACCCTTTCCCCATTTATCTCCATGCCCATATTAGCAAACTAACAAGGGGACAAGGTCAAAGAATCAAATATGCGTATACGCCAACACCTGGATAATAGGGATGTATCTCCCCCTATCATTGTTACGCACGATAATAAGTTTTTTTTACTAGAGCGAAGGGAGAAGCTAATACAGTTTTTGTCACGTGTTTACACTCGCTTTTTATAGATTATGTAGATGTGATAGATGCATAATGTGGGTCAATTTCCACTTGTAAAAAGTCAAAAAAGTCATCATTGTTGATTTTCAATTGATGTTAAATTTCAAAACTTTAGCGGTACTTTTTGCAAAGATTTTTTAATTGACTTTGACTTTCATTGTCACAAGTAAAATTAAGTAATCGCTAATTTGAAGTTGACGCTTATAAAAACTTTTGAAGCGCTAAGTATATTGTAACTGCGAGCGAGAGTAATTTTCACATGCTCACTTAAATATACATAGTAGAAAAATAATCAGGAAGAGACATATTTTCTCATGCAGTTCGTTCCCAGCCTGAGAAACAGGTGTACAGATAATTAAAAGTCAATTTTTGACCTGTCGCTAGTATTTGGGAAAATAATTTGAGAAAACACGAGTGTCCGTAACGTCCGTCTATTTACGTATAGATACGCAAATGAATTCCTACATATAAAGTGATATAAATATTTTCAAAGACTAGAAACTGAAAGAAGAGAAGAAGAAACGAGTCATGTGCGCGCGAGCTAGGCTCGATCTAGCGCGGGAATGGGACGTCCCGAGCAAGTAGGGTCCCATGAAAGAGACTCGAGCGTTGCTGGGAAAAAGGCCGCTCACTCGGACTCTGAACTGTATTATGGCTTGTGTGTGATAGCTCTCTGGCTCGTGTGCTACACGTACTGCCGCTGTTACGTGTACCTAGACATAATATACTTTCGAAGACTATGGGAAATAGGCAAAATCGGCGAGTTGATGCAGAGTCGAAGGTGCGCTTCGACGAGATACCAATCTTCCCACCAGATTTCTCCTCGCAAAACAAGCGATGCCCCAAGAGCATTTAAAAAGATGGATGATGGCGTCGATCAATGAAATGATTGTTTTGTATCTTTTAACAGTGACGAGTTGCCTAATAGATCGGGTATTGGAGTCTGTATGATCGAGGCTCTCGAGCGCACGGATAATCATGATGAAAATTTCGGATGCATTTACTTTTTGCGCCACGGCTACCGTACACCATCGAGCAGAATAGCAGTAGAGAATCGTACCGTATCTGTAATTTGACGTATACGAGCGGATGCATGTTTATCATATACACGGCCAATTCAACATCTCGCATTACCTATCACTGTCACGTTTTCTTGTTTTATCGCGTCGCATCGTACGGATATACGTATTTGATACGCGCGTGCCTCCCGTATAGCGCATACAAATACTGTATGCCGAGCTGCACCGGCCATGTATATACCTTTCGTATATATGCAGACGCGATATATATATATATATATATATATAGCCTACACAGCGCCCGAGCGAAATAACATTTCGCTCCTCGTACATGTGCAGCTCTATATAATAATGCATATACGATGCGCAGCAGCGAGAATGATTTTCAAGCGTCGATGGCAACTTTTTTTTCCGAGCCGATACCCAACGCGCACGCCTCGATCGAATTGCATTTTCTCTCTGCCTCTCGCCCCGCTGCGATCTCGAGAGTGTGCGAGAGTCGGACAATAGGCGCGCATAATGGGGAAAAATCAAAAAAGTATCCTCGTTATTCTACACCCGCGCACTTATACACGGGCGACATGCGTGGCTATTGTACGTCTATGGCAGTGTAATAATGTGCGCCGCGCGAGGGCTGCTGAGGCGTTTCGGAGTTTTGTGCACGCGTCCAGCTATCCCCACCATAAAGGAATTATCGGCACGCGCCGCATCGAACGAATTTCCACCCATGCCATATATGCCGAAAAAAAAAAGAAAGAAAGAGATGTGTGCGTGCTGCTGCTATAATATTATATAGCAAGGGGTCATGCGGAGGGAGAGCGAGAGAGGAGGCAGCAAAACGAGAGAAGCCGGCTGCTGCTATTCAGGTATATAGGTATAGGTGTACCAAGGAGAGAGAGAGAGAAGAGAGAGTGTGTGCATATACACTCACACTCACACTCACACACACCTGGTACAGACGGTAGCAGCTGCCCTTTGATCGGCGCCCGCTGTCAGCTGGCGTAAAAGCGGCAGCAGCCAAAGCTTCTTCGGCCGGCTCGCTCGGTAGCGGCGCAAGTCGGAGAGCTGCGCGACGGCGGCGGCGGCAGCGGCAGCAGCGCAAGCCAAGGCAGGGAGTTTCTGCGGTGGTGGGAGACTGGCTACCAGCGGATTGGTCGCTGGCTCGCGCGCCGTTCGGATACAGATGGATCGTAGGGCGAGCTTCAAGCTCAGTCAGACCAAGTCGCTCGAACCGACAACAAGCAGCCGCTCCGCGAACTTACGACAGTCAACGTGGAGTTGTTGTCGAGCTGCTCCCAGTGTCATCCCCCGTTTCGCCGAGTAGTAAGTCGTGTCCCTCGATTTGTAAAATAAAGTGTCAGTGAATTGAAAATGAATCAACTGTGAATAATTGCCGAGATCCGTCGACAAATAAAAAATAATAAAGCAAAAGTGTTGAGTTTTCGTTCGCGATCAGAACACGTCTAACAAGAAGAAGTAAATATAGCAACAATGGGTGTATCAGAGTGCGCGATTCGTCAGCAACCGAGTGGTAAACTGCACCACCATCACCAGCACCCTCATCAGCATCCCCATCAACAGCAGCAGCAGCAGCAACAGCAACAACAACAGCAGCACGCGTGCCATTGTTGTGCTCACGCTGGGCCGGCCACCACGACGACCGCCACGACTGTGGTCGTTCAGCAGAGCGCCGGTCATCATCATTATCATCATCAACATCACCCGGCGGGATCTGCCCACGTCCCCTCGGTGCATCATCATCCGCACAACTCGCATCATCATCATCATCACGTGCACAAATCGTCGTCCCATCATCACAATCACCATCATCAGCAGCAACAGCACGAGGTCGTTGTTCAACACAACAACAACAACAACGACACGCACATCTTTGCTCCGATCAAAAGCAAGATGAAGGTGCTGAAGAAGTTGAAGAAAAAGATGGGATTAGGAGGTAGGCTTGACGTTGTTTTATTTACCACCTTTTTTTACATTACCCGCCCGTGTATCTATACGAAAAAATGTATACGCTCCGCTGTATATTACTCGTGTGTGTGAATTAGTGAATCAGTGCAAAAATACGTGCGTAGTTGGAGCTGTTATTTCGCAAACAAAAAATTTATATTAGCACACACACACACAAGTACATAAACAGCGTACGTACGTATACAAGCGGCTACTTTCTTTTTCGCGAACGGCAATAATAAGGCCGAGTTGAACTTTCGCCGAGGAAAGTTTCGATCCGGCGTCTTTAGAAAATTTAAGAGCTTTTCGAGTCGAGTTTAATGTACGTTATAAGTTTGCGTTGCGTATTATAATGCGTCTTTGAGTGTGCCTAACGATATATAGATATATAGGCACAGACTGACGGGGATATATAGTTTCGTTTCCGGCACAGTTCGCCCTTGCAACGGAAGCGATGAAAAAAAACACTCTTGGTAGGTTCGTTATAATTCCCCCTTGGCTTCTTACTTATTCTTTTCTGCGAGATATCTTCAACGACATTGAAGCTTTGTGCCGTGTGGCCTGTATACCTGTGTTGGTACATACGTGTTTGTGTATGTACTGGCGCACACTCGAGCACTCAATAGTCGAGTCATAGCTGTTAAAAATTTGCAAATTCTCATGCATCGCCGAGCGAGCCGTGGCTTAACAGAATAACACGGCATGAACCACGACGACTCGGCCGCGTAATACTTTCTAATCCGCGAACGCGTGCACATACACAACATTGTGCAGTGCAGTATACAGTACGAGCATACAGATAGCGTGCCATGTAGCGGGTGCGAGAGGTGCACGTAGGATTTTCCTTGGCCAATTCGCCGCGCGCACTTTTGTCTTTCGCAATTGTTTGCTTCGTGCGCGCTGGCAGCAGCAGCAGCAGGGTTGCATGATGCATTAATGCATGTGCATGCTCTATACCTGTGTGCACTATGGCTGCTGCAACGACAACAGCGGCAACAGCGAACTACGTCTCGATGTCCTATTTACGTATATATGCACGCTTTGGAGCGCACAAGTTTTTCCTTTGTTTATTCCGATCGATCGAAGCTTAAAGGGTGTCAGTGTACCGTTGTTCGTGTTGTATCTCTAGCCTATCTGCGCCTTATCGCTTTGGCCCTTTTTAAAAGTGCACCACGAGAGATAAATCTCGAGCCCCGCGATGTTCACCCGTGTGTATTGAGACACTCGAGTGTGCAGGCGTATACGTAGCAGTAGCTATAGACGCGATACACCACACTCCATACATGTGCGAGAGATGTAGCTAGCGAGTCTAGGCTAGTAGCCCCTGCAACTTAGGCACCCCCGTCATCCACCCGCGCTCGGAAAAACATCCAACTGTAAGGCGAGATAGAGAAAGAGAGAGAGAGAGACATCGGCTTTAGAAAACGACGCGTCGAGAGCCGCACCGGTCGACTGCTACAGCCTATAATTCAACTAATATTTTCTATCGACCCATGCTGCGCCAAGCAATATATATACATGGTATAAAAGCAGCAACAGCAGCCAATAGATAACGAGCATCATCCACTGCGCGGCTATCTCGTACTGCATTTGCGGCTTATAATACGTCTTATCGTATATACCTGCAGCAACTTCGTGACGTAAGGATTTGGCCGCAGGTAAACATTGTAAATATCGCTTCTCTCGTGCACCGAGCTTATACGGCAGCAGCAACAACAACAACAACAACAGCACGCGACGATGGAAATATATATCCGTGCAACGACTGAGAAACCGGTTTCTTCTTCTCAGGATCATCAGCTGGGCAGATTCTCCTCGGCTCCTTTTTCCCTCTGGCCTGCATCTCATGCAGCCTCGCACTGTAATCCTTCGGCTGCTACTTCTCTTTCTTTTTCATTTCTTACTTCTTCTTCTTATGCCTCCTCTGCTGCTGCTGCTGCTGCTGCTGCTTCTCACGTACTTATATTCGCGAGAAGGTAGACGCGCAACAAAGACTGCGGGGAGTAGAGAAGCTACATGTAGCCGAGAGAAAGACAGAGAAGCCCACGACGATTGCCCGGCCGAAGGACAGGAAACGGAACCAAAGTTTACGCGTTCGCGCACACAGGTGAAGAGCAATCGGCGCGTTTCGGTGTTCAAGCAGCGAGAAGTGACATTTCCTCGTGTGTCGCCACCGATCCTTGCTAGGTTTTGGCATTGTAGACTAGTTATTCGTGAGCCTATAAAATAGACTGTATCCCTCGCGAGATCTACATGTCAGCCGTTGAAAGGAGAAAAAAAAACGAAAAAATTAAAACGTCTCTCGTCTATTATAGGCGCGTCTCCAAGGGACGTGGCACACCGCCTCCGCGATACATACGGAGCTATCTCGTATGGTGCGCGAGAGAGCACATCTTGGCCCCTTTTTTAATGGACCGACGACTGACTTTTTACTAAGTGCTTAGGCTCTATCGCTCTCTGGGGTCGCGCTCGAGTTTGCTCCATAATGGAACAAATGTTGCGCGTCGCTATCCACTGCTGCTGCTCCATCCATTTCGCTCCGATGATAATACCCCGATGATTCGCCACTGAGTTATAAAAAACATACACCCGCACGACGCGCATCGCAGGTCTTGCCACTTGAGGCAGCGCATGCAAAGTGCACGTATATACATATTCAAAAAAGGGAAACAGACTTGCAACGTCCGGCAGGAAGAGCAAGTCGAAAAGCGATAGCCTGCTTCCTGTCTTTTTTCTTCGAGACACGCATGTGCTTATGTATCTGTGCACTTGTGTGGATGTGCCCCGAATAATACACGCACAGGCAAATATGCAACTTTCAAGGATCAAAACATTTCTGGCCAATTAAAGGGCCTTTCATTTTGGAGCAGTGTAACGCCACGCTCCGAAGCGTTGACCCCAAGTTCAAAGACACGATATCTCAAGGAGTGAACGGCGTTACGCATGTAAGCTCGCTATCTCGTGACATTGATCTGGATAGTAATTTTTCGGCACTGCTTGCTGCTTTAACTACCCGTGGAAGTCGAGCGATTTCACAAAAATAATAACGCGGCTGCTCCTCCGCACGCATCGTGGGAATGTTGAACGTCAAAAATCTAGATTAAGTTTGACAGAAGCGAGAGCGTACAGGAGCGCGTACGACGTCGTAAGGTGCTCCCGAGTCTTGTCGTTGCTCTGGTAATCCACAGTTTTCGAGTAGAGTTGAAATAAAAAACATACAACGCACAGCCTAGTGGAAGAAAATAAGCATGAGTGCGCTCATAAAGTCCATAAGAAACAAGTATAATATATTTCTCTTTACGACTCTCTTAGCGCTTTATCTACTGCTACCGCTTCGTTTACATGCAAAACGATTCTTGAGTACCTTACTCACTTTCATCTTACTCCATGGGCATCGCAACTGCATAATATCTCTATATTTCAGTTTTATCTTTGAAAAAACATTTCGCCTCGAATTTTTTGCCAAGTTTTTATTAAAAAAAAAAAAGGAATAAAAAAAAGCAACACGAAAAAGGACAGAAAAAGAACGTAGGGCAATTTGTTCTCTTTCTGTGTGCATTTGACCCGGGCAAATGAAAATTAGCATGCAGCGCATAGGCAGAGGCAGGCATCTCTCTCATTCGGCTGCGCGAGGATACGTATGTATGATATATACACGTATATATGTATGCGTACTGCCTGACAACAGCACTCTACCGCTGGCACTGTGCGGCGTCGATGCTGGTGGCTGGTGGAGGTGGTGCTGCTCCTGTCTCTGGGCACTCGTTGCTACCGCCTGCCTGCCTGCCTTTGGTCCTGCCTCGTTCGCTCGCTCTCCGTACGAATGCACATATATATCTATAGGTCTACACGTAAATTCGAGTCGATCGATACAGCCTCCTATATATGAGCGTCTAGCTGTCTCACTCGCACCCCCATGCAGTCACTGTACGAGTGCGCGTCGGCGCTGGGATGGCGAGCGCGCGGGGGTGCGAATTCCATGGGGGCGTTCAAACGAGTCTCCTCTCTCGCTTGCGCTCACTCTCTCACTTGGCTTTGCATTTCGCTAGTGACAGTTCGCTTTGTCAAATATTTAACGGCGCTGTGCGCGGCTCCGTACTCCGTGCGATACGTATCTACTGCGAGCGAGCGCAAAAACACTGCAACGCGGAGCGCAGATTTTGCAAATAAATAATTTTTTCGCAAACTCTCGAGGAGCATAAAAAATGTTCTAATCACCTCGTTCTCTCTCGCTTTGTACACGTACACATAGGCACCGGTAAACACACCGGATCGTAATATGTGTACGTACGATCGCTCGTTCGCTCGTTCGCTTCCCCTACCGGTGCGTTGGTTTCGCTCTTTGTTCGCTCGGAAGCTACCCTGTTGGAATTTTCGGGGACGTATAAGGGCGGCATAGGCATACACATGCAGACTGGAACGAACGAGAGAGCGAGAGAAAGCGTCAACTATATTGTTGTACAGGCCAGTGCAGCCGCATATATAGTGCTTCGTCGCCCCTCTCTAACCCTCATTTTCAAGGGGACCAGGTGGCTGCTATGCTGCTGTTGTCGCGCGTACATATCGCGGGACCGTTGGCTTAAAAATTCTCTCTCTCTCTCGCTCTTTTTCTCTTGCTTGCGCGCACCCGTACCGACGCACATCCATCTGCCTTTTGCTCGATTCTTTTTCCGTCCCTTGTAAATATACTTAGCAACTGACGCTCTCGATCCTCCTATATATACGTACTCGGCATTCTCCCTTATTCGTTCATTCTCTCTCGCGCGGGCATCCATATTATATACGGCGAGGATCGCTTTAATTAAAAATGAAAACTCGAAGCAATGTATGTTTTGCCAATAAGTTATAGTCTCGACCCAGATCCTTGGCTTCGCGCACCGCATGCATCCACTATGCATCCACTATGCATCCACTATCCAAACATTGGCAAATTGCGCGTTTACGTAGCAGTATATGGTTCTTTGCGCTCTGTGCGCTCTATCGCGCTTAGAACTTGCAGTGCGCTCTTAGACGCGCGATCCCGACAGAGAAAGACAGAGAGAAGGGGCATTAGGGTTCGTTGCACCTACACCGCGGATCAACAGAGAGAAAGGCCTCGGAGCAAAACGGCTATAAGGATACGCTCGCACACATGGAATAGATAAAGGTCAATCCTAACAAGCTTCTCCACCTCCTCTCCATCCTCCTCCTCCTCCATCACCTTTCTTGAATCCTTTTTGTGTTGCCTTTGAGCCATCATCTCTCACTTTCGTATCTCGTATACACATAGTTGCGAATACACGCAACACTTGATTCGTTCTCGAACTTATAACCCAATGTGAAGATAAAAAAAAAAGAAAAGTAAAAAAGCCGAGTCGAGAAGAAGGAGAGAAGAAGCAGCCGCGCCTTTGTGTTGATAGGCCGCGAATATCTGTACGTGTGCTCGTACGGTTGTGTGAGTAAGTTTATATATATACGCTCGGCGTATACGTGAGTATGTTACAGCGCTCCCCCTTGCTTTATACTCGTACGCAGGCACACCAACACAGAGGTATAGGGACACGTATAGGGAGCAAAGTGAGCGGCTGCGGCGGCGGGGCCATACTGCAGAAACGGCAACAGCAGCTGGTGGGACCTTCTCTCTTGTACACACATAGGTTGCTATACATATACACATACACACAGCCGTGCGAAAGTAAGCTTGTGTGCGTGTGCCTGTGAGCAAGCAGGCAGCAACAAGCAGCAGCAGGCCTGGCAAGCTCAAGCGTCAAGAGCAGCAGCAGTCGTTCGTACGGCGTCGTACACTCCGCCCGCGTTCTCCACTCCGTTCGCGTCGCTTTAATACTTTCGCATCCTTTCTTTCTTTCTGCACGTCTGCAGAAGAGAGGCCAGTGTTTACAATCGACAAAAAAAAGAGTTGCTCGGTTCGTGCGCGCGCGAGCATCTCGACTCTCTGCTCCGACTTCTCGGCGAAGATTTTTCACCTTGTGCACAGCTCGCCGTCGTCAACATGAGCATCCCGCTGTTCTATAATCCGAGAACGAATCATCGGAGACCTTTGACAGTGAGGAGAGCTGCTAGGGTAGCTCGCATTCGATTGGCCGGTGAGTCATGATGTCATAAAATATAAATTACGCATTTCTCGCGCATAGTTTTTTATCGGTCGCGCCAACGAAACGCGTTGCACGATCGATCGTTACCGGGTGAGCATCTGCCAAATCGGCGCAAGGGGCTGCACCGGCAGATCGATCGACGCGTGAAAAACAATAGCTCAGCGTTTAACGCGTTGCAGATGTCAAAGTTTTGACGCACGTAAACACACACACACATGAGCGCGCGTGCGCCTTCGTATATATATGAATGAGCGATGTATGCGAGTCGCATTTGTAAAAGTCATTGCAGGATGCGAAGGGATGCGAGCATGGGTCTGTGTGTATGTGCGTGTGTGCGCGTATATGTGCGAGTGCGTATATCGGTACGCGCACCTATATATATAAACGTGCAAAGCGATGCAGATGCTTGCACTGAAAAATTCACACGCGATCTCCCTACTTTTTTTTCACGTTCTTTCTCATTCCCAGCGCCGGTTCTCCACCCCTTGGCCTTCTCGTTCTCCCCCCTGATCTGCGGGTACGACCGCAGATGTATATAACTATATACATATAAAAAAAGTCCATCCATCGGCGCTCGGTACAATCAGCAACAACAGAGAGAAGTGTGCATTATACGAGGCAACGTAATAGTTTTTCCTATTGCATTCCTCGAGTGCAATTGCTGCGGCTCTCGAGCTCTTCTTTTCTTTTAGCCCATATAGGATCTCTCTCGCGGCTTGCGAAGCTGCACTTTTAGCTATGTAGCTGCTCGTAGAAGAGAACCAGAGAGAGAGAGAGAGATAATGCGCGTTGGTCGAGGAGAATGTACGACTGATTGCGTCATAATATCACCCGCGCGCGAGACAAAGAGACCTATGCTTCTTGCCGCTCTATATATACTCGTTCATGACTCGACTCGACGACGTTGATTATCATTACGGAGTCGGGCACAGATACATACGTGCTGCGGGGTTGCTGCACGTACGCCGTAAACACGCGCACTGCGAGGCTGCACTTATGCGGCCAATGCAATGCAAAACTACTATCTCCCTCTATGCTTTATATATTATAGGCTCCGTTATTTCGACCTCTCTAGTGCTCTTTCTCTCTCGCTTGGCTCTCGCGACTGATAGCGCGCACATAAATACATATACGCGCTATGTACGGTGCGCAGCAGCCTATGTATCGCGATTGTTCAGCGCAAGAACCGTTTGACCATGTACACGCGCGGCTCTCTTTCTCTCTAACACCCGAGCAGCAAATCCTTCAGGAGTAAAAAGCCTGGCTGCAGCCTCGCTCCGCGCGCAAAGAAAGCTGCAGGAGAAAGAGAGAGAAAGAGAGAGGAAGAGGAGAATCTTCGTCAGAGAGAAAGAGCGTGTATATTATATACCCCGTGGGAACGGGCTTTGTATATATGATGCGCACGACTCGATGCACGCACGCTCCGTACGTGCGTAAGTCTTCTATAATATATATATTGTGCGCGCACAGGGATCGAACGAAAAAAAAAAAAAAAACGAGCTTCGTATCGGAAAAATCGCTACAGGCCAGGGGCGTCGATCCCAATTGCGTCTATTTAAATCTTCTCTCCTGTTACGCGAACGAGCGATCGGCAGCATCACTCTCGGGCACGTACTGGAGCTACCATCTCTCTTTGTTGCATCACGCGTACTAGAAAAAAAAACTACGCACGCGGAATATCCCGAAATGGGATTTAGCGCATTCGAACCTCGTGTGTTTATCCCGCACGCTTCATTTTTTTTTTATGGTACCGTATTTAAAGAGAAGAGAGACTTTCGGAAGTGGAATTATCGGTGAGTCATATGGACAATGGGATAGTCGCGTAGATAGCGCCTGCGCGGCGCAAGAACAAAGAGAGGGAAAAGGCAAAAATTACCCGAGCACGGCAGGTATCCGGCGAGTCCTCGTCGTCGCCAAGCCCCGTGATTTTCACTTGCTCCGTTTATTGTACACTCTTGTCCCGATGTTATTTCTCAATGGTTGCGCGCGTGTGCACAAAGAAAGAAAGTGTATGTATTTCGTGACAAACACTCATTAGTACGTATCGCGAGTATACGCGTGTATCTCCTCTTCTTTTTTTTTTTTATCTCCGGGCTTTGCTCTTTCCCGTCAATTCACACATCCATCGTAATAAGGCTGCACACAACCACAAAATTTTTACGATATGTATATACGCACAAGATGTCTATGTAGGTCTGGACGTATAGATACAAATAAATTTTCCTGCGCGAATATAACGTTCCCACGGCCTCTAGATTCAGCGTTGCGGAACGATACGCAGTATAGCGTACACAGTCACCGCCGCCGCCGACGCCGCTACTCTTTACAGATACTCGATACGCTGTAGGAAGAAATAACTTTTCCTACCGACTGACTCGGAGGATTATATAAACTTTATATTTATTATAATGCAGACAATTAATAGACAGATAAAAGTTTAAAAGCCAAACGCTTGCAAAAAAAGGAGTCTGGAGAAAAACTAAGATACACCGAGACGTGACCGATTGGTTCTTGTTACTTTTTTATATCGTCTCAATCAGCGGCTAACGATTAAATGCGTGTAATGTAGGTTCTCGCGCAATAAAACCGGTTTTTCCGAGCGATTAATTGCGCTGCCGATCGTAAAGTCCTGCGGGGCGCTGCAGAACCCACGCACAGAGACGCGCACCATAAATCTGTGTACGTTTGCGTCCGTGCACGTTTGCACCCCTTACAGGCATGTGTATCCCCGATTCCATCCCGTGAACCGAGTAGCAAGAGCACCTATACGCTTCCTGTTGAATACCCTCGAACTTCCGGATTATGTGAGATCGTTCGATGCGATTCGAAGCCTTATTGTATCAAAATCGGTTTTGCTTCTTTCTCGGAAGCTACTCGCAAAAAAGGGCCTCGTTCGTTCGTTCGCGGATAATTACACGCCTGCAGCGGAAGCATCTTTCCTTTGTGCGCCCTGAAAACATCATGTATATTATCGATTGCAAAATTTACTCGAGCTCGATGTCGCTTTTGAGCCAAGAAAACTAACGTGTTTTTTCTCTTTTTTTGTGTTGCAGCTCCGAGATCGTCGAACGCCGGAACGAATAATTTGCCACCATTGACGTTCCATCAAGTGCACGGCGACAACATCAGGCTCTGCAATGGCAACACAATTGCCAGGAGGCACGAGAGTTTCTGCAAAGGTGTCACATTCAGCGCTAGACCAGTGCGCGTTGGCGAAAAGGTAATAACCGTTTACGTTTTTTACGGCTCTGTTTTTCATCTGCATACAAGCATCGGCCTGTATGCGTACACACGCGCGGAACTTGAGAGAGAGAGAGAGAGAGAAGAACATTAAGCGCGACTCGGCACGAATTATTACGAAAGCACGTAACGGTATGAAATGAGCTGTGTGGGTGCATTTTTATTTATAATTCGAGTCGGGTCGTTTGGCCGATCGTCGTCTACGAGACACATCGTGCATATCCGATAGGAAAAAAAAGAAGAATGTCCGCTCCTTAAACGAGATCCAAAACGTTCTGGAAATAGCGATGACTATTTTGCGCAGGAGTTGGGTCATTATTTTTTCTCTTTTTTTCTTTATCTCTCTCCTACACAAAAGTCATATTAACACGAGGCAGAGGCCGCGTGTCGTAACTCGGCAAGCAGTGACTCTATTCTAAAGATCATCATCCGTCTACACGCATCTGGCATATTATATTCTATACATCATCGACAAAGCGACACGGCTTTCGCTCGGAGAGCTCATACAGCAAACACTCGAAACACGACAGACACACACACACACATACAGCGGCGGGCTCTCCTCGAAATAAACTACTCACGAACATTCAAAATTATGACACGAGCCATGGCTCTCTCGAAAATCTTATCTCGTCCCGAGCTCATGTTCACGTTACGCTTATTTTTTGCAGGTATGCGTGAAATTCCTCGAGATCTCGGACAACTGGAGCGGCGTCATTCGATTCGGTTTCACCAGCAACGACCCGATAAATCTGCGCAACGGTCTGCCGCGTTATGCTTGCCCGGACCTCACGAATAAGCCTGGTTATTGGGCCAAGGCTCTGGCCGAGCGTTTCGCCGAGAACGACACGGTGCTTTTCTACTACGTCACGTCGGCCGGCGACGTTCACTTCGGCGTCAACGGCGAGGAGAAGGGCGTGTTCTTCAGCGGCGTCGAGACGCGCAGCCCCCTCTGGGCCATCATCGACGTCTACGGCAACAGCACAGCCATCGAATTCGTCGACCCGAATCGTCAGCATTTCAATAACGTCCGCCGCGGCGCGGAGCACAGCAACGAGGACAATGCCCAGCACAGTCGGCATTCCGCCATCGACGACGCCAGCAATGCGAGCCGCGATCTGGATCGCATCATCGTGCCCGCTATGCAGAGCGTCAGCATCCACCATCATCAGCCGTCGCCGCCGCAACATCAGCAGCAGCCGCCGCAGCAGCAGCCGGCGCCGATAGTGCAACAGATAGAGCCCGTCGTTGCCAGCGACGTCGTTGCCGAGCCACCGGCGCTCAGGTTCCAACAGTCCGGCATGTTCTTCGCCCCTCTGCCATTCCATTCGTAAGTATCTTCGCTGCTACGCGAAATTCGTCAGATATCGACTCTCCGAGACGGCCCGGACTCACGAGATGCCATTTTTGTCTTTCAGAACACGAGGTCGCAACATTTGCTTCAGCAAGCAGCAATGCGTGGCGACTCGCAGCGATACGGAATTCTGCCACGGATACGCGTTCACGCACCGTCCACTCGTCCTCGGCGAGCGTCTCGTCGTTCAGATCCTTGCCACCGAGCCTATGTACGTGGGGGCCCTCGCTCTCGGCCTCACCTCCTGCGATCCTGCCAATCTCACTGCCATGGATCTTCCCGACGACAGCGATCTGCTGCTCGACCGACCCGAATACTGGGTCGTCTCCAAAGACGTCGCCTCCTCGCCCCAACCCGGCGACGAGATCGCCTTCACGGTCACGCACTTCGGCGAGGTGCTCATGAGCAAGAACGGCGGACCCGCCAACGTCGTCATGCACGTCGATCAGAGCCTGCAGCTCTGGGCCTTCGTCGACGTTTACGGCAGCACTCAGCGCGTGCGCATGTTCTCCAGCCGTGCCCCGAGCTCGCCCACCAGGCAGCAGCGTCAAATCGCCCCTGCGCAGGTAGCCGCCACTGCGGTCCCCGTAACGTCGCAGCAGGTCTCGTCCAATCACAACAACGCCTCGACCGAGCTCTCTCGCTTCTCCGAGATAGTGCAGTTCAAGCCAGCCGTTGGTGGTGGAACCGTGCTCGTCGTTAGCCTGCCGCCTCAGAGTCCGGCGTACCCTCCAGCCCCGGTTGCGACGACCTCGCAACCCATCTACGCGTCCGCTCACAGAAACAGCACCGCTGCAGCCACGACGGTCGCGGCGACCGACTCGGCGGCCACCTACGTCGAGCCGGTCGGCGCTCAGACCGCTGTGGCCTCCTCGCAACAGCACTTGCAGCAGTGGCGAGAAGGTCTACAGCCGACTCTCGGTCAGCTCAGCGAATGCTCGATCTGCTACGAGCGCAGTATCGACTGCGTGCTCTACATGTGCGGCCACATGTGTATGTGCTACACGTGTGCCCTGCAGCAATGGCGCGGAAAGGGTGGCGGCCACTGTCCACTCTGCCGAGCCCAGATCCGCGACGTCATCAGAATCTACAGATCCTGAAGTAACAATGCTGAATCGTCTTGCAAAGAAGCCGTTGATACCGGCTATAAACTTGAAAACAGGGTGTGCGCTCATCTCACCCGCGTGCCAAAGTTGCGCTGAATGTCTCTGTTCGTCAGGTTAACACCTGTTCGGTACAAAGCCTCTACGTTTTTCGCCACTCATGGGTAACGTGGCGATCCTAGAGGCTGCTTCAGTTGTTCCAGTAACTTGTTTACGCACAATAAATGTAAACGAGATTTACTGCGAGACATGATTATATATCTTGCTATATAATCGAATTTCTTAGATTTTCAGCTAAATTAAAGCTCTGAGCATTTGCAGACCTTGCTAATATATCTATGTAGAGTATCATGCTTATACTTTTGAATTGATAGAGTGATCAACTAATGTTTCGCTATTAAAACAGCTGTTGCATACCGACGTGTGCGAGTATGTGCATATTGTATTGTTAGACTTATCACGGACTCGCACATGCAATGCAAACGGGACGAAAAAAGTTGTATAATTTAAATATTATAGCCAAAGAGATTCCGCATGATAATTCTTTGGGGGTTTCGCTCGTGGTCGTGTTTGATTATAAAGTTTTGTATAATGTGTTCTCTCGACCGACGACGATGTCGATATTTTTTATTATTGTACGTAAAAACAGTATGAATGTGTGCTTCTGCGTGTGTCTGTAACAAGTGAAAAAAAATTAGCAAATCATAAAGCCAAACATTTTTAATAAGCGTTTCGCGCTTTCATTCCTACCGAGCCGTTTTATTTTTTTTTAACTTAAATATAGCCCAAATAAGGCTCTTTTCTGTGGAAAAGGCCGTGCCTTCGAAGAAAGAAAAATGATAAAAGATTTCCAAACGCACAATATAGATGTTGATCATAATGCAACGAATCATCATCGTATAAACTCGCGGTTGCGCGCACTTTTTCCCATAAAAAAATGAAATAGACAAACAAAACTAATTCTACACAAAACTTTATAGAAAAACAAACCAAATATATATTATATAATTGACGTTAAAAAAAATTAACGATTACAATAAAATAGTTATAAATTACTGGAGCTCTACCACGGTCTCATGCAGATTAAAGACGAATACATATTGATGAATTGAAAAATATGCCATGAATGCATTGGTGAAATCTCTAGTCCAGCGAGCGGCAGATTCCTTAAGTTTCTGTCAGTCCAAAAAGAATCACGAAAATATTACTAAATTTTTTTATATGTGTGTTTATAAGTAACGAGATGAAAATTTTTTTATAAAAACAAAACGAATGTTTGATGAGAACAGAAAAAAAGTAAAATTGTACAGACAACGCAAGATTTACTTGTCTGTGTGTCAAATTTGTATGCCTGTTTATGTAAATACGTATGGGACGAAAAAAATGATTAATAAATAAATTATTAGAACTGGAAACGATGTTCCAATTACGATTTTATGTATAGATAGTCATTTAAGTGAATCGTATATCAAGTCATTGACGAATTTTCTAGAAAAAACAAACTTATATTCGTAATAATATAAAAAAAATCGTAAATAACATTATCATTAATTTTAATTTATATTTATTTCTTATCATTGTATATATTATTATTATTTTCGATATTGAACAACGTTAATTTTAACTATTCATACAATTATTTTGTACATCATTTTATTTTGTCCACGGGACAATACGTCGATTAATTAAAAGTACCCGTGTATGGTAATTGTATTTTAAAGTTTTGATTATAAAAGTGTTCAATTATGCATGTACGTATGTATACACATATTTAATTGTTTATGTATGTACATATGTACTTGCGTGTGTATATATGTTTTGGAAGATGTTTCGAAATTAGTGACATCTTCGTAAAGAAATTACAAAAATAAAAAAATCATGTAAATTTTATAAATTACTTGCCTTATTTTTTAGTTTCTTTAATTCCTTTTTTCCATTTATTCATCGTTGAAAGTTTATTGGTTTCAATGTCAATTTTTATCGTAAAAATCATGATCAAATGGTATGGCTTGCTAGTAAAGTATTAGAATCAAAAACAAAAATAAAAAAGTTGGAATGATTTACATTGATTTGCAAATGAATGTATCTTTGTTAAAAATACTTTTTGACGTTTTATAGATCAATTTTTGTACTCAGGATTTTTTCCGAGTAATTCTCCAGCTTAATACAATGGATTCCTTACAAAGAATATGTCTTTCTGATAACAAAAGGAGTTGGTGGTGATTTACTAGTAAAGTAAGCAGCAGTACTTATTTAAATCGATAGAATCATGTTTAAGTAACTATCATACGACTTAGGGTGTCGTTCAACTATTAATTGATAATGAAAAAGGATTTTATTTTAAAGTTAAAAATTGAATGAAATAAGATTGACTTTATGCTACGTAGGAAAAATATCAGATCAATGTGAAAGTGCCGTCTTTAAAGATTAATCAATTGGCTTTGATCTTAACAGGCGATTTCAGACTATAGCTTGATGTGATCTTTACCTAGCAAGTGGTGGAATAAATATGTGTGTAAGATGCGAAATTATTACACATTTTTTTTACTAATTTTAGCTAAGCTAAATGATACGAAGAAAACTAATAGCCTTACTTTTCAAGAACTTTTTGAAAAAAAAATGAATTATCACTTTCTCACATGTATTCAAAAATGGCTGTATCTTAAATATAAAAAATAAAGTTTTATAAAAATAGAATTTCCATTTAACTTCATATAAATATAAACCAATAGCGAAACTGTCATATTTTATTACTCTTTTATTATCCACTCTTTTTGCGAAACTTTGATATGAGCACTCCAATTCAAAGTTTCTTAACATCCAAATCAATTTTAAATACTACACTAAACATAGCACTCAAATGACTTGAAACGAAATCAAAAGAATATAGTATTATTTTATTTTAGTATTATTGGCAAATGATTTATGTAATATTTTAATTTCATAAAATTTTTTGAATCAAATAATTATTTCAGTGGTGTGCAACGAAAAAATATTCTTGAACAACATGGTAGAAAATTTGATTTAATAATTGCGCTATTATTTTATCTTACGATAGATTTGACTGTAATTAGTTTTCTTGCAAAAATACGGAAATTTTTAATTTGAATTGGTTCTCCGTACTAATTGTTCGATTGATTATCATTCAAGATTCATAGCATACATACAACATAAGTAAATTACTACATCTTTTTAACCCTACGCAGTATACAATCGTATGCATTATTTAGCAACTTATGTAGTCCACAAAAGCTGCATACTCTAATTAAAGCTCGACTGTATACAAAAAAATCAACAGTTTACTCACTTACTTTTTTCCTGTCAGCATTTAGACATGGAATGCGTAGAATCGAATTATGCTATAGCCCCGAGTCGTTACTTCCTAAAAATAATCGGAATTTGGCCGGTGGATGAAAAGACGAATTATGTCGTAAAAATTTTCCGTATTTTTCAAGTAACCAGCTTTTTTGGCGTATTTGCTTTCATGTTCAGCAGTTGCGGAGCCCACGTATTTTTGGAAGAGACGGATCTCGTTAAGAGGATTCGGGCCTGCGGATCAATGGGCTTTTGGCTAATGGTTTTTTTAAAATATTGCTCGATGATTTTCAACTTGAGCGCGCTTGGCGATTTTTTGCACATTCTCGAAGACGATTGGAAAAGATACAAAACAGCCAAGGCTGAGGTAATTTGATTCGTACAAACTTTAAAATAGTACAGTAATTTCAATAAAATTTTTTTTAGAAAGAACTAAAACTGATGGAAGAGAATGCTAAAACTGGGCGATTTATAGGTCTCTTGTTCGCATCTTTCATGTATACCGCTGGCTTATTTTTCAATACCTTCTTACCGATCGCCACTATGAGAGCAATAAATCGCAATTATCAAACTGAAATTCTTCGACAAAGCAATGATAATATAACACACGTTTTACCGATTCCAGGTAAATTTTCTATCTAGTGCATTATAATCACTGTAACGATTAAACGAGTTTTTGTTGTTGAAATTAGCAAAAGTTCTTATCTACACGGTACATAGTTCGGTAATGACGTCGAGTTCTCCAAAATACGAATTACTTTTTTCGGCTCAATATTTCTTGCATTTCTACGTTATACCATCATGGTTGGTATTTGCAGTATTATGGCAGCTTATGTCCTTCATGTTTGTGGCCAGCTTGACATCGTGATCATGCTGTTGAATCAGTACATCGATAATACCAATACTGAGAAAACGATTCACCTGGATCGGATTCAACGAAGAAAATTGTCGGTAATAGTAACTTGCCATGCACGAGCTTTGAGGTATACATTTTATTACTTGGGAAAAATTGTTTACTTAAATTTTCCGGTTTTGTTGACAGATTGGCGGCAAGAATCGAAAAAACGTTCAATTTCATGAATTTCGTCGATTTTATCGGGTGCACTTTTCAAATCTGTTTCACCGGTTTCCTTTTTATTATGGTAGGTAATTAAAAGCCGTTTTGAATATATTTAAAATTTTCGGTTCTCCAGACTTTAGGTGGTAAACCATTAGTTTGGATGACATGGGGCTTACTTCTTATTTCATTTGTTTTTAATATTTTTATAATCTGTCACATCGGAGAATATCTAACTCAAAAAGTAAGTAAAATTACTGTCAACTTCTGATTATTCTATTGAAGTATTTATTTTTAGTGCCAAGAAATAGGAGAGATTGCCTACAGTATCAAATGGTATGATTTTCGTAGCAAAAGAGCTATGAATTTGATGAATATCATGATAATTTCTAGCGCTTATCCAACTAGATTGACCGCTGGTAAAATGGTATACCTTACGATGGCAACGTTTAGCCAGGTATTATCAAAAGATTACTAAATTTTCATACATTTTTTTTACATATAACTATTAAATTAAAGTACGAGATCGTTTCCCCTTGAACTTGGGGAATATGTAATGAATTATAAATCTGTGTAAGACTGAAAAATATTTTTACTGGTATGATTTGAATGAATTACGCAAGAGAGCTTATCTTTGTGAATTGCTTAAACGAATTTGTTTAAAGTCATTTGGCAGTAGTCACTGCTCACCTATGATACATATGATATTTGAATATGGTTTAATTTTTATTTCAAACTTGAAATTCTTAGCTACATTTAGCGAATAGTTTTTGGCCAATTTTTCTACTAAAAGATGAATAGTACTCAGCTTTTAACAATCATAATTCTTTTTGAAATTCGCTTATTATTTAAGCCTTCGAATATCATGAACTTATAATTAGGGTGACTTGACATAGCCAAAAATTGATGAATAACCTTACTATACGGGTTTTACTCTTAATAAAATAAAAATATTTCTATTTTCGGATATGCATTAGAATTTAAAAATTTTGTTCGTATTACCTAAAGTGGCTGCAATGTGAAGATTTTGCTCCATATGAAAAGTTTTGTAATAGAATTATTGTATCCTTAATAAATTCGTACGATATCAGAGTTTCATCCGCATTTAGATTTATCAATCGTTTCTTGTAAAATGTTAAGTTGGGATTGTTATTGATATTGAAATAAAAAGATACATGATAGACCTTGAAGTTTATATCAGTGAAACTATTATGAAAAATCGTCAGAAAAACCGAACTGAAATCGATAAACTTTGTACGATGATTTTCTCATATTTTCAATAATTTATCGTACATTATTGGCTCGTATAAGTCTGACTGGATGAGTCATGTCTCATATAAAATATGAATTTTGTGCATAAAATCGTTATGTCATCGACAGTTATCTTATACAAGTGATATAGATTGATTGTAATAGATGGCAGCTGGATCACCTTGATTTGCGCGCAGTCTTATACGAGGTGTGCTTGTGTGCAGTGTCAGTTGCGCTAACTACGACAACATCATGCATCTGTTGCTTGTATTAATTTGCGTGCTCACTTGGGCCTATTGGTATCTTACAAGGACCCATAATTACTGGGCTAAGCAGAATGTACCGACGGTGCCGGGCTGCGTGCCGGGTTTTGGCCACGTGCTACCTAGCTTGCTCATGCGCGAGACTCTGAAGGACCTCGCGGATAGAGCCTACCGGGGCTTCGCCGACTCCAGCGTCGTTGGCTTCTACTTCATGCGCAAGCCCATGATAGTGCTGCGCGATCCGAACCTTGTCAAACGTGTCCTACAGTCAGACTTTGCGAGCTTCCACAATGGCCGCAAAATCAACGAGAAGGCTGATCCGCTTATGGCGAAAAATCCGTTCTTCATTCACGACTTGGAAGCATGGAGGAACAGCCGGGCGCGGATCGTCAGCCATCTTTCAGGTAAAAAGTTGAGTCACTTGTTCGTCATTGCTCAGAACGTTTGCGCGAAAATGATGGATTTTATCGAGCGACGACTGGGCGAGTCGAAGGACGCCGAGTACGAGGTGGAGCTGAAGAAACTGTTCGTACGATATACCGGCGAGATGGTGGCCAATTCGGCCTTTGGGGTCGAGGGTCAGAGTTTCGCTGACGAGCGCCACCCCCAATCGTTTCACGTCGTCGCTGAGTCTCTCTTCGTGCCGAATTTTGTCAACGTTGTCAAGCAAACCATCATTACCTTCATTCCTGAGGCAGCGGCCATCCTCAACGCCAGTCTGATCCCAAGGAGCGCCGAGGACTTTTTTAGGAATATGCTGTTAGGCATACTGAAGCACCGCAAAAGTCAGCCACCGTCCAGCAAGCCCAACGATTTTTTGCAATTCGTTCTGGACACGAACACCCAGGATGATATCGAAAGCATCATAGCCGATGTTATCATCTATCACGCGGACGTTTACGAGACGTCGAGTTCGACTCTGGCCTTCTTTGTGTATCAACTGTCGCGTCATCCCGAAGAGCAGGAAAAGATTCGCCAGCACGTTCGAGACGTGACACGGACCACTGGAGGAGGACAATTGACCTACGAAGCGCTGAAAGCCATGAACTATTTGGAGCAAGCGGTATACGAATCGTTGCGACTGATACCACCGGTGCCGGCGCTGTTGAAGCGCTGTGTCCAAAACACGACTCTCGTGAGTCAGGACGAGCTCGAGTGCCGGCTGCGTCCGGGTGACGGCGTTCTGATACCCGTGTTGCGTTTGCAAAACGATCCCGAGCACTGGGACGAGCCCGAAGCTTTCAGACCCGAAAGATTTGCCCCCGAGCAGCTAGCCAAGCGTCACAAGTATCTGTTTTTGGCGTTCGGCGAAGGTCCGCGTATGTGTGTGGGTATGAGGCTAGGACTGATGCTGGTAAAGCTCGCTGCGGCTTCGCTGCTGCTCAACTACTCGATCGAATCGTCGGCAAAGTCCAAAAGCCCATTGGAGATGGATCGTACAGCATTTCTTGCTTACGCTAAGGACGGGGTTTGGGCGCGATTCCGCAAGTTGCTGACATGAACTTCAAGACCAAATGTATCGCATAAATGTACATATAAATGGGGATCTTTAATTGTATATAATTTCGATTATTATTCTCTTATTATAAAATCCAATCCGTATCTGAACATAATTTTCAAAATGAGAACGCAACGTTTGACAAATATATTGGATCATTGACAGTTCACTAGAGAGCACAATTAAACCGAATACATAACTACAGTGTTGACAACTCGTTGTAATTCTGAAGAACAAATAAGATTTGTAAAGTTAAACATGTTCATAATTGCGGGTAATTATCGCTTCAAAGTACTGTTTAAACACTATGAGCATTTCCACAGTTTTGATAGTGATATAATGCATTTTGGGCAGATATCTGCAGACAACAGCCTAAACGCGAAAACATTACAAACTTGATTCTACATCTAGCTCACTCTCCTTGTTCATCTAATTCTATTTTTTTCAATCCTATTAAATTATTATAGTGTAAATCTGTGGTGGAAAGGCATAACGACTTAAGTCCATTTTTTTGGAAATCGATTTCATGATGAAAAACGTCTATATTTAGTATCTACTTTAATGTACACGGGTCAGAATAGACGAATATAGCGTCTATCGTTAGTTGCAGCATCGTGCATAACGACTCAAGTCCATTTCGCGAAGACCGGGGAAAGGCAAAACGACTGAAGTCCACCTTTGCGAGTTTCGAAATTCTATAGAGCGTCTAATTTGATTTGAAAATGAAAGAAAATGATATTAGAATGTTATACATAGCTCCACACTCTTCGTGAATTACACTATACGATTGTTACATTTGATACACGAGGGGCAATTTTCGCGATTTTCAGTTTGGCCTTTTTCGTTGCAAGATTTGAGATCTTACGGCAGTACTTATAACGTTAAATGAACTATTTTATCAATGTGAAATCATTAAATGAGGTTATGATGACAAACTGCGCGAAATTATCGTTATTGAAAAAAGTGTGACCGCCAAAAGTGGACTTAAGGGCAAACCGTGAAGAGACAAAACGACTCAAGTCCATATTTTCTGATCCCTATCAACGCTATGATGCGCCTTTCAATTTCATAAATACATAGTTCAAACGCTACCTCATAGTAGCTTAAAACATCATAAGTTCAGACCTCAACTCGTCCGCGTCTAGTTAGGCTGACACAATCAACTTAAAACGCATTTTTCTCGAAAATACGAAAAATGGACTTAAGTCGTTATGCCTTTCCACCACAGAAATATTCTGCTGTCTTAATTGTAAATTTTTCATAACTATAGAGCCTCATGTATTCATATCTCACGGACTCTAATTAACAACGAATTCCCCAATTGATGATCTCTTGAAGAGATTCTCTTTAAACATTCAATCCTATCGCCAAACCATCGAACTAATTCAAGTAATTAAACTTGAAATGTAACTAATGTTGAAGCTTCATGTTATACAAACTAAAGATTTGTCGATGTACTATTAACTTATCGTTATTTCCCAAATAACCCAAAAGGTTTATCTCCTTATCGTAACTTTAAACTTAGATCTAACATTTAACAAGTTCCATATGTAACTTTTTTTTACTCTTAAACAATTATATTACCATTTATATTGCAAATATGTTTTAGGTCATAAAATCATCAGCGACCTACTTGCAGCTTCTTAAAACTGTCATATAATACTCAAACCTCTAATACAATTGAAATAAGAGTCATCAGTAAATTTTTGAACTATTCAAGAGCTCGATGAATATCAAATTTTTGAAACTAAAGTCAATGAACTTAGATGAAGAATTTCATCAATAAAGTCACTTGTTTATAATAGCAACTATTATGAAAGAAATTTTTATTTACTAAAACTCAAATATAAATAAATTATTGAAAGAAATAAATATGCTGTTCAAGCAGTAACACTACTGGTCACAATAAGATGTCAGATATTTTACATCAACCGA
This sequence comes from Trichogramma dendrolimi, assembly GCA_034770305.1. NCBI lineage: Eukaryota > Metazoa > Arthropoda > Insecta > Hymenoptera > Trichogrammatidae > Trichogramma > Trichogramma dendrolimi. The sequence goes on from JAPMIB010000063.1 coordinate 414,784, forward strand.
ATAAGCTACAAGACCATTTTTTGAAAAAATCGTTGTCGAGCTAAGTCCAGGTATGAGTTTTTTTATAAAAATTTTTGATCAACCACTTGTTGGCTAATTAGTGGACTTCTAGTAGTAGAGCTTGAAAACTTACAATGCCATCATGAATCGATAAATTAATCGATAAGATATTGCACAATGTTCACAGCATTAATATTAACGGTTTCCCTGAGCCATTATTCAAAACCCTTTTTGAAAAAAAGACTTATGCAAATATACATTCTCGGCAATAGGTCGGTAAAAAATTAGGCTGCACCATCACTTTGACTCATTATAAGAAATATACAAGCATAAAAACGTTCTAACTTATATGCATTTTTAACGCATATTACATTTTTTCCTATAACTTTGAATAAATTGATGAGATTAGGCATAAAGAGTTGAAAAATAGATTACCATCAATGTAATCAGACCTTCATTCGCATAGCCTTAACGACTACCAAAATTTTCATAAATATCGGTCAACCCGTTCGCTTCGCTCAGCATTAATAAGAAATTTCGTAACTAAGAGTCGGTCAAGAAAGACCGATTTCATGTGATGTAAAAAAGTCTGATTCCAGATTTTTTCACGACTTACGCTAAGACCCAATTGCAATCTGGGAAATCTATCTAGACAAAACTACTCATAAATTTTTTAGAAGAGAATAATTATGATATTGTAATTCACACAATAAGTTATCAAATCATCATTTGTAAAATTTATTTGAATTTTCGAACGAGGTAAGTTTTAGTCCTACGAAGCATGTCGTATGGAGCTGGTATTAAATAAAAAGTGTCACTTTTTTATGAATGGTGAAATAGGAATGATTTAGAGTTTTGTTTATTTGAAAATATGAAACAAACGGTAACAAAAAATTCAAATTTTTTCTTTTTGGTAACGATAGAATTCAATAAAGTTTCTATCACAAATACACAAAGTGATAAAATTACCCCTGAAGCTACGATGAAAATCAAGTGAATATGAAATAAATCTGGGGATAGTGAACGTCCGTTTTCTTGATCTTCGACTATAAATTTATCGTATCCTCTTTTAATAAAAACATACATCAATTCCATATTCTCGTAGTTGCCTTAACTTGTTTTGGAATCTATCTGCATACGGACTAGCTCTTTCAAATAAATATGATCTTGCATAACAACCAAAGGTCAAATCAGCATATAGTAAATGATAATCCTTTTCTTTACAAACAACTTCAACTGCTGCTTGAAGCGCATCTAAAGCTCCGATACAAACACGATTCCGTTTAGCTATTAATCCTTCAACACAATCTTCTGCGTTGGTAAATGTTTCACCTTTTTTTTTTAAATTTATTGCGTTTACGTCGTTGATTTCTTGCAATAATTTTGTATACACCGTAAAAATAAAAATGTCTAAATTGGATTCGTCAATGCTTCTAAATGAATTGAAGGTTTCAGTATTTTGGACTAATTTCTCTTCAATAAAGTTGGAATAAAATTCGGTTGGATATACAGTGGAGATTAAAAAGATACTCGCTAGGAATATTAACTCTGCGTTTTTCGATGGGTTTAATCTAACACTAATATCGAACAGTGCGCCTAAAACTTTTAGTACAGTAATTTTATGACTAAAAATTTTGGTAAGTTTGAAAATCCATACACTGAGTCCTACTAGTCCAGGAACCATTAAAAATGACTGAACAATTTTTTTTGGAAATTGTATTTGCGCTTTGAATCGTTCAGCATACAAAGCAGTGACACTGAAGCAATCTCTTTCTGTATAAACGTGAGTTATATTTTCATATATCACAGGGTACCCGCGAGGTACTGCCATGAGGTTGACTTCATTGTTCCTTAATTTTTCAATCAATATATTTAACCCTTGAGGGTATTTCGTGTCTTTAATTTCTACTATTGAATCGATGGAAAAATTCATTGACTCCAAAACAAGCTTGGTTTCATTATATAACGGTTTTAGTACACCAATTGCATGCTCAGACTCGTTCCTTTCCACGATCACCAATTTGTCTTCGCTATTAACACCTATAACAATTTTTTGCCCGCATACGTTAAGTAATTTATTTGGAAATATTTCCTCTGGTTTGTCTTTAATGGTTTTTTTCATCAATTCTTTGTTGAAAGGATTATACATTTTTACGACGCAGGCATCATCTTCTTGAATAAATGAAATGTCCAAAAATTGTTTACTCCAACCATACTTAGAAATGGATTTAATGTTGTTTGCAGAATTACTTTTGACTCCAAGAAGAATAACCAAAGTTTTTGGACGGTTATTATTGGGAAACATTTGTGAGTACTTATCTATGTATGTTTTTATGTATTCGGTCGCGATTTCGTCTTCAACTAAAATTATATTGATAGTGTCTGAACTATCTATGAAATCTGCAGTTAAAAAACTCATTTCAACTATTGTAGTAGAAATTTTTTGGCACAATATTAATTTTGTGACCAAGTTTTCTTCTTTGCGTTTATTATATCTAGTAGTACTAAAAATTAGCACAACTTGACTATGAGGAATTACATTTATTTTTTGCATTATAGAATTTATACAGTCTTGGCTCAATGTAACTACTTCACACACATTAATACAGAATAATAACAATTTAATAAGATTAAAAATAATAATCTTCAATGTATATTGCTTGAATTTTGTCCCGTTGACAACTGTACGTAGCATCTTTTACAATAACAAAAAAATTGTGTTTGATAATATTTTACAAGTCTGTTAATATTGTAGGCGGTAAAACGAGTCACTGCGTGTCTATGATACTACACGTTACTATGAATTATTTTTAAGTTAATGTTCTCATACAATTTGCATAAGTTTGTTATTGATTCCTAATATTTTGTGTGTTCAATTTTGAATGACTTAGAAATTATTCGTTTAAACGTTTTTTATGAGCCGATGATTGTTAGAATTTTTTGCGTTATTGTTTAATATTTTATAATAGCTATCAAGCTCTTTGAATATTAAAATAACTATTCTATTTTATCTGTAGCAAACTGATTATATTTTAAAAATTAATTAAGTTAATTAATGAAATTATTAAAATTTTATTCAAATTTTCTTCGTTTTTCTGCAGCTAACTTTACGACTGACTTAAACATTCATTTAAAAAACCGGCAAAGTGTTTAAAAAATAAATAAATAAATAATCACCAAGAAACCATTGATTCGGTATTAAATTATTGTTTAAGTACACTTCAAAAAGTAGGTTGAACACGAGCTGCATATTACACATTATTACTATCGTACTATCATAATGGAATATCGTAAATCAGTAGTGATATGGATTGGTGATTTTACGATCATTAGTGCTCTACTACTTCACTAAAATAAAAAAAAAACCCGTGGACAAAAACTATGAAGGGTCTACGGATTTTCCAAATTCTACTCCAAAGTAGAAGATGGACCAACCAGGGAATGATTGAAATAATGTACTGCAAGCTCTAAGTATGATTACTAACGAGAGCATCTAATTGAAAGCATTAAAATAAATTTTCCTCTGTAATTGAATCAAGTGTTTTTGATTTTTTTATTAGAAAATATTCGACATAAAATTTGAAAAAAAGTTGACTCCTCTATTTTTACGATTATGATTTTCAATGCATGTTCAAATATGAGTATAAAAAATGATGAAAGAAGCCCAAAAACTACGATGAAGATCAACTGAATATGCAAATAATCAGGTGACAGTGAACGTCCATTTTCTTGATCTCCTATTATAAACCTATCATATCTTCTTTTGATAAAAACATCAATTCCATATTCTCGTAGTTGTCTTAGCTTGTTCTGGAATCTATCTGCATAAGGACTAGCTCTTTCAAATAAATATGACCTTGCGTAGCAACCGAATAACTTTTTAGCATACATGACGTGACAATCTTTTACATCACATAATTCTTCTTCGACTGAATTTTGAAGGGCATCGAAAGATCCGATGCATGTACGATTGCGATCCATTAATAACGATCTCACGCATGCCTCAGAGCCAAAATATGGTTTACTTTTATTTTTCAAGTTGATTGCGTCGGTATCATTAGAATCTTCCAGTAGATTTGAATATACTGTGAAAATGAATATTTCTAATTCCGATTCAACAATGCTTTTATATGTGTCGAATGTTTCGATATTTTGAATCAATTTCTCTTCAATAAAATTGGAATAAAAATCTGTAGGATAAACGGTAGAAATTAAAAATATACTCATCAAAGCAGTCAATTCTGAGTTTTTAGATGGCTTCAAGCCTACGCTGATACCAAATAGTGCGCCCAAAATGTTCAATATTGTAACTTTGTCGCTTACAATTTTCGTGATTCGGAGAATCCAGATAATGAATCCTAGTGTTGCAGGAACCGTAAGTAAAGATTGCAAAATTTTTTTCGGAAATTGTATTTGCCCTTTCAGCTGTTCAGGAATTAAAGCTGATATATTCATGCATTCCCTTTCTGTGAACACGTGAGTTATATTTTCATAAACTTTCTGATAACCTCGTGGAACTGAAATTAGACTGATCTGATTATTTCTCAATTGTTCAATCAAAATTTTAAATCCTGTGGCGTAGTCGGTTTTATTAGTTTCAGTAAAGGAACTGGAAAAATTGATACTTTCTAAAACAAGCTTAGTTTCGTTGTACAAAGGTTTTCGAATATCGATAGCATGTCCAGATTCATTTCTAATTGGAACTGATAGTTTATCACCTGCATTGATTCCTATTATTATTTTGTGTTTATGTCCATTGAGTAATTTATCTGGAAATATTTTCTCTGAGTTGTCTTTAATGTTTTGTTTTATCATTTCTCTACTGAAGGGATTATACATTTTTACGACGCAGGCATCATCTTCTTGAATAAATGAAATGTCCAAAAATTGTTTACTCCAACCATACTTAGAAATGGATTTAATGTTATTTACAGACTTACTTTTGTCTCCACGAAGAATAACCAAAGTTTTGGGACGGTTATTATTGGGAAACATTTGTGAGTACTTATCTATGTATGTTTTTATGTATTCGGTCGCGATTTCGTCTTCAACTAAAATTATATTGATAGTGTCTGAACTATCTATGAAATCTGCAGTTAAAAAACTCATTTCAACTATTGTAGTAGAAATTTTTTGGCACAATATTAATTTTGTGACCAAGTTTTCTTCTTTGCGTTTATTATATCTAGTAGTACTAAAAATTAGCACAACTTGACTATGAGGAATTACATTTATTTTTTGCATTATAGAATTTATACAGTCTTGGCTCAATGTAACTACTTCACACACATTAATACAGAATAATAACAATTTAATAAGATTAAAAATAATAATCTTCAATGTATATTGCTTGAATTTTGTCCCGTTGACAACTGTACGTTGCATCTTTTACAATAACAAAAAAATTGTGTTTGATAATATTTTACAAGTCTGTTAATATTGTAGGCGGTAAAACGAGTCCCTGCATATCTATGAGAGTACATAGCAACCCTCAGTTGTTTTGAAATAATTGCTTGCATGCGATTGGGATAAGTGTATTATTGATTTACAATGTCATGTAACTTCATTTTCAAATGGAATAACTTGCTTGAAGGGCTTTCTTAGTTTGTTTCGAAAAATTTTAAAGCATACTATTTGCTCGTACTGTACGAACAGAGATGTGTTTAAGAAGTAAGAATTGTAATCGACTTGTGATACGTGGCATGAAAAATAAACTATTTTGAATGGATTAAAATATTTCATTTCGACTTTATAGCTTTATATCATATACTAGCCAATTTACGGCACGCTTCACGCTCCCTTATTTTTATGTAGTTTACTTTGCAATTAACTGAAGCCTTTTTTAGAAATCTAATTGAAACCCAGTTTACAGTACATAAACTAAAAACTGATACATTTTGCAGCCCCCCCCCCCTATCAGCCAGTTATTAACGCTTGTTATAAACTTTTTACATTATTTAACTAGTAATTTTTTAAGACAGAATCAACGTTTTATTATGATCAAAGACCTACAAATATGTCAAAAGACAATTAAAAATAATAATGAAAAATTGGAAAAAGGTTTACACTGACAATAATCAATTATTTTCAACTCTTTGAAGACTGAATTATTAATTAAATTGTCTTTGAAAATAGATAATTCTGCTCATGTGTATAAAAAAATTTAAGAATACATATAATTATTAGAGAAAATTTACAATAAATTCGATAATATAAAAAACTGCAATAAATTTCATCATAATGAACAACAGAAAATAATAACTGTAAAAATAAAATCACTGTGCAGAACCAAAAAATTTCATTAGATAGTTATTCGTATTTATGAAAAGCTATTTCTTTCTACTTTGCAATTAATATTTTTTACTTTCGTTTCCAATTGAAATCAATTTTTTCTTATAAGAACTTTCTTGGCCCTCATTTAAACAATTTTTGACATCATTTTCTATGTTTTAAAAATTTGATAAAATGCTTCAATACTATTTTCAATTATTTATTTATATGAATGATGCTGATATAAATGTGTTTAGTTTTTAGCCAATGGTTTCTTGGAGATGATAAAGTCATCAGAACTAGACTTATATCGACTGAACCACAAATGTAACGTTTTTATTTAACTTTTTTCGACCCAAAACAACAGCAGCAACAAGAATCTCGTGGAAGCTGCTTCAGATATTGGCGTGAGAAGAGAATCAGATTTAAAAATTGTAAAAGTATGGAAGTTCTCTTTTCCAATCGTTGTGTTTAAAATGTCCTCAAATGTTATTATTATCGTGAAAATGAATTTAAACAAAAAAAAAACAGATTTTTTTTTGTTTTTCTTTTAACCACATTTCAAATGTGTTCCGGCTTTATCATGATCCTGGAAACACATTCATGGCATAAATATTTGAACTGCATCAACATTGAAAAAATTCATTAGGAAAAATTTGGAAAAGAAAAAACCGATTTTACCAAGGTTGAGAAATTATAGATTTCTTTAAAGTTTATCAGCAACTAGTGTGCCCTGGGAATACTACGCAAAGATCAGCATAAACTAATACTGAAGACTTTTCAAAAATATGTTCGATTAAAACTATTGAAGGTCAATAGATTTTAAAAATACGACTTTATAGTAGAAAAGTGAATCACTCTGTAAGTGATTGAAACGATGTACACTAGATGCACATTGATTCTGCACCAGTAAGAAAACGTATGTACTGTGAAGTAGAGACCGCTCATATGTATAAAATACGCATTAATAATAACAATATTACAAGGACTAGCATAGACAGAGCTCGTATTCCGCTTTGTTTACGTTTTTTCAGCAGTGTACACTAGACCTACTTTAATTCTGTCCAGACCAAATCCACATTCCGCCGACACGAAAAAAAGATTCAAACCACCATCTATCTCTTTTCATAGTTTCAGATGCTCTGCGTAAGGTAGATAAGGCAGTGACGTTACTTATCTACCTTACGCAGAGCATCTGAAACTATGAAAAGAGATAGATGGTGGTTTGAATCTTTTTTTCGTGTCGGCGGAATGTGGATTTGGTCTGGACAGAATTAAAGTAGGTCTAGTGTAGAATCAATCTACTAGCAGTAAACTGTATGCTTCAAATATGGACTAAATGGGAGCGTCAAATTGGAAGCCTTATAATAAATTTTTATTTGTGATTATATTAAGTTTTTTTTAAATTTTTTATTAGAAATTATTTTACCCAAAGTTTTGAACAAATTTGACTCTTCTGTTTTTATGACTATGAAATTCAAGATATTTTCAATTACAAGTACAAAAAATGATAAAATTACCCCAGAAGCTACGATGAAAATCAAGTGAATATGAAATAAATCTGGGGACAGTGAACGTCCGTTTTCTTGATCTTCGACTATAAGCCTATCATATCTTCTTTTGATAAAAACATCAATTCCATATTCTCGTAGTTGTCTTAACTTGTTCTGGAATCTATCTGCATAAGGACTAGCTCTTTCAAATAAATATGATCTTGCATAACAACCAAATAACTTTTTAGCATAAAATATGTGACAATTTTTTTCATGGCACTTTACTTCTTCAATTGAATCTTGAAGTGCATCGACAGCTCCAATGCAAGTACGATTGCGTTCGATCACTAATGGTCTTACGCATGCAACAGAACTAAAATATGGTTTACTTTTGTTTATCATGTTATTTGCGTTGGTATCATTAGTATCTTCCAATAAATTTGAGTACACAGTAAAAATAAATATTTCTAATTTAGACTCATCAATGCTTTTATATGTGTCGAATGTTTCCATATTTTGAATCAATTTCTCTTCAATAAAATTGGAATAAAAATCTGTAGGATAAACGATAGAAATTAAAAATATACTCATCAAAGCAGTCAATTCTGAGTTTTTAGATGGCTTCAAGCCTACGCTGATACCAAATAGTGCGCCCAAAATGTTCAATATTGTAACTTTGTCGCTAACAATTTTCGTGAGTCGGAGAATCCAGATAATGAATCCTAGTGTTGCAGGAACCGTAAGTAAAGATTGCAAAATTTTTTTCGGAAATTGTATTTGCCCTTTCAGATGTTCAGGAATTAAAGCTGATATATTCATGCATTCCCTTTCTGTGTACACGTGAGTTATATTTTCATAAACTTTCTGATAACCTCGTGGAACTGAAATTAGACTGATCTGATTATTTCTCAATTGTTCAATCAAAAAATTTAATCCTGTGGTGTAATCAGTTTTATTGGTTTCAGCGAAGGAACTGGAAAAGTTGATACTTTCTAAAACAAGCTTAGTTTCATTGTACAGAGGTCTTCGAATATCGATCGCATGTCCAGATTCATTTCTAATTGGAGCTGATAGTTTATCACCTGCATTGATTCCTATTATTATTTCGTGTTTATGTCCATTGAGTAATTTATCGGGAAATATTTTCCTTGAGTTATCTTTAATGTTTTGTTTTATCATTTCTCTACTGAAGGGATTGTATATTTGTACAACACAAGCATTTTCTTCTTGAATGAATGAAAGATCTAAAAACTGTTTACTCCAACCATATTTAGAAATTGATTCAATGGCGCCGACAGACTTACTTTTGTCTTTAATAAGAAAAATAACTAAAGTTTTGGGGCGGATTTTATTGGGAAATATTTTGGAGTACATATCAATGTATGTTTTAACGTAATCTATTGCAGTTTCGTCTCGAACTAAAATTATATTGATGGAGCCTGAATCATCTATAAAACCTGCATTCAAAAAATTAATTTCAACTGTAGTAGTGGAAATGCTTTGGTACAGTATAAGTTTTGATATCAAGTTTTCTTCGTCACGTTGATAATATCTGGTAGTACTGAAAATTAGCACGACTTGGCGGGGAGGGATTCCACTGATCCTTTTAATTATTGAATTCATGCAACTGTGACTTAGAGTATTCACTTCGCACACGTTTGTGCAGTAAAATAATAATCTTAAACTAATAAGAGATATGATTTTTAATTTGGGTTTTGTCCGAAAGAAAACTGAACTTTGCATTGTTTTTATGATTACGAAAATTACAATTATTTTATAAAAATTTTTTTACAGGTTTAAATGTAGCTTTTAAAACATATTCCTGTTCATGCTTGAAAGTGAGCAATTTTCCTAATCGTTTCGAAAATGATGCTTGTTCCCGATATGTCATTGAAATGTTGAATATTGAACAGGTTTTCGTACTTTCGCAGGTAAATATCTTTTTATTATTTTTAAGTTAAAAAAAAATTAAAAAAAAAAGTTTATCATCAAAATGACAAAATAAAATTATTAACGTAGTTTTTGTAATAAATTAATTCATCTTAAAACATTTTTCATCTGAAATATTCCATACTTCATTCGAGACGACTATATTTTCAATTCTGGTCGCGGTCCAACAAATTAAATACAAAAAATCTTGGATCCTGATCCTCAGGAGTCAATCATAAAAGGCGCGTAGTTTGAAAATGTTACATATCGATGATTAAAAATAAATGCTGACTAAAAAAAGGATACAGAGTACTTAAAATCATTTTAAAAGCCTTCTAAGAGGCTAGATATCTATTATTGTTGATTAATCATTGACTCGCGGGATTGGCAGCGTACGCATCGACAGAAAAAAAAACAGACATCTTGATTGGGTCAGCGACAGCCTGAAGAAAAAACATCTACGTATTTTATTTCGATTAAGTAAAAATAATTTTAAATTATAGTATTTTATATTAAATATCTTATTAGGAAAAAAGAAAATAACCTTCTAGATCATTGTGACGCTTGTTCTTTTTTCTCTCATGCCTTAGCCAAATTAATAATTCAATCTTTTCATTGTTTATGTTAGTTTCGTGAAAGAAATTTATTGTCAGATTTAAAAAATTTGATTTTAGATTAAAAACTGATATTTCCAATAGGTCGGTACAAGCTAATCAAGTGAATTTTCATAGAATATCCTTTTGCGAACACTGACATTGGCCACTGATATCGTATTTTCCGGTTTCTTCGGTGTGGAATCCATCTGAATCGATATGCACACAAATACGTTCGCATTTGGGCTCCCGACTTGACAGATATTTTCTTTCCACGTAAGAGTTTTCGGGTTTCAATACTATTTTCATTGACGATATCAAAAGTGATTCGTCGTCATGCGGTACAACCTCATTTTCGATATCTGAATTGTTGCGATTTAATCGCCAAATGCTCGTGCGATTTTTAATGTAAATCCAGTCGTTGTCGATGACAATATTGTGCGTGTTGCGAGTAGGAACGTGACTAGTCAAGGTGCGAACATTCTGACCATCTAAATCCGCAGATTTCAATTCACCGGAACGCGTAGTAAAATAGATACGATCCTCCTTTGCGTCGAGAGCCAAGCTTCTACAATAGATAAATATCCATATTTATTAATAGATCAAAAATGGAAGAAATAGAAAATGTTACCTGACATCCTCATCGAGGTTGACTTTGCCTCCTTGGCCAAAGTAGTCCATCTTTTCGATCCATCCTCTGTTAGTTTCTTTAGAAATCGAAGCTAAAAATACTAAAGCTTTATCTTTGTGAATTACGACAGCGATAGGCCTTTCATGGTTCAATTTCATAAGTTGGACTCCTCGGTCGTCGTTTTTTTTCGTCATATCGTGTTTGATGAGTGCATACATTTTCAAGTGAACTTGATAAACAATGTAAAATATTGTGTCCACTTTATCATCGTATGCTAAGTAGCCAAAACATTGCCTCGAACTGTTTTTAGTCATAAAATCGATTTCATTATCGAGATCTAGAGCTGGGACTTCACGGAAATGTAAGCAGTCTGCATAAAAAAACGATTTTCTTTTTTCCGAGTATTCGATACCGGCGAGATGGTACAAATCGACGTAACTAAAAACTTGAAATTTCATCAAAATTGGGTTCGACGGCTCCAGGCGATCCAACCGGCGCATCCATAAGCTCGAAGATTTCATGTAAACCAAATATTTGTAAACATTTTTGCAGTGGTGTGGGTGAGTTATACACGTTTCCACTGGATTAAACTCCTCAGTGAGATCGACGAGACTGCTACTGTTTTCTGTATTGCTATCATCTACCGAAAAGTTTATCATTTGAAAGTGTGAATGATTAGTTTCAAATGTTTACATACCTTCATTGTTGACCATGCAAAAACACGGTACTAATAAGCCGAAAATGAAAGTCATAAGCAACATTATTTCTAACTTTTCCATAACGTTTGAACGAGGTATAAGAAAAATTTGAAAACAACTTCTTTTCCTTACAACCGATTGATACCTGCACTTATTTTTTTACAATGATCGCGAATTCATAAAAGTATGTACTATAGAACTATTCACATGTTTGAAAAAAATATTAACACAATAATTTTATTGCGTATTAAACACACTGGACAATATCACACACCAACACTGCACGACGAGTGACTCGTACTATCAGTATTACATTAAAATGTTTGATTATTTCACTTTGCTCCCGCTTTTTTCTCTTTCGCATCGACTGGAATTAGGTCTTCTCGTTCTTCGATTGACCTTATCGAATGCCGGAAAATTTTCTCGACCAGCAAAATTGATCGAATCAAAAGTGAATAACAAGAAAGTCATGTGGTTATAAATAGATAACTGATTTCAACAATATGGCAACCAGAAAACGTAGCGAATTCTTTTTATTCTCGAATCAAAATCTACAGTTGGCTGCATTAGCTGATTTGAGAGTGGTTTCTTCAAGGTCTTGGAAATATATAAGTTTTATTCAATCTTCATATTTTATATACAATCATTGATGAGTTGAGGTTTAATTGAAACTCTATCGGAATAATAAAAGCACTACATAATTTATTGCCATAACAATAATATTTACCGATTGTTATGAAGTTTATATTATTAAACAAATTTGTTCATAATTAATTTAATTAATTATTTTATAAAGGTCTTGAATGTCAATTGAATTATCAATTTTTTAATAATACCAAATATTCCAATGTAGTGACAAAGTAGCGCCTGTTTAATACAACCACCAATACTGGATTGTAACTCGAAACACCACTTCAGAGGGACTATTTCTTCTTTTAGTGCGAACAAGAAAAAGGATTTATTTTGACACAATTTTTGTTCAAAATATTTTTAACTTATATACCGGCGATGTAATGTTGATTAAATATGGCTCCGATGATATATTTAATTACATATAAAATATGATTATATATGTCGCAAATGAGTTTATTTACTAATAACTAGTTTTTTTTAAACCTTTCACAACGTGATTTCATTCACACAAGTATCAATTCACATTTTTAGAAAATTTGAATTTTGAGGATTCAGGATGTAGCCTCAAGAAATTAAATTTTCTTGCTTTGACCACTATGTGATTCAATAAACGCTCAATTAAAAATACAATGAGTGATAAAACCATACCACAAGCCACTGTAAAGATCAAATTAATGTGAAATTGGTCAGGCATAAGGGCATAAGAATTTCTTCCATGTTTGTCCTCGAATTCATCAAAATGTTTTCTGATAAACATTTCATTCATTGATAAATATTCCACATTCATGCAGTTGTCTCAATTTATTCTGAAATCTTTTAGCGTAAGAACTGTCTCTTTCAAATAAATATGACCTTGGAAGGCATCCGAATATCTGCTCAGTGAACATCTTTCAGTGAACTTCCCTTTTGCCAATTATTTGTAATAAATTAGTAAAGGTATCGTAGGCCCCAATGCACAAAAGATTTCGCTCGGTCAGCAATTTATTGACGCAGTCTTTTGGATCGTTATAAATCGTGCTTCTTTTTTTTATCTGAATTGCATTGATGTCATTGATTTCCTGAATATTTTGCTCATACATTACAAATATAAATATACCTAAATTGGATTCGACGATGCTCTTAAAAATATCGAAAGGATTAGCACGTTGAATTTCATATTGACGAATTGAGAAAAAAAAAACAGTCGGATATATCGTAGAGATTAAGAAGATGCACGATAGGGTTATTAAGTCAGAGTTTTTCAATGAAACGGTAATACCAAACAGTGCTCCTAAAATTTTTAATATAGAAATGTTCTGGCTAAAAATGTTTATAAGTTTAAGGATCCATAAAATTAGTCCTAAGAACGTAGGGAAAACCAGTAATGATGTTATCATTTTCTTTGGAAATTCAATTTGATTTTTGTACTCTTCAGGTATTAAAGCACTGATTTTGAAGCAATCTTCTTCGGTATAAGCGTGAGTTATATTTCCATATACTACATAGTCACCACGTGGAACTGCTATCAAACCGATGTCACTATTTCTTAATTTTTCAATTAAAAAATGTAATCCTGTAGCGTATTTTTTTTCTTTGGCTTCATAAAAATTGATTTAGAAATTCATGGATTCCAAAATAAGTCTGGTTTCATTGTAGAATGCTTTTAATACACCAATGGCATGCACAGACTCATTTCTTTCAGTATTTACTCCTATAACTATTTTGTATTTGTGCAAATTGAGTAATTTATCTGGAAATATTTTCTCTGAGTTGTCTTTAATGTTTTGTTTTATCATTTCTCTGCTGCTGAAGGGATTGTATATTTGCACAACGCAAGCATTTTCCTCTTGAATGAATGAAATGTCTAAAAATTGTTTACTCCAAGTATGCTTGGAAATTGATTTAATGTTGCTTGCAGACTTACTTCCGACTCCAAGAAGAATAACCTAAGTTTTGGGACGATTATCATAGGGAAAAATTTGTGAGTAAAAATCAATGAATATTTTGACGTATTCGATTGCAGTTTCATCTTGAATTAAAATTGTATTGATGGAATTTGAATTGTTTATAAAATCTGCAGTTAGAAACTCTATTTCAACTGTTGCAGTGGGAACTGTTTTGGCGCAATATTAGTTTTGTGATCAAATTTTCTTCGTCACGTTGATTATATCTAGTGGTAGCAAAAATGAGCCCGACTTGACGAGGAGAAATTCCATTAATTCGCATAATTATTGAGTTTATGCAGCCATGGCTTAGAGAGTTAACAACACACAGGTTTGTACAAAATATCAACTTTACAAAGATGACTATTATCATTTTTGAAGTATTAAAATCAGATTTTTTCCGAAAGAAGACTGGATTTTTCATTTTATTCAAAATAATCAATATAAAAATTATTTCCATGAAACTCATAATTTTGAAAGCCATTTACTAAACTTATATTACAAAAAGGGCACAATATTGTACTGTGTCGCTAACTGATGAAAAAATGCTTACATGTAACATATAATTCAGACATGTATTATCGATTTGCAACGTCATGTTGTTTCATTATTTAATAATATGGGAAAATTTTTATTATGAATGGGTCATCATGTCTGGTTCTCATATTTTTCCAGTTTGAAAGGTAAGTACTGAAATTTTTCATTTTCACAATTTTTGAAACGAAAGTCTCTGAATAACATTATTGGGAAAAAATGATACGAAGGGATATTTTTATTTTCCTTGATCAGTATATGAAGTGAAAAATTGCTTAGTAATCTTTGTTTTGTAAAAATTTTTCGTATATGCAGATGTCCAAGTTAGCAAAGGGTAATTTTTCATCGAACGATATATGCCAGCCACAAGATCGAGCTATTTGTCTGTTTTACCGATCACCATAAACTTACCCGCTGCGCGTTCAACGTTCCCGATATACCCATGGAGCGAGGCGCTGCGCTTGAATTTTTTCCCTCTACCCTGCCAGTAAACAGTCAATGCAGAGATTCATTCAGGTTTCTGCTTACTTGGCGAGTCACGAGCTCCCAAACGTCGACTGTGTGTGTATAGAGCGCGAACCGAGCGAAAGCGCCGCAGCGATGCGGCATCGCGCCGATTGGCTGATTCAAACTCCCAACACGTAGACTGCGGCGCGCACACACGCACATCCGTGTACACACACAGTGCAACGAGAGGCTCTCGCGCGAGACATAATCCCGAGTCGGCAGTGTCGTAAGCGCCGGCCGGCAGCATTCCGCGCGCGACCGTCGCTGCGTGGCCAAGCAAGTGGCTCGAGCACGCTGCGAATACATGAGCGTCGTGATTCGTGTTCGTTTCTGTGAGAAAATGTTGCGCGACGATCCCGCGTCGCGTTTCTGTCACTCGTTCGCGCGCATCTTGTGATTGAATGAAAGTGAATTGCAGCGCGAACAAGCAGCCAAAATAATGGGGCTTATTCGCGCGGCAGCAGTGTGTTGTTATCAGTGCATATACATCAGTGTTTCGTGTCAATAAAGTTGCCTTGAAGGGCCTAAAAAATCAAAGAAAAGAGAGAGAGAGAGAGAAATTGTTTGCTAGTTGAAAAGTAGAAAGAAAGAAAGAAAAGGTAAATCGGCCGATCGCAAAATGCCGTTCGTGACGCGCAAAGTGGAGCCGCGCTACCTGTGCCGCGGTCACGTGAAGCAGGGCGAAGCGACGCGAAACTGGCCGGTGGGCGCGGAGCTCGAGGCCGCGGCCAACGGTGCCTTGACCGCCTCGCTCAAGCAGTTGGCGTCCCTGCTCGTCGCCGCCGAGGACATATTCGCCGAGTTGACCGGCGAGCTGGCCGGCATCGCCGATCGCAGCGGTCGGCTGAGGGCGCGAATCGACCGCGTCGAGGAGAAATTGGCTCAGCAGGACCCCAAGAAGATACCAGTCCGTAAGTCGTGCTCCAGCCTCTTCTGTATATCAGTAACCGATGCCGATATTTATTATATCTGCTCCTTTTCTCGCGAACGTAATTACTCGCGAGCTGATTATTTGCGCCGAGCCGAGCGATAAGTGTTCCTCATCAGCATTTCATTGGAGAGAGTTGGGCTTATCGCTCGAGTAGAAAAGTATTATACAGACTGGCGCGCGCAGAGTAGCCGCACATGCACGCATAGACGTTATACATACGCAAAGGTGTCAGGTGCCAATGTAACGGCATTATATTGCAGCGAGTCGAAAGAAAACATTGCGCTATAGCCGGTCACTCGCGCAAATCTATATAATACTCGCGCTCGCCTACGTTTGTGCAAGATTGCTGAAATCAAACGTGAAAGATATACTTTGACAATCTTAATGAGGCTATTCGCGCGTAAGACAAAAAGTGTACAATTCCCACAGTACAGAGTCGATGCTAGTACGGAGCGATTTTGCGTATTGTACGCGTTGACGCGTGCGTGCGCCCATTCTCGCCAGCTCATATTATGTGACATCGGCGCGACTCAAGACTACAGGATTTTTTTCGCTCGCTCGAGCTGCATCTATATTTGCAAAGAGCACATATTTGCGAGCTTTTAAAAACGTCGCGCCCCAGCGTATGCGATATGTATTCTCGAGACGCAGTATGTGTACGCGCGCCGAGAAATAAAGCCGACGTTTTTTTTCTCTCTCCTTCTCCGTCTTTCAGAGCAAATAAGAAAAGAAATGAAAGAGAGACACGCGCATAGCCTGCGTAAGGTACTTAAATTTCTTCGCACTTTTTCTCGCAGCGCGACTACGCTCCTTCTTATATGCGTATGCGTGAACGTGTAACTGCTCGAAGATATAATATTTTAGCATTTTTAAACTTATAATAGATGCGCGAAAAAATCGTTGGAACGTTCGCTGCGTGCGCGCATTGCTTACTCGTGAAAAAGAGATCCAAAGTCTGACAAGGACTGCCGCTTGCTTGTAATTTTGACAGTCCTAAGAGAACTCGTACGTATCGAGTGGCTCATCAATAAAACTGAGCGTCCACTCGAACTTAACGGACTCTGCCAACGCATAACAACTTTCGAGCGATTACGACTCATAATTGATTTTACTTAATAACTTTTCATAAAATTTTTGCGTTAACCAACTGCTCGCTTCCAGTCAAGAGTTCATGCTTGGTTTGCGTTCTGCTGTACGTATCCCTGGCGCCTACATACCATTGCTGCTACCGCTGCACTGCATCCAACGGCACGGTAGTCGTGGGAAAATGGCGCGAGAAGGTCGTTCTGTTCTTTCTGATGCTCTTTCTCTCTTTCTCTCGCTCCTATAGACATCCAAGCGCGTATAATACAATATAAAGCGTACACAAACGCGTACCTTTACATATACGCGCACACCTTGGGGGTCGTATTATGTGCGTTTTATGTATCCTACAGGCTCGGAGAATGGCTTGAATACATAGAAGAATTCGGGGTAGCGTATACATAGTTAACTCAAATTGTAATTACAAATTTCAGACTGAGCGAAAAAATTATTGAAAAATATATTTCCAATATTAATCTAGAAGGGAATAGACTGCATTCGATTAAATAAATTACTTTCACGGTGCACAACGTTTAATTATAGGGGACAATAGAGAAGTAGAAAACTTCTGCTCTTTCCTTGTCTATGTGACAAATGTAATATGCATGTGTTGTATGAACGTCACAGAAAAATGATAAAAGATTTTTTTTGTAATTTCGCAACGTATCATTGTGTTTGAACTTATTGAAAAAAATAGTTTCTCATTCCTTACAAAATCAATGAAATGAGAAAAATGTCTATTGAGATTACTTGAATTTCAGAGTGCGTATAAATTAAGCTCAAAATAATACTTTTTCGTTATTATCTTTGTTGAGTGATATTGTAGTTACAATTGTAAATTGTTAATAATTGTAATGGATGGTAAATTTATCTCTTAGTTTTGTCGGCGTCACTTTTATCGCGTATGTAATATTTTCAAAAGTTATGTGAATTTCTCGGAGATCGGCGCAGGTCGAGTACACCATTTAACGTCTCGGTTACAAGCACGACGACCAAGTGAATTTCTGCAATCGCAGCGAGTATACGGCTTGCACCATTTCTTGCTTACGCAATAATGCGACGAGAAAGAAAAAAAGGGTACACGCACGAGCAAACGTCATTTTTCGCAATGACAGCAGCAACGACGGAAGGCAAGAAATAATCAAGTCTAAATCATAGACGTATCGAGCGATTGCCATTTCGCCAAGTCTAACTCCATATGCCTTCTATAATAAACACATCTGTATTTGCTACATAAATAATAATATAACGGCGCGTACGTGCGCGTACACGTTGGCAGTGGACTGCTGCAGCAGTGCATTACGATATATACACGCATGTGTCGTGGCCGAGCGAGATCGGCGATACGACTTCCGCGCAATTAAAAGCTGTGCACACGTGCGTGTGCGTACGTACAAGCGCGTATGCGTGCATAATGCGTACGCGAGCTCGAGCATCGTCGTAAATCGTCATGCTTGCCGAACTGCATCGCGGGGGCGATATCACATGCCGCGCGCAGAGCCTCCTCCAACTGCTTAACGAAGAAAAGAAAAGCAACAAAAACCAAGTCGACGCGATCAACGAAGCGAAATTTCGTTGTATTCTTCATTTTTACCGATGCGTCGAGCTCGCTGCAGGCAGGCGCGCGCGTGACACGCAATTCCTCGAAACGCCGCTCGGTCGGCCAAAAACTTTCGTTTTTCTCTTCGCGCTGAAAATATTATATCGCTTGACGCGCGGAGATCGAAGCCCCGCGTGAATCGAGACGCTCCAGTCATCGAGTAGCGAGAAAGAGGAAAAAACAAACGTTGGCACGCGCTGCCTTATGTTCCGTACATATATATATATACGCGAGCGGCGCACCTTCGTTTTCTTTATATTTTCGTCGCGGGCTCGAGCCGAACGTGTCATTAACATAATATATTTATCATTATGAACTCGGAGCGGCGTCTGTGCCGATCGTCTCATCCGAAAATAAAACAAGACGCGCGATAAACTACGTCTTGTCGTTATGTTATTGTGTTTATATGTAACTTACATCGCTTGTTTGTCTGGTGGTTTTAGAATGATCAAGACGCACACATATAGATTTTACCATTTATAGACGTCTTGTATACAATGAATACATTCGTACGAAGTCGTCAAATTATATTCGGATCCGCGGACAGCTCGGGAGCATCATTAGTTCGGGCGTGTGAATTTACTGGATTACACGTATTTGGAATTCGAAATCGAAGGACGATAATTATGAAGGATTCGAGCAGACGAATCGCCGATGTATACAATATCGAGCAACAGCTGAATAACAAAGACCGCGTGCGAGCCTACAACGGCTGCTTCTATGTGTGTACACGTGACAGCTGAGCCTTCAGGTAAAAAAGTGCCCTTCTCAAGCATATGTCGCATATGGACTTTTAAACGCTCGAGTGACTCTACAATTAACTTGGCTTCTTGAGAAGTACAGAAACTGCTCTAAAATTTTTTAAAGAACCTGCAAGACAAATTTATGTCGTCAATAAATGTTCGCATATTTTAGTAATAATTAACTTTTGAGCAATTATTATTCATTATAATTTAAACATGAAATAATAATTATTCACTCGTGCTCCACTGTCGTGGGCACAATTTCAATCGATATTGTGGTAATAAATGTAAATCAAACTCGACGCATCTGCCGGAAAAAGCGTACTTGCGCGCGGCGAAGAAGAAACCTATACCCAC
Source organism: Trichogramma dendrolimi (assembly GCA_034770305.1). Taxonomy (NCBI): domain Eukaryota; kingdom Metazoa; phylum Arthropoda; class Insecta; order Hymenoptera; family Trichogrammatidae; genus Trichogramma; species Trichogramma dendrolimi. The sequence goes on from JAPMIB010000063.1 coordinate 434,708, forward strand.
CTTATTTTATTAAAACCACCATGCAATACGAACTCTTGGCGCATCATCTTCAATCGTACATAAATAATGATAATAATAAAAAAGAAAGGAAGGAGTTTTTCGCGCACTCGGTGAATTAACCGGTCGATCGGCTATTTTATCCACGCGTTACCGACTTTCTCTTTCACCCGTCGAAAGGTTACAAGTACAAGCGTGAATGAGCTTATGAAATATATACGGATCTCAAAGTCGTGGGCGTGCATCGGTCGTGATATAATATCGTTAGGAGTTTTTTCATTAATTTTCGAGAGCTCCTGCAAGCTCGTAACAAAATTAAGTCTCGGCCCGGCGATCGAATCGGTTCGAGCACGGATTTCAGTGATTAACGTACGTACGAAAACGATCCACCGAGCGCGAGTATTAATCCCCCAAAGCGAGGTCACGGCCGCAAACCGTTGCTCATACCGTTCCTTAAAGCTGGGCCTTACAGGCTCTAAATAAATAATTCAACGTTGACCGTCCGGTGATTGATTTATACTCGCGCGAAAGTCGAGTCGCACACCAGTGCGCAGACAACGACACACTTCTCGAAAAACGAGACAGTTCGAACTTGTTCTTTTCGCGTTCGACTGCGCTTCGTTCATACAATAACAATAACAACAATAATAATAAAAATAATATTATCCGCTTGCACCGAGAGTCAAAATTTCGCTCGAAATCCTGCGTGTGTAGCACGCGTCAGCTTGACAAATATAATTTATTAATAATTCTCGAGCGATATTTACACTGGAAGATGTCTCGCTTCGAGCGAAAAAAGAGAGTCTGGAATTAATTCATTATTTCGCAGCTACGGACATGCATCTTCCTCTCATTCGCTTATGTGGAACCGATAAATTTTCATTTCAGCGCTGTGCACTAGAGATCCATCTCTCTTGCCAGCGAGCGCGATATATACACGCCTGGCTATACACACGATAGTATATATCGCAATATATACATGGCACAGTCGCAGCACATATATATGCGCTAAATTGCAATGGGCGTTACTCGCCGTGACGCTATGTGAAAGATTCTCTCTGAACTTTCGCACACGCAGTACATGCCGTGTGTGTGTGTGTGAGTGCGTGTACGTGCGAGCCGATGGGGTCATGCATTTTTACGATTTTAGACTTCATCGAGATATAGCTGTATATATTGTGTGTGTGTATGCCTCGCCGATTTATACAAGCTCTTTGATGAGCAATGCGTTTACGATATTTCTGCGTCTTTTTTTCGCATAATGCGCGTATTCATCAACTAGACACGATTTCTTTGCTGTAACTCAACTTGTCGATTGTCCTCGTTCTTTTTTTTTTTAATTTATCGTTCGTGGATTTTGCCAAAGGCCAAGAAAGACGAGGCTTTGACGTCGCGCTGTGTGTCGCGCTCCTTGTGCAAGGAGAAAATGCGCACACAAAGCAGAAAAAAATACTCGACGCAAGAGTCCGGCGTTTCCTTTTAGCAAAGGCCACGTATAGCGCAGAGTTCATAACCAATAAAGCACGTATCGGCGTCTATATCACGACCAAAAGTGATTTCAGCCACTAGATTTGTTAATAATACACATGGCGCGTGGATTGTAATGAATTGCGAACGGCTCTTTGCATTAGCCAAATTACAGCTTTGGACGCATGCACGCACGCACTCGCTCGCGCGCAGTCAATTAAAATTCAATTTGTCGTCGAACAATGAAACGCCTCTTGCAGTGTGCGCGCCATTTATAATACCAGCGCGAGTATTAGGCTAGGATCGACGCTGGGCATTAATTTTGTTATTCGAGTAATATGCGCCGAGTTCTGACCTTTTTTTTGGCAAGCCAACGCAAAATTCCAATTAACGTTTCCTGCGTATATGCGAGGACAGAAAGGCGAGAGACTCTTTTTCAACGTTACTCTTTGGGATCGTATTACGGCTTGTAAAAATCAGCTTTTTATTAGCATAATTTCAGTATCAGAAAGAACGGTTCCTTCGACGAAATCGGTTCTGCTCGCTTCCTAAATACTCGAGGGAAACGTATTTTAATTCGCTCATTAAATGATCGTCGCAACGAAATTAAATGGCAACAAAATTAAAGAATCAAACGTAACCGCTCTCAAACAACGACTTTTTTTTCTCTCAACAATGAGAGCACGTTTATGCATATTATATATAACGAAAGACAATCGATGAATGACGCGATGTTTTTCACTGCTCCAATGAACGGAAGCCAAATTATTTTCTCAGCTAACGAAATTTTTTTATCGCTTTACGGCTGAAACGATTTGTGTCATTGTTTTTCCAAAAAAAAATATAAATCTACGGTCGGATATAGTTTAATGGCTTCCAATCACCCATCAAATTTGAATTTCACGTTTAACGTAAACAAATAAAAACAAACACTCCAGACGGCACACCCAAAACAACTATAAACGCGAAAAGAATGAAATTATAAAAAAAGAAAAAAATTTCCTAAAAGAGGAAACTGCGGCGCGATGCGTAGGCACCATATGCTTTTTTTAGCTGATGCAAGCAAATCCTTGGCTTTGTATTAATGTTACATATAGGGTACTTTTGTTAGTACTCGGCTTCTTCGTGCGTGATGAAGAGGCTGAGAAGTAGGAAGAATAAGTGCACATGTATCCGCGAGGTAGGTCAAAACCTGTACAAGTTCGTGGGAATGAATCTTCATGGCTAATATAAAGCTTGGATTTTCTAGCTGTTGCAGCGGCCCAGCGCCGATTAGAGGAGGTTGCTATAAGACTCGACTTTTCATGTAGCAGCGGGAAAATATTTCGAAAATCATTGAGCCGGCTGAAAACTCGCTGCACACTCACGCACACACTCGTCGAGTGCTCGTCTCTCTTGTAAAACATATTAATACGAAAAAGCGGGTGCCAATATGCACGTGCAGCATTATAAAATCAAGCAACGACTCGACTTTTCAGGTACTACAATTATCTTCCGCTGTCGTACAAGTACGTGGCTTGACGTTTGATTTTTTTTCTTCACATAGCCCTCATCGCTTCGAATAGAGAGTCCGTGCGTGCATAATAAAAAAAAGAAAGAATGAGTGCACTCACTGCGTGGATTAATATTCACGAGAGTACGCGTCGCATGTTCTCTCGACTGCGTAATTTTCGGTGCTTTTTCCCCATTGCCGTTTTTTCCTTTCGATACTTTATTATGTATATCGTTCACTCGTATCGAATTTTATAATTATATGCAGTTTTTACGAAATATATGTGTGCGAGGTTATAACGCATTCTCGAGCTCTTAAATACATGGAATTTTTCGAACGCCCTTTCATACACATTCACACGTGCATTGCACATTTTTTAAAGTTGCATCCTCGACATCAAGGCTGCGTGAATTTCATGAAATTTATATACAGCAGGTGTTTGACAATTTGTTTTGTAAACAAAGGTTAAAAAAACATCTTGATTCGCTAATAAGCGAGTTTTTTTTATTCTTCGTCGTTCGGGATGGAGAGAGAACGACTTGAAGCTTCCGCTGCCGAGGAAAACCACAAAAGCGAGCGCAAAAATATGAATGTATAATAGCACGGCTTCCTTTGATCGCAAAAACGCGAAAATCAGTCGAAGCAAGGAAGCAGCGCATATTACGTGCAGTACCGACTCTCGCACCCGCGGTGCGTTTCGTATACCAACGGAAGTATAATTTACATTTTCAAAATTATAACCGTCAAGTCGTTGCGTAAATATCGACTATCAAAGTTTAATCATTCCTTACTTGATGGTCAAGAATGGCCAATGATCGAATTCATTATGTATTGGAATTCGATACTTTGCTGTACATAGAAAAAAGACACGTTGTTTCGTGCGCACGCGCTTCTCTTCGTTTTTCGGTCATCTGCTTCATTACGATGGTTCTTCCTGTTAAAATCACACTGATACATTAAAAAAAAGTCCTGATGTGAAATATATGGTTTCATCGCTTTACATACATACAAACAGCGGATTTTCAGATGAAAGTAATTGAATTACAAGCGATTGAGTAAGAGCTAAGATATGGCATGCGGATAAAGTCTTTTTGCCCCACATCGTTAAGATGATCAGTAATTAAATGAAAATTTACCGTACGAACGAAGCAGTTTTACATTTTCTTTTTAATACAAAAATTTAATTTAGCCAATAATTAAAAAAAGGTGTACGCGTATACACGTCTCGCATATACTTTCAGTCATTAACTAAAGCTTAATTAAACTCGTGTACTGTGTATGCGTGTGGCTGGTAGTCGGCGAAATAATTGTAAATTTTGTAATGAAAAACCAGTTTTTGTGGTATAACCGCGCCAGGTTTATATTATGCACAACAAACTCCGAGATAATTATTATTTGTGTATAATTTTTCGTCGCTTACTGGTGTAATATATTGTATTATTTCCATCGGCGAAAGAACGAGTGTATCTGCAATTGGTTCTAACGAGCTTTGCCGAAATTGCCGTATAGATCTTTCGTCGCGTCGATATATATCATTCCCAGAAGCTCTAATTAAATCGACAAGGAGAGAAGAGGCTCCGCGAAATGACAAAAAAAGCGCAAATATATATATCATCTGCAGGAGTGCGCGTGCGGAGGAGAGAAACTCGGAGCCCACTTTGTGACACAAACGTATACGCGGTTAGATCTCGTTATCACCGATGATTTTTCCCTTATGCCGATGCCAATTTGTTCGAGTATATAACGCGCTGCAGGAACTTTAATTCGATGGCTTCTTTGCTCAGCTTCTCTTTTTCTTTTTTTTCAGCGATGACTTGGTGGGCTTTCGTTTTATTATTATTATTCGTCGAAGAAACTAATGAAATATACGAGTGGCTCGGTGTACGGACTTAAATTGAATTTCATAAACTTTTCCAGCAGTCATTGATACATTCGCAGAATCGGAGAATATCATGTAATATAAAATTTGCTCGGTTAATAAAACGACTCCGGAGCAAGCATAGTATAATTGCGTGGCTTTTCGTAAAATTTCATTTTCTTATGCTAAACACTTGGAGGGCCTCGCGAGCGATCTGCAATGCAATTCATCTCGATCGTCAACCTAGATTTTATCCAGTTTCCTACATAAATGCATGGATTCGTGCTGTATATTAAACACAAAATCGATCGAAGGCACACGTAACTTTCACAATCTGCCAGGCGTCGCAGTCGCGCAACAACACGCGGCATTAAAGCCCATGCGTTCGGACGACGATCGAGCATTAATCCCGACGACACCTCCTTCTTTGCGTGCGCTTGCTCGGAAATATAACGGACGACGCGACGCACGCGACAGCGGCGAGGAGAGCCGCACGCACACACGCACGCGCCGCGACGTCTAAAATTAAAACGGAGCAACGCACGGCGGCATAAGCAGCGAGCGATGGCGTTGGCGGCCTCTGCTATATAGGTATAATACGGTAATAAGTAGCTCTCCCCGACTCGTACTTGGTGCGTAGGCAGGAAGGAAGAAATCCTCGCTCTCTTTGCTCCGATGCGTCCGTCCGTATATCCCCGCTCGCGCACCAACTTGTCTGTACACACTAAGATACACTACACTGTGCGCGTGCTCTCTTTTCTTATCCGCATTATTGCTCCCTTTTGTATAATTTATTTTTAGCGCGAGTGTACCTATGTCATGTTCTACGCGCGCGCTTACGCTAAACAAATAAATGAACCATTATTAGATTTCGTTCGTACAGTTCGTTTTTTTCTTCTTATGCTACCGCGAACGAGCCAGATTTGTATTTCAATGCAACCATTGTGTGCTCTGGTTCGCGAAGCTCGGCAATTTATGCAATAGCCTTGTAAAATGCTAATGACTTTCGAGGTCGGAAGTTCGAGCTATACCTTGGCAATATCTTCTAGCTTTTTTTCTTTCTCTCTCTCTCTCTCGTCGTTGCTTTCTTCATTGTTCCGACCTCAAAAATCAGCTTGTGAGCTCGCGTGCATTTATCCACACGCAGCGATTATAATCAACGTGATACTTATGACTGCGGGCGTGGTAAAAATCGTCTCTCTCTCTCTCTTTCGTGGCAGCTTATGAAAAAGGTGAAATTCTGAGTTATGATTCGCTATGAAATTTTTGGCTGAGAACGAAACGAAGGGTGGACGAAAAAACGATAATACAAGCCACTTTATAGAACGCCGCGCACGGAGCGAGGCTTTTATATAATGCTTTATTCTTTTGCGATTGGACCCTTATCCTGACTCTTCTGTGTTTATATACGTACCCTACAATGGCAAAGCTGCAAAGGCCGCGCGAGAATGGGAATTCGCACTCGAGCTTTAATTTTGGCACCGCCTCGCAATGAGGCAAAAGTCTCTTTGATTCAAATTTATGCATGCGTCAACGGTGGCGGCGGTGGCGGCGTCGGTGGCAATGGTGGCATACACGCGCCTTATTTGTAGAATTGTTATACACGCTACATGTACATACAACCGATTCAGTAGTGTCTTGGGTGTTATTTTTAGTTTAGCAACGGAATTTCAGCTGCTTTGGATATTCCGAAATGTCACGAAGATATAATCTAGATCGAGCGTGTATAGCTGAATAGGGTAACACAGCAGCTTTGGCGTTTTCTCCCTCTATCTCTCTTTCTTCCATCGAATAATCAACATTAACGCGAGAGAGAATGCCAAAATAGAAATCGAATCAAGCATGTCCGCAGCATGCGAGTCCGGTCCGCTCAAGATCGTCTCGTGCAAACAAACCAAATCGGAATTTCCTTTTTCCCCCCGTAAGGCCGAGAGCTGGATTACGTACTTATACCCTTTGCCGCATTGCCAAGTATCGTCACACACGACAGATTCGTTCCTTCGTGAGCAAACTTGCCTACGAATACAGACTTTTATACATCTATATACGAGTCTCTCTCTCTCTTTCTGGACTTACCCTTGACTGTACGTACGCGTATGTACCTTAACGTATAACGCATCGTTACGCTTAGACAGCTGTCGGCCGGAAACAGGCGCGTGCGGGGCTTTCCGGGGCGAGGCCTTTTCTGCTCGCGCTCAGCGCTTGCTCTCGTTTACTCTCTCTCTTTATATATTTCTCTCTCTTGCTCACGCACTGCGAACTGCAGCTCATTACGAACAAATGCGTGTGGAATGTTTGGCGGTTGAAATGATATCATTGCTCGCGCACGCACGGGGCGCTTTTTCCACAAGGTGAGCCTCGGCGATGCCTTCAGGGATATAATAACGGCTATCGTTCCATTTTTTTAAGGAGTAAACGCGGGGGCAGATGCTATTCTTGTTCCTATTCGGAAAGCGTCGATTCGAAATGTTACTCGGTGCGTACTTGCGCGAGCTAATGGGCTTAAGTATATATGAATTCCGCGACGCGTAAGAAGTACTTTACGTTGTACGCGCGACGCATGTTCCTTTCCATTTAAATTTCGATGCTTCGAGGCCAACGCACTTGAAGACATATTTATGTACAACACTCGTGTCTGTTTACATAGAATGACGTGCGACGTATAGAATGGCCAAGATGAAGGGAGACACGCGGGCATACGGAAAACGTTTTTCATTGATTCAACTTAATGTGCCAAAGATCGTGTCTAAATCATATACGCATGGCATACTTATCTTTTTTATGGATGCGAAGCACGTGGGATTTAAAAGCAACACACTACACAAGACGCTCGCTTATTGTTTTATCTTTCAGTAAATCCACTTACGCGCGGTCGTTTTGAGGTTGCGTATTTCTGTCCGATAAGTAATTACGATTCGAGTGACACTTTTTTTAATTATTTGATCATATACTCAATTTGCGATCATACTTACAGCTATTTCTGGTTTTTATTATTCAGAGATAGATTTACTTCATTAACTCTTTACGTCTTCATTACGATTACGACTGAGTTGTAAAAATATGATTTACCGATTCAAGCAAAGAAAAAATTACTCATAACATTCTGTAATTAATTAAATAAATTATAAAATATTCTACTTTTTCATCTCTACTAAATGTTGGAAAAATATTGTTAAAGATGAGTCACACTTTTTTGTCCATTCACTTGTTTATCATCAATAAATTTCAAAGAATTCAATGAATGGTTTGATTTATTGATCAATAAAATTTGCGAGAAAGAAATTAATTTACGAGAAAGTAAAATTGACGTACGAAAGAAAAACAAGTCGGGTTCCACGTCCATAAATTTTTCTCACAAATATTGGCTTCAATCTAATCATGTATTGATTTTTTACCCAAAGGCAAAAAATGATTATAGTGATATTCGAATCGTCGAATGATGACAACTACAAATTTCTTCCATCTCTTCGACTTAATCAGTCTTCGAGGTCATTTTTTAAACTCGGAAAAACTTCCAAGTCATCGTTGAACAACTCTTCTCAGCTACAACGTCGTTTCTTGCGGTGAAAAATCCGAACTCACTCGAAAGCCTCGACCTTGAAATTAAATGTTATAAATATGATGCAACGCGTCCAACAAGTTGAAATGAGCCGTTTGAAAAAATATGTAATGTGCTGACTCGACTGTGAGACGAACGACAGGTGCGCAGGCCGGCCGTTTCGATGTTATATATTTTACCCACGCGTGCGTATACCTACAAGTTCAGGCGCATACGCCGAGCCCGTGTGTGTAGGCAGAGATAACAATTTTAGCTGCTCATGTGGGCTTTGTCTCATTGTTATTGTATCATATACTTTTTGTGTCGGTGTCGCCTGCGCGTGAGCTACCGTCTGTTGGGTAGCGATCGATATCGTTGGCCAATTGCAAAAGTTGAAAAGAAGCATAAATGTTGGATGTTTTTCGTAAAACTCTTCGATTTATGACAAATATTTTGTAAACTTCACCTACATTTTTGTAACAATATTTTCTCTTTTATGTTTCAGGTACGTATCAAATTACCATACAACATTTTGAGTCGCTGCATTGGGTAACGATTTTGCACAACACTTTTTATATGAGGATCGTTTATTATAACTCGAGTAAAACCACCTCGCCTGAAGCGGTTTTATTTACTCAATATTTTTGCGTGTGATTAATGAAAAAAAAGTCAGCAGCTGTTCGATTAAACACGACTATTTCAAGAATTTATTTATCAACCAGCGAAGGCTCCGTTGAGCGCGGGTAATAAACGCGAGCTGAATTAAAATCCTCGCATGACAAAGAACGTCATCGATTTCACTTTGCACCCTCTCGCGCTGTATACGAACATACACATAATACTTTTTTTTCTTTGACGTCGAGACAAAAAGCCAACAAGGAAACATCGAGAGCCCTCGTTGAGTATAGAAAAAAAGAGAGCAGCAGCAACCCATTTGTTTTTGTTTTTTTCTGTATACAAAATAATTTCCATCGGTATCCTTTTTTTCTTTATTAGCCCTTTTGTGGGGTGTTTCGATGTTTCAACGATGTGCAATTTTTCTTTTATCTTTGATACTTTCAAGTAAGACAGGACAGCGTCCTGTCATTGAAATGTGCAAACTTTTGTTTATGGGGTCAGTATATGGAAGGTATAAACCAACAAACATGTTTCAGAGGCTAATGAAAAATTGATGTTATAAAGTAGTGTATTTCATGTTTCACGTTGGCTTTGCAACTTTTCTCCGGTCTCGTGCGGCTAAAGTTCACTTTATGCGCATATATATTTGAGGAAAAAGAAACCCTCATCGAGTGGTCTTTGGCTCTTAACCTTGCGACCCTACATAGATGTATGGTAGGTATATATATTCGAGCCACCCATGCACGCACGAACAAAGGATAGATGTGCACATGTGCGCCGGTGTTTCATGCGTTCATATATATATGAATGTTCGTGACTGCGCAAGGTATCACACACGCGTATAAGGGGAAGAGTAGCAAAGGCTCGTCTACGGTGCAGACAACAACGACCTTTTCGACTTTATTGGCCATTGTCTCAGTTGGGCTTTACGTTACCTTATCCCTTGCTCACGGCGGTTGTTTTTATTTTATTTTTCTCGTCAACTTTTTCATCGAGTTCGAAAAGTCGTTTAGCTAGAGTGTCGACTCGTGTAAGTAATTTTCCGGCTGCGCAGCTCCGAATTAGTATAATCACCGAATGAAAATTTCAGAGCGGCGGGAGCAGCAGCAGACGAAATGCCAAAAGTTACGATGATAGCTGCGATCGTTAGCGCCGAAAGTTTGGGGAATATAATATTTTATAATATCGTGCCCTAGTGTGACCCGGGAGGAGTATCACCATTCGCCACGAGTGCGACAGCATGCGAGACGTAGGAGGATGCGTCTAATGCGATGAATCAACTAGTTGTCACGAACGAGCTCGCTGAAAAATTCATCATAAATTTATGCTGCGCAGCGATGGTGTGCGCTCGAACGCGCACGAGCAAAGGACTTGACTAGGCGAGCGATGACATTTTTACTGCAGCTCCGATCGTATAATACGAGAAAAGAAAAACACAAGTTTACGATGTTATATTGTCTGATTAAATGCGTCACTCTTAATTGCCGTTAGTTGATACGTCCGTCCCTCGAAGATATATACGATTCGAGTCGCAAGAATTGTTTCATCGCACCAGCAACTCCTTTTGTTCATCTCTTTGGTAGATTATCCGTATCTCATGCGATATCTTCGCGACGATTGATAAAGCTGAAAGGTGTAGTCCGAATTAAGATTGCGCAGCGTCGAGCGTCATTGTTTCTGAAAATACTTTCCCAGGGAAATGTCATCCGCGCGCACATCAATCCTGAAAATGGCTGTATTTTTCGTAGTTTTCTCATGACCTACATATGGTCGGTCCCGAGGGAGGTTCGCGTCATCATCATCACACTAGTCCTGTACCTACTACGCACCGCGTTCCACAATCATCGTATTATAATACTCGAAATGCACCATGCGTCCCGTGAGCAGTAGTTCTTTCTCGTGTGCATTGTGTGCCTGTGTCCCTTGCCGCAGCACACAGAGAGCTGCACACGTGCTGCTATGTTTTTCGCTCGCTTCACTACTACGCGGCATTCATTCGCGAATGAATTGAATAGGCTTTTTGCACTTCACAGCGTAGAAGCGAGGCAAACATGTGCAAGTCTCGCTGTTGTTGTTGTTATTGTTCCTATTAGCCAAAGGGTGGGCTTTGCTCCAAGCTGCCGCGATACATATATATACGAACGATTTTTTCTTCTTCTATCTTTTGCTCCTTTTCAAATGAGATTATTGCTGAACGATTAAACGCCCCCCGCTCGTTCGTACGTGTATGCGGGCAGATAAATGTATGCAGAGAGCAGCGGCGGCGGCGGCGGCGGCACATGGATTATAATTCAATCGCTGCGGTTGATGTAATAGCTCTAATGTCATAGACCTAAACATAACACGCGCTCGAGTTGTGTCATGCTTATATGGACGCAATACGTGCCGCACGCGCTCCACCGATCAGCGCTCCAAGCTTTCGGTTGGAATCAATGAAAAAAGTTTGAAATTTTTTTCCCCTCTCATATAGCTCGAGCGAACGATAATATGCAAAGCAGCGCTGCTCGCTAATTTATTTCTCATCGAAAGTCGCTCGAGGATGCATCATGCGGGAGAAGAGGGAGACGAAGAAGACTACGACGACGATGAGAGAAGAGAGAAAAAGTACGGATAAAAAAAGCTCGTCGCGTTATATACATACATGTTGTAGAGGCGCGTCGACTTTGCAGAAGAAGTCGCGCGGCCAAGAACTGTACACAAGCCGGCGCGGCGCAAGATTTTGGTCACGTAGCGGCTTTTCGCGAATGCGTGCCTCGAATACCCTCGGCTCGAACTGCACGAACATAGGCCGGCGCACGGTAGCAACGCACGGATGAGTATGCGGCGGCGGCGGCGACGGCTACGAGAGAGACAGAAAGACTACATAGGCAGCAGAGCTAGAGCGAGACAAACTTGGCGGCGTCGAGACGATCTTTTGCCGCTTACTCCTTCTCTCTCTTTTCTCTCTTTCTTTTCTTTTTGTCCACGGCTGTAGGCTGCGTCCGACGTCGTGAAAGAGTGACCGTGAATGCGCTCCATTTGACAAATGCCGCGCACGAGAGAGCTTTCTGGACGGGCCCACGAGGCAAGCGCGAGCTGTAATTCAAAAGCTGAAATTGCAAAGCTCGCGATCGCGTCGAACGTGCGTTCAGCAGCAGCTATGTCTAGTTAAAGCAGCATCGCGGAAACTCGAGGAATACACAGCCCCTTATCGCGCATTCGACGATAGTCCATTTGTCCGAGCTTTTTTTTCGAGATATACAGAAGCGGTAGCCGCTGTTCTTGTGCGCGAATAAGTACACTAGAGAGAGAAAAGATTCAGTCTGGTGCGCACGTATATATACGCGACGCGTCGAGTGTTGTCGCGCCGTGCCCGTACTCTAGCGTCCAGCTCAGCGCCGGACAACGCACTGCTGCACTGCAACCCCTCTTCGTCCGGCTTCTCTTTATTTATTTTCTTCTTCGTCGTAGCTACCTTTTTTTTTCACTCATTGTGTCGGTCGACCGAGCGCATAATCCAAACTCACACACGCTCGCAGCCTATATAGACGCGGCACACATATACTGTATACTCTTATACTTGTGCAGTTAAAAGCGGCGTGGGCTACACACAGAAGCAGTAATGGCGCGAGTTCATATATAATATACAAAGTTATTTTTCACAACTGCCTGCGCTTACACGAGGAGAGGATCTTTTAAATTCCGCTTTGCCGATCTTCTTTTCTAGCGCGATGAAAAATGGAAGTGAATATATTTTAACAGCTTAAGAATTTCTCAGCGCGCGGATCGCTGCGGCTTTGAACGAGCTGCGGCGACGGTTGCCCTCTCGCTGCGCGCGAGGAAAATGTACACTTACCTTATAGGGTATATACTATGCACGAATACGTACGAGTGATATTGTAGCGCGCGAATAGGAAATTATTCTAGTAACTAAGCACCCTGTCGGTTTCGTATAGGGTGCTTAACATATGGCGCCGGTGGCGGCAACGTGATCGCGGCTACGCCACTCGAAAATAATAATAAAAAAGAGAAAGAGACATATAGACGCTACATGCATGTGCGTTATGGTATACATGTGTATGCGTTTGACAACGCCAGGTCCAATGATACTTTCCGGAGGCAGATGTGGTCACGCGTGCAATAATTTCACGTGTAAACATGAAAACACGTCGCTCGAAACGAACGAACGACGATATCGTACGTGGTGTAAGTGCGTATGGGTGTACTGTCTGCTGCTGATAGTCAGGTAGCAGCTCTCTCGACACTTTTGCGTTCGTCTAGAAACCGATTCTGCACACGCGTCGAAATCGAATGCGAATATATTGGCAGATTGCGATAATGGCCCTTCTTGTCGTTTTAGGCAAACGTGCCTGCTCGACTGCGGCGCGTAACGTACGATATGATTTTTCGTTGGTGAAAAGTCGACTCTCTCGAATTGATATGTTCCATAAGGCCTCTCACTCGGGCAGTACAATCGTCACGCGGCAACAATGGTTAACGATATGTATACGTTTCTTCTCTGGTTGCACGAAAAAATGTCCTCGATACGGCGTATTATGTATATATACGCACTGTACACAGGGCGCAGCAAAGTTTCACGCACGCTATCAACGATCAAAGCGACAGCTTTACGACTTTTACTATGTGTGATTTTTTTCCTCTCCGTGGACTCTCTTATCTCGGCGTATACGGCGGCGCACGAGCTCGCGCGTAAGTACCACACGACGACGCACTTATTTTCGCAAAACTTCGCGACTGTTTCTACCCGTGTAATAATATACATTACATGGGTACGTATATGGACTTACGAGCTTCTACGCTGCATACGCCGAGAAATTATACTTATAGCTCGGCGATAAGATTAGCGCGCATAGGTCGCGGAGTCTGAACGCGAGGCTTTATGTAAGCTTTTTTTCCTAATGATTTGAAGAGCTTGCACTAAAAGTTCGATAGAGGTCCTGAAAGGGATTAGCTATTTTCTGCTTTTTTCAATGATGCACGAGCTATCGGTTTTCTTCGTTCGAGTAGCAATGTTTATGTTGCATGCGGCAGGACTTTATCTTCTCGTTCATTCATTGATTCGCATTGAATTTCACGATATAGAACTGACTTTATCGTAACGTGACGACCAAGTTTGCTTACGTTATTGGCAATTTATAGATAAACAATAAGAAAATACGACGACGACAGCGGCTGGTGATCTTCAAAAGCGATACGTGACCATTTCGATATTATCCGGATTATGTATCGTAATTTCGAGAGATTCGCGCCAACGATGTTCAACAACACAACAGTATCAATGGTTTTCGTTGTAACATCCGATATTTTTCGATACTGAAGACGAAAAAAATCACGTTTTAAGCGCTGTAATGTAATTTTTTCAAAGATAATATTAACAAAACTTGCACTGCCGCTTTAAAAGGCCTTAAAAGATATTTATCATCGTGTTACCATGTACACGCGTCTGTATGAGATTTCTAGGTGAAAATGGAAAGTACATTAGTTGAAGTGTGAATACATGCGTGTACTTGCTAATAGAGCTACATACAAATGTCGATCGAACGAGATATATTGAACTAATCATCGAAACATTCTTCCACGTATAGAAAGTACGTGACTCTGATTTACAATTAGTTCGTGAATTTTTCAATTTCAATTTTTCGATTTCATATCGATATTTTATTCCACGTACTCATAATAAAGGTTGTATATCCTATCGGATATTTTTTATCAATCGCAATGATACATTTAATATTTTGTCTTGGTAAACGAAATTTCTTCGATACCATATCCTCCACGTACCTTGTACTCTTCCCTCGAAGATCGCTCGCGAAAAAAATTCCTGCGGTATAATAACAAAAGTGTATCGTCGTTCTCGTACATAGCGGTAAAGATTCCGCGCTCCTCAATCTCGGCGGCCCACCGATACAAATCGCTCCAAAGGTATAATATCCTTTCTCTCTCTCTCTCTCTCTCTCTCTACCAGAGTACGTATCCCTCGAAGATCCTTGAAGAATGCCAAACCGGTTCCTCGCATTGAGCTGTCTCTAACCTCTTGCACGCTCCGCAGCTCTGCGCTGCAGCATAACCCAATTAGAGAGAGAAACCGAGAGATGGACGAAAATTTCGGGCAGTTTTTGTAGCTATAGTCTGTTGAACCTGCGCGAACCTGCGACTATCCGTGAAGCTCGTCAGCTCTTGCGTGTACAAAAGTATACGAGGCTGCAGGCTCGAAACCGCATGATCGATTATTTAGATTTAATCTATCTTTTGAGCAAATACAAACGAGAACGATTAACGTAGCTCGTATTGATGGTTTAAGGGGGAAAAAATCAACAGAAATTAGAGACGCAATCGGTCGAATAGACGTACGGATCGAATACACGTACTCAATCCCTTCGCAACAGATCAGCAAACAGTTACTTCTTTGCCAAAAGTATCCATTGGCTGCTTATTTCAGACTCACGCACTCGCTGCATACAGTACGAGCGCAGCTCTCGGCGCGAGTAATAAATCAAATTTCGAGAGAAAAAGTCATGAAATATGTTGGCGGCCTCTATACTAGCGCTGGAAAGATTCCTTCTCCCAAGCAGCTTCTAATTCATCAAAGTTTGCGTGGAGTAAAACCTTTATATAACTCTCGGAGCAGTACACGTTTGGTTGCATTACATTTGGACTTATTGAAAATCGAGCTTGTCTCCATTTTTCTCTCATACCCATTGGACACGGTACAAAGTCTGCATACGCACAGATATACTGTAGAAACACATCGATCACATCTAGTTTATAAAGCGAAAACGCAGAGCGAGATATGCGAGCATTGCACTCTCCGAGCACGTATGAGCCATGTGTAGACCAGTTATTCTGGTTGACTTGGTACTACTGCGACTACACTGTGTATACTCTGCCTCGAGAAGGAGAGAATTTTCCCGATGTGTCGCTCTGCGACGTGTCCCTTTTTGTTTTCCACTGCGTTTCAAACGCGACGCGATCCTTTTCTTTCCTTTTTACCATTCCCGCAAATATACCTCGGCATACAGCTCGTGTAACACACTCACATACACACTCAAGCGGCTGAGCTCCGATTTTTTTGCTCTGCTACTGCTGCTGCTGTGTGTACTGTTGTAGACTGTTGCTTCCTCGCTGCGCAAAGGTATGACTTTGCTTATAAATAATCATCCAGTGCTACTACTGCGCTTCAAAGGAGAAAATTGTAAAAAAAGTTTGAGATGTGTATATCCCGAGGATGTTTACCGCCTACCGAATGTTCAAACGTTAAAATTAATAGCGTACAACAGCCGTGTATTTCTCGGATTTGATGGGATTCATCAAAAGTTCAGTATCCAGACGCTCTTGAGCATACTTTTTTATGCGATAGAGCGAGATTAAAATTGGTGTTTCTGCAGCCGATGTATAAGCGCAATCACTTTTACAAAGCTCGAGATGATGAAAGGCTTTTTTTATTTATTTGCGTAAGGTAACGATTGCTACGTGTCAGACTCAATGAAGTCCTTACGAAGAGTCGAACATAATTTTCAAAGCCATTCTCTGCCGATAACAATCGCATAATCAAAACGCGCCTCGTGGGTGTATTTTATTGCTGCTGGGCTCGAGCTCGCCATCGGTAGCGCTACGTGGAGATCACGATCTCTCACAGAAGCGTCGATCCGCACTCCAACGAGGACGGATTAATTCCAGCGTCAGAATTTTGCAGCTCGTATTATATATACGGCTACTGAACTGTTCTCATCAATTTATGCACATTTAAATGGCTGCTGCCGATTGACGTGTTATATACCGCGCTGGTTGCTGTATACGCACCGCTTCGCCGAGTAAGACCTTGGCGATTTATGCCTGACGCGTCGTCGTCGTCGTCGTCGTCGCGCAGGTGAGTGCGTCTGCCAAGTCGAGCGCTCGTTTCTGCTTTTGCTTCTGCTTAAATATACTTTGTTTAATCGAGTCAATATCGCGCGACGCGATCGTGACTTGTTTGGACTCACGATTGGCCGTCCGATCTGCGAGCTTGACGAATCAATAATTCAATAATTCAATATTTTGTTCGAGTGTATAATATCAAATTCGATTTAGCCTACATTTATTTATTTTGTAATATAGAATATCGACGTAACTGCGAGTATCCGCTGACTTGCAGGAAACGCATGAAAGACGGAATATTATAAACAAGCTCGACGTATCGGGGCCGGATAAAAATATCATGACGCTCGCCAGGAGCGAGTCGCTCGCTCGACACACCTTGTAGTGTACGTAGTATCTTGCTGGAGAGGCGCTTAGGCGCGAGAAGGCGAGAGGCGCATAGCAGAACTATTAAATCATGTGAAGCATTTCGCTGCGGAGCCACCGACTTGGACTTTTATCTTTCTCAAGTCTCAATGAAAAATAGCAGAGGCTAATTGATGCGTTGCATTACGAGCTCGAGCAGTTACTACTAGCTACTACTGCTACATAGTACACACTGCAAACAACTCGCGAATTATGCTGTGCCTCTCTCTCTCTCTCTCTGGCGCGTGTTTGATATATAATATATAGGAACTGCATCGCAGCTGTGTATACTCGGCAAAGTGGAAGATTCCATAAGTTCATCGTATGGCGTGCGAGCACTTGAGCGCATATAATACCGCCTAGTTTGCATCGAGGCAATTTATAATCGATCCGTCATCGATAAGGGGTCAATCAACTCCGAGAAGATCGCGGCGTGGTTGCTTAATTGACTCGCTGCTGCTGCTGCTGCTGCATCTGTCTGAGACGGAAACAAAGCCAGCTTTTTTCATCATCGTCGTCGTCGTCGAGGCACTGCGCAACACCATTGGCCGTGAAACCTTAGATTAAACAGCGCCGCGACTAGAACCGGCGCGACATAGACCTTCGCCGGAGCATCGTCATTGCACTATGCTGCACTCGGGCTTTTCCCTTTTTAGCGTGGTACTTCTACCGGCCGTATAGCGCCGAGTATGTGCCGTTTGACACCCGTGTACAAGAAAAAATAGAGAGAAAAAGAATCATCGAAACGAAAGACGGCGAGTGTAGTAGCGAGCGAACGAGCACATTTAGACGCGCGCCTGCATTAGACGAACTGGTATTTCGATTATCGAGAGGAAACCTTATATACGGCAGCCGTGCAGTGGAAAAAACGCCATATAAGCAAATGTGTGTATGTCTGTATGCGCACACGCACGTGAGTTGTATAGAAAGATGACACCTCGTGTGATGTTCGCCTTGCCAAGTATATGTATGCACTCCTCCGCGTGTGTATAAATGCATGCGCATATACGTGTTTATTTATATACTCGTAAAAACGAAGAGTAAATAGCGAATGCTCGCTCGACTGCGATGGAAGCCTGCCCACGTACGCACTCCACGCATCCAGCAGATACGCACGATTTTATCATTTCATCATTCCGCTTTGTGGACGTCCAAATGAAAATTTATGTACTCTTTTTATTTTGTCAAATTTCACACCTAACGACAGACATCCAGATGCAAGCAGGGCTCCGTCCTTACACTTCTTTTCGTACTACTCGAGCAGTCGATACTCCAAAGACGACGCGGATGTAATTGATAGTGCACTCGGAGTTTCGCACACGAGTACAGATCGCGAGTAAGAAACGGATATAGGGTTACCCCCACGTTCTCCATTATAGGCTCGTTGAGTACATGCTACGTCTTGAGAAGCTATCGGGCCTATACGTAGTATTATTCTTAAAAAAAAAAGGGTTCCGAGCTATAATCCACTTAAGAGAATGAAAGCTCCTGCCACGCAGCCGTATACGTACTCGCGCATCTATACTTTATATCAAAAGTTCCGCTCTTACTTTGCCTCGAAGAACGGGAGCAAAAAAAATACTCAACAGAAAAACAAAGGAGAGGAACGACTAAGAATTTCTCGCTAATAGATATTTTATAGACGCGCAGTGAGCGCAGGCCCCGAACGAATTGGATTTTAAAGACTCAAAGATGGTATAAGAAAAACCGGCGCAGATCGAGCGAGATACGTCGTTTTGTTTTCCATTCGCTGAGAGAGAGAGACAGAGTAAATATTTTCGCTGCGCTCGGCTCGGCAGAACTTGGAGAATTAAAAGCTGCTTCTTCGTGCATTATAACTTGCTCTGCGAATGATCGGAGTGCTCTACGCGAAATTTCTTTAAAAACGAAAGCGAAAACACCTCGTTTTTTTTTCATCAATCGAACCTTCACAGCTAGTTGGACAACATGAAGATTCAAGGTGATTTTTACCTCATTGTTGTTATTCGTTAACTAAGTGAAAGGATTCATTCTTACCTTACATAAGAAAATTTTACACGCGTTGAATATAGCACAGCAAACGTCCGTCTGAGCTTATACTGCATTGGTACATTACGAGAACAACGACCGGACATATAAACAAAACGGTCAGGGTACGTGGCCATGCGCGCATCTGCCCTTTTTCCGGGCTGTGCAACCCCCTCTCCTACTTTTTATCCTGTTCTTCTCTCTTTAATCCGATCTGGTGCAAGCACTACTCGACACACACACACACGCAGACTGAAGAGAATGAGAGCAGCTGCCGCTGGTTTTTTTTATATCACACAAGCGTAATATGCAAAATTGGCTGAATAACCGACAGGACAGGGTTAGACTCATAGCCGTTTAGACTAGGCTCGGCTTGCAGCAATAATACACTTTGAGTGGGGTGCAATATATTTTGGCAACACCCTGATAATGTAATGACGCGATGGCAATGATGATGTAAGTTTACTCGATAATCTGCAAATAATACCCAAGTTTTAATTTATGATTGCTCGAGAATTCATGTCCTTGTACTCACGATTCGATTCGTTTGAAGCTCTTTTGCTTGTCATAATGGTAGCATTGCGTTTGCAGCATTTACGTCTACTAGTAACTTTCGGACGCGTACATGCATTTAATGCTCGATATTTGTCATTTCGTTTGCAACTACTACTTTTTTCAATCCTTTTTCCAATTATAACCAAAGCTCGTCTCTCGTCTTGGTCTGATGACCGATCAGAGGCTAAAATTTTATTTCGAATAGGTAGAGATTTCCTACATACGTTTTAATGAATACACAAGTATTTACGCAATTTAAATCCAAAATTAAAAAAAGATTGTATGAGCAGGCAATGAAAATGAAAAAATATACTTCGTTTACTCGAGTAGCGAGCGTACCATCACTAGTGGCAAACGTTTTTTTTTTTCATTCTACGAGAATGCATATAAGAGTTGAGCCGTGTATGAAAATACAGCAGAGCAGGGTGGGGTTTGAATGCTTTTTTGATGACTGACGGTCCACAGCATGGCTATAATACACAGATGCTACATAGCTGAAACTCGTTGCCGCAAGTCTACGAGAGGGGCGAACATAGCGAACTTTTTTTTTACTGACAAGTTTCAATACTCCAGGGGGTTGTTGTTGTTGTTGCTGCTGCATTGCTAGCTTGGAGCAAGGTAAGAGAGAGGGAGACTCGAGATATGCGAGATATATCGGAAACGCGTGTAATACATCAATCAATTCGTTTGGGTAATACTCCGTGGATTATTATCAGCGCGAGTGCGTTAGCATCGTTGCGGTTGAGCCGCGGAGCACGATGAGCGGGGAAAAATCGACGTAATGAATATTTTCAGTACGCAACGACGACGAGGACGACGACATCGACGTCGATGAGAAAATTATTAAATGCTTTTAGCCTGGAGCGCGTAGTTTGGAATAATATCCACACAGGCGCGTAGGCGGATAGCTCGATGGAGGAACGGCGCGCGACACGCCCGAAGCACTGCTTGTCAATCATAATAACAATATTTTATCGGCGCATCGACGCACACGAGATGAGACTCGAGCCGTAAGTCATTTCGATCGAAAATGTTGAATAAACTATCCCCGCGTCGACGCGTGCGGTGCCTTTACAAAGGAAGTCGCAGCTAGCTGTAGCAGCTCTTCAGCAGCGATCTCCGAGCGCTCGCATAGGTGTACGCCTAAATAAATCAAGCACTTTGATAGCGAAACGGAAGCAAACTCGAGCCTACACTCGAATAAGAGCTTTTCACCCGCATAGACAATATTGCGTAACGCGCGCGAGGGTGTAGCGCTTAGGCGCCTTACCGATCGGCAACTTGGACTTTTTCTGTCTTAGTCCCTCTCCCTCCCACGCTCGCTTAAAGCTTCCACGCGTCTGGCCTTGAATTTTTTTCAAGTGCCTCCGACTAAAAATCATCTTACGATATACATAAATAATTCGCGATAGCCGCGCAAAACGATATTTAACGTATCTATAGGAGAAAGCTCGAAGCGCGGCTACTTATAGCCTGGCTTTATTGCGCACCGGACATTCCAGGTAGGCCGCGCGATATCGCACGAAATTAATGGCGCTGCCGCTCGACTTTACGGCCGCACGTATTTATACAACAACAAATCATTTGGGTCACTACTGAATCGAGGTTTTTACGATACTCGCCGCAGTTGTCGCTCGATAGCATAATGCGCGTAGTTTTCTCCTGTACTTACTGCACGCGTGTATAGAGTCGGTGGCCGAGGCGCAGCGTGTACAGTATACGTATCAATTGTTACAATCCGGAGCTTCATCCTCGAATCGATAATAGATTCGAGTTTCCGATGCGGCGGTGTCGGCGAGCGGGCATGAATCCGACGTTACACGTACTGGCGTTTGTTCTCCGTTTCGTTGGGGCAAAAATCGACCCCGCGCTCACCTCGCTCGACCGTACTACACAGCTGTACACGTCACGAGAGAGAGAAAGAGAGAGAGAGAGAGAGAGAGAGAGATGCAGAGAGCCTTACAACGAGCCAAAGCGAGCGAAGCCCTTGGAACCCAAGCCTTTCGTCGTTGTAGCAGTCGTGCGCTCACGCGTCCGATAAATCAACCGTGCACACTCACACATAGACACACTCACACACACACGTGAACGTGAGCACGGGGGTAAAGGAACTCGATACTACGTCGGACAGCCGCGCGACGCGACTACTCCAAGGTGGACGACAACTCCAAGCCTTTTTTTCTTTTTCCTATAAATTATTTTTTCTATTCATTTTGCCGTTTAATGCCGAACGCGTGTCAGCTCGAGTCACGTATCGCGAGTCTATATAGGCGCTTGACTTTATCGATACACCGCGTAAGCTCTTTTCACTTTTCGAGCACTTTTTTCAAAAGCCCTCGTTTATTTTTAACCTCGCGACGGACAATATTTACGAATTGTAACGCGTTCCTTGCGAGCGAGACAAATGTGTATCCTCGTGCAGACTCACTTACGTACGATCCGACCGTGATTTTGTTATAGAGCTTGGGCTCGAGGCCGTAGCCCTTTCTTCGTCGCGCTCGAGACCGTATAACGTCGTTTGCGGACACGCCGAGCCCAATGTGGGCAAACCAGTTTCTTTCTATATAGGTGATTCTCTGTCATATCGAATGTGACCAAAAAACTTTGTTATGCAACGACAACCCAAAGTTGAAAGAAATTAGCTCCTCAGTTTTGAATTTTAGTATTTTTGTCTCGCATCGATCTCACAATTTGGTTTCAATGTTGCTGTTGGACCGACACATCAGATTCGCAAACAATTTTCAACGGAAGTGTGTTGCAGAGATGAGACGCACCCTTTACTTCTTTGTTTTTTCTATTCTTCGCTTTTAACGTGGGTGTATCTATCCGATCACTTGTCCGTATTTAATGTACAAGGTGGGTGATTGTACTTATCGGCAGTCTCCTATTTTGTCGTTACATTTGATCTTTATTTTTTTCCGTATTTTCGAGCAAGCTCGTTCTTCTGAAACATTTAAAAGTATTTAATTCAAGCTGCGCATGTATAGCGAAGAGAAATTATTCTCCTCTTTTATCTTTCTTTCTAAGCAAGCAATTATTTTTTTTGACCTTGCATATAGCGTAGCGCGCAGCTAATCAGACATTCGTGATCCTTGACCCATGTTCGAGGATTTTTCTAATCGTCGAGCAAGAGATGATTTACTACTGCAGCTCCGAAATGGCCGGTAGAGCGTCGTCACGTTCATGCATGCAAGACCTTGACTGGTAAAAACCCAAAGACACGATCGTGGCAGGCGATTGTTCTCTGAACCTAATGCAGCGCGTCTATACGGCGCTCCAAAGATATCCAACATCGCAGGAATACGCTCAGAATGTAGACATTAAAACGTTTATACCGTGAGTTTTTTTCCACGTTCAGGATTACCCCATAATCGTATAAAATGCGAGAAGATTTTTGGCACGAATACGGCAAGTTTCGAGTACGTACGATACGCACTGCCTCGTAAAGTTCAGCAAACTTTTAAGCGCACGGAGACTTCATAATGTTTCAGCAAACGTGCGCATAGTCAGTTTTCTTGCAGCAGTATTTTTAATGTAGCTCGTCGAGCATTACACGTAGATATATATAATATGAGCGAGGATACTTTACGATGGAGAAGGTATCCTTTGCGCGTAGGTTGCACGGCGATTGTTGTAATCTAAGTAAACAGGCGAGATCGAACGAGCGCCGAGGGTGAACGAACCGATCAGGCCTACGACTATTTACTGTAAAAAAACCTGTTCTTCTTCTTCTTCTTTTCGCTCGCAGTTGGCTTCATCATCGTCATCATCATCATGATGTTGGTCATCGTCTACCCTTCAACGATCATCGCGTACATACGGTCAAACACACACATAGCGAAGCTTTTTGATGCAAATCGCAGGGGGGTCCGCAACTGCTGAGCTGCAACTGCTCGGCTGTAGTTATACGTTTCGTGTGTGCGTATATAGCTGCTCTGCGCGTTACGAAGAAAAAGACTCGATCTCTGGATCAGCTCCAGCTGACAACACTGCACTTTTGTCTCTGTTTCTCTCTGCACGTCGCCCGCGCGCCGCCATATACCGAGCGTGCACTTCTCCCGTTCTTTTTGTTTTTCTTTCTCACTCTCGGCTCGCGAGAGCTTGCCATTGCTCTTGCTAGTCTGTATACGTGTGTGTATATATATATATATATTCCACCACGATGTTACGGAGGATGATTTCAAAGATTCTCTCTTTTCTGCGCATAAAGTTGGACAAAAATATATAAAGAACGCGTACTTGCTCTTTTGGCCTGTGGAATATATAAATATGAATAAGCCGGTAGGGGCGCGCAACTTTATATTTTACTCGCAGGATTTATAAACGATATCGAATGCAAAATTTCAGCCTCGTTCAGCAAGTTCACCTTGGACGTTCGGAAATTTCAATAATATTTGGTCGGCTGCAGGCGCTCCGAGTAAACGCAACTGCTTATACACAAATTCTTAAGATTCTCATTCCCAGCGATTGGAAATAAATTAGCTTTTCGTGTAATTAGTACATAAAAAAAAAGCGCCGAGGCAGAGGACCCTTTTAAAAGCCGCATACGTATTACATTATTCGAAATGGCCTTTGAGTTGACGGTGAAAAACATTAAAGTCGCGCAAGTACGACTGCGGTATGTACCCGTATACTTGCAAACGCCTGAGAAACGAGAGAGAAAGAACGAGAAGGCAATTCCGAAAGTTGCACCTTTAACGACTGACGCTCGGTTCATTACCGAGTGGTCATCCGCGAGTCAATTGTACACATTAAATCGGCCTTGCGGGTACAGTCGAAAAAGAGAGTATATAGCCCTCGAACGATTGATTTTTTTCCTCGCAACTCAGCCAAATCGCTGCCCGACTAATTTTTCAGAGGGACTCCCAACGAGGCCAGGCCGTAACGCGATTAAAAAATTACAGCGCTCCGGGCTCGCGCGGCGGCGACGTCGTCATTAGTCCTCGACACAATCGGCTGCGCGCATTGGCCTCATATATTATAATGTATACATTATCGTGTACGAGTGCAATGCGCGAGCTTTTGGAGGGAGTTTTCACGCGCGATGAATCGAGTGCGCCCGCGGAGCGATTCATCTTTTTCGTTGTCCGATGATTGGCCTGACTCCAGAGAGACGTGGCGCGCGCGCGGCCTGGCGCGAACGAGTTTATTGGTACTCTGGAATTGCTCCAAACACACTGCAGCGTCGAGAGCGCGCCGCGTGTAAGTGTAAATGCCGTTTGTTGCAAGAGCAGCGCCAGAACGACTTGTTATGATCCACTATCGCGATTCTATGCGCGGGCTTTTAACGGATTAGTGTGGCACGTATATGACGCGCTCCGATTGAATTTTCCAGACCATATTTTCTTTTGTTTTCTATGCAGTCTGATTGCGTCGCTGCGTTAGAAAAAAAGTATCCCATTGAAAAATCGGCGCGGGACCGAGAGCGCACCAGTTGGCTGCAGATGCAGAAGAGCGTTCCAAGACGCTTATTTTTCCGAGATACGCTTTCGTACCACCATACGAAACGCAAAGTCTTGAAGATTCACGGAGGAAAAGTTCAATTAGCGCAGGGTCTACTACTCTCTGTCCCTCTGTCGTTTGGACTGGAGGCAAGCGTAAAGTAGATAGTGGAGAGCCGAGCCGGCAAGTCCGCTGCAGGGCCGAGCTATCTACTCGCGAGCACTCGCCCACGCCCTTTTATATACATCTCGCGGAGCGCGTGTGCGAGCTGCGACGACGGTCAACGACCGTGCGAGAGTATATAAGGGGAATATCGTGTGCACATGCACGTTTTTACGCTCGTTTCGCGCCTGACTATATCGACTTTATTTATTTCCATTTTTTTTTTCTTTAAGTGTATTTTTGAGTTGAAATTTCTAGTGTTTTGTCGAATGTAATTTATGACCCGTTTTCCTGTCGCTGGTGCGTGGGATGTTTGGCGCATCAAACGATACAGGGAAGTTTAAGTTGAAGATCCGAAAAAGTGAAGTTTGACTTTCGATACTTATGATTTGTCGTAGAACTTCGAGTTATTTTATAAAGCTCTAGATGGCGAACATTGTTACCCATAAAAAGTCTACAATTGAAAATCATATAAACGTTGATTACTTCATACTTTTCTGAAATTTCAAAACTTCACAATCTCTTAATTTTATTATAAACTTTGAGACAAGTATTTAGTTGGTATTTTAATTTGAAGTTGTACTTACGATTGATACGATACGCAGCTCATATGTACAGATACAGTTTTGATTAAAATGAAATTTGCGTATAAAGGAGTTTAATAATAAGGAGGTTATAAATTAGAAAGGTCCTCGAACTAGCTAATTGAAATTAATAAAAGTTCCACTGTATTTAGAAAGAGATGAGGCTATCGAGGCTCGTATTAACCAACGTGCTGTCGGTCGAACGAATATTAAATCAGCGCGCGAGGCAAGCCTGGAACGCGTCTCTCTCTTTATCTTGGGCATAATACTGCAAATGTATTATACGCAAGTTATATTAGATAGAGCTGCCAGTAAAAGGCCGAGCTGCAGCAAGTACACAATAAAAGAGAGCCCGCTCGCGCATATTATATATATTAATGCACGTAGGCAGCAAACATAAGCGCATTGACCAATAAAACGTCTGGCTCTTTCTTTAGACAGTCGTACGCATGGTACAAGCGTCCGGTCCGAATGCCATATAGGCAGGAACATCGGTTGAAACATGATTTACGCAGCTGTTACGAGAGGGTTGCGGGTGAGAGAAGCGATCGTTAAACAACGACGGCCGCTACGTAGGACGTGTCCCTCGCAAACCAGTGCGTAACAAGCGCAATATACTTATCGCTGCAGTCATCGATATTTCCTAGATATATCGCTCGTCGCCCATCTACTTGTGGCGCGCGTGTACCTAGTCGACGAAAAACATATATTTTTCGTCTAATGACTTGGCGCCGCGTATAGATAGCTGAGAAAGAGAGTGAGAAAGCTGCGGGCAATAAAGCAAGTGGAAAAGGAAGCTTTAATATGTCTGGCCTCGTGCAGGAGGCTCGGAGCCGGGACTCTCTTTCTCGAGCGTGCGCGCAATTAATTTAGCGGCTACCATTGGTACACCGCGCGCGGACTAATTTGTTGCCGATTGTTGGACGCCAAATGTACGTTGCTGTTGCTGCTGCTGCGGTCTGTGGAAGGAGCACGCGCGAATCTTTCTATTCTGCAAATAACGCGCTTGGCCACTCTTACCTATATAGGCGTGTAGCTGCACAAATGGATCTATTTCGGGTCGCCCTCTTTGCTCGACTCGGAGCCGCAAGATGAAGCCTATACTTACGTGCTCTCCCTAATGTTTGGTCATTTTCCGCGCGCCGCCTGCAAGAGCTCAGCCACTTCTTCTCCGACACGCTGGCAGAAAATCGACTATATCGGACTTTTTCCTGCGCACTGCTCTGCGCGGCCTGATTAACTTTGGCTACGTCGCGTAGTGGCTGCATTAAAGTCATTTGCGAAAAACCAGACGAGCTCGTTCTGGGACGAAAATCTTCCTAGATTACATCGCGAGGCGTTGGTCGTCGAGCCCTTCCTTACTTTCTGCGTGACGAGTCTACGAGAAGCCGCGCTATATCATCGTGATAAAAACGTGATACGAGTCGTTGACTTTGCCTCGTCTTCCTTTGCTTTACAGCTTCGCTCGACGTCCCTCCGTGTCTCATCCACATGCTTGATCGTTCTTTGTCACGTTGTTCAACCAGTCATGTCTTATCTGTCCCTTATACGTACTATATATTTTGCAACGTGTTCAATTGATTGGTTTCTTGCGAGAGATTCTTTCGCGCGTCACAAACCTCGACTGACCGCATTCATATACATCGATGCGAGCCTCTAGTAGTTTAATTTTGTTCATAAACCTAATACGCACCAAGTTTAGTTGGCAAAATCTACATCTAGCCGCAAGTTTAATTATCGAAATTGTTTTGTCTTTGTACGAAATGTTGCATATACAAATGTCTTGCAAAAGAGGAGAACGCGCACGAGCTATATCGCACGATGCACGAAACGAGAAAGTCGCGGCTCTTTCCCCCTTTTGGCACGTAAATTCGCCTTTGTTGCTTGTGTACTTTTTTTGGTTTCTCTCCTCTTGCGCCGTAAATACACTTTTTAATGACACCCGCTTCGTCGCAACACAATGAGACGAAATAAGCTCTCTCTCTCCCATATAATACTCTCCTTCTCTCTCTCTTTCTCTCTCTGGTTTTCTCTCAATGTTTGTATTACTGTTTGAAAGACGCCGAAAAGGAAGAGGGGAGACAGAGTTGATGCTTTATTTTACAAAAGTTAACAAAGCCAAAAGGTTCCATTGGCTAAAATAAAGGCGAGTTTGTGAAGTCGATTGATTGACTCTGACCTTCAATGGGTTAGTGTCAAATAGCGCCACGAGCCATAAAAAAGAGGACCGAAGAACGAATTCGAGCCTCGCGTGCAATACGAGACTCTCCCAAAATATTTTCCATGCAGCTGAATGTTTTTTTGTATACTTCGCTCTCCGAGTCAGTTGTTCGTACGGCACAATAAATAGTGCCAAAAATACAAGTCCATTGGGGCTGAGAAATTTTATTACGGCGAATTTCTTGTTTAACCGAGCGTCGTACATTGATTGTTTTATTAGCAATTCGGTCGCAATAAAAGTGTCAGTGCAAAAATGACCTTTTATTACTTTTCGGATGCAGCCTATGGTGCTGGGCGCACAGAACATGCTTCTAAGAGAGCTGTATATAGACGCCTAATATACACCTATTTCGGCTGCAGGCGGTAATGACCGTGCTTGCAGCTGCCAACGACGACGACGACGACGACGACATTTATATATTTAAAGCTCGCAAAATCTCTTCGTCACTTTGGTTTTCCACACCATCGTTAATTCAGACGCCTTGGACTCGCTTGTATCTCTCCCCGAGCTCTCACAGGTATTATATAAACGGAATTGCATTAAAAGGCAAATTGAGAACTCGCAAGATATTTTGACAATTGGACTCAAGGACGCGACGCGCCACAACTCGAGAAGCACGGCAATTCTATTTTCTCCGACAATTTCGGACGCTGACCGGATTTCGACGCCGATTTGGCAATTCTCTTCCTCTCGTTTCTCGCGAGTAAGCAGCTGGTTTAAAGCTCAAGCTCGTAAATATTCTTTCTCGAGACCCTCTACACAGTCCCTCTTCTCTGGCCTAGCCCCAGGAGAAACTGGTGCGTTATAAGAACGATATAGTGCTTGCGTCTTACTCATGGGTTATTTGTTCGGCAAGAAAGGGAAAAATCAAGCTCGCTTGGAGCCTAGCCTCGCGTGCGCCCCTTAAAGAATTCGATTTTCTTAAGTGCTTACGAGCACTTGCGCGCGAGCCTGCACCGAGCAATATGTAAAATGTAATCGAGCGATCGGTTTGAAAAACTAATTAAGCGCCGTCGCGCACACAGCTCTTGGAGCGAACGAGACTATAACGCCAAGTAGCAGTTAAAAAAAAACGGCATCGGATGCAAATGCATTTCTTTTATCTCTCGTAAACCCAGCGTTGGCAGGTAAATATGGTAAATACATAAATAGCAGGTGTAGGGAAGAAATTCAGAGGATCGGTACAGTGCTTAATGGAAATCAATGATAATCGAGCTTTGAAGACTTGGCCTTGTGGTATCGCGTACTTGCCACACGGCTCTCTCTTGTAATTTTATTACTCGAATAACATTTATAAGAATATAAATTCAAATTACAAAAAGTGCGGATATCTACACGCTCTTATCTCAGCGCAGTATACACTCAATTTATTACGAGGATTCCGCGTATAAAAAGGCCGTAAAAATGCGTATGGGTTGGTGCGGGTTTGCGTACACGCAGGCCGGGAATGTGTTCACGAGCAGCGCGCAGATACCAATCGAATAACAATACAAGGCAAGATTCGGTCAATTGATTTTACGAGT
The DNA here is from genome assembly GCA_034770305.1 of Trichogramma dendrolimi. Lineage (NCBI taxonomy): Eukaryota > Metazoa > Arthropoda > Insecta > Hymenoptera > Trichogrammatidae > Trichogramma > Trichogramma dendrolimi. Next base: position 464,431 of record JAPMIB010000063.1, read on the forward strand.
ACAGCCCAGATACATCGTCCAGCGATCGTCCAACGCGAAGGCCACAAGGCTCCGCTTTCTCCGGCGCGCATCGCGATTGTAAATACCCCACCGTACATTATATATAGCGATCCACTGGGAGAAAGTAATCCACGAGCTTGGCTCGTATAACGAACAAAAAAATAAAATATCAAATGGAAGTGTCACTTGGGCAGCGTTTAGCGCGCTGCGCTCGACCACGAGTGAAAAATCATCGACACGGCGTTGCTGGTGAAAAGTATAACTCTGCTGCGCTACAGTAAAAAACAAATACACGGGTGGGGAAGAAATTGCAGCGCAATGTGCGCGTGCATTAAGCGTGCCGCGCGTACATATACATATCTTTAAAAGAGAGAGAGAGAATCTGGCGGATCTAGGAAACTATTAAAGCCTCGTACTGCCACTGCGCAGCGAGCTTTGTTTCCCCGAACAGGATAGAAAGAGAAAGAGCTCGATGATCGAGCAGTGCAGATATGGCTTTGGCGCGCTTAATAACGTGACTTTGTGCTCCTTAGCGCAAAGTAAGTGCGATCGAGGCTTTACGACTTGGAAGCTGACACAGCGAAAAACAATGCGTATCGAATTAAGCCACTGCTCGAGAGCTGTTAATGCAGCAACACTCGACGTGCTCGCATGCCAAAGCGCACAATATAATATAATACCCAAGCAAATAAAGCAAATAACGAGATGTGTGTACGCATGTACGTCGCGTGTGATGTATCTTCTCGTCGTCCTCGAGTCTCGTACCGATTTCTCGCGGCCTACCTACGCACGCGACGTGTACACTCGACGCGAACACAACGTGTACAAGCGCGCCTGAGTTATAATTCGCAACTGCCCCAGTGCTGACGATGCTGCCACATCACCGAAAAATCCATACACGCGAACAGAAGTACATACGTAGTATGTGCACATGTCTCAACGCATATACGCGCCGCGGACTGAGTGCAAAACTCCATCTTCTCGACGACGACACGTCGATCTTATCTTTCGGATTATATACACTTTGTAATGTATGGTTTCATATTCATGAGTGAATTACGCGGCTCTGCGCGTGTATGCGTCGTGCCGTACGTACTCGTGCGGCAAGTGCATATACACGTATCATACAAGCGAATGCATGCGATTCGCAAGCGAGCCGCAACGCACAGGAAGGAGGCGAATCTTCAAGTGAGTGTAACGAATGCGTATACAGCCAAACAACGGCAAAAAAAGGAAAAATTTAAACGAAGATCTTGATCCCGCGTGCTCGAGTGATCATTGTAATGTGCTATGGCGTAAATTACTGCGTCACGAGCACACATCGCACAAAAAAAAACGACAACATATCATACTCTTCTTTCCTTCCTCTCTCTTTCTATTTTCGTTCATTTTAATACGAGTCGTGTTTTTTGCTTGTTTTCATTATCATTTTTCTCTCACCGTTAGCCCCTGCATACATTCATAAACAATTTTTTCCATAAATAATAACCCATTGAAACGTCGCCCTCAAGCTTATTGATAGCGGGGTACCAACTACTGTATATAGAGGTGCGCTCGTTTGAATTTTGAGCTTTGAAGTCGCGCGCGCGGCCGCATTGAAAAGCGAACGTGCTTAAATTGCCCTCGAGTCGGTCGCTCAGACTACCCGGACGACGCTCGCGCTGTTTTCGCAGTTGAAAATGTAATGTATACATCCCAATTTAGCGCTACAATCGACGTTAATTGGACGCGCGCAGCCTTTCCGACGCGCGGTTTCTTTTTATATGGGCATTTGTTGCCTTTTATGCATGGAAAATGAGGCCGTACGTTCCTGAGACGCAGACATAACAACGATTTCCAATGAGCCTTTGACTTTTTCGCTATTTTAAGCGCAGAAACCCGCAAAATATATTTCAGCTACGTGACTTACGCGGTTCGGCAAAAGCTGGGCAAAATATTGAAAAAAATGATCGGGTTAAAGGCCGCAGAGGCGACGCCGGCACCGGTACCACCACAGGCTGCATTGTGTTTTTATCCGCTGCTCGGCAATATGCTCGTGCTGCAGCGTACATGTATATATCCACACGGAAGTAAGGAAACTGACGCTCTCTCACAGCGAGGCATCGCAGCCGCGGCAGACTATAATGCAGACTCTACTATGCACACGATGGCTCGATACAATAAAGAAACAAGTCCGGATGTATCCTCTATATACACAGCCTCATCCGGTCATCGGTCCCTTTCTTTCTGACAAAAAAAAAGCAGCGTCACGACAGTACGTATACGCGCGCGTATAACTCGTGCAATTTTATCGCTTGCGCTCGTGCACACGCAGGGCATGCGCGTTGCACGGTGTATAATATACCAAAGCGTTCGCATACACTATCGTACTCCTTCCCTTTTATTTTTGATTTCAATAACTCTGTCGATCGATCGGATTCCAAAATTCGTCGCGTGCGTGGCGTAATATTGCCTCGCCAAGAGGGTTGAAAGAAAGCGAAATCGAGCTTCGGATGTATTATAATATGTATGCACGCGAAATGTTTGAATTCCTTCGCGTGTCATCGCGAGTACAGCACGTGGCCAACTCGAGGGGTGGTGAGAGAGAGAGAGAGAGAGAGAGAGAAGAGAGAAACCTTTCAATGCGACATATCTTTCTCGAGTGACTCGATATGACTCGCGTGAGCTAATACGGAGGCGCGCTTCAAGCTCGAATCATTATTGTCGTCGCGCGCGTGCACGCACACATCTGTATTTTGCCTTATCATCGCTCCTAACTATATACCGAACCGTTGCTTGGAATACGGGAAAACTACTCTACTGCGAAAAAAAAATATTAGGCGCTAAAAAAAAGAATAAGAAGAAGAAGAAGCAAACTGAACAACAAGTACGCGTACGGAAAATTGCAAAGTCCTAACGGTACGCATGTACGTAGTCTGCCACGCGCGAACGAATAATATATATACCGCGTCGACGTCGTTTGCATCACTTAGCATCTTCCCTCTTGAGCTGCGAGGAGTGAGCGACTTGTTCGCATGTGCAACTACTTGTTACGCGCAGCGGGGAGAGAAGGCACGAGGAAGAGTCGATTTTCTCGGCCAAACAACAACAATCGTCGTGTGTATTTGCTGCTGCTGCTACTGCTGCACTTTGTGCGAAGGAGGTAAACACACAATGATCGTTACACTTCTCGATCGAGCTTCATTCTGCAGCCGAGAAATATATACGAATGGCGCGCCAAAACTTCCTACACTGGAATCGAGTGGCTCTTTTGTGTTCATCTATACACGGCGGAGTAGAGGCGCGTTTAGTTATGTGTATATAGGTAGTGCGTTGTGTACATGCCCCTTTTGGCTCGTATGCCTCTTAGGACGATTGAGAGCTTTGTGGCTCTATGCGTGTGTGTGTACTGCACACGTACGCGTCGCGCTAAATGCTTTGTAATAGCTGGTGCGCAGCGCGAGTCACTCGTTCGACAATAGGAACATCGATTTAGAAAGATTAGAACATAATAGCGAAGCGAGCGGTCTACGCATGCGTTTATTACGCGATATTACTTTCTCACGAGCAGTTCATTCTGCGACAATGATAAAAAAAAATGAATAAAACTTAATATAACAGATGTTTGTGTTCGCCCATGCTCTGCACAATATGTATATATGGGCCTTTTTCGATCGGCCGATTCGATGCATTCGTTGTGTTATGTATGTGTACGCGAGGCCGCACAAAAGACGCCGGAGTTGCATTGAACATTCGCGAGCAAGCGCGAGATAAGAGATGTTGCAGTTTGTGCGCGCAACGCCACACATACACCAGGCACAGACATACACCGCGTTCGTTGCGCAGACGAGTGCAAAGTTTCTTGACCTTACGTACACCGCGTATTATAATGTACGGCGCGTACGTGTCTGTGCGAGCGTGGACTGCACCGACTATATAGTACCGCGAAGAACTCATAATGGGCCGCAGCGCGAGTTTACATTACACGCGGCGATGGCAAACAAATAGCCAATATCTGCGTTTCCTATGCATCGAAACTGATTCATTGTAAGGGTTGTATAGGCTGTGCATGCGACTGACCTGCGTGGGCGGAAAAACGATCTTCCTTTCACGTCAAGTTCCAAGATCGTTTCCAGTATATATACCCGTAACGTCGCGATATACAAGTAAACGCGGATAAATGAACTTTTAAATATTCTTAGCATTGATTTACGCCACAGTCTTGAGATTCACGCGACACGGCTTCTAGCGCTTTGTGCAGCAATTTCACCATACACGCATGTCGTACAACTCGAAGAACATCTTAAAATAAGCACACTTCGCGAGCAAAAGTCTGCAAAGCCCTCCCAAAAACAAACACGTCGCAATCGAGAATAATGCGCTCACTGGAGACTCGGCATTCTCCTTGCTCCTTGCCTTTTTTTCATTCTTCAGCAGAAATTGAGTTTACACGTGCTTCTGAGCTTTCGCTTAAATGAATGAAATAGCTATATCTAGATGGAATCGGCGATCTAGTGTCGCCGGTTGCGCGAATTTCGAGAGTCAAAGCGGGCAGCTCGCCAACACCTCACTGCTATGCCAGTCAATGCTCGATATTACCTTCCTTACTTTAGTCGTTTTCGCTCCATGAATTTCGTCATTACATACACGTATACGAAATTGCACATAATTTGTTGTTTAATCGGTCGCTCGACACACACTCATACATCTAGCAATAAAAAGTCTTCGATTATTGAATTACGAATAGTCTGACATGCGAATATCATCGATGACGTTTCCGTTGTGGGCTGTGTGTAGCCGCGCGCCTGCCTTTTTTTACACGTTAATTCGCCGATTTGCGAGCACAATTGTCGTGCGGCGCGTCGCGTTTATTAATAATCGCGCTTGTATAAATGCTCATAAACGCTCGTCGTACGTGCACAGCCTGTACGAGTCGAAATAATTTAATGACATATAATCTCGTCGAACTTCCGGATGCGCCACGACTGCAAAAGTATACGTATGCCACGGAGCAGAGATCGTGCGACGTTTCGTAGCAGTGATTAAGGGAAGTCGAGCTTTTGTTCAAGCGCGAGAATTCGTATGAAAAAATAAGCCTGCGAGCACGGGCAGCACAGCGAGAAAGAAAGAATGAAAGAAAGAGAGATAGAGAGAGAAAGAGAGAGAGAGAAAGAGAAAAGGGAAAGTATGTGTGTGCTTGTGTATATAAAATACATAGGGCAGCAGCTCGTCTCTGCACCGAGAAACGTGACCAGTTTATGCTAATGCTCATTTCGAGCATGCAAACGTATTATATCGAGTCGCTTGCGCGATCGTGGCATTGCGGATCCGACCGAGTAGGCGCGAGAAGAAGCTATACATATTATATACAGTCGATCCTTCGCAGATGTCGTGTGCAACTATTTTTGTTTTGTTTTCAACAGCAACGGCAGCAGCCAACGACGACCGATTAGATTATATATTACTTTAATTAATGAACTTATCCGACTGGCAATCACTGCGAGCAGACGTCCGTGAGACAGAAGACCTCTTTATATGTACATAGGTCCGTGCATTGCGGCGATATTTGTATTCCAGACGCGCTCGCAAGCAGCTCACACCACGACTCCTCTCGACTGCCTGCCTATATTCACAATTTTTCCTCTTGAGCCCCAAGCTCAAGCTGCTTCTGAATATGCACACGCTCATACACAGAGAGGCTGTCTTAATGGAATGGCAAACAAATGCGCATACACACGCGGGCACGCACAATATCTTACATCATATATCTTATGCAATAAAATGGCGAACGCATTATCCTTGCGATGTATCGTGTTTGGTCGCGTGACAATCACTTCTTTCATTCGCGAGCTTTTACAGTTAGCGTGCATATTATCTGCCGTTCGCGCGCACATGACGTTTCCATGATTTTTCTCTTCTTCACGGTCGCAGAGTCGTAACTCGTGTGCGTCTATTTTTTCCCTTTCTCCCTCTCTCTCTCTCTCTTCATTTATGTCTCTTTGCTTTCAAGAACAAAAAAGCCATTATTACTTCACGAGCTAAAGTGAATCACGATTACAGGCGGGTGGTCACCGCCGCAGCTCTCGTGACGCGTCAGTCCGACAATTATGTATTTCGCTCGTGTTTTATTTTCATTTTTTCCTTTTTTTTCGTGCCACTTTCTGTGTCAAAATAATTTCCGCTGCAAAGAGTACAAACAATATACTCCAGCCTGCAACGTTATACTGCGAAGAAGAAAAAAAATTACTCTTGACCGCAAAAAGGATCTACTGTGTTTGCGCGTAATGTGCGCTCCGCATCCAACCCGTGTAAATCTCTCTTTGAGCTAATTCGCGTGGAAAATAAAAATTCATTCTAGCCCCCAGCGAGTAATTTTTGTTTCGCCAAAGATTACGCCCAGGGTTTTTTAAAATATTTTGAAAAAAGTCGACGATGCACTGGAGTGCACGAACATTATCTATATATATATATCGCACGAAGCGTGGCTAATTCTCTTTTTTATAACAGTCAACGAAATTCAGCACTGCACGTGAGCGCGTGTATTGCTCGAGCTTAAAAATTGACGCGTTTTAACGAAAAGCCACCGTGCAATATTTTAAATATTGCAAACGCTTACAATATTCAATTCTGGAAACTGAAATGACGAGTATCTCAAAGCACAGCCAATACTGCTCCCAATAGATTCCCAAATAAGATGGTCGCGAATACGTGCATAGATTACCTCGAGCATAAACAGTTTTTTAAATATACACGTACTCTATAGTAAAAATAAAAAAAGACGTGACCCGAATTTAATGTAAAATCTCAAGATATATTATAGAGCACGTGTGTACCGATTCGCACAGTAGATCGGGTCATCGGACTTTTCGAGGATTTAAGAAATAAGCTGATGTCCGATCGACTTCAGCCGCGCGTGTTAATACAAAGCAAAGGAAAATCTCCGCTCGAAGAACTGCTCAAGCTCGAGCATGGCAGAAGTGGCGCATTGGCTGATCTCGCAGATGCGGATGATCCACGCGCGTCCAAGTTTCTTTTTCGCGCTCGCAGAAAAGGAAAAATGACGAAATCTCATATTGCTGATTGCACGGAAAGAAACCGATAAATCGCGCTTATAGCATATCGCTTTACCGATCTCGGGCACTCGCCATGGCGAGTAATCGAATCGTTCGGCATATCCGCGCACAAGCTCGATACGAGTTATACTGTTTATTTGCTCAAGACGTTTTTTCTTCCCCCTTTCTTTTTGTATAATCGCTACCGTAACATAAATGTGTGCCATTCAATCGATCAGATCTGGTTTTTGCTCTTTGATGTATGCATACACGACACTCGAGATGAAGTATTAGAAGAAAAAAAAGAGCACTCGTGACTCGGAGTGCTTTTCACCCAATTCCGAGTTATGGTATAAGCAACATAGAAGTTTCTTTATGCACAACACATACGGTTTGTAGGTCAAACGTATAAACAATATAGCAATTTGTCGACGCCGTAGCCGATCGCCGCATACGTCGCGATAAGACGCTGCAATTGACCTTTAGACATGGTCTATCGTGTTATTGCTAACATCGATCTATTCTTGTGTATGTGTTCGAGCTCACGCTATAAATCACGACACGCGTGTAATATGGCTTGTCTGCTCGATGTTTCATAACACGTCGATGACATAATTCAAGATTTAAATGAAATTTATTTGATGTAAACACTCTCTCCCAAAGGCACAGGGAACTCGAATGACGATTAATTTTTTTTCCTTGCCCCGAACGTTTCTGCTGGTCATAATGCGAATGCGAGGCCGTCGCGTCAAAAGTGTCCGTCTCGATTTAGCACCTGCAAAAATTCACGCTCACCAAGCTCGTACACCGTATCAGCTGAATCATGGAGATGATTTCGATCGATTATCCGCTCAGCATGAAATATACGATTTTTATGGCGCAGAAAAAAATTTGATCAACTACGATCGTATTTTAAAAGAAATGTAAAATTTGACGTGCTTTTTAACTCATTCAAATGTAATTAGCAAATTTTTCAAATTCAACTCGTAATCAAATAACGTGTCAACAATGTTCTCAAAATTTCATTAAAAGTATGTTATACATTGTAAACTCGGTTTTCATTACAGTCGAAGCTTTTCTCTACTTATTTTCATGTGTACGTTACGAATAAATAAATCGCAGGATGGATAAAATTACCCGAGCGAATTGCAAAATTGTGGAAAAAAAACCATGAGTGTATATATTTATGTAGCGACTCGAGTAACGTGCAAATATTGACATTGCAGAAGATTACAAACAATATGAATGCCGAGTCATCTCGGGTGCATAACTGCGTGTAAATGAGTAACGTGTAAAACGAGAAACTTATGAGCGTAGGCGAGTCGCTGCCGCGATACAATCGTATTCCAGAGAGCAAAAAATACAACGAAAAAGAAATGTATTAATGCGCGCACGAAAAACAAATTCGAAAACGTCGAGTGCATGAAATACTCGGGCCGAGTTTACTTTGTCACTGAATCCGCTCGTTTGCATGCTGCTGCTGTACACGCTAAAATGCTTACACGCACGCAGCAGCCCAGCGCGATACATAAATGGTCGCGCGTAAATCAGTACGCGAACGTCATGGTACTCTTTGCGCCTTTCTCTTCGTTATGCGCGTCAATCAAAAACGAAGGGCATTATATGTAAGGCAGAGACGCACGTTATGCGTGTGTGTGCGCGCTCAACGCTCCCGGGCGCTCGAGCTCCGGCCGAATCAGCTTCAATTTCGACATAATTACGCATAAGAGTGATTTAATGGACGCTTCCGAAAATATTATACGCTGTTAATTTGCAAGTATGATCTCTAGCGAGAAAAATAAATCAAACTCTTGCGCTTCGATTTGCGGGCGTGAATTAGACGATATGTTCTCGGCTGTCCTGCGTATTATGCCTATACCTTTGTTTATTGTCGGAGAATGTATTGGCAAACTTGCATTAAGCTCGCTAATTCGCTCGTGAAAGCAGCTCGGAAGCTGCTTGTCGAAGAGAGAGCCCGAGAGACGAAAACAATCGAGAGGGAGCTTTTATGTTGTATTAACCTCTCGACAGGCAACAATGAGCACTACATAATATGAGCGTTATTGTAAACGCTCTTTCATTGCTCTACGGCAGCAATTGCCACAAGCTAACCCTTGACCAGTGCATTTTTGAGTACTTATTATTAATTTATATAATACAGAGTACGCACGCCTCGCTTAATTGTTTGGGATCGCGTGCTGGGAAATCATTTTAATTAACAGCTACCTATAATTAACGGCGCAGTCAATTAACTGATTTTTTTCTTCCATTTGTGTTTCAGGTATGTATCGAATCTTTAGCTGCTCGCTTGGTAACGTATACAACGCAGACAACACTGGACATAAATTTGCGAGGCATCTTCATGCGTACAAGAGACAGGGCATTTTTCTCGGGTCCGATATATACTCGAACTTTACACGCACACTGCACCCAGTCGCGAATCGGCGTGTACATGCATATATATACGCACGATGCAGATCGCATATCGCATCTCAAGTAGAACAAACACGTCTCGGATGAGCTACCGCGCATCCTCTCCTCTCGCTTCCCGCAGGAATCACGTCCTATATAACGGTCTTGCGCGCCTCCAAAAGCTATATAACGAGATACGCGCGGCCAACGAGCAAACGAGCTGCCTCGCAATGGGATACGATCGTATTGCCGGCCGCATGTTATACATCAGCCGCCGCGTGCGTGATAAATTTATATTATAACGTATAGGCGAGGCATCGAGGTGCGAAACCGTTTCTCGCACGCCACATACGACGTGCTTGTAACTACGACGGCGACGATCGCACGCCAATATTAAAAGTAAGCCATGCTTCATTGGCCAAGCTGAAACAAGATATATCGATTAATATAAGTAAGCCCTTCCTGCGACGTCGCCCCGTAAGTATATTGTCTCTCTCGCTCTCTTTCTCTCGCGCGCGGCAGTTTTGTTCTGCAGTATGTAGGTATGTACACGGCTGCAGCATCGCAGCCTGCGTAGGCGAGGTCAATGCACATTAGTCCGTATATATAAAGCACGACTCGCGCGATCGCGACTATTTGACCTGCGTACACTCGAGTCGACTGCACATTATTCCGAGCATTCGGTCGCACTCGAGGTGGAGCACAGCTAGATTAGACGCTAGGAATCATTACTCATCGCTCGGCGCTTGCATATTACAATAATATCGTTCGTGATACTTCCAAGAAAGATATTCTTTCTCTCCGTGGCGTAATTGATGCTCTTTTGCGAGCAACATCTTTACGTTCAAAGAAATAGTCGCTCCTCTCGGCCGCGACATCACGACAAAGAGCCCATTTATAGCTGCTATACGTAGCATAGCTAGGCGGCAGCTCATATAGGAGAATAATATAAAAAGCCAATGACAATTATTCAATCTGCCAAATGCTCGTATTATCCGCGCCAAGCGTACGTATGGTATATAGATAAATTGCGAGTCGGAGCATAACGAGATTATACCGCTTGCTGCACACAGCTTAGGATGTGCAATTTGCTCGCTTAGGACGCGTCACGCCTATCGCGACTCTATAAATCTACATCTTCCGCTCGCGTATGTATGCATGCTCGAGCTAATGCCCAGGCATATCGTCCCATAATGCATTATCGATTCATTCAATTGGCCAGCGGTTCGGGGCCACTTATGTCGGAATTACGATGTTCCAACGATTGATTGTATATCACGCCGCTTCTCGGATTATATGCGTCGCGCGATTTCGTGCTACTCACTCCGCGACTATACATTAAACCGAAAAACAAAAATATATATTACGATATAAACAAACGCGAGCAATTAAGTTTTTTGGCTGGCGTTCGCTTTTCGCACCTACGTAGGAAGGCCAAAAAACTTCAGAAGGACCGCCCAGCGTTACGTCGCTGTGGTAGGGCAAAAAAGTCCGTCGAGAGTCGTTAAAAACTAAAGCAACAAAAAAAAAGAGAGAGAAGGAAGAGAGAAGTCAAAACGATCGAGTTTCTTCTCGGCGCACTTTTGTAAGGACCTGCACGATGGCTCTTTGTTGCAACTTTACGATTTCTACGGAAACGTAGTTTTACCAAAAAAAAAAGTTATAAACCTACACTACCGGGGTCTTGTACAGCACAAACGAAATTTCGCGATCATAATGCAGAAAAAAATGACGAATTTCAGGGGTTTACACGCATGGTTTTTTCCCCTCTTCGAAATAAGCATGTAAGCAGCTAAGCTTTTTTGCCGTGGCGATGGAAAATTTTCCCGGCAGATGCGTCGAGTCAGTCATCCTTCTCGGTCTCAACCGCTGCGGATAAATTGATGACGACGTAATGTGACATAATAAAAACGAATTGGGCATGACTGTGCAGTACACACACGCGGGCTCGTGACCATTTTCAATTACCTCCTCATAGATTTTATGCACAAAGTACGCGTATTATATATATTTGTGCAGAGCGGAGAACCAATTAAAAAGTCAAAGAGAGAAACAAAAAGCAAAGAGGGGCTGTTTTACCCGCTCGCTGTTATATATAATAAGGTTTCTCTCGCTCGATAAAATCGCTCCTCTGTCTCTGGCTCACTGCTGTGTGTGTGTGTGCTCTACTGGAATCTTTTCTTTGCTGCTGCTGCTGCTGCTGCCGCCGTCGAGTGCAGTCCATAAGCTGCCACCAACGTCGATTTTGCCCGCGTGAATCTTGATAAAGAGTCATGCTAGAGGTTTGAAAGCCTCAGAGCTATTATTATAAATAAGCGTAATAATAATATTAACAGAGCGAGTCTCGAGATAAAGATACATATATATAATACGAGTACGCGGCCTTACGTAGAATTTATGTAATTTCTGCGAGGATTTTAGCCCAGCGAGTGGCATGCGAAACCGATTAGCGCCGATTTTTCGTCCGAGGAGCTTCGCGAGACCAAAAGCTACTCTCGAGCGAAACTCGAACGGTTAATCACGACTAGACTCGGTGCTTGCGCGGAACAAGAGAGTCGGGTTTTATCAATCATAACGAATCACGCAGCTCAAAACAAACTGCATTGTACAAGCTAGACGCTGGGTAGTTTGTAGTTTTCCTTTTCGGGCTCGCACACCGAAAACGTGACTCAATGCTGCAACTCTCTCTCTCTCTCTTTCTCTCTTATGGTACCGGTATAAAAAGACGAAAGACAAACGTGCTTTTGCGCACACAGTGCGTATGCGTACACAAACGTGCATGCGTGTATGGAGCTTGAATTATTCGCTGCAGCCAGTGATTTCACAAAGAGTACAATATACGTGCACGAGCGAGTAAAGTCATTCTCGGGGACCATAAATATCATACACATACGCATGTATATCGTATATGAGTGAGCCGCTACATAGCACGTATAGCTCGAGACTGAGAGAGAGAGAGAGAAGAAATCTTGCGAGCGAGGCATTGTGAGCTCGTAAGAACTATTTGCAATTGGATATTACAGAGCGACGCATGTATACGCTCGATTATAATAGGAATACGCGCGGCTGATAATGAGTAAGTGGAAATGAGATAAGTAATAATAGGCGCGGGATGCGCGACATCTCTCGCTGCGCTGCGATCGACCACTACGACGTGAGAATATTACGAAGCTGCTATAAAGGCATCGATTACGGAATGGTTGAATTATATATTGGTCAGGGCTAAAATCGACTCATTTAACTGGTTGAATAAAAGCTGTATATGTGAGTCCGCGAGTACGGATGGGCATAGTCGGAGCGAATCTCGTAGCGCCCGGCCTTATGTCGTCGTAAATCACCTGCGCCGCGCGCGGCAGCGGCGGCACGGCGCACACAAATAAAAATCCAAAAAGGCGTTCACCTTTCTCGCGGCTAAAGTCTCCGCATGCGCCTCTCGTTCTTTCTCGAGGCTGTCCTTGAGCGCGAGCTAACCTTGACTCTCGGTGGCGCAAAAAACCATCTATGCTCGTCGTAGTCGTCGTCGTAAACGCTGCGAGTATTATAAACACGTATACAAAGCCTAGAGCCGCGCAGCGCGGAGCCAAGAGTGCATAAAAGGGATCCTCGCTCAGCTCGAGTATTATAAAATTTGCTCGTAACTCACGATATCTTTGCGCACGAGCGACTCCGCGCTATGTACATTATGATCATGAATAAGGGATGACCGATCGGGTCTTTGCGGAGAAAAGCGGGCGGTTCGAGGGAAGGCGAAATGCTACGTGCGAGGGTGCAACGATACATTTCAATTTGACGAGATTTGTTACATATATTGGCGAGCAAGTGTAAGCGTGCTACGAGACAAGTGTAAATATCAACCCTTGCCGCGACGGCCTATACGTGCGTGCGCCAACGCATACACGAGCTAGACTAAAGTACGTACCACGTTGAGTTACGGCTTTAAGTATTATAATCCATATGCATATGCAGCCAGGGGAAAATAGCTTCGACAACGTGAACCAGTTTACCGAGAAGCCACACCGAGAATTTCCATATTTACTCTTAATTAAATAATCGTCATTTTTCAATTTTTCCTCTCTCTCTATCTCTCTTTCTTTTTTTCTCCGCGCAAAATAAGCCGTTCTTTGTCCGAATTTCTCGGAAAAAGATTCGTCGAGAAAAGCTGGCGAGCGCGTAAAAATCGCCGTCTTTGCGCGCCCATTGTACTTTCTGAAATACTCCGGGCAAACAACAGAAAACATCATCCCTCCTTGCCGCTGCTACGCAAGGGCGACGAGCAGACAAATGCGTTTGACGCGGGCGTATCGTGCAAAAACCTCATTTCCTCGTTTATAATACGCGAAAAAAAACTCCGTGTCTCGCTCGGTCGAAGTCGAGGCCATAGCATATAGACTCCTGCGCGCACAAGAATAATATACGAGTGTGTATCGATTTGGCAAACGAAGCGTTTAAATCACGAATCCGGCATATATACTTGTACGCGGCGCGGAGAGTGCGAAAAAAAGACGTTTGATTTTTACGATATTATACGCATTGCGGAAGCGACGCAGCAGTGCTACTACTGCACACGGGCATCGATCACCTCGTTCGACCTCCCCCGAAGGCGTTGTAAGCTCGCCTAATATGGCCCGAGGAAAAAGAGCCACCCCCCTAAGACATAATGCACAGTTAGACCCTCGTTCGTCCTCCGATAAATACGCGGACGATTGCTTGCGTAAACAATAATACGACGAGATGGTCGAAAAACTTGGCCAACGCACAGTGGCTGCCTAAGTATTGGGGAGAGTAGCCATGGCGGTGTGTGACCCATGCGTGGGTGGGACTTTACCCAAACAGCTCACGACTCCGCAGAAGGGAGAAAGACACGTAGATATATATGTATTCAAAAGGCGAATTATATCGAGGGGATTAAGCTCGCGTACGCAGCTTATGAATAACTGGAGCTGTTGCCTTTACAAGCATCGAGTTTACGCTCATACTTTCATGCTTATTAAAATTTGAATTAATTAAACGGCTTATGCTTCTGATCTGTGTTCGCAGCTATTTTTCTTCTCGTAAGGATAAATTTGCGCGGGCATAAAAATAAGAAGCTCCGAACAGGTGAAAGATAATGCAAAAACATCTTCTGCCGGGTGAAAGAGTATGAGATTTAAACTAAAATCTTCTGTGAGCTCGAGTCAATGTAGATATTACACGCGGTACAGCCGTCTTAGCTCGCAACTACACACCCACTAGATAAAGAAGATAATGCCAGCAAGCATAAACACACGAAAGGCTACAATTTTACCTTCTATAAACAATCTACATTACTTACAGCGAATACACCAGCTGCATTTAAAACGTCATTCAAGCGCGCTAATAATAGCTCAACAGCTGTATACTTGACAATAATGCACGCGATTATCAATTTTCATAATTTTGTTGTTGTTTTGCCCACAGCCGAATCGGACATGAGTACGTTCGCGCAGCGCACCGAGCACTTCCACGCGTCCAACGAGCCCACGAGATGTCTGTTCCTGAAGGAAACGAGGCCGAAGGCCCTCAGCCAGATTTACGATGCCGCAGCGGCCGCAGCTGTGCGCAGCCTCGACTCGCTGAGACGCGACGTGCCGGATTCCGCCATGGATCTGTTCGTCTGCACGCCGATACTCTCGAAGCGAGCTGCCAAGCGAAGAGATCAGAGCCTGGATATCGAGTCGAGAGTGGTGAGTTGAGAATCTTTACCGCCGCATACGTATCCGAATTCGCATACGATAACGTGTGCGAATGTAGGCTATGCATACATATACAAGAAGGATACCGTAATCTATCTTTCAAAGTTGAAGATCGGCCGGAGCGGACACGTTCGCTCGTTATAACTTAAAAAACAGGTGTGCGCGCACATGCTGCGACCAATATGCCGATGCCTCCGACTTTTGGCAGCCATATACGTGCCACTTCTTTTTTCATCTTTCTTTATTCGCATTTTCTCGCACGAAAGCCCAAAAGAAAAACCTCGATGTCGTTTTGTTTTCTGATTTTTAAAAGTCGACGCGCGAGTTCGAGCTAGCTTCGTACAGCGAGGCAAAAAGACCGCCAGCCGGTGAGAGAAGGCACCGCATCAAAGGAATTCATATCATCTTTTTCTTTCTCTCTCGCGCTGGATTCTCGCTTCTCCTTCTCTCTCTTCGCACGCGATTTTTGCGCGAGCGCCACGCGCATTAGTGCCTTTTTTGTTGTTGCTGTGCTCGCTCCGGCCCGAGAGAAGCGTGGGAAAAGCCAAAGCGATTTTTCACCTATACTGCAGAAAGGGATTTATTTTTGAAGCGTAGAAATAATCACGTATCCGCTCGATTTCACTGGAGGATATGCGTTACTTCATGATCTCACGCGTGTCTGTGTGGGTAGAGAGGGGCGGAAGAAAACTCCACACGTACGTGTACAAAATGAAAAAGAATCATAAGATCACGATGACGAGGGTTAATAAATTTAAATTTGCATTGGTGATCCATAAAGTTAATTATGCGTTTTGAACTATTCAATGATTCCTATGCTGCACTCATACACACGCACACATTAAAATCCCGTTGTCCGTTCGTTTGGCTGCATAACGAATGAATCGGTATTCGCAGGATTAATTACGCGGCTTGTAATGAGAAATGCTGCGGGCACGAGTCGAGCCTTTTTTCAAAATCAAATATTCAATAATCACAGGGCAACACATCTATTATAAATAAACGCGTGGGCTTAATTGCCGTTGTAGATTTCTGCCATTGCAAACACAATCTCGCTTGTATAGCAGTTAGAGCTGCAGCTATTTTTCACTCGCGCTTTGCTTCAAGGATCAAATTACACTTTTACAGATAGATCTCTAGTAAGCACTTGGTAATTTAGTCGTAACTCTGTTTAGATAAAAATCTTGTAAATGTCTATTCGGGAAGTGCAAATTTAACTATTGTTCACGAGTATGAAGCGATGAAGTCATTCGAACATTTAAAAGTCATGTGATGGTACAAAATGGGCAGTACTTGAATCGAATTTTGAAATAATTTGATCGGGAGAAAAAACGAGCATCGCGTGCGGATGTGAGATTTTCCGACGATGTTGACAAACAAAAGTGAGTCAGAATCGGTACGTCCGCGCCGGGGTTCACGAGTGAGAAGCTGAGCTGGAGCACAGCAGCAGCAGCAGCAGCATCTTGTATAATACGGACTTTGGTCACGAGATGGGCGCGAGTACAATATATATAAGAAGAAACGAGAAAGAAGAAAGAAAGAGAGAAAGAAAGAGAGTAGGTATAAACGCGGGGAAAAATCTGGCAACGTTGGAATTCCACCCACCACAGACTCTGTATACGTAGCGAGGGTCCCGTAAAAGTGCTCCGATCTTCGCTCGAGGGAGAGGGAGCGCACACACATACAGATACATTCAGCGCGCACACTTACAAAACGTAATGTACGCGCACGAAAGTTCCTCGTATGCGTGTAGTCGTGCGCGCAGAGAGGCCTGCAGACCCAGAGCGAAATTTCCGAGCGTACGACGGGTGGTCCTGTGTGAACTGTCCTGCTTGTAAAATCGGCGCTCGTGTCTCGAATTCGCACGGTGGCTTTGTTTCAATTATAAACACGAGTCACATGTACACGAGAGATAGATTAGCGAGCCTCGAGTCGGATTTCCAAAACGATTCGTCATAATGTACGCCGCACACGCGCCGATAGATTCGAGTGGAGTTTAGGAAATCCCCTCCCTCTTCTATGAGAGCTCGTGGTACACGGCATACTTTGGTCCTCATTATTCATTCTCGTGGTCTGTACTCGCCTATATGCACGTGGATCCAGAAAGCAGTACACACATGCGCGTATATTAAGATAAAAACGGCTCGATTCAAAGTGGCAGCCGCCGCCACCGCTAGCAGCCACTCAATGTGCGCAGCTCAACACACAATGATAAAAAGTATAAATATCGCGGCTACAGCGGCGCGTAAGACCAGAATGCAATCTCTAGGCTGGCACTATACCTCTGCATGATGTATACACACACACACACACACACACATCCAAACGAGTTAATGCAGATTCCCGCGGTTATATCATGCCAAGCATCATCATCATCATCATCATTGCTGCTCGCTCGCGCGCCACTTTTCCTTCTCTGTTTCGCGCGCGCTCGCGGACCCCAATAATTTTCTCCTCTCTTAGCTCTGACCACGCTCACGGTTTCGCCGAGCGCAGGATACGTATATATAGCATGTATATAAGATATACGACTGCTGCTGCTCCTACTGCCATGGGTAGATTCCTTCAAGCAAAACTGGTTCTTACGACGACGACCCTTGTATGTGTGTCTGTGTGCCTGTTCATAAACATGCACAGACACACACACACACACACGTACGCTACGTACCTTCTCTGTCTCTCCTTCGTATTATGTACTCCTTGGAGATATCCTTTACTCCTTTTTGTCCGTAAGCTGCACGAGAGAAAGAGCAAGAACGAACAACGTTGTGTTCTTCTCTCTCTCTCTCTATATATATATTATACGTACACGGGTAAAATTGCGCGAAGGGCAACGAGCGCCTGATGGCCTTCCATACCCCCCGACCGACCGAACCATTACTATATAGTCCAGGCTGGTATGAGTGTGTTTGTGCCACACACGATAATGATGCTTCTTTTTTCGTCCTTTTCGTCCAGCGTTGACCACGAGGAATTTTAAGTTCCATTTATATATTCACGGCATACGATGTATAAGTTGTATTATGTGTACACTGTATAGCACGCATCGCTTTGTATATTGCGCGGCTACTGGTACGAGATCAAAAATCAATTCTCTTATATTTTTTCGCAAGAAAATAATTGAATCATAAATTCGATTTCCCTTTTTTATCCAATTGCCTGTGTCGCGTCTTCCGTTCTCCTCTGTATCTCCCAATATATACGAGGAAAGACCGAGACGAACCAGTAGAGAATTCCATATAAAGTCGTGCATTATACGTGCAGCTTCTTCTCTCTCGGTGTCTCTTTCCCTTGTGCGCGGCACAACATCGAGAGAGAAAAGGGAAGGAAGGAAGAAGGCTAAGTGGCGGCTGGCGTCGATGTCATTGCATCTTTCATCGCGAAACACATATAAGAGAGAAAGAAAGACTCGACTGACGATGCTGCTGCCACTTCTTTTTTGCTTGGAAAGATATTACTGCTACGGTGAAGCGAGATGACGACGACGATGATGATGATGCCGATGCCACTGCAACCTGCCGTACGGCCTTGCATATGATCGTGCGCGCGCCTGTAATAATTCAGACTTCTCTCCGTGCGCTGCAATGTACGTGCACCGAGAACGATCGTATAATGCGCGCGGCGCGCATAAAACGCAAATTGTGCCCACTGCATCTTAAAACATTCCCCGCGGCATGACTCTCGAGGTACTTTTATTTACCGGCGTTTCTTTCCAAATTTCTCGTTCGCGCGAGCTCAAGAGGTACGCACGATAATTGCTTGAAAATTATGCTCGTGCATCACCTTGCGCTCCGAATTTTTCTGCCGAAATTTCAATCGTCGCGCGCGGTATGCGCGCGCTTTTTTCTCTCGTTTCTGTTGTTCCAGCATAAAACTCGACGCAAAAATAGACATATTATCGCGGGAGTAACTATATCACTTCCACGCGTCTTTCTACACTTTCACGCGCATCCTGTGTGTGCGTGTCTATGATGATATACATATAATACGTGCGTCAACACTGCGTCTCTATTGCGCAAAGACCGCACATAACTGTGAACGAAGAGACAACGAAAAAGTAACGTTAAAAGAAGAGAGTAACTGAATCTTCTCGACTTCGTAGCCCGCGGTATAATAAGCTAAATTTTTCCGCCCCGATAACCGCAAGACTACCGCGCGCAACTCTCCTGGTTTCGGAAAACATCGTATATTGCGTGCGTTTGTATGTATTTTCTTCTCCTCCGCAACTTTCATCCTAGGTGTAAGTTATCAGAGAAAGTGACATCTTCAACTTTGTTTTTTCCTCTTTTTTATTTCTCGACCCCAAACAAAAAAAATGAATATATTCAACAATCGTCACTTTTTTTGTCGATACAGCCACGGGCGATCGAAGATCTGCGTCGGTGGACGTCGGCCGAGGCACTGGGAGACGTGACAGTCGCACCGGATTGCGCGTCGCGCATACTGGCCGACAGCGTCGACGACAGCCAGCCGGTCGACCACAAATTGCCGAGTCCAGAGGAGCAAGTCCAGGCCGTCGCGCTCAAGTGAGTTTTTGCCTGGCAGGCCACGACGGATGCAATTAATCGCGCGTCCACGTGATTTTCCACGAAACAAACAAAATATCATATATAAATGTACCGGCATTTTTCTCGAAACAGATTCCCGGCCGAAGTCGTCGCGGTGGACGTGAGTGGACGTGGCTTCCGACGAATGTCCATGCACCGGAGGTCCCTGCACGCGGGTCTGCAGGAGCCGCAGCAGCAGGAGACCGTACGCAGACGCTCGAGAACGCGAAGGCCGCGAGGCAAACGGCGCAACACGATCGCCGGCACCGATCACAAGGAAATACGACAGGCTGCTGTTGGGTAAGTTTTACTGCACGTCACATCGGGAGATGATACCGCACGCGTCTTATCCGTGCGTCGGCTTTGAATTTGCATTCAATAGATAGCGTAATAATATCGCGGCCTATATCTACAGCCTTACAGTACGATCCATTGTTCCGTGCGCTAATTGAACGAAAATCGATTTAGAAGAGCGTAAAATGTTGTAAAAAGTATTTCGACGATCCTAGCGAGTAAAAATTACCATAGCAATAAAGAGCTGCGTACACGAAATTACTATTCTCCAACGAGCGTTGTACGAGCTCGCCACAACCAGTTCGCCCACGTAGACTATTCGAGATATAAATCAATGGAAAAATCGCGTCGCATACGGCTCGTAATTCGTTTGGTTAATATCGGTATCGCGATCTGTTGCGCGCGTTACGTGACTTGCACAATGCCGAAAGTAAGCGAGTTCAACCCGTACTTTTTTCGACGCATATCTTCAAAGGATACACGAAAGCATGCGTATTTTCCACGAAAAAATAATTACCTACGGATTTTCACTGTAATCCAACACCGTCATTAGCGGCGCGGCCCCGAGCGCGTCGCTATATTCTTTATCGATTACCGATTATTACGTGTATCGCGTAATCCAGGCTTACTCATACATTACGTACCTGTCTGTATAGTAAATACTATATACGCACTCAGTCAGGAGAGATGCACTTATGTTGCGCGGCTGGTACGACCTCGAGCGGCCTCATAATAATCAGACATGTTCTCTCCTTCGCCTCTTAGATTATTGGTATACGCGTATACGCGCGCGTTCGCAAAGCCGTGGCGGAGGAAAAAATGAGAAATAAATTTGAAAATCGCTGCGGCCGGCCGATTGGATGATTGCCGCCGCATAGCGTAATACACGCGAGTAAAGCACGCGTGTCTGAATAAACGTATAATATCCTTCGATCTCCGACATTCGAAGGAAACAAAAGTTGAGATTCCTCGGGTGTGTATGGCTCCTCCCGCACGCGACTAGATGCTTTCCCACAAAATCAAACGAGCTCGCTTCATTTCCTCTCTCTAGCCGTCTCGTCGACTTATATACAGACTATACAGCACACATACTTCCTGCATTATTTCACTTTGCTCCTCGCTCCGGCAAACAATCTTATCTGGATTTCGTACATTACATACGTGTGTATGTGTGCGTAACTATACTCACGTTCGTGCGTATTTTCACAGAGAAATTCCAGCGGACGAGTCGCAGGATCAGCAGCAGCAGCAGTCGGTCACGGGTCCGCGGGCGGCAAGAACAAACGCGCCTACCGATCGGCCAGTACGGATCTGCTCGAGACCAAGAGCAAAGACACGCCGGCCGAGAAGAAGTCTCACTTCAATACCCTCAAGGCCTGGGGCCGCTCGAGATTGAGACTCATCAGTCCCAAAAGCGCACAAGCCAGTCAACAGCACATGGTATGCATACTTTTCATTATACGATATTCAGGATTCGTACACACAATGCTCGAGGTGAATTGAATCGTAATGGCGTTGCAGGACAATCTGGATGTTTCGTCGATCTCTCTGACGCCGACGACGACATCCTCGAGGCCTCTGTCGCCCGAAGACGAGATCCTCGACGCCAACGACGCGGCCACCTACGTAAAGGCGACGAATCGCCGATCCTACCACGAGCGCAAGCCGTCCTCCTCCTCGTCCAGCGGCAACTCCAACGTCAGCACGCCTAAGCTCCAGCAGCAGCAACAGCAGCTACAGAAACAGCTTCAGCATCATCATCAGCAGCAGCAGCAGCAGCAACAACAACTGCACCGCCAGTCGCAGGTGCCGAAGGTCCTGGTAAACGGCCAGACGCAGGATCAGGAGAGCGGCTTCGTCAAAGAGACGGCCTCGGCCTCGTCGTCGACCTCGTCCAACGGCAACGGCAACGTGAAGCTGCGCGAGAGCGCGGCCGAGAGGCGCGAGCGCAGAAAGGCCAGCAGCAAGCCCGACGAGCCGCCGCACTCGAGCTCCGGCAATTGGAGCGCCTCGTCCGAGAGCGGCAGAGCCAGTATCGGTAGCGAGACCACGACGGCCACTACTCATCAGCCGAGGTAATTCATTCGTTCAGCGACCAGTTGCTTGCACTTTTTGTTTTGCTATACAGCTACTAATTACTCGTTCAGCTTATGCGCGACTGATCGTTCGTCTCGTCAAAATTACCCATTTCGTTGTCATGCGGTGAAAAATATATTAACCCTTTCCGTCTTGGAACTATCTCGTATAAATTTACTCGATAATCATTTTTTTGACGAGCAGAAAAACTATTCATACAGCTTTGACTAATCATCGCCACTATCTTATATAATAAAACGATGCCATAGCTTTTTTGTCATTTTAATCGCGAATTACATAAGTCACGCGTATGCAGCAGCAAGTGTACAACAAGTTGTTACACGTAACGCATATAGGAGCTACGACATTGGATATTGCTTGCTTGATTTTCAAGAACGACTTATTAACCTCCATATTGAGCATATGCTTATTACGTGCACGTAGAGGCGTGCGGTGCACCGTCGTGCACATAGTTGCGCGAGATGTTTTATAGTCCGCGATTTATAATCCACACGCGCTGCATTCCATCGGGGATCTGCCGGACGACAAGTGCCGCGTATGGTTAAATTTTACGAGCGCGAACGAAATTAGCTTAGGTGCGCGAGGCGATAAAAATCCTTAAACAGCCTTTTCCGAACTTCGCTTTGACTCTCGAGCCGACCGAATTCTACGAAACGCACTACACGCATATCCGCTGCAAATATTTGCCGTGACGATCCTTTGAGTGAATCGAGCTGTCGTCTAATGCTCGCCTGATCGTCGTCAAACATCGTTAAACGTAGATCAACAAAAAGAGTTTTCACTTTGTTTTAGTCTCGTAGGTTTTTTAATATATTTTTTACTTAAAATATCAAAAATAATACGTTTTTACTTGTCCCCACAGATCGACGACCACAGCCTCGATCGGCACATCGTCGAACTCACTGTCGCACGCGCGTCGGCTGAAAAATCGCGACAACTCGGCCTCCTCCTCGGTCACTTCCGAGGGCACCCTCACGCCGGACATAATCCAGGACATCAACGTCGTGCCGTTCTCGGACGACGGCGAGACTTCCTCGGTCTACTCGTGCGACACCGAGGGCTACTACACGTCGTTCCACGTGGACTCGGGCCTGAAGACGCTGCGCGAGGAGGAGCCCGCCTCGACGGCCGCCTCGTCGACCTCGGCCTCGCAGCAGCATCTGCTCCAACCGGTCCAGGCCCTCACCAAGACGAACGAGGTGCAGAGCGAGCCCGCGTCGCCCTGCGTCGAGAACGAGTACGAGCTGTTCGGGCGCGGCTCGACCAGTACGACGACGAGCTCGGCCGGCACGGTTTGCACGACTCTGTTGGCGCCACCGCCACCCGAGAGGAAGAGCAGTCTCACCGTCGTCGCCATCGTAAGTAAACGATATGATATTCAATTTTTCGGCCAACCCGAGTACTATATCGTATTGACGCACAGGTGCACGGAGGCGCGAAGAAGAACGGCGGCGAGTCGCCGGACAGCGGACACAACACGTCCTCCTCGCCGGTGGAGTCGGCCTCCTCGCCGGCCTGCACCGGTCGATCCTGCTCCGAGTTCGAGTACTCCGAGTCGTCGGACCTCGAGGGCTGCGAGCGCATCGAGCGCATACGCTCCAAGACGGCTTGCACGACCAGTCGTATACCCTCGATGTGCGTCATCACGCCCCCAGGCTCGGACGACGAGCAGAGCCATCGCGAGCAGCAAGAGCAGCAGCAGCAGAAACAGCAGCAGCAGTCGCGATCGAAGAAGGACCGACCCAAGAGTAACGTACTCATGTCCGCGACCGTAGGCAGCTCCAAGATGGAGGTCATCAATGGCCAAGATAAAAATTTGTACGCCACGGTGCAGACGGTGCCGATTCAAGTTAGAGAGCAGCAGCCAGTCACCGGTCAAAGTACCTACGACAAAGGTTTGTTATCGGTTGATTCGCTTCCTGAGTTATCCATGCATGCTCGAGTCTCATTGGATAATTTTACAGTTCCACCAGCTCAAGCTCTGAAAACGAGTCCACTGAGTAGTGTGCTTGGTAAGCTCCGTACCGTCTTATCGAGTCACAAACAACAGCAGCAGCAGCAGCAAGTGAAGTCGAACGCCGACTTGGAAACGAACAATCTGAACAACAATCGGCCACCGTTGGGCGCCAACGACCCGGGCGACTACGTGACGATCGCCGACGTGCGCAACAACAACGACAAGCGCACCTCGTCCGGGGCTGCCTCGAGTGCCACCTACGCCAACGCCGACCTGTTCAAGCGCGACGCCGAGTACGTGAGTCTGAGCGAGCTGCCGAGGAAGCAGGACTCGTCGCTCGAGAGGCGGCGACAGGGCGCCAGGGTGACCCTCGACTCCGAGGGCAAAGTCGTCTACTCGTCCGACAGTCTGAAGCGCAGGAAAGCCGCGCACACCACCTTCATTCCAGGTTGGTTTCTCCTTTCCTCTATTTTTTTTTTTTTTTTTTTCGCACGAATATTACATAGCACGATCCAGTTGTAGTACGATTTGGTGAGTGGAATGAGCGAAAAAAAAAAACGAAAATATTTTACTACCTCCCCAGGACCATTTGTTAAAGAAGGCTCAAGTTCGCCTGGTCAATCGCCGATTTTGCGCCGTGCTCAAGTCGTGCCCCGGGCAGTGGTTAGAACGGGTGACACAGTCGACGCAGCCTCGATCAAGCCCACGATCATCGCCGAGACGCCCAAGTCGAGCATCGCCGGCCAAGCTCAGCAGCAGTCGGGCAAATTGATAATCCGCGCGGCCAAGTCCCCGGAGCGCAGCGTCAGTCCGGATTACGTTCGAACGCCGACGACCGTGGTCGGACCCACGCCTACGTCGGCCACGACGACGACGACGGCTACGCCGCTGAGCAGTATCGGCGCCGCCAGACTGGCTCGTCAGGGTGCCTACGTCAACGTCCAGGGCAGCGAAGGTAAGGCAGCGACCAACAACAACAACAACAACAACCACAACAACCACAACAACAGCAATAGGCGGTCTATGGTCAGAAGCTTCGATTCCTTTACTAATAACGGCGCTAAAACGCTTGCAAACGGCCACAATAACAAGAGCTCGAAGCCGATTAAGAACGGCGTCGTTTCGCCGCCCGTCGACCCGAGTCGGCGAATAATCGCCAACAAGCAGGTGGCCGCGGGTAGAAAGTCCACAGGCGCGAGATTCAATTACATTCCGCAGAGCTTGCGCCAGCGAGGCGACACGCCGAAGCTCATACGTAGACTGCCGGTTATCGCGGACGGTGCCGTCGTTATCGGTCGCTCGAGCGACAGCGACAAGCCGAGCGCCGAGGCCAAGTCGGTCGGTAACAAGGAGAACAGCGAGAGCCTCGCCAATAATAACGTCGACTCGCCCAAAGTCGAGCGCAAGCTCCGACGCAGCGAGAGCTACAGGCTGGCCAACAGCCCGATCATGTTCATCAAGAAGCTCAATTCGTCGGCCGGCGCCGACAAGAGCCCGAGCAAGATCGTGAGAACGGCCTCGGACGAGCTGCGCGAGGAGCTGCTCAAAGAGCGCATCAATTATCCCGAGAGCGTGGCGAGTCCCGGTCCCCCGCGCCAGCAGCAGAGTCCGAGGACGCCGTCGTCGACGATCGACAACGATCGCGACGAGGACGAGAACGACGAGGACGCGCGAAATGCCGCCGATGTCGGTGCGGCGGCCCGTCTCGCTCTGGCTAATCTGACCCAGAGTCCGAGGCCGAGGGCCGTCGATCTCGAGCCCGCCCGCGTTTTGAAGTACACGGGCTTAGAGTCCGAGATTTGGTAACTGTTCGACCTTCGTATCTTCCGAAATCGTCTTCCGTTATAGTTGTAATCCTTAAACGAGCGAAAAACTGATCTCCTGAGGCGATGAGCGAATAACGATCACCAACTATCGATCATTCATATTTTTACTAATTGTCCCCTCGTTTAGAGAATCACGTTTTCGCACTCGCGACTTTCCCACTGATAAAACTCATGATAAGGCTCCTCTCGATCATGTGGCTACGATACATTAATTCAATGCATAGATTAATTTTAAAAGAAACAATCTGGATTCTTTTTCCACGATTAATAGACGACAAACAAAAAATACAAAGTTATATATTAGCGCGGCAATGCATTCCGAGTGAATTTTCCACAAACTCGCGACTTCGCGCCGATAACTATACGGTACGCTATTAAATTTCGTCTCCATACAAGTACGATAACTTTTGAGGGTGCACCCGCGTGATCCGCTAAGCTTCGAGACAATAAAAGGGCTAAAAAATGCAGAGAAGCTCGACAAGATCGATGAACGATATTTTCTTTCTTTTGCGTTCGACTTTGCTATACGTGCGATGCCGGTGCATTGCCCTCTATATAGCTTTAGCGATCCGAATTAGTGGCCTAAAATTCACGCGTCAACAATATCGACGAGCAAACAATATATTGCGTAAACGAACATTCGGTGCTAAAAATCGAATTGGAACGATGAGCGCGAGACACTGACGTGGCTAGAGATCATCCTACTTTGATCCAGTTTTGGTTTATCGTCTCGTTTCAAGGACGCTCGCTTGCATTAACGTTGCCGCGCATGGAATTTTTCGCTAGAGCGGCAAAACAAACTAATATTTTTTTCAACGATAACGTTACAGAATTCACACAGACAAAGGAACGATCGCGTTTGACCCTTTGTAAGCCGTTGCTATTGCGCAATGCATTTTTTTTTCTTTTCAACGAGCCTTGACGAGATATAGAAAATAGAAAGACTTTGCAGCTCTCGTTTTTTCTTTAAATTTCCGTGTGTGGTCTATGGTGCGATTTTGCAGAATAATTAATAAATGATTTATCTTCGTTCACGCGTTCACGATTTTTGTTTCACGGGATTTTTTTACTCAACCGATCCATTAGAGCTTCATTAGATCATTATAATATACGCTGATCGTGTCACAATTAATCATTTCCTCGAGAAAACATTGCGATAAATTTCTCTTTTCTTCAAACGTTTATGAGCCATCGTTTATTTGTACAGCCCAAACCACCAACGTAGTAGTCAATTGACCAAGTGAACTCGTGATCCGATTGATTTTTGGGATTCATTCAAGTATTGGAAGGACAGTGGAAAAATTTCGCGCCTTGTTTGTTTGCAGCCATTGTTTTCAATTTCGATATCTACTTTTGCATCGGAGTTTTCGCGAGTGAAATGAGAAATACATCCGCAATAAGCAGCCTCTATTGCATCAGAATACATTGAGATTGTGCTAAAAGCGATGTTTGTCACTTTTTATAATTGATATTGATGATTTGTTATAAACAAACATTGATTACGTGAGAAATAAATCGATTTTTAAATGCGAACTTTTGATGTTTCCAAAAATGCACTTGGTCTAAAAACCATAAAAATCAATGCTACGCGAGCCGATGTCGAGCTCCTTCCATCAATAAATCGTTAGTAATCGCTCGCTGAAAATTACATTGTTTTCAATGGCTCAATTCTATTTTCTATTGCATCATAGAATAGAATAATTGTTAGCGCTGATCACGAGGAATTGACACTAGAAAAAAGTGTTGAACTTGTCTATTTATTTTCGAACCCTAAGCCATTAGACAAACGATAATGATGCACCTATAAACGTTTCAATTTCCAGACAAAACTGTTTTTATCTTTAGAAAAACTACAATCGTTGCTAATAGAAAATTTTTCGATATTTCTTCGCGTGTGTCAAGTATGTCAGTGACGATAAAGTCGCGAGAGTTAACGAGTGGAAAGACTTTCGGTGCAGCTCGAGATTACGCATTCGCGTTACGCACACATGCACATTGCACACATTTGCCGTAACGCTAGACGTGCAGTCGCCGGCCGATCCGGAGAAAAACCTCGGAGCACGAGGAGAATCTTCGACAGTCGAGATCGTGCAGCCGGTCGGATCGCGCGCGCACACGCCACGCTGCAATTGGATCGATTTTACATAATTTCGCGTTTGTTTGTTTGTTTGTTTTCCTTCTTTTTTTAACACAAACATTTCTCAAACTGAAGCCGACGTGGTTGAAAAAGCTTAAGATGCTGGCAAGGCATTTACTCTTTCTCGCAACGAGAAGACCCAGTGAGTTTTTTTCTCATATTTTTTTTTGGTGGATATATTTATATTACTCGGGGAAATGTAATTGCTTATTCGCATGATCATACAAATTGGAATATCAGATTGTTCATATTTTGCTCAGCATCCCCAGCAAAATTCATATTAACCTTATTTTCTACAAAAAAATCGCACTTGGTCCTATTTCTCTTGCTTCCAATTCTTATCATTATCTTATGCGCGAAGCGCAGGCGGAAAAAATTCATTCGCGTGAGAGAAGTCGGCTTGAGTTTCTCACGTTAACGCGTGCCAAGACGCGAGGGAAAAAAAACAAATTTATCAAATCACCAGTTTGTACTTTTCCTCCGTTTCACATTATGCTTCAACTTTTCTCTAATCAACTCTAGAGTAATTTGAATGTTTTAATTATTCTCTGGATGATAAGTATTACATGGAATATGTTTTAAAACATATATTTCATATTCCAATTTAATCGCCATCACTCGACCGAAATCGCGAACATGCGACTCTCGAGATACTTTTCATCTTTTATGTTGCAGCATATTAATGCATCTGCATACTTAATTATTAATCATCGCATCGAAATTTCAAAACCTTTGATTTATTTTTAATGGAATTTGCGCTCGTTTATCTTATTTTTGCGCGCGCGAGAGTCGTGTGTCCTGCTAAGTTGGATGACCCTCGTCAGAGATTAAATTATCTTCAAGCATTTGAACGTGTCATTGCAGTTAATTTCCTTTTCTGAAACTTTCTTTGCTCGCTTGTTGACAAAGCTCGCCTTGTGGGGAATTTATTGTTCGAGGCGCCCAAGTTTTAATAAAGGACAATAATTCTTACCAGAGCAGAAAAAGCATTCTCAAGTTGACCGTATCAACATTTATCTCGTGACGTTTTTTTCTGCTCATCGAGACAACGCAGAATCATCGAGATTTGCACTAAAGATGAAAATTAATTATCGGACGCCAGCAAACTTAGCACATCTACGCTTATCAATCGAAAAAAAATAAAAAAATTTTTTTTGACGGATATAATGAGTTTTTGATAACAGTGACTCGCAATTACAAGTGATATTACTTTCACACTTCAATTATAAAAAAAGGGTCAATAAATTGCGAACGTACAAAAATGACTCATGTGCGTATTTTCAAGAGCTCGGCAGACAAAAACTCGAATCATTCAAAATATAAGGCTAGCGTCGATTGTTATTAGCTCATCGCCTTACGCATTAGTTTTTTGAAAGACACGCGCGTATACGTATAGCTCGATGAAATTTTAGTTAATTTTCGCATCTAGAGCAGCGAATACGCGTTACAAAAGTTCCGGTCACTTTTTCTTATTTTCTTCGTACGGTTGGAAGAAAAATAGAAAATAGTGATGTTTACGTGAAATAAAAGTAATAAACGCGAAGGAATCAAACACTTCTGACTTTCATAGGGTATTGTAATTTTTTTACACTCCACAGTGGCTTGTTTCGTTCGTTTAATATTCAGTCTTCTAGAGTTTAAGTAAAACAATCATTGCTAGTTGCCACATTTATATAGTTGAAAAAAAGTACAAAAGAAATTTAGAGGAAACATTGTAAATATGAAAAAATGAAATACATATATTTATATATATTGAAGGCTTGTAGATTTAGCGCAATTCAATGGTCGCTGTTCTTGAGTGAGCAAAAAATTAATTTAATTAGGCGAAGCAATCGATCGAATAATTATATTATTTAATAATATAATATACATAATTAAATATTTGTGTAATATTATGGTTAAACATACATTGTATCGTGCTCGCCTCGCGTTGTAAGTCTGGTCAAGCGAATGATCAAGTGACTAACACCTTTCACTAACTTTTTTTCGCTAAAATGTACATATCATCATTATTAATTTTTATATGAAATTCACAAGAGGATAATAATTTTTATATGGCTTTTGCTAATAATATTTTACCACTATAAGGGATTTTAATTACTCATTTTAACATGATTATTTTTATTAAGTTTTGACTAAAAAATTTACATTGCGATGGGATAACTATAATGAAGCGGACGTATACTTACAACACGGGAGGTGCATATGTGTGTATTTGTGTATCTTAATTTATGATTTTATTTTAAGTTTCTTATCACTGATTGTTTACTTTTTATTTTTTAATCTATACTTTTTTATCATTCTTTTTTCTAATAAATTTTTTTCTAGTAAGCACAACTTGATATAGCCATAAGAATTGTATAATTTTTACATTTAAACCATTGAATGGTACTTTTCTTTTTTGGAAATATTTTGTAGAAAATCATTTAAGTTTTAGAACTGTACATTGATAAATAGATTTATGTTCTAACGATCTTTCGTTTTAACACACTTTTGGAAATCAAACGATAATTATTTTTTTTATTATGAAATATGTATCATATGAATGACTGCTTATTTTTTAATTAAAGGTTATTTAATTGCATCTGCATAAGATATTTTTTTCTTGTGTTTTTTACCGCACACTTTTTTCATACATTGTAGCACGTTGCACAACTACTACATCACACAAAATCAAGTATACAAAAATTACTAAATAATTCCATGATTGGTATTGACTAAAGATAACATTCGAATGTAAACAATCGGGTTAATGAATTTTTGCCTGCGCTCGTGGAAGACACGAATGAAATCGTATTGATTGAAAAAAAAGAGTTAATTTTCACTTCTCAATATTGAATTTTTTTGGCACTTTGGTTTGTTTGTCTTTGAGTTTTCATGTGTGACTCGTTCATCGTAACGTACTGTAGCGATAACGAGTACTTTTTATTTTAATTTTTAAAAATCACCAACGCACCCAATCACACGAGTTTACGTTGTAACGCTCATCTATCATTATAGTTGCATTGTCATATATGCACGGTGAGTACAATTTTCGTTTTTTTCTTATTTCACGCACGATTTGTTTTATCACAACCATTTGCTACTAACCAAATTTCGAAGTAATTTTGTAAATTTAATTTCTAACTTTTCGAAATGATATATGGGATGAGAGTGAATGCTTTCGCCAAATAACAAACAGAATATTAACCCAAAACCGTCCACGCAAAATTAAAATTATCGCTAATACTACATACGCTTGATGATTCATTTTGACCAAACTATACAAGAAATACTGTAATTTCCACAAATAGTTTATAGCCTCTCAATTTCTACAAGCATTTTCTATATAAGTAAAAAGCTTTTATTTTATAACGTATTTGAATCGGTTAGGCGCAGGATTAAATCAACAATCGATCATCTGGGAAACGGCAGTGCAAACTCTCACGAGGTCATTGTTTGTTCACAGAAAAACCTACACTTGTCAGTCAAGTGGCCGAGCAAAGCAACGCCGCTGCTGCTTGCCAACATCAACAGCCGCCACCTTACATCGGTCCACCGCAGGTGACCTACGCCGACAATCGCCTAACGCGTCCTCAACATCCAGTGCAAACTCAGCTTCCGCCTGCTGCTCAACTGCAACAGAAACACCAACAACAAATACAACCACACAACATTCATCCTTATCAATTGCAAGCGAATCATCTGGCTCATCAACATCCTCATCATCCTCATCATTTAGTCTACGAATTCGATCCTCAATACCAAAGATTATACTCTAATTACGCGGACAATCAGCGAATCCTCTGCCAGAATCAGTTCTTCACTCTGCCAAATCGAAAGTCCCAACGCGAAGTGATCGATCCCCCGCGCAGCATAACTCCCGACATCACCAGAGGATTGGTAAATAGCAAAGTAGCGGTGGGCTCTCTGAGCGCAGCACACATGCTCGCCCGACAGGGTCAGAAAAATAATGTGGCGGATAAATTGCTGGCCCATCATCATCAAGGCCAGATGTCGATGTATGCCCCATGCCAGGCTGAGCAACATCTGCAACAGCAGCAGCAACGAAGGATGTCACCCGTGGACATGAAAAACAGGTGTGTGTCGATTTATAGTTTCATATAAATTTAAAATGTTTCAATTAACCTGATTCTTTGGCGTTTATTAGGTTCGCTTCTCCACACAGCTTATCAGCCGTGGGTTATCGTCTTTTTGCCTCGCCTGGCCTTCAACAGCAGCAACAGCAGCAACCCCAAATGCAGCAGCAGCAGTATCAAGAAAATCTGAAAAACGCACCGTTTTCGCCAATCGGGCCGGAGCATTCGAATGGAATTAGAACGTCGACGCCGACATTGAAAAATAACTATCGAGCATTACCAAGCGTCGCCGAGAGGCTCGCGCTTCAATCGCAACGTTGCGCCTCTCCCAATCCAGCCCTTCTGAATTATTCGGACCGATCGGACTCTGGCAGGAATACACCGACGAGCTTGCTACTGTCGCCGATCAAGAGCACCATGTCAAACGAGGAACTGTTCGCAGTCATACACAAGTCGAAAAAGAGATTGAACATACGGGAGGACGGTGAGAGTCTCTCGCCGGCCAATTCGATCGGTTCGTTGAGCAAAGGACAACAAATGATCGGTACGAGACACAGTTGGAGTCCCGAATCTCAGAAGACCCCCGAGGTAAGCTACTAGTTCTACCAACAGTTTAAAAAAGACGAGCACGTTTCCCGAGCTAAAGTGATTTTCCATCTTTTATAGATCCCAAAAACGATCCTAGCTCCACTGGCAACGTCTCGCATGGATTTCAAACGTCTACTGCTCCAACAGAGCATCAAGGTCGGACCGACTCGAGTATCGGCGGCCGAACAGCTGAAGCTGTCGCGCCAACAGCAGCTCCAGGAGCCATCTCAACAGACGGCCTCACCCATCAAGCACACGAATCAACAGATACCGTTGAACAAAGTCATGAGTCCGCGATCGGCCTGGAGATTCCAGACGCCGCGCACGGACGTGCTCTCGTCGACGATAATCGAGGACGCCGCCGCCGAGGAGAAGGCGATGAAGCCCTCGCCCGAGACCCCCTATCCCGTCACGAAATTGCCACCGGTGTCCACGAATTCGAGGCGGCAGCTCGACATGGCCGATGAAAATAAGAAGGAAGAGCTGACGAACGTCCTGAAGGAGAGCAAAAAAGTCACTAATCAGCTGGCACCGTCGCGGCCCCTCATGAAGAACGAGAAGGAATTGGAAAATCGCTTGCAGGCCATCGATGACAATCCAATCAAGGCCATTGAGAACCGGCGGATCAGCAATCAATTGGCCCGAGCACAATTTTTAGCGGGCAACGGCGCGACGAGCGCGGCCGACAACAGCCCAAAAGATCTGTTCGGCGCGCGGTTCAGGGCGCGATCGGAATCGCCGCAGCAGAATGCTCACCAGCATCGGGTACTTAATTCGGGATCGCCGAGCAGTCAAGCGCAGCAACAGGCGGCCGACGCGATCGTGTCGCGCAGCCCCAGCGCACCGGCCCTCGAAACAGCGCTCTAGAGAGCAAGCTTGGCATAGGCCTTTTCGACGTCAATTTTTTACTAGCTTTAACCGATGCCTTGCATAGCCCATCGACGTATTAGCCCTTCGAGAGGGATTGTAAAATATTATATATAGCAAACGACTTGTACAATAACGAACCGATCTCGATAGTTATATTCATTTATGTTCTCGAGAAAGTCGCCAAAATATCATGCAACGCTCACATGATAAATTTCGCCAATCAGATTGCGAAATCGTTTCTTGACATTTTGAGCCAGCGAAATGATCTGATTCGGTAATATTTTTTTTGTACGTAAATTTTTACAAACATCATTAGTGTATAATGTTTTCTCATTTATGTACAGTTTACATATGTATATGCAAAATATTACGATTGAATTACACTTTGTATAAAAGCGTGAACATTTTGTGTTGAGTTTGTTGGTTTGTGAACGGTATATATTTTTGAAAGAAAATAATGTAAATATTTTTTATGACTTTATCACGCCGTTTACTCTGCGTACATACTATATAGTTTACTCAAAGAGCACCACGATATAATTGTATTTTTCTTTTCACAAATTTGTATAGCACGCGATCGAACTAATTCAACAGTACGTTGTACCTTGATTTTATCAACTGGATATATTTGTAACAAATTGTAAATTTTTCGATTTCGAAAAATATTCAATAATGTAAAATGTAAATTAAATTTACTACGCTTATAAGTTTTCGCGCCTCTAACATTACGATAACGCAGCAATTTTTTCAAAAAATCAGTTAAATCATTCTTCCAAATGACTGAATAGCATTTGACTGAATTGCATTTAACTTATTGCAAAACGCAGTCTGAACGAAATAAATTTCGTTCATTTGTCTCGCGTTTTAATTTAATTTGTACGTTTTATCGTTTAAAAAAAAATACACAAAAAAATTCAAGCGTCAGAGACTCGCAACAACGTAGATCAATATCTACGACTTTGTAGAGACTCAAGGCAATTGAACTTTGTCTTCTTTGTCAAATTTATACATCAAGGATAAAATTATATAATACCTTCATCGTAACTGGTGAAAAATTAACTTGAAGAATCTCAATCGCTTGCTACTAGTCTAGTCTGGGTAGATTATTTTCCTACTAAATGTACGTTCTTACCTGAAAAAATTAAAATCAATTATTTATAATCTAGTGAACTATCGAACGAATTTGCCAAAAAAAGCCTTTTTAATGAAACGATAAGAGATATTCAACTATTGGCTTTCATATATTATATTATATATATTATATATACGCATCAACTTCATAAAATTTAAATAATATTATATTCACATATTTTTAATTATTAATTTGAATTATTGTCAACATAGTAGGCATTTTTGAAACTTATGTAACTGCCTCACTTTATATATATAAAAAATCGATCTATATGAATATTTATTCTTAAACATAAGTTATTAATAAATTATTTGAGCGCGTTAAAACAATAATGACCAAGTTGCCTTAATCTGAAAATTCAAAGTCTATAAATATTACAAATAACTACATAAGTAAAAAACTGTTTTTTTTTTTAAATTCCAATCATACAATTATGCTTGTTCATTGTGTTTCTTCATTTTCACATTGATTGTTCAACTTGATGAATATGACGTGGATATTATTATTACAATTTATTAGCGTTTAAGCTAATCCTACAATTTTGTATCAAAGTGAAACTTTATAAAAGAAAACATAAAATTTATCATAAATACACGCTTCATTCGAGTAATATTCTGAAAATAGTATATTATTCAGTAGCTTTATGTACAAACAAAAATGACGTCATTCTCAGTTCAAAACTTTAATACTAATTAATAATCGCCTTGCTTTCCCGATCCCTTAGTTATCTCTCGAGAATAAATTTTTCCAATAATATTTTACCATTTTAAAGGTCACATTTTCTGACTGCTTCTTGTCTACTATATGCTGCTGTAGCAAAAATATCATTTTTTCGTTTTTTCAAATAAATATTACTAATAATCAACCATTTCAAAAATGTAAGATTTAATAAGGCTTAGACATGATTTTATCTTTACTAGAAAATTACACACATTCAGTAGCTTACTGCATTGATATTTATTTGTTTCCTTTATTTTCATAAGTCATAACATTTACGATACATACGAAACTTATTATTAGCTGAAATTTCTTCTGTAGTTTGTAACCCTGTTGAAAATTTTGGTTGAATTTTCAGCTGAAGTCCAGCTAACGAAAAATCAACTTTGAAAAATTTTTTCGAAGTTTTTTGTTTAAGCAACCATAACTTTTTAACTAAGCATCAAATCTCAAATTTAAGACCAGATTCC
Organism: Trichogramma dendrolimi; assembly: GCA_034770305.1. Lineage (NCBI taxonomy): Eukaryota > Metazoa > Arthropoda > Insecta > Hymenoptera > Trichogrammatidae > Trichogramma > Trichogramma dendrolimi. The sequence continues at coordinate 500,299 of JAPMIB010000063.1, forward strand.
AAAGGGAATTAAATTTTATATAAAATGAATGTGCGAAGTCTTTTCAAGGTCCTAAATATGGGAAAAAATCGCATCGATCGCGAACAAAAAATTTTGTCACTTTCGGCATTAGTGGGTTCACATGCATGAAAAATCGAAAAAAAAAATTTCTCAGAAACCGATCGTAACTATTGCTTTTTATTGTACACATAAAAACCAACTTTTTTTGTAAATAAAGTTTTTTTCCACACCCCCTTGAACGTCGTGTATATGTGAATGAATAAAAAGGTTGTTTTCGCAGTAAAACGGCTGTATATTTGTGAAAAAAGCACGGGGGACAAATTAAAAAAAAAAAGATTTAAAGGTCCTGTCAAGACCTAAAAATCTAATGTTTCTTTGACCTCTTTGACTAAAATGGCAAGAGAATTAGCTGAGACAAAAAAACAATATTTTTTTCCCTAATTGTTAATAAAAATTGATAGATAAATAAATAAACCGAATAACAATTTAAATAACTTTAAAGTGCTTGCAAAGACCTTTCAAATAATGCATCCCAAATTCAGATCTGACCTTTTTTTGACTGAGCTACACGGCACTTTGAAGTTTACTCATTTTTCGCTCAGGTATGACAAAAGTATTTGACGGGCAGTGTAATTGAATACCCTGTTTAAAAAAATCGCTGAATTTCCAGTTGGAAAATCGAGCAGGATTTGACTAGAAATCGAGCTGGATTTGACTGAAAATCTAGCTCGATTTTTGACTGGAAATCCAGCTCAATTTTCTATCTGAAACCTAGCTCGAATTTCGGCCTGATTTCTAGTCAAATGTAATATAATTATATGATGGTAAATTTACAATGTCTTTATTGACGCTCGTGCACTGTTGAGATCGCTATCGCTTGGTTGAGGGCTCGCAGGCCCTCTCAGTCACTCGCACAAGTTCGCTCGATTTGATCTAAGGTAATTGTATACTAATGCTTGTCCACGCACCGCAAGTTACAATGAAGCTACAATATGATGTCACGAATACTACAAGTATTCGGCTTTACAAGAGTTGAATGTTATATCGAAATCGCGTACAAGTCGAGCGTTACGCGCTTTACTAGAATGGCCGTACAACAGAGAAGGATCCTCTTATTTTCGGGCCTTTTTATCCCCCCTTGGCGTTCTATACCACCTCTGATGCTGTTATGCAACAGCTCTGAGGGGGCGGCTTGACCGTTGGAACTAGATGACTATTTCCCATGATCTGCCTTCACCATGTCCTGTGAACGTGACGGAAGACTGGTCCTTTTTCCGACTTTTCCTCGAAAGTCTTACGCAACATACTTTTTATTCGCGCTTTCAAGCGATCGTAGGACTTCCCAGGGTTTGACCGAGAGTTTTATGATGCACCCGCATATCTGTCGATCAACAAAATGACAACCTCTGCGCGTTCCTACGAGCCATGCTCGCTCTAATTTTCACGCTGCTTTTAACTGCTTTAAAACGGACTTGTTGAAAAATATGTGGTATTTTACGTCAACTCTCCCAGTGCCGCGCAACGCGGCATTATTTAGTCGAATCGCTAAATTTTTAACTCACTGTAAAAGTACCTAAATGCACCTAGAAGAAAAAAGTAACTCATCATTTTGATGGGAAATTGTCTCACCTTTCCGATGGTCCTAAATTTTCCCATTTTCCTCGAAAAAATCGCCGGGAAACCTTTAAAGTCGATTATCTCGAAAACTTCATTTTTAAGATTTTTCTAAATAGTCTAGATCGAAAGATCAGGAAATTTTCCATCGATACAGACATTTTCCGGAGAGGCCTTTTTTAATTTTAGCGAGATATAGTTAGAGAAAGAAGAAAAAACGTGACTTTTTTGTGGTTTTGCATGCCCAGCCGGCGCAGTGCGTATTATTTCCAGATTTTTTTGAAATATCGCCGCACACATTCTTTTAGAAAAGTAGGATAATGACCCAAATGCATACAAAAATATTGGGCACTGTTACTTACTTCTTTATACTTGATAAAAATTATTTCTCAAATCAAAAAAAAAGTTTAATTATAATTAACATGAATATTCTTTTAAAACAACCCAAAAACTCACGAAGAATATTTATCAACAAAATCAGGCTAAGAAATCCAGTCAAAAATCTAGCTAAATTTCAGCTGAAATTCAGCCAAAATTTTTAATAGGGAATATCAAAAAGAAGAAAAAATGGCAAATTGTAAGCAAATACGACGTTTTAGCTTCGTCTGCATACAAAAACTAGAGAGTAGAATTACGAATTCAGAAATGAGTTGAATACAATCTCGTCAACTATTTCCACGATTTGGAAAAATAAAAACGGTATTATGCAGGAGTATAATAGCAATAATCTGCAGATGAAAAAATCACAAAGATGCCCAAATGACGTAGTTGACGAAGCTTTATTTAAGTGGTTTAAATTAAAAAGAAGTGAAAACTTGCCTTTCACTGGTCCTATTTTTCGAAAGCAAGCAATTAAATTGGCCATGGTATTTATATATGTTCAAATATTACATGTAGTCGCGCATAGATCGATATATTTAGAGAAAAATAAATAGTTAATGGTTTTAAATAGTTTTAAATAGACGATGCTCAGCAATAATGAGAACTCGATTATAACAAAAAAAAAGTTGTCTGATTTCTTCGAGTTACCAAGCTCTACATGAAGTATGAAATAGTGTCTTATAATAAAAATTACTGCATCTTTGTAAGTGATTGAAATTTATAATTTATATAATTTTATATAATTTTATGATTTTCGTTAGAAAGATAAAACTAAATTATAATAAAATTAATAAAAACTCAATTTTTTAACGCATATTCTTTCTATCATTCCAGTTTTTGTGAATTTTTTGCATCAATACAAGGAGCTAGGCTGATTTGCATTCAAAAGGGCAAAATCCTCTAGATAACGCATCAATTTCACGAGTTAGAAAAACCTTAAGCCTAAATTCAAATTTTTATAAATTTTTGAATTTACCGCGCTGGCGCCATTTTATTTTCTTTCGTGGTCGGGAGACTTGGGACGGGAATAGAACAGCTTTGCTGCGCATCATGAGCATATAAGCCACATTCTGTTCCCAATACCTAAGCTACGTCCGGAGTATTGGAGTTACGACTCCAATATCTGCACGTAATTCAACAGAGTACATTAGCATACGTGTGAGTGTGCACTGCGCAGTGCGCTCAACGTCTACACTCTACAGTCTACCTCATCCGTTCAGACTTCACAGTTGGCATATTGCTAATGCTAGGCTAGGACGCCGTAGTTGAGGCGTAATTCTCTTTACACTCTGCTCGAGCTGCTTTCTTGCTCGGTTCACGTTGCATCCGAGATAAGCCGTCTGAGTGGCCACGAACATCGTCGTCTTGTCAGCTTGGTGAGCTTTTGTTTTACCACCCAGAGTACAGAGAAAACGTTCGCTGCAGCTTCGAGGCTGCTATCATCCACAGTCGATTCCCCGCGCCGTCGTCCAAGATGACGGCTCACGACCAGATGCGTGCTATGCTCGACCAGCTTATGGGCACCGGGCGCAATGGTAAGGTTTTTTTTTTACTCGACACGTTAATATTTATTAAAACCATCTCGTATAAATACAAATACAATATGAAAAATATTTTTACTCAATGCGTTCTGTGCGTTGCTACCTATATCTAGCCGTGAAAATGTGATGGCGTAAGTCCCGCGAGTTCTTGTTAATCTTATCGTTTTAGCCCCCCACGCCTGTATACTATCGGGAACATTTATCATGAGAACGCGCGGCAGCTTTTTTCATGTTTATTTCTATTTGTAAAAACTTGGATATTAATATCCTGCTAACAAAGCTAAAATGTTGTAGGATGACAATGTTATATAGATAATACCATACTTAAAGAACCCAAAATGCTTATTAATTCATTATATATCATTAAGACGTTGTGATGTATCTGTGCTAGTTTATTTAATAATTATCAATGATCAATAGAAACAATGACTATTTGCACAACTTTTGTGATTCAAATGGATTTTTTATCTCATAAAAGAATTGTTTTATTTGTTTGTTGATTCATATCATATAATTAACAATAATATACTTAATTGTTCAATTTTTAAAAGTTTAATTAATCAATGTCTTTTGTGATTTCTATTTTAGGTGAAAACAACAAGTTCCAAGTGAAATATTCTGATCCCAAAGTCTGCAAAAGTTTTCTGCTTGCATGTTGCCCTCATGAAATTTTATCATCCACGGTGAGTACATTGGGAGGTCCTTGAGGTCCTAAAATTTAGTTAAGTTGGTCTATCTTTTAAATCTTGTATAGGACTTTTCTACCAAATGAAAGAATTAAGTAATCATTTTAGATAGGTGTTAATACTTTTCATTTGACTCCAAATAATTCTACGCTATTATTTTTGATAATTTACTTCCTTTCATTTTTTTTAAATTACTTCATCTTACCCCAGTCTATATTTGGAACTAATGCTGTACTATTATCCAGCGTTACTCTATTTCCAGAGCGTCTGGAAAAGCAATTGCGAACCAATTGTTTCTGAAACCCTGTTGAATTATGTTCGATTCTTAGATGTTGAAATATGGTAACGCGTTCATTCCGTAAGTACTAAAAAATAGTTTTAAAAACACATAATATTACGTACGTATTACATTTATCATTGATTCTACTTAATATACTTAAACTACTTGGTTGATTTGTGTTGCATACACAATTACCTAAAAAGACTCTTGTAGAAAGTAAAATAACTTGAAAATTTATAATTAACTTGATTTTACTTGAATCATGCTTTTATATATCTATTTTTTCTGAATTACATAAATGATAGCAGATTCAAGTATATCTTGTAAAATTTATGAATTTTGCTTGTAAAACTTCTACTAGGGTGTATGCACATATATTTATATGATTGCTTGGAAGTGAGAGTTACACTGGAGTTTCATCTGGATTTTTTCCAGTACACATTAAAATGAAGTCCATTTTTTGGTTTATTCCAAGACTACACATGTTGAACTACCCTTGATCTGTTGCGTGCTTGGGTGAGTAAAGTGTTTCTTGAAAAACAAAATGTTTAAAGATTATTCATATTCAACTGCCAAAATCAGATTCTCTAAACCCAAGAGAGAAAAGTTATAAAACACTAAAACTTTCCGTGAGTATGAGTGACTACAGAAGAGAGAGTTCAATTTATTTTGTTTTGCTCGCAGAAGCGTATAGAAAAAGGGAGGCACTGACTGTAAGTAAAGCTTCACAAACTGCCAAAAGTTGGTGGATGAATTTTTTCATTTTGATGATTGATACATGAACTAGATTTTTTTTATGCAAGTGAAATAGAATTTTTTTAACTGACATTTTGACTCAATGTTGAATACATTTTTACTTAAATTTTGAACTTGGCAATTTGTGAAAGAAACCGTCAAAGTAGGTGGAAGAAAGGGATTTGGCTCTATGGATAAAACAGCAGAGCGAGGTTTTTATCGTACGTATAAATTGAAAAAACTTTTTAGAAATCCATATATCGGAATTGTTGTAATTACTTGGTTACCAAGCAAACGATTGAAAATCGAAAAGAATATTTTGATTCACTTCTGCTAAGTCATTGTTTTAAATTGATGAAATATAAAACTTAAGGTTGTGCTGATGCGTGTAATTCATCGTTGTTCATCTCTCAATGTCAGACGTCGCAGGGGGCGTACTCTGTAAGTGAGTCCAAACCACATACATCATTATAGAAAGTTAATAATTGTTATTCTTTTTATTTATTAATAATTAAACTCTCTTGATTTAATTTTTTTATTACTATTACCTGTATGTTAAATGATATGATGATTTAACTGCAAAAAAATTAAGCAGTTTTCCTCGGGCATGAGTTCAATGAAATATATTAATACTTAAATTTATCTGGAGAGCAGTAAAACTTATTTTACAAAAAATCAGATGGGCTCTCTTATTTCCTGTGTATAGGAGCAATGTCTCTATCAATTTATTGACTTTTATTCAAAAGTTCAACCATAAGCAGATTCAACCGCACAGCCTTTCAAATTCACTACAATAGGTTCTGTTTAACCAGTGTGGAAGACTTTTGCCGAAGACACAAATGCCTTTGTAAGTCTGACAAACGCAAATCATATTCGAAATAACGAATAAAAATGTTTATAGCTCACAAAAGGAAGTTAACTATAATAAAATAAGAATTCATATCAATCTGTACAATTTAGGTCAACATTATTTGATGTTTTATCTTTGTAAACATCTCTTGAAATTTCAGTTCGATTGCAATCAAAAAGTGTTCAATTTCTTAAAAATAATGATCAGTTAAAAATCAATTATATGGTAAAAGTATAGAGTACTGAACCTTTTATACCCTTTGATTGCACATTGTCTTAGGAAAGAAACTATTACAATAATAATAGAAGATACTCATTTTACCTGTAATAAATGAAATTAACGCGCAATATTTTAATATCGATGATCAGTTATAAAAGGGGATCTAAAAAATTTGGATCTCATTTTTCATGATATTTTTTACAAAAACTAATGAAAATCGATTGTTAATCGCAGCGCATGGACTTGGGAGAATGTCCTCAAATTCACGACTTGGCATTGCGTGCTGACTATGAGAACGCGCAGAAGAAGAAAGATCACTTTTATGACATTGACGTGAGTATCTTTACACATTGTTATTTATTCTCATTCATGAAGTAGTTCTATCAATTAGTAACTAATTAAATTTATTTTATACAGGCCAATGAACACTTGAAAAACTTCATAGCGGACTGCGATCGTCGTACTGAGCAAGCCAAGCAGCGACTAGCTGAAACACAAGAAGAGCTAAGTGCTGAAGTAGCCGCCAAGGCCAATAGCGTTCATGTTTTGGCTGAAGAGATCGGTAAAAAACTAGCAAAAGCTGAACAATTGGGCGAAGAGGGCTTCGTAGAAGAATCGATGAAGCTCATGGGTGAAATTGACGAGCTACGTAAAAAGAAAAATGATGCTGAACAAGAGTACCGTAACAGCATGCCGGCATCGTCATATCAGCAACAAAAGCTCCGAGTTTGTGAAGTGTGCTCGGCTTATCTGGGAATTCACGATAATGACCGTCGTTTGGCAGATCATTTTGGTGGCAAATTACATCTTGGCTTCATTAAAATCCGTGAAAAACTTGCCGAACTGGAAAGTACCATGGAGAAACGTAGAAAAGAGAGACGAGAAACTCAAGATCGCGAACGTGGAGGAAGCAGGTACAGGAGTCGAAGCAGAAGTCGTAGTCGAGGTAGGGACAGAAGCAGAGAACGGCGAGACAGAGATGGCAGAAGGGATAGAAGCAGAGACAGAAGAGACAGGGATAGGGATAGGGAAAGAAGAGATAGAGATAGAAGAAGGTCCAGAGATAGAAGGAGGGCATCTAGGTCAAGGAGTCGCAGTCGTGATAAGAGAAGGTAATTTGATTATTCAATAGTATTTGATTTCACGAATATTTAAAAATAATATTTTCTATTCTATATATTTAATTTTTACTATGATGAATCAAACGGCCGATCTGAGCTTCATTTCAATCAAGTCGATTGATTCTTATGAATCTCCTTTTTGTCTGTACAGTGATTTTTCAGCCGAAGCGATTAACTGATAATAATATTTAAATGTTACATTCTTATAGAAAACGTGCTATATTTTATTTACGAAACTTAATTATATTTTTGTTTTAGGTCGAAGCGTTCTCGCAGTAGCAGTCGTAATAGAAGATCACGCTCTCATCGCAGTGGCTCCAACGACCGCAAAAAATAATTTCAAAGATGTCCTTTCATTAACGTACAAAACATCGTACGGTTATTCTTACCTAATTTATAATATTTAATATATGATAATGCTTGAATAGATTTTGTATATTAAGATAAATAGTAAGATTAATTTCAGGCATCAATTATATTATAATATACTCTTAAATTAGAAATTAATGAAGAAAAAAATGAATTCATTAATAAATTTTAAATTTAATATTGAGAATTTTTACTTTCAGTTGTGAATTATAAAACAGCGATTCTCTTGTACTTGTAAAATTTAGAAAAACTGTATGTTTTATTATAAATAGTTAGGTTAATGATTTATTTCATTTAGATAATAATAACAATGATTACAACTACAATAATGTAAATCCTTTTTTATTTATTTAAGCAATAATAAATATTTAAATGTGATTTCAATCAGTTTTTTTTGTCACTTAAAATTTAATTTTTATCCAAATACATGAAATTTTATAACTATTTTATGGAAGAAAATAATTGAAAATAAATAATATAATGACATCATGCTTTGGGGATTTTAAATCGATTCATCATTACCAAACTTTCGTTAATATATTCATTTTAAAAATTGGGAATTAACTTTCTTGAGTTGAAAGTCCATGTTTGGTATATTAACTTGTTTCAGCCTTTTTGATTTTATTATTTATTTTGTATTAATATCACAAAGATATCATCTTTTACATTCAATAATGGTGTACATTTTTAGGACAATTTTCATTTTATAAATGTACTAAAACAATATCTACAACAGCACAACTGTAACAAAAGTTTCTTAAAATGTATGTTCAATGATAAAAGTGTAACAATAAATAAAGTCTAAAATACAGTAAATAATACTGCTATCATTAACAACCAACTAAAATCTGCTCAATTGCTTGAATTATACAAAAAATGTAAAACAAGCAGGGAAAACAGCAGTTTTAAAAAATACCAAAATATTCAACAAAGCTTACATTCATTAGTTTGTTATTACAACAATGAAAATCACACACAAAATCCATCATGAAACATTAAAAATGTCCATAGTTCAAATTTTCAAATTTTCAAAAATCAAACATTTGATAAAAGTAGTCTTTTCTGTAATCTGTTTTGACGTGCTACACATAATTTTATGAATTTAAAAATTTTGTTACAACTGAAACTGTCAGGGTTTTGTTTACTATAAATATTTAAATAAATTCCAATCACAACTAAAAGTCCAGACCAAATGTATTGACTTGTGAAAGGTTTATAAAACAGGAAAAAACTTATTATAATAGTTACTGCTTTACGGCAAGTGGTCACTGTTGCTGCTACAAAAGCTCCACTAGATTGAACTAATGAAAGAACAACTTGAATTCCTAAGTAACCAGATATATTGAAAAAAGTAAGGCATATCCATAGGTTTCAACTGGATTCTAAAATTGGAAAATGTTATTTTGAATAAAATTATGCCCATTACCAAAAAGAATACTAGATTGGATAATAATCTACCTTTATACAAAAAGCTGTTCCTTTGAAAAAATCTCCTGTTAAAAGCAGTATAATAAACAAATAAACAAATCCAATGCTGTAAGAATACAGAACAATTTCTGCATTGGCTGCTTTAAATTTTTTCATTGTTTTTTCCTGAATATTTCCTATTAAAGCATCACAAAGTAGGGCACAGCTGATCATAACTACTCCAATAATATCAAAGCGAGGCGAAATCATACTATCAGCTAGTGTGAAAAGTATAAGCCCTAAGCACATAAGGCTTGCAGCAAAAAAGTCCAGCCAACCATAGCGTTTTTTCTGAATGATGATGCTTCCTATCAGTACAGGAATAAGCTTGCAGCATTTAAAAATCACCTATAAAATAGCAGTTTTGAAATAGAAATGTCTCTACTAGCATTCAACTGTTTAAATTTAACAATTTAAAATTCAGATTTGAAACATATTACAAGAAAAATTCTTCATTATAAATATTGCTATGACTGACCTGAGTAGGATAGTTCAAGTAACCCAATGATGAGTTAGAAAATCCCATTGTTCCAAGAGTCAACAATGCAAGCAGTAAGTAAGTACTAATAGAAACTTTTCTACTTATATTTCTTATTTTGCATTCTATCCATCCAAATATTGTATAGTAGGCAAATTGTATGAGTGTTAGATACCACCCAAATGGTCTAAATCCATCAAGGGTAAATATCAATTCCTATTAAATTGTAAAAGAAGCATTATTTAACATTAAAACCAATAATGAATCTCAATTCCAAAAATATACCTGCAAGTATCCGTAAATAATATAAAACGTGAAGATTCCAATACTACACCAGAATACTTGTGTTTTTGTACTGCAATCACTAAGATCAAAGCAAAATAGCTTGACATCTTTTTGTTGTTGCAACTTAGGAACAGAACCATTCTCCATTGATACCACTAAAAAACATTCATGATTGAAATAATAACATCATACTGCAAAAAATACAAAAATATAAATCTTATAAATTTCTACCTTGATAATCAATTTCTCGCTTGTTACGAGACATGCTGATATTTAAACGTCAACGAGTGGGCGTTTGTTTTGGTTGTATTCTGGCTAACCTTATTTTGCCGGCATTCTATTAAAAGAAAATTAATGGCCTATGAAACTTAAAGGTAGGTGAAAATTTTGTTTCGCGTTAAAACTACTTCATTTCAGTTTAGTTGACAGAGAATTGGTTAAAATAAATTCTAACTAAGAATACAAGCAAATATTCGTATGCTAATTTTAAGATGTGCCAGCAAAGTGCAATTGCAAGTCGGTAATACTGACAACGTTTCAGTAGAGGAGCGCGTCATCTACTGTTATTAGTTAGTACTTTTTAATATTTTGCACGATAGAGATCAGTTTTTAAATTAAACTTTTTTGTCGATGCATACAGTTTTAAACAAATGATTCGAGATAGAATTTGTCGCTTTGGTCGGTATGTAATTTATAAAAAAAAAAATTATAAAGCTACTCCCGCTATGCGATCGGATGCGCAATGAGCAATCCACCAAAAAGCGCCTCCTACTAGGGGATTCCCTGATCGACGCATTTATTCAATAACGAATGACGATCGGGACAGTAAAGTTCGAGAATCAGTGAATTGTTGATTTATAGTTTTTCGACTTCATCGATTTGTCTACTAAGTATTACTGAAAAACACAATAGATATATTTTTATTATTATGGGTGATCAAGAGAAATCCATTTTCGAAAACTTGAATATTCATAAAAAGACTTTTCTCAGAGCATGGAAATTGAAACCTATTCAGGAGCATAAAAATGCCAGTATTGCAGACAAATTAAGAAAAGAAGGCAATCGTCTTTTTATCAACAATGAACACAATCATCGCACGCACTACCAAATTCTTGAACATTACTGCAAGAGTTTAGCGTTTGCACCGATGGGCTCCGAAGAATTTGTTTTTGCTAATGCAAATCTATCCGCATTTTTAGTTCACGTGAAAAAATATGAAGAATGTATTAAAGTGATTGACAGTACTTTGGGCATGACAAGCAGTCTTATTCTAAAGATTAAGTTGCTGTGTCGTAAAATGGAATGTTTAAAACAACTTGGTTCACATGACTACAAAAAAGTTTTGAATGAGGCTAAAGAGAGCCTTACTAAGCTGGATAAAGATGAGCTTACCCAAGCAACATCTTACATATCAAAATCAGAAAAAGCTTGCAAGTTAATGAGTATACTAAACAGTAATAATTATCAAATTAATGTAGCAAAAAGTGCTCAGTTTGATCAAGAGGCAGATGATGTTGAAGCAGCTATTTCAGTTAATTACAATGATAAGTTTGGTACCCACTTGATAGCAAAAAGATCATTTAAACCTGGAAAAATAATTTTTGTGGATCAAGTTTATGATACTGTTTTAGATGTCAAAAAAAAATACACAAATTGCAGCTACTGTTTCAAAATACTTTGGAAAGCAATACCTTGCAATAAATGTAATAATGCCTTGTACTGCTCTACAAATTGTCAAGAAGAAGCTTGGTCTAAATACCATGATACTGAGTGTTCTTTGATTCCGCAAATTTCACTTGTAGCCCCAGGTTTTATAAATTCTTATCACTTGTGCATACGGTTACTTGTAAAGGGCTTAAAAGAAACTAAAAAAATAAGCATATTGAAAAACAAGGTTGAGCATATTTTAAAAGGTAATTTGTTAAAATCATGAATAATCTAAAAGTTATAATACAACAATATTATTAGAATAATTAAAGAATTTTGATTCTAAAAAATTTTACTTGCAGGTGACTCTCAAGATAATAACAACAAAACAAAAAAATTTTTGAAAAACAACTTTGAATCAGTTTATTCATTAAAAGTTTCTTTAAATAATAATTTTATATCAAGAAATCAATCTGATGCTATTTATGTTGGTGTTTGGATGGCTATTATATGCTTTGTGAAGCATTCATTTCTAAATGAACAGATACAATTAAAAAGCCTGAAAAGTTTCATAATTGATGAAGATGTTATATTTTTGGCCAAATTATTATTGAATTTGTGCTCAATAAAAGACCAATATGGACTCAAAGTATAGTATATAAACTAATCAATAATGATTTGTAATTAAAATTATTTTCATAATCCATTAATATTTTTAGTATCAAGAAGTACAAAATGGATGGCTATTGTGTGACGAGTTTGAAAAATACTCAGAATCTTATGTTGATGACACTAATGAATCTTTTTGTATGTCTCCATTGACAAGTCTAATCAATCACTCCTGTCAACCAAATGCAATGTACACTTACTTAAACAATAGAAAAATAGCTGTGGTTGCTTTGGGAAGGATTAAAAAAAATTCTCAGGTCTTTTTTTTTTTAATTCTCTATAATTAATTTATATTTCATGATAATTTACCATTTTTTGTTGACATTTTACAGATATTTATTAACTACATTCCACAATTTTTCAATCTTGAAGTAAAATACAGGCATGAAGAATTAAAAAAATTTAATTTGATTTGTGATTGTGCCATTTGTGAAATAAATATGCCTCAACTAGGTATTCCATGGAGATTTTACCCATCGGTAAAATGAGTATTTTTGAACCAGTGAAACTTATAAAACACATAGTATTAATGACAAAAAGTAATATAAAAATTTATTTGCAGCATTTATATGTCATTGCTGAAATGATACAGGATAAAACATTTATGAAAATTGTAGAAAAATGTAAAGATATTTTCTGGGTTCTTTCTGCAGGAGGATATTTGAACAGAGATGCAATACCTCTATTATCAAAAGCTATCACTGAAGCATCCATAAGTCTGCCACAGCCAAACATACTTTCCTATTATTTGCAAAATTTGTTGCAAAATATAATTCTGCATGTTCATGGAATAAAATTTGAAAAATTCTACGAAAATTGTAACACAGTACGCTCATAGTAAGTTTTTATAGTATATTTGAAACTTCGTTTCATTACTGTAGTGCTGATTATTGTGTTTTAATGATTTTATCCTTAAAATAAAAATTCAAATTAAGATTATACAAATTAATATGAGCAGCATTGTAAATGTGAGGTAAACGGCCTTTATGATGTGTATTGTATACCATTGATATTTACTTTAAAAATTATTAATAAAGCAAAACTTACCTTAAAAATTTCTTCGTATTATATTATTGAAAATACATTTGAATATCATTAGAAAAATGTTTATATCTTTTTTTAGGCAAAAGATTGTGCAATAGGTTACTTCATTACATAGCTCGCAAAAATTGTTGTGACTAATTATTAATTTGATTAAAAATTTATCTCAATTTAGTGATTAATGCAAAAACGGCGTATGCCGCCGTTATTTGTAAACAAGTGTATTCGACTGAAATAAGACTTGAAAGTAACTTCAATTCAATACGAGAAGAACTTAGCTCAGTTGCCACTCGCTCATAGCGTCATCCTCATTTCTCAATAACGTCAGCAAGTGTCGAGAATAATTTTTGTTTCACTCTAAGAGTAGAGAACTAATTTTCCAATTATTTTTTTCTCGATCAACAGGTGAATACTTTACAGTTTGCCCAGTCAGAATTTATTTTGAACCATTTATTAATAATTCACAAAGTAAATCCGATTGTTGAACAGTACTTAATAAATGTGCGTTTAAGAATCCGATCATACACAATATTTATTAAATATGATGGATATTGAATTATGATCGTGTTTTGTTTATCTAATTCATGATAATTAACTTCGAGATTATTATGAACAATTATATTCTTATACTTTCTTGAAATATAAATACTTTGCATATTTCGATAAAATACTCATTAGAGTGCATTAGAGAGTGCAAAAATATTTTATAAGCGATTTTTTTATTTAAAAAGCTATTCAGGTCAAACAATGGATAACGTGCTAAAACCTATTCCTATAGAAGACTGGCATTTACTGAGAGACTTGATAAAAAGACAATGGCCTAAATATATAAAGGTTAATATTTTTTTTTCTTTTAAATTAATAGTACTTGTAATCAATTCAAAAAATGTATATTTGATGTTATCTTAGTATTACTATTGGCTGAACAATGCGATTAGATGGACGACTACTGGATCCGATAAAGACTTATATCAAATATATTGCCCAAATGGAAAATATGAAACTGGCACTTTTATTGGAGTGCTCTCAGTAAGTAAATTAATATTATTTGCAAGTTGCACAATAAACGAAAAGACACGATTTCAAACGATAAACCGTGCCAAGAAAATTTGAGTTATACTTGATAAGTTATATACTGATAATTTATTGTTTTAAATCTATTAAATATTTAAAATCAAATTTAACGGAACATATTTTGTAAAGTAATTAATAGCATTCATGCGTCATTACCGAGGGAGTTAATCATTTGCCTTCCAAGTTACATCTTTACTTATTTTTTATCCTAACCAAAGTGGAAAATCTAGATTTTCCGGATTTTTAATATGATGAGCTACCTTGAATTTCTACATCAAAAAAGTGTAAGCAAAAACTTGAACAGAAGTGGTTGAAAAAATACTTTGAAAAAGTTTAAATATCGGTGAGCTTTTATATAGTGATTAATGTATAATTTGAGATAATATTCTTGTTAAAATTTTGAAAGCACGGAAAAAATGCCTATTATCGAGCAACGCTTAATACGGCGTACTTTTGTTTAAAAATATTGAGATTTTTCATAAATAATTTTTACCCAGTAATAATCTGTCAATATCGGATAACTAATTGGGCATTCCTAAAAAGTACCTCAATAGCAAATTGACAAACGATCGAAAATTCCATCAGCACACCACATAAGGCGATTTGTTCTCATACGCGTGAGTTGCGGAGAAATTCATAAGTTCGTTGAATCCATTAGTAAACTTATACATATAAATTAATAACACAAAGTCGATGAAAAATTATTTTAATCATTACTTTTTTAGCTTCTGACGTGTAGGGTTGTAATATTCAGTTTTGAAGAAACAAAAGAACTATTGCAAAAATCAATCCTTGATCTTCCAAGAGTAATCCATTGGTCCGAAGTAATATTCTGTGCCGTTCATGAAAGTCTCGAGGAAGTTTTATCGGAGTCATTAAAACAAATGAACATTCTCACTGAATTTTCAACCGTCACTATTTGTCATTACAAAACTAAAGAAGATTGTGCTCAACAATTAGTGGAGTAAGTTGCTGTCGATCGAGTTTAACTTTTTAAGTTATAAAACGCTTGGCAACATTTTTTTCAGAATTCCACCCGAAGTTTATGTCAAAAATTTGGATATTAAGCATGTCAAGGAGATTCATTCGGTTTGGCCACATCGCGACAAGAAAAACCCCAAATTATCGTTTAATTTTTTGTACACTTTAGTCGAATATAATGGTGGACTCGGTCTATTTTTGAAGAACAACGATCGTCTAGTTGCGTGGGTATTACACAGCGAATGGGACGGTCTTAGTATGTTACAAACCATTGATGAGCACAAAAAAAAAGGCTACGGTGCGGCAATAGTTCGAGCAGCGTCCAAGAGATTGGCAACCGAACACAATATCGATACGGCATTAGACGTTGTAGAGGATAACGCAGCGGCACTAAAATTGTTCAAATCCTTGGGTTACCAGAGCTTGCATAAAGCCGTTTGGGTTCATACGCTAGGGCCAAAAGAAAAAAAAAGTTTATAGTTTTTCGTTGAAATATAATCCTTAATTCTATTTTTGTATTCTTTCAAACCTGCCAGTTGAAAAATTATGTATAAATACATGTAATTTTTATTTACTAATACTCTTTTTAAACTTGAATAAGAAAATTCATTTATTACATTTCGACAAACTTATTATTTCATTTATTATAAAAATAACCCGAATTCAATAATTAAGAAGTTCTGTTGACATCATTTTAATTCATTAAATAATTATAAAAATGATAAACACCCGAGGGACGTTCGAATTAAACGTCCCAATCTGAGAAGACGCCCAGATGAGTTAAAAAATTGCCTTCCAAGAATCCAAGCTTCATTCAGTCAACTGCATGCTTGAAGCTCGCCTGCTCAGCGGCATATTACTTATTTTATTTTCTGCTAGTATGGACTATGGAGTGTCTGCATGTAATGAAAACCATTTCATAACCTCCGTAAATTTTTATTTTCTCGCAGACAGCAATAATGTGTGCAATTATTTGAAAAATAATAGTTTTCTATGATAAAAAAAAGCTACAAAATAAACTTTGATTGAAGTTGATGCATTAAAAATGTTTAGTTGGCTGTCAACAATTCCCTCTTCATGCTTCGTAACATTGTTGTAAAAGAAAAAGTGGAGCTTTCGAAATTATCAGAAATTAGCGTGCATTGGAATAACAACAATTTAACGGTAAAAATTCAAATTGTTTATTGAGTAAAAATGCTGATTTTCAAATCATCGATTTTTCCATTTGACTCTTTAAGCACATCAATCCAATTGTTACTCTAATATTGGTTTTGAAAAAATGGCATTCAAGATATTCTGATGATTGTTGACTAGCAAGTTTACCCAAGTTTTTAAAATTTCCAAGTAATACAAAAATAATTTACTCGATATGATTTGCTATTAACAGGAGCAGACATTTCCAGAGGTTCAAGTTTGAAGTAAATAAAATACTGCAATACAATGGCTTTCTTCAAAAAAAAAAATTATTCTACAATTTGGGGTAATGCTTTTAATTATCTAAAAGCTCAACTAGGACTCCAACAAGCAACAAAAAAATTATATCAAGTGGAAAAACTTGATATACCAAAACCACAGTTAAAGTTCAAAGAAAAAGTTGACAATAGTGAAACTATTTGGAAACCTACCTTAATGTATAAACCTAATTCACTGCAACCTCTTGATTTACAGCTTGAATTGAAATCTGATGGAACTTATGAATATTGTCATCCTTATAAATATGAATTAGAGAATTTTCATCCACCTTCATGGCAACTTCAAACAAAATTGACTAAAAGATTTCAGTCATTAGAAGATACACCATTATACTTCATTGATAAAGAAAATAAGCTTCATGATATGTTGGAAAATTTAAAAACTTGCAGTGAAATTGCTGTAGACTTGGAAAATCATTCGCCAAGAAGTTTCCAAGGAATAACATGTCTTATACAAATATCTACTAGAGATACTGATTATATTATAGATACTTTGAGCTTACGTTCAGAATTACATGTTTTAAATGATATTTTCACAAAACCAACTATACTCAAAGTCTTTCATTCTGCCGAAATGGACATTATTTGGTTACAAAGAGATTTTTCATTGTACGTTGTAAATATGTTTGATACTCAAAAAGCTGCTAAAAAGTTAGAATTTCCATTAAGTTTATCATATCTATTAACAACATGTTGTCAGTTAAGTATTGATAAGAATTCAAAAAAAAACTTTCAAATGTCTGATTGGAGAAAAAGACCATTAACAAAAAGTTTATTGAAGTATGCTCGTGAGGATACACATTATTTGCTATACATAAAGGATGTATTGACAAATGCTCTAATTGAGAACGATAAAGAAGATTTACAATCTCTTTTAAATGTTTACAAGGAAAGTACGGAAGTATGTAAAAAAGTGTATGCAAAACCAGTTAATAGTGAATTCAGTTTTCTTCAAGTGCTTAGACGAAAAAGAAAAAATTTCAATAATAGGCAATTATTTGCACTTAAAGAATTGTACAAATTAAGATTTGAAGTTGCTAGAAGAGATGATGAAAGTGAAAATCATGTTTTGTCTAATTCAATATTAATACATATTGCAGAAAAATTACCAATCAGTGATGAGGAAATTCTAAATTACAATGAAAACTTTTTAAGTGAAAACATTACAGAAATAAAAAAAATTAATGAACAAGCAAGAAAGCTACCACATGCACCTTCTTTGGAAGATATAAAAAATGTACATAATATAAAGACTGTATAGATAAAATTCTTTAGCACCAAAGTGTTTTTATAAAATATTTGTTCGAAATATTGTATTAAATATGTAAATATGAAAAGAAAATTGTAAATGTGATAGAATAATTGTTGAGTCAATAGTAAAAATTTTACTATAGTTTTATGTACAATTGTATTAAATAAAAAACTGTTACAGTGATCATTTTCAACATTTGAAATATTCACTTCCATTAGAAATTTTAATTAACAAACATAGAATATAAAATCGCTGCAAGTCATTCGTAAAACTACAAAATTTTATAAAATTTACTCATTGAAATAGCACTTTGTGTATTAAAAAATGTGTACATCAGAGTGCAATTTCTATGAAATTATTTCCATTTATCTGCCATCTATTTTGATTCATTCTAAATTTAATTCTAATATTGTATGCAAGTTATCAAAATGCTTGTCATGCGTGATTTTTAAAAATAAAATAAAAATTTTTAATTACAATCTTAAATTTTTTTTTCTACCTTTTGAAGCGATTTTTGTTCTGATTGAGCGAAAAATAACAATTTTGTGAAAACAGATTTTTATTTTAAAATGACTATACAACAATATCAATACTGATCTTATTATAATATACATTTTTTATATACAATCACATATGTAACATTTTTTATAAGTATGTAAAATACAATTTTATAAAAACTCACTTTAAAGCAAATAATATTTTTTTAAATTACTCAATCATTATTTTGATTAGTTTTTAATTCCTTATTTTCTTGGCTATTGGCTTCATTTTCATTAGTGGCTCCAATATTAACTATTTCAGCAGAAGTATCTTGTCTTTGTGTTTGTAATGTAGTGGAGCTCAACATAACAGATATTTGTTCTGGCAATGGACAAGCTATCAGCATGAGTTCTTCGCCAGAGTAATACTGACTGAGTAATTGGCCTAACTGTGCGAAAGCTCCAACTATATTATTACGAATGGGTCGGAAAAGAATACTCTCTGTTTCTCGGTTCGCCAAGTAAAGCTGCATAGAGTTTTGAATGCTAGGTAATTTGAACTTGATTAATCGCTGCGCTTCACTTATAACAGCTGCTACTTGCTCTGCTGTTCCTAACAATTTGTGAGCTTGAGGTTGCTCTTGTTGCTGCTGTTAAAATAATGATTTGATTAAAAATAAGATAACAACAACTTTAAATTAATGGGTTGGTTTATGTTTTACCTGTTGCGTATATTTACTTCTCTCTAGAAGTAAAATAACCGGTTCAATTAATAATTTCGTAATATGATCGATCAATCGCTGACAGGACAATTTTAATTTCGCATCGACATGCTTTCGAATCGAACAATTGTTCTCGCATTTGCGGTGCACCTTCAAGTAAAAATTCTAGCAATGCGTTATTCGATAACGTGAACAGTCTTGAGCGCTTTTCCAAAAGGCCAAAGGCAGCAGTTTTTACTTTTGAAAAGTCCAAACTATATTCTTTTACGGTAAAATCAACTTGAAATGGAGCAATCTGTTCTCGAAGAATTAACAAATGTTTCACCTAAAATTTTCAATTATTTTAAGTTAAATAAATTCAATTTAAAATGATAGATTTACTGAACACTATACCTGAAATAGCTCTGCATCTAGAGGCGTTGAACGAAGCTGAATCTTTTCTCGTGCTGACTCAATACTTTGAACGCAGTATGTTATGGCTTCTTGGCTGAGAGACTGAAAAACGGGTCTATCAACACATCTGTAAAGGCGCGATAAACACACTTAAAGTTCGTCGAACTGTTGGATACCACATCCCATGTAAATCGGCAGGAGAATTACCCATGTGTGAACCTCGTGGATAGAGTGGATCCATACCCTGATTAATTTAGAAATTACTATCTTAATGAAAATTCAATTAAATTAAGAAATAATTGCTTACCATTGACATAACATGAGTCCTTCCAACAGGTTCAATACTACTATTTGTAGCTCCACTTTCCATGCTAGATAAAGATATTTTTTTCATGCGCACCTGCCTTTCCTCTTCTCTTATACTTTCTGCAATATCTTCCATCATTTTCAATTTTTCAGGATAAGCCAAATCACCAGGAGATGGATTGTAACCAGTTACATCACTTTGAAGATATAGATGGGCTCTGAATACTAATCTCTCTTGAGCATCTTGTAATAATTGAAGACACACATTACCAAACCCTTGCAAAGGTTCAGCATTATTTTGCACATGTTCATCTAACATTTCTATTCGCAATATACAACATATTTCAGCAAGAGTTTCTAAATGATTAATGTGAATTATAAAAGGACGTATCATATCATACAGAGATGTGCAAAGACTTTCTGAAAAAGCCAGAAGTGCTGGTGATGGTTTAGAAAAAAATTGATAAAATAATCTATATTCATCAATAGAAGCATGTAAAAGTAATGAACAAGAGTGTCTAACTAAACTGCAGTGATCGCCATTATATTTTATTTTAACATTTTGAAGACCTTTTTGCACACTAGGTCCTAAAACCAATCCTCTATGATTTAAAAAATGTTGATGACATTCAAACAATAAACTTTCATATTCCTGTCTCTTATCAGATTTGACTTCAATTTGTTCTATTATAGGTTTTGCTTTGGGTAATATAGATTGAAACCTTCCATAAAATAGAGCTAATGCAGCATCTGGATTTTTTTGTATAACATCACCATCGTTAGGATGCATTATACTTTCAGTTGCTTTTGTAAATAATCTGAAGATATAATGGTGAATTAAAGTTATTGCTTTTGATTGGCAATGCCTGTACTTGATAATGTAAGGACTGCTTTCTTTGAAACTTGGATGTTCTATCATGAAATCGATATTTTCATCTATTTTGTTTATAATTTCAAAAAATATGTCGCTGTTTACTGAAAGAGTTGGGGCATCTAGTTTGTCCATAATTTGATCAACTTCTTTGAAATGCTGTACATTTTTAGCTATTTGTTCTACAAATGATATAAGATTGCCCTGATCAGATATAAGCTGTTCACTAGCTTCATGCAAAGAAGTAGTTTTTGTAGAAACAAGATTATATTGCTTTGTTAACGAGTTAAAGTCTTCAAGGACACTTTCAATTTGTTGACAGAGTTCATCACACTCATTTTGTCGAGACTTTAGTTGATTAAGATAAGAAATATATTTTGTATCTTCAGCAAAAGTATGTTTTTGTTCAAGTCGAGAATAGCACAGTAGAAGCTCTTGACAAGTTTCAATATGACTTATAGAATCTTCATCGTTTGTTTTATTATCCTATGAACAATTAATTAATTGAATTTTGTATTATAAATTAAAATAGATAGTAAAATTTAAATAACAACCTCCACTGAATCAGACTTAGCAGGTAACTTTTTCAAATTGACTGGGTCCAAAGATGCTACTTCATCTTCTAAGGCAGATAATTTAGACTTTTGTTGTTTAGTTAATGGAGCTAATGGATCATTCATCAAATCCCATTTGACTAAATTATCTGTCACACTCACAGCACCTGACATATTGAATGATTTCATGTAAAAATGTTTACTGCCCAAGATTACTCAAATGTATTATCTTGAACTATCTGTAAAATTAACAACACACACTAGTTTTTTATAAAAATTTACATGTCAGAGATAAGAAAATGAAAATTTATAATGGTTAGAATAATAATCAAGCATTTTTCGTGATTTGATAAAAGAAAAAAATAGTTATTCACAAGTAACATAAACAGTAAAAAAATTGTTCACAGCCTGAAATATTTAAAAACATTTCTCACCATTTTTATTTAAACTTGCTCACAAATTTATGAATAATGTCAACGAGATACGAAATATTTACGGTAATAGATGCGGAAATTTTAAGGAATAAAAATTATAAAATATCATAATTAAAACAATAATAAAATTAATTTGGTTTTATCCGGCCATATTTTTGCCACGAACACTGCAGCCATATGAATTGCAACAACTATAGGATGAGAGGCCTCTGTAGTCTGTAATCTGTATACAGTGCAAATGTAGCAGCCGCCGCAAAAAGGTTATAGGTACGCCTGCCGATTGCTCAGTGTGTGTTGTTGGTGGAATAGCCCGAATATCTTACTCCCTATGTCGTGTCTGCAAATGCAAACTATAGTCGCTCATTAGCGAACAATGTTGTGGAACTTCTGTCGCGCATTTCGAGTTGCACCCCAACTTTTATCACTTCCAGCGATAAGTGGCCCCTGCTGTGATTACTTATTAAAAGAAATTAAAACTATTTCATCTCCTTACGAGAAGCGTAAAGTAAACTTTGACTCACAATGATGTTAATGTTGTAGTGAACGAAAAGCTTAATACGTTTGATAACTGATACTATTTAATTTAGTTCGAAAATAAGTTCTGTGAAGGTTAAGTGGATTAAAAAAGTATTAGACTTTTGTCGCAGCCTCAGTTTCATTACATTTACATGAAAATCATGAAATACAGTTTATTTTTGTGACAATGAAGCGTAGCCGTCATCGTAGACAAGTACTTGATGTTAATGGCGAGTCTGATTCTCCACATAGACGTAGGCTACAAGAACGTGAGTATATATTGTTTATTATGAATGCATCCTACTTTCTTACTCATTATCATAGATTCATTTTTTACTGGATTGATGATAGGTTATACACATAATGGTTCGCCTAGCAATTCGTTAACGGGTTTTGTTGGACAGTACAATTCAACTGGCGAAAGTGAAAACGATAAACCTACAGATCAACTGAACGACCAAGTTAACGATTTTCTTAAGGAAATACAACAAATAACTCCTAACGAATCTAATACAGAAGCTTCAAAAAAAACCATGGCTCATCCTGGATCGTGTAAGTATTTAGTTTTCATTGCAAAATTAGAAAATGGTTTTCTTCAAATGTTATGCCTGCTTTTGACAGATTGGCAAGAATGTGTAGATGAACAAACAGGATATCCATATTACTGGCATACAGAAACTAATCAAGTCACATGGGAAATACCCATTGAACTGAAAATGTTTAAAGAAAACAGTCAAGGAGGTAATATAACTCCTTCAACTCCCCACATTCCTCAATGGTCCAAAATGAGTAAATGTATGGTTTTATTTAATTTCACCATTATATTATAAAAATAACTCTTTTGTAACTATAAATGCACTTAGTTTCAGATTCTCAAAACAATATTCCTGATGGTATGATACCAAAAGAAGTGGTTGCAAGAAATCGCAATCGTCAAGCTGGTATTATCAACAAACCAGAAAAACCTTTACACAAATCGGATAGTACTAAGGCCCGTAAAAGAAATGAGAGTTCAGATGACGAGTATGCCTAATTTAAATATTTTCAGTATTCTGGCAATTTTAGATTCATTCAAGTTCATAGGTTTTTTTATTATTTTAGAAAAATTGAGATGATTACTTCGTTTGGTAACGAAGATAGTGAATCTGAAGAAGAGGAGGACAAACAGGAAATCTCTAATAAACCTATTATTCCTGCTCCACAAAGTATTTTAAAAAAGCCAAATCGAGCTCCTAAATTAGTAAAGTCAATAGAATCTACAACAGTAGAAGGTCCAATGTTACCTCCTGTACACTATGGTCCTCAAAATCAAGAAAAATTAAGCGAAAAATTAATACAAGTACGTATAAAGCAGAAATGTGTTTTATAAAAAATTTATTTTAAAACAACAATAATTACTATAATGAATTTTATTTTCTTTTAGAAAACTCAAAAAAATAATGATACCTCAGATGATGATGAAGTTGATATTTTACAAAAATTAAAAAGCCATGCTAAATTAATGCAATCACGGGAAAACCAACATTCATTAACTCGTGAAAAATTGCAAAATTCCAGTAAAAATATAAGACCTTCTCTTGTTGGGTATGAAGATGATTCAGAACCAGAAGAAGACTTGCCTAAAAAACCAAATAAACCTCTGTTTCCTATCGCTGAAAAAAATGTAGAAACTAGTGAGAAGTCAGCTAAACATTTAGAAACTGGCTCTTTAAAAATTTATGACTACAGAAATAAAGACAATAGCATTACTGATAAAAGTGATGGTAAACTAAATGATGCCCTTGAAAATGAGAAATCAGATGAGCACAGAGAAGAATCAGACAGTAAAACAAATAAATTTTTGGAAAGCATTGATATGCCCAGTAAAGGTTTTAAAAGAAAACGTCGTATTGCTTTTGATGGTAATGTATCTTATACCTTAATCATAAATTCTAACATCAAATTACTTTTTTCTCTAAAATTATAAGTTTTATGTTCAACAGTTGCGCCAGTTAAAGTCAAAACACCGGAGCCTGTTCAAACCGAATCAAGTAATAGCAATGAACAAACTGAGCAATGTAACCTTATAGAAGAAAGTAATAATGATGAAATAAATGAGACTTCAAAAAAACCTGACAAAGAAGCTTTGAAAAAAAGTCTGACGATAAATTTTGTTAAAAGTTCTTCTCCATCATCATCATCATCAAGTACAGAAGAAAATATTAATCCAACAACTGATGGTAGTGCGGTGTCTACAAATGAAAAATCTGTTGAATCTACTTCTGAAACTGACGCAGATGCTACTGCTGTCACAGCTACTGAAAATAATAGTGTTATAGCTAAAACTACCACTCCTTCTACTGCTGCAAGAACAGAAGAGGAAAAATCGGAAGTTTTAACTCTTACTGAACCTGTGCTAGAGAAGCTTAAATTCTTGTCTGAAGGTAGTCCTGCTGCTTCACCTGTCCAAATTATGGCCATACAGTTACAAGTAAGAAATAAATTGCTTATATAATGTAAAATTTACTGTGTTGATATTATATACATTATTTATTATGTGTTTTGCAGACTCTGATAAGCGCATGGGAGAGCAGTGACCTGCAAAGTTCCTACTTGAAAAAGTGGCTGCAATCAACTAGTTGCGAATTGACGAGACTTGAGCAAACGGCTGCTCCGCCTGGCTGGGAGTGTCAGTGGGATAGGTACAGTATCCTGCAGATATCTACTCATAAATCACACTTGTCTTTGGACTTTCATAATGTAATGGAAAAAAGCGTGAGACAAGGAATCGTGTGTTACATTTCCAACTACATTTGGAGTCTATAACATATGCGAGTTGCTTTAATTTGACACTCGAAATTTGCAATTCGGCATGAATATTTATGAAAATCGATCAAATCGTTTTCCTTCGGTTTTCGTTAGAAATTGATCATTTTTCTTTCAATTACTCCGAGAATGGCTGTGATATATTCCACTGTGATATTAAATATAATATATATATTTTTTCAGTTAAAAACTAAAAAGTTTAAGTGAGATTTAATGCATAAGTAAATATTTTTTATTGATTTGTCAAATAATTTTGATTATAGCTGAGCTTGTTACGTTTTTGTTGTTAAATTATAATTATAAAATTAGAATTCAAGGAAAGTGAACATATGACTCTTTATGTTAAACGAGTGAAGATTTAAAGAGAATCAGTGATTACTTTTCAGCTGCACAATACAACATGACTTGGATGTTAATTTAAAAAGAAGTTGTGGTTTTGATAATCTTTTGATTAGAAAAAATGCGGAATTTATAAGGTGTTTATTTAGCCGTAGATGTAGTTGATTTTTCCCTCTTCATCGCGTAGAAAACGTATTTTAACTGAATACTCATAAATCATTGTTATACAAAATTTGTGTAGTTAAATTAATGAAAGTGTTTTTTATTCACATCAACAAAATCGTTGGCAAATGAAATATATATCATTGGCTAAAATTTTTGAAGAAGTTCGTATCAAATACTTTTTCAAGAACTCGTTTAAAAACGAAAACCATTAACTTAATTTTCATACGTTAAAACTTAAATACTGATTGTCAATTTTATCCATGTGTTTTGACAGTTAAAGTCTTCTTTTTTTAACAAAAATAAATGCGATCTTATTCATAATCAAATTGATTTTTTATGCAGTTTTTCATTAACTCAATTAAAAATACTTACAGTCTTATACTATCACACATATAAAATATCATACAATTGTTTGATCAACTTTATTGATATATATATAAATAATATAAATAATATATTATTAATTGAACCAGAGAAAATCAGTTATGTTGTTACATCAAAATCCATGTACTTGAATTATTCTTAAATTTGACTAATTATTAACCATACCGTGCCACAATGATAAAACAAAACCGTTCCGCTGCAGCCGATAAATATAACAAAAGGATAAAACAATGATTTTATCATCCACGTGATGCTGAAATATCCGGAGACCAAATATAGTCAATCGCTGTTACTACTTCTTCCACTTGTTCTCCCTGATACCTGCGATGCGAGTTGGATAGACATTGCTAAAAAATAAATAAATCGAACAAAACCCAGAGTTTAACTTTTACAGGAGGAATCTATGGAAGATTATTGTGTCAAAGCAGGTAGGAGGGTACGATGTAAAGGCTCGTTTCCATACCGGAATTGCCTGCCTTAGTACCAATAAATAAACTGCTTATTCTTTATTTTTAAATAATATTAATAACAATGACGATGATAATACTTGCTATTTTGTTACACACGGGTTTAACGAATTGAAAATTGTTATTTTTTTCTCTAAATTTTAAATTAAAAAAAAGTGAGAGAGATTAAAGTTAAGTAGATAATTTAAATGAAAATACTGTGCATCCTGTGCTCTCATTGTGCTTTTGTATCTTTTTGTTTGTTTGGCGGACTGCGTATGATGTGTCGTTGCATGTGTACACACGCATATACGCGCGCTTTCGTACAGGTTGCACAAGCGCTACTATTACCGAAACGCGACGACCGGCGAAGCCCAATGGACTTATCCGCAAACCGACGTTGTCGGCGGTACCGAGGAGATGGATTTATGTACAACGCCACCGCCACCCGAGCAAGAGGAAACAGCCATTATCGGTGAGTTGAATTTCATCTTTTGTACAATATTATATATCCATCGTACGCGACAGATCGTTAACTTTTTTACTTATCAATCACGCAGAAATGAACGTAGCCACTTCTAAAGATGCAAGTGAAAGCTCAACGCCGCCTTTATCGGAGAATCAACCACAGCAGACACCACCGCCGCCAGCCCTGCAACCAACAGCGGCACCAGTAGCTGCACCAGTGGAGGACGATCAGCCACCGACATCGGTACCACCTCCGCCGATCATCTCGAGCCCGAGTCCGCCGCCGCCACCGAAAATCTACGCGGAGGACTTGAAACGCAGCGAGAGTCGCAAGCGCAAGGGCAGCCCCTACGAGGAGCCGAGCGAGATCCTCGCGAAAGTACCGACCACCGGTGGCCCGGTGGCGGCGGTCCACGAGCCGCTGCCCTCGCCCGCTTACGAGCCGTCAACGCCCGATCTGGCTGCCGCCGCTGCTGCCCATTACGCTCTCGATCCGACCGGCGCTGTTCTCTACGGCACAGCTGCAGCCCATCATCAGCAGCCCCATCCGATTTACGCCGCTACTTTAGCCGGAGCCGCAGCGGCTGCAGCTGCTGGTCTGCCTCTGCTGCAGCACCCCCACGCACATCATCATGCGCATCATCACCCCCATCCCCATCCAGCACTGGTACAAGGTCAATTGATGCACTACAATCCGGCTTATCATCAGCATTTGCATAATGTATGGAAACATTATTTTACCACCTCTATTCAATCGACTCAAGCTATATAATTTCGAATATTTTTTCTTTTTAGCAAGCGTTGGTAGCAGCTCGTATAAGCAATCAAGAGGCAGCTGTACAATTCATGGTTGCTGAATATGCCAGGGTGTACGAGAACAACCAAGTGATCGCCAAACCACCGGTCAAGGTAACGGCTCAAGAAGCCAGTCTTGGCTCGGCGCTCAATTCCTTCTACAGTGATATTGCGTCAATTGAGAAAGCCGAGGTTGATCTTCATCAACCACTGCAGCATCAACAGCATATGGTCGCTGAATCAACGACACCTCCGGTATTAGTACAAATGCCGATGCCAGGTGTTGCTGAAAATCCATTAGATCCAGAGGCTTTGAAGGAAAAGAAGAAGAAGAAGGTAAATAAACGTTTATATTCTGACTTTTTTTCAAAAAAAGCTTAGTTTTAACGATAAATAAATGATGAATAATGATTTGTCAAATATTTTTTATAGGCAAAAACTGGACTGAGCAAGAAACAAAAGGAAATGTCTAGTATGGTGGCTAAGTGGCAGAGAGCTCAGAAAAATTACAAAGATTGTGATTAACCCAAATTTTAATTTATCTGAAAATGAACTTTGATTATACAAACATGTGTAGTATAAGTTTTGTAAGATTCAATGAAAATTAGAAAACCGCCCGTTTTATTTGTAAATAATATTGTAAGAAAGTAGTTTAATTTATTTATTTTAAATTTAATAACACATGAGTGATGATTATTATCGAATGCTCTCTCTGTACAGTTTAACATATAATAATGATTATATACTGTTGAATAAATAATGAAAATAAATTTGTGTACAAAAAAAGGACTTTGATTACTGAATTGCAATTTTAAAACTTCACTTGTTTTTATATTGCTATAATGAAATGTTTCTCAAGATGAGACACTGCTTATTAAAAAAAAAACAACGTTGCTTATAAAATATGTAGATAAGTAAATTTTTGTATTAGGACTTGAAAGGGAATTATTAATTAAAGGTTGAGTGTGCTTCTTTATTTGAAGTATTGAGTTAGAAATTTGAAAAATGAATCATTCATGATTGTTTTAAATTATTTTTTATTGCTGTTAAAAAAATTAAGCAACAAGTGCGCTAGCAGTGGAGCTCTCGTACTTCCAGTTTGGAGGAAGAGATCCTTTTGTCTTATAATAACGAGCCAATCGATGAATTCTAGATTCAACCAAAATTAGTCTGAACTTAGAGTCCTTATCCTTGCGATTCCTTTCCAAATGCTTTCGGATGGCAACAGCTTTTTTAATTAAATAGTAAAGGTCTTCTGGAAGATCAGGAGCAAGACCCATGCTCTTGACAATACGCAGGATTTTATTACCAGTGCGGAAACGCACTTGAGCAACACCATGACTGTCCCTCAAGATTACACCTTTAAAAAATACAATTATCAGTATTGAGATGTATAATAATAGATATGGTAATTTTCTAAATTAATTTGAAATACAAAGATAAAATTTGAACGAAGTCATGAAAAGTACTAACCAATTTGAGATGGCGTATGTCCTTTCTTGGCAAGCTTATAAATAAGCTCTTTGGTGTCTTCGACAGAGAGCTTCAACCAATTTGGCACACTCCTCCTGTATGGCAAAGCTGACTGGGATATACCCTTACTGGAAACAAAAAAATTGTTTGTTAAAAGTGGTAGTAATAAAGAATTATCCAATAACAGCACAATTTAATTTGAAGGATCTTTAGTAGAAGCCTTATCAATGGTGTGATTGAGAATTAACTTTTTTTGGTTGTCAATGAAAATAAAAAAATAATGTAATGAATAAGGGCATCATTACTGTTATGTATTTATTAATAGAAATTTTTGAATACTTTTTGGGATTTTTGGAATATGAATACTTATACGAAACACATGGCTTCTTCATAAACCTGTCGACTACAGACTACATGATTTATTTTTTTGACATAATTTAACAAGTAAAAAATTATCAAACAAAAGAAAGAACACGATAATTGTGAAAATTGTCTTTTCTTACCCTGGTGCATGCATACGACCCATCTTTAAGGTTTTCCGACGACAATTTCACTCACGATAGTGTGTTGCTCTTGGCAGTGTTGGCATAGAAAAGAGGTTAATTTGATGGAGAGATTCTCAATTCCTCCACCAGGTGCAGCTTCCGCTGTAGTTACAAGTTGGACCATGCGTCACTCCGCACTACACGCATTACATTCAAATGTCTGATTCAGATAGTTAAACATTATTATAAACATGAGATATTTAGAATTATTTATTGAAATCAATCGTTACATTTTTATAGTTGAAGCACTTAAATTAATTTTTAACTGTATTTGAAATGCTCGAAAAGCATTAAATGAACTATAATTCTCAGACAATTATTTTGTCAACAAAAAATATTTACAGAATATTTTTTTAAAAATTGAAACAAGGACGAATGTTGGATGAATTTTAGGAAACGCACGGCATTCGAGTTGTTTAATTTACTGAAAATTAATTAAAAAATGATTTCAAAGAAATCGAACATTTTGTTTAAGGAGAATAATTTAATAAAACGAACTAGTGGCTATACTTTTAGATAGATGCTGATCGTTGGACCTAAATCTCATATTTTATGATAAACCGCATACGCGCATAGAACAAGAAGCTGTGGGTTGTTTTGTAATTTGTAGTACCTGGTACCAAACTACCAAGACACTATCTGGCAACATTGTGCATCGAAGTTCTATTGCAACGTTGCATTAATATTGCTGGCCGTACAATAGGATAATACGACTTTCGCAGTACAGACAGTCTTTAGCCAAGGCAAGTGCCTTCATGTCTGACAGCTTATGTGAGCTTTACGCTTATAACTTCTAAGTATACCTATAGCTAAATACAGTCCGTGCTGAGTTTGTGTGCTTGGAGGCGCTCGGAGCGATGTGCGTTTTCTTGGCTTCGCGGCATGCGCAGTTGCGACGCGTCTCGGTTCGCTCGGCTTTAACTGTAATACTCGCATAAATACGCTACGCTTTTATATCTATATTTTCTATAAATATAGTATATAGCATACGTGTATATTGTACGCCAGTGACCAGTCCCCAACTATCGCCAATACTATAGCCGAGACTATATAGCCCGAGTACCGAGCGCATACACAGACACTGCGTGTATAGTTTAGGACATATTCAAGATGTCGGCAGCTCATGCCTCGACCTCGCGGCTTCTCCAATAAATGTTTCTTACATATGATATCTTAATTGTTGACGCTTCCTCTTTTTCTTTTTAATGTTGTGATTTAATCGAGTGCGCTTTTGTAGCTTTACAATTTTTTACATTCTCAAGTCCTATTCGTTTAATTGTGTTTGTTTTTATTCGATATAATCTATCGTGAGTTTTT
Source organism: Trichogramma dendrolimi (assembly GCA_034770305.1). Taxonomy (NCBI): domain Eukaryota; kingdom Metazoa; phylum Arthropoda; class Insecta; order Hymenoptera; family Trichogrammatidae; genus Trichogramma; species Trichogramma dendrolimi. Next base: position 531,473 of record JAPMIB010000063.1, read on the forward strand.
CGGTTATTAGTGTACAGTGAAAAGGACGTTACCGTCCAACGCATCTAGTAGTTGTGACCCAAGGGTGATTCGAGCGAGGATCACAACGTCCACGTCAACCGGCGAAGGTAAAAGGAATTTTCGTCTTTGCAGCATTTACTCTTCCACGTATATAGTATATCTACACATACATAACGGATAGACCCTTGTATGCATTTACATGTATATATGCAATTCACGGGGGAAAGTTGTGTGTGAATGGTAGATTCAGATGGTTTTCGGGTAGTTTCACCGTGAAGGATAGGTGAACTCACATCTAATAATGCAACCTTATGGACTTAAAGACGAGTGACTGAGCGATAGCATATAATGTTGCTTGCGATGAGCGAAACCTGTAAAATCATTCTTTTGAAATGTCACAAGTACTCAGTACTGTCTAAAATTTTACTCGAAACGCGATTGACAAGTTAATAACAATAAAAAAATTTTTAGTTTGAGAATAGTTTTAAATTAATAAAAATCCGTACATTATTATTATACTCTCATTTTAGTCCCTTTTTCGATGCTTAATGTATAAATAATATTCAATGAAATAACAACTTTACATTTAACTTCCACTTTAAAAATCTTCAAAGTTGTTTTGATCTTAAGATAAATAAAGACAAATTCAATTGAAAGGTTACCTAAATTTATTTACTGTGAATTTGAATATAAACCAATTCAACTGCAATTTATTAATATACAACAATATTAAATCAATTTGAAATTTATAAAAGAATATATTTTAATCGTAATTTATGAAGAATGTTAATTATAAACTTTTTATTTTCAGTTTTTGATTGTTAATCATGTGCTAGAAAGTTTTATTGATAATATCAAGATGTCGAGTGATGAAGACCCAATTCCCAAACGCACAAAGAAGAAAAAGCTTTTAGTTGTATCTGAGAGCGAGGATAGTGAAGACGAAATTGTTATACCTGGAAGAAAAAGAAAAGTAACAATACTTGAAAGTGACAATGATTCTTCTGAAGACAGCGATGTACCAAGAAGAGCAGTTGTAAGAAAAAAAAATCACGTAAGTCGTCTATAACTTGAATTATGAAACCTTTTAAGTAGCAAACTCTTGGTAATCAATGATTCTATATTTTAGAAAATAAAGAGTGAAGATGAGACTGATAATGATGATCATAATATAAATTTTGGTATGTATTCCTTATTGTTTTTTTTTAATTAAAAAATTTATTGATATAATCATTTTCAATTTTTTAGATGGGGGAAGTACAAGCTCTGAATGGCAAACAGACTGGACCAGTGAAAATGAATCAGACACAGAAATGAATTCTTCTAACAAAAAATCACTTAAAATAAATTCTTCTGGTGCTGAATCAAGCGATGGAGAATCTGAAAAATGTCCAATTTGCCTACTGAGTTTTCGTGATAAACCAGTTGCTAATCCAGTTACTTGTGACCACAATTTTTGTGAAAATTGCATTACAGAATGGAGTAAAAATATAAATACTTGCCCCGTTGATCGCAAAACCTTTGATGCCATAAGTATTAGACGTAACATTGGTGGAAAGGTCAGTTAATAAAATTATTTTAAAAGCTGATTTCAATGATAATTATTTTTGTTTTATATCTATATTAATTTATTGAACTACTTTTAGATTCTACGTATGGTTGCTATTTCACAACCACAACAGGATGGGCAACTTCAGGATAGGGAAACTTTGGAAGATCTAACTTATTGTGAAATTTGCCATTCACCTGATTGTGAAAACTTATTGTTGCTTTGTGATGCATGCAACAATGGTTACCATACTTATTGTCTTAACCCACCATTGGAAGATATACCTGCAGTAGACCCCTGGTTTTGTCCACCTTGTGATGAAAGAATTCAACGTGATCAAAGAGTAAGCAAGATTTAAATTTTTTTAAACGAGTTTTGAACCCTCAAAAAGGACATAATTTTTTCATTACAATTTTTATTTTTTATTTACAGATGATAGATGAAATCCGTAACTGGGCACGACGTCCCACTAGAATAAACCGATTAGACGAAGTGATTGAAGATATGAGATTAGCTAGAACCCAGACACATCGACGTGTACGTGACACTGTGGATCGTATTAGAGCTGCAGCAAATTCAGCTAGTTCAGTACAACAGCCATCAACATCCTCACATAGCGATGCTAATACATCTGATAATCCTGCTGGTCCCTCTACAAGTGGTAGACGTAATACCAGCGCCACTGCTCGTACTTCTCGTCAAACACGTAGAAATGGTCGATCAAGAAACGGGACCACAAATGTGGAAATGAGAGAAGTCAGAATTCCCGAATATGACGAGAACGGGGAATTAACTGAAAGAGTTATATATGTAAGAGCTAGTAATGCATCAACTTCAAGGGTCACCAGAAAAAAGAGGCGTAAGGTACAAAGAGTCACCAACGCATAGTATTTATTATTAACATTAACCGTGATTAAATTTTTAGAAATTTTGTTTGAAATAAGATTGACTGTGCCAATGTTTTGTTTATATAAATCGTTTTGATTTTTTTTTTTTTAAAAATTGAAAAATTTTGAGTATAGATCTGTGTAATCGTTTTCATTGATTAATATGTGTGCTAATTGTATTTTATTAGAATAATGTAATTTTTCATACCCCAAATACGAGTTTACATCACAAAAAAACTCGTAATAAAATAATTTTCGAGTTCTAGTTTTGTAGTTAACATTTTTTGTTTAATTTTTTTCAATTATGTAATATTCTGATATTTTTTTAATAAATAACTTGAAAGATTCATTTAGCTTTTTCACTTGATTATAAAATATTGAGGAGCACGTCTTATCACTCCGTCTGGCAATATGTACACGGTAGAAACGTTACACCTAGAAACAATTGTTGAATCTTTAAAATTATATTCTTAAATGGTTAATTAAAATTTATTATTATATTCTTGAATACTTAATTTAAAATGGTTGTACAAAACGGCTTCATCAGCATTATTATATTTGATTTACTTGATTGAATCTATTTTTTAAATCTTACAAGTTCTCTTAATGCACTCATACTATGACTTTTTATAATTCAATTTAATGATATATCAATTAAAAAAAAATTTTTTGTATCAGGTGAAATCAAGACGCAATGTAAGAGTTTCAACATCAAAAATTATTCGCTCTTTAAAACGACTCATGAAACCTGTAAAAAGATGCACTCAGTCAATGAAAAATCACCCTCCAGGTCTAACATCAAATTCTAATATCAACATATCAAGACATTTGGCTGGTATTGGACAAGTTAGCATATTTGGAAGTGGACTTGGACTTGATTACAGTCCACCAGGGTGAGTTGATTATTTCAATTTTTATTTTTTTGACCAATCAGCTTCTATTGCATTTTGACGTGAACCTTTTTGTATTTAAGAATTATACATCTAAACTGAGAATATTAAGATTCAAATATAATTGTAAGTTAATGTTTTACAAAACTGCTCTGGACATCATATTTATAAAAGCTACTTTGACACGGGCCTAGATATAATCATTTTATTAAATTAATTAACATCTATTAAAATATTTCAATAAAGTCTAAATCAATCTATAAGAATATTTTTTAATTTAACTAAATTTACATCTCAACAAATTAAAGTAGCCTTTCTTTTTTCTTTTTTTTTATTTAATATACTTATTTATTAAAAACAAATATAATGGTAAAAGTGTCATTTCTTTCATTTTGATTTGCATGTTTTGTCAAATTTTTCTTAAGAATCTTCAAAATAACTTTTACATTTTCAAACTCAAGTTGCATATGAGTGTATATAAAATTGCAGAAACTTGCTTTAGTTGAAAACTTGAATTAGATGTATGTATTAATTGTTAATTGAGAAAAATACTCTCATAAAGATTATATTTAAGAATTCGAAAGGAAATACTGACATGCTATTTTCAATAGTATTAATATTTTAATTGGAAAATCTATATGGATGTAATGTATGAATGAGATCTAAGATGATGCACACAATACACATTGTTCTCAAATTATCAAGACTTATATTAATCAATTTATTAAATAATTTTCATTTATAATTTAGAATTCATTGATATTTGGTAGTAAGATGTTTTTAAAATTTTATTAATAACTTAAAATATTTTACATAAAAAGAGCGCCTCATTCGATTAAATTACTTTGGTTATTTTGATTTTAAATCTATAAGATAAAAGTAATTATTTTGAATGATTTTAACGAAAAAAAATTTTTTTTATTTTACCAACACATTTTAAAATATCTTACAATCACATGAATTCATGCGTATAAAAATCTATAAATGTGTATAAATGGTTTGACATTAGAAAATTTTTTGATGTTCAAAATTAAAATTTAATTTTTTCAAAATTTTCAAAATTTGAAACAATACAATTACAGTTATAAATATTTTATTAGTATAGGTACTGTACAAAAAATTTTCAAATTTCAAGCCACATCATGAAACAATATCAGATGTATTAGATAATGCATCATAACAATTGTCTTGAATATCTTTACAATTCCTTGTATAGGTCGGACATTGATGATGGATTCGATATTGACACGTCTGGGGGTGTTCTTGGAGTGATGTCACGCGTTCGAAGACCTGCCGTTGGAAGGAGAGCAAACCTTAAAGCTATAATAGATCGGCCTGTATTGAACCATCAAGTAGAACCAAGCAATTTCCTTGATAGTATTCTTATGGGTCAGGAAATCTGGCATTCCAAGAATACCAAAGCTACTATCAAAGTCGATGGTTCTATAATTATCGATAAACCCAAAAAATCTGAACCAAATAATAACGAAAGTCCAGTGAAGATCGATAAGCCACTCAACGAAACTCCGGTAAACAATGATAGACGTCTAGATGTAACGAATGCTAATCCAGAAAATCTGACGAGAAGCGCTCCTATGTACAATAACCCACGTAGCGGTAATCGTGGTAATTATCGTGGCGGAGGAAATCAAGGCGGTGGTGGCAGTTATCGTGGAGGTGGTGGTGAAGGAGGTGGATATAGCGGCGGCGGCGGCGGTGGAGGTGATGGTTCCTACGGAGGTACTGGAGGTAGACATAGTTATGGTCCCCCAGGCAACGTGCCACAAGATTACTCAATGGGTGGTGGAAATTATATGCCTGGAAATGACCATCGTAACCAACCTCCACCCGCTCACATGAATTCACCCTTCAATAAGCGCAATCGAAATCCAGCAAATTATCACGATTCACCCAATCGATTTCCTCCTCGATTTCATCCAGATCAACATAGTCCCATGGGTCTTCCGCATAATCGAGACTTTGCCTTTTCTGGTAGATCCATTCCGGATTTTCCTCGCTCACCGCAATCTTTGCTACATCCTATGCCTCCACCGTTGATGCAAAATAGAGACGGAGGCAGGCAAAATAGAGGCGATGGCATGCACAACAGAGACAATAGAATGTCTACTAGAGATAATGAAATTCGAAGAGATAGTGGTCGGGGTGAACCATATCCCAGAGATAGTAATGTAAATAACATGTACGATAATCGTAATTTAAATACTCGAAAAAATGATGACACAAATGCAGTCGAATCAACGTCAAATCAATCGGCTGAATCTCAGCAGCCCGATGAAAATGAACGTGTTCACGGTGGTGAAAATGTTGTAATCGATGATGCACCGAAAACGTCTAATCAAACGAGTACTTTTGTTACTACCGATAAGTACGACCCATTTGCTGACGACAGCGATAGTGACGACGAACAGCGTTCTAAACAATCAAACGAAAATAAGTCGTCAAAACCAGTCGTGCCTTTGAGGCCTCCCCCTGGTCTCCGAGGCTTCCCTGGTTTGAAAAATGACGATACCGAATCTTTATTAGGAGATGATGCATCTATCATGGGCGATAATATGTCGGTCGCAGATGAAAATGTAGGCGATAAAATGTCCACTAAAGGTGATGATGGTACAAACGAAGGACAATCATCTCAGCCATTAGAACCTCCACCATCGTTCAGTTCTTTTAGTAATTTTGATTTGGAATCTGATCAGAAATCAGAAAGCGCTAGCAACGAGCAAAATGAAAAATCTAAAGAAAAAAAGGAAAAAACTTCCAATCAAAAGCTTCGTTTAACTGCTTACGATTCTGATGAAGAGTCTGAATCAGACCAATCTGATTGCCCTAATTTTTCTATTTATTCATCAGAAACAATGAATGTGGCTAGATCTAGTGAGCAAGAGATGTCATCTCAAATTGATCCATTAAAATCACCGTCTGCATCTCCAAGTAAGGGCTCTAAGCCTTTAGAACCACCACCTATGCCACCATTTGAAGATGAATTACGCGCTGATCGCGAAGATGGTATTACTCCATTAGAACCACCTCCTATGCCTTCAGGAATGTTGGAAGACGATTTACAGAGCAAAGCTGGAAGCCCAAATGCTGTAGAACCTTTAGAGCCTCCTCCAATTCCCATGGATGATTTGGATGAAACCGCTCCATTACAACCACCACCAATGCCTCCTATGGATTTCGAAGATGATTTAGGGCGATCTACGCCATTGACTGCTATGAAGCCTCTTGAACCACCACCAAGTCCTCCAGATTTAGGCAGATCAACGCCTGCTTTAATTATGCATCCTTTGGAGCCACCACCAAGCCCACCAGATTTGGATAGATTTACTCCAACATCGGTTGATCAACCTCTAGAACTACCACCAAGTCCACCAGATCTTGCAACTTCTGATATTCAGCTATTAGAACCACCACCAAGTCCGCCTGATTTAGATAGAATGACTTCAGATATTATTATGAAACCTTTGGAACCACCGCCTATGCCACCAATGGATTTTGGACGTTTAACTCCGGCCCCAGATGTTACTACTTCAATGTCTTCTACACCTCATATGACTGATTCAAATTTTGAAATGACAAGTAAAGTATCTATGCCTTTAGAACCTCCTCCTATACCACCAGAATTAGATATAGATATAAGTATGTCTGAGGAAGAGTCCAGTGATGTGGAAGAGGAAGATGATTCAGAAACCCCTGTATTTGGTCCTAAAAATCGTTCTAAAAAACGAACATCTAATAAGATTGAGGTCAAAAATACTACTGGAGAAGATGGAACAACAATTGAAACTTCTGAATACCTTGATGCAGTTCAAAAAGAAAGACAAGCATTGAGTAAAACTTCTGGAAAAATCCAATTGGACAGCCGAGGTAAAATCACGTTCAAGATAGGTAACTTGAGTCGTTTGAACAAAGTAAATCTTTACGACGAGGTTGACGAATCTGAAATTAAAACGTTGCCGCTGGATTTGGAAAAAGAAAAAGAAAAGGACAAACAGAAAATAGAAGAGGCAGAAAAACAGAAAGAAAAGGCTAAAAGCAAAGAAAAAGAAAGAGAAAAAGATAATGACAAAGAAAAAGAATCAAAAAGAAAAGATCGAGACTTAGAAAAGAATAAACGTGAATCGAGAAGTAAACACGTAGAAAAAGAGTCAAGATCTAGAAGTAAATACGACGATAAAAAAAGTAAAAGTTCAAAGTCAAGGAGCAAATCCAAATCTTCGCGCAAACGTTCACGATCAACAGCATCTGGTTGGGATATACGACCTGATTTCGCAGAATCAGGTTCCGAAGACCGTACTCAAAGCCCGGCTGTGCTACGTTCCAAATCAAAATCTAGATCTCGATCTCGATCTCGATCTCGCTCGGTTTCAATAACTCGATCTTTATCAAGATCAAAATCAAAATCAAAATCGAGGTCTCGATCAAGATCTAGATCTACATCGAAATCTAGGTCTAGATCCGAATCTGAATCCTCCTCAAGATCTCGATCAAAATCATCGAGTCCTGTACCGGAGATCAATGATCAAAGTCCTCTGAGACCAAAGCAAATTCCGATTGATTTAGATGAGCTTCAGCAAACTCTGGACAAAAAGCTTATCGAACTCGATGACATGAATAGTAAAAATGCCGAACACAATAAAAATCAAGATGATATGGGACGCGGTACTTCTCAAGGCATGGAAGCTGCAGCAGCTTTGCTGGATGAAATTGAAAATTCGTTCGACGCTGATCTCATTAGAGAAATTACGTCTCCGAAAGGTGCCGCAGGTTCGGATGAAGACAAAATGTCGTTAGCTACCGAAGATGAAGAAGAAGCACGAAAAATGGCCGAGGAATTGGGCGAACTCGAAGCAGCAGAAAAGGCCAAAAAGTTAAAGGAGCATAAAGAAACAGATAAAGATAAAAGCAGCGACGACGACGACGACGACGACGATGAGTCTGTGGAAGCCGTCGCTGAGGTCGATCGCAGAGAGGAAGTCATTGATCTCGAAAGCGCAGAATTCGATGATAAAGCTGTCGAATACGACGGTGATCTCGAGGAAGATGGTTTTCAGATGGAAACGGCGCCTAGCCTAACACCGGCGGTCACTCCAGCTCGAAGGCAAGAAACTCTGGAAGAAGAAGATTTAGATCGCGATCAGGACGAGCCGACGTCCGAGTGGGAAGCTGATGGAGCCATTACTCCGTGCAAAGACGAGTTGACCACTAACGAATTGCGTCTGCGCGAAGCAGCGGCTCTTTTGGCTGACAGCGGACTCGAGCCAATTACTCCTGCACGCGATAGATTGGACGATGGCTTGGCCGGCATAAGAACTCCAGCCGACTATGCTGGCCTAGGCACCGAAGCTATTTCAGAGACCGACGAAGCAATGAATTTCGAGGATGAGCTGGCTCTCCTCAATATGCGTTCTCGCGGCGGAGCTTCTACTGTTGATAAAGATGTCGAAGAAGGTGAAATAGCCGAGGAAAATAGACGGCCGCAATCGCAAGGCCTCAAAATCAAAGATATAGTAGTCGCCGAAGACGAAAGCACGAAGCGCAAGCGAAAGAAGGACAAGAAAGAAAAGGAAAAGGTCGTCAAAGATTCGGAGCGCAACAAAGAGAACATAGCAGCTCTGGAAAATCTCACCGCATGGAAAAAGTTGGCAACAAAAGAACGCTCGTATCGCGAGAAGCGATCTAAATCGCGAGATTCTAAAAGCGCTAAAAAGAAAAAGGAAGAGACGAAAAAGAAAAAGAAAAAGCGCAAAGAGTTACCTCGATACGACGTCAGAAAGCTTGTTGCGGAAAAACCACGTTCGCGCAAAGACGCGTACGGTCGCGATCTACGGGACAGCTCGCGCAGTAGGTCGCTTAGTCTGTCCCGCGAAAGGTCGCCAGCGTACGTGCGCCGAAGCCGCTCGCTTTCGCCTCGCGGGCGAGGACGCAGCAGGTCGAGATCCTGGTCGAGAGGCAGACGTTCGCGCAGTCATTCTCCGCCGGCTCGACGACGTTCTTTGTCACCGCGAGGCCGACGCATCGATAGAGTTCGAAGGCGATCTCTATCGAAAGGCCGAGGAAGATCGCGATCTCGTAGTCGCAGACGATCGGTATCCCCAGCGGCGCGATCTCGCAAACATCCAGTCGCGACGAAGAAACGTCGCTCGCGAAGTCGCTCAAGAAGCCCTAAGAGTCCTCGTTCGAGGAGTCGCTCGACTTCTCGAGGCAGATCGCGCAGAAAGGACAAGAAGAAGGCGGTACGAGAGGCTCGATCGAGGTCGCGCCAGGCTAGGAAGCGATCGCGAAGCAAGAGCGTAAAGAGACGCGATAAGAAACACACCAAAAGAGCCAAGTCGAGGTCGGCCGAGCGACATCACAGCTGGGAACGACAGCAATTGGCCATAGCTGAAGCTACTGCACGAGCCGACCCTAACTGGACCGGAGCTCATTGGTCGCCGTCTTGGTCGCGCTCGCGTTCCAAGACGCCTCCTTTGTCTTTGCGTCCCGATAACATAGCTCGCAACTGGTCACCGCCGATGAGTGGCCTCATGCAAACTGCAGTTCCGAAAAACTTGAAGGTCATATTGACAAACAAGGAGGTTTTGAAAAAGAAGAAAAAAGAGAAACGCAAAGAAGCCCGTAAATTAAAGGAACTAGAAAAGAAGAAAAAGGGTGTTGGGCCAGTTGCCACGCTCGGAAAGCGGGCACGCAGTCCGGCTCCGCAAAAAGAAGTATTCGCAAGTGGTGATAACATACTCGTAAGTGTGTGTTTTAATAAAGAGAACGAAGCCCAGTCATCTATTTCTGAGCCAGAATTGCCCGAAACGATACCGCTTTTACCTCCAGTGAAGCGGCGCCGTAGAGAACCGTTGCAGTTGGAGCCACCTACTTTGCAAATGCCCCAGCCTGCTAAAAAATTGAAAAAAGATAAAGTAACGAAAGAAGCGAGCCGAGCCAAATCGCCACTGCCAGCTTCAAAGTCGGGACAACAGCTAGCTGCAATTACAAAGCCACCTAAGAAGAAGGATAAAAAGAAATCGAAAGCAGCGGAAATAGCTGCCACGAAGAAGCCCACCGCTATTATCGATCTCGATCAGTCACCGTTCCGAGAACAGACTCCTTCTCCCAAAGACATCATAGTCCTAAGCGACGATGAAGATAAACAGCAGCAGCAAATTGACGACGAAGAAATGGGTACACCAGAACTGCAACAGGAATCTTTGACGCCAGCTCGACCAGAGCCGACTTTCCAGCAAGGCCCTAAAACACCACCCGAGCCGCAGCAATCGCAATCCATCAAATTTTCAATTACCAATAAGCAGACTAATCTTCGTCCGTCTCTGATAAATCCCCTCATGGAAGAAGATGATGAGGAGGAAGAAGAGGAGGAAGAAGAAAGGGCAGAAGTAAACCGTGGCGTTGGAATGACTGCTGAGATGCAAGAACTGATGGATGAGCAAGCTGAAGAAGAAGAGCTTGAACTGCGTGCACAAGAGGAGCTTGAGTCTCGTGTCAAAGTCGGTCCTAACACACCGCCAGAGCCGCCAGAATCTCCGGACGTTTACGATCCGTTTGATCCTACCAAGTCGCGCTCTCCGACTCCGGAAACGAATGAACAAGGAGATCACCGTCACGCGACGGACGAGAAAGCTACGGCTAGCTCGCCCAACGAAGCTCATATTGACCTGGACACATCGGCCGAGATTCAAGAGGAAGAGAATAAGACAGAACCAGTTGCCAAACCAGCCTCCGATAAACCAAAAATAATATCCATGGTCACTATTAAGAGGCCCTCGCCGAAATCTAACACGCCACCTCTTAATGATCATCATATGGAAAATGCCGGCAAGAAGGTCGATAGTCCTCCTGTTAATAATCAAGATAAGACTAGTAGCACTGCAACCAGTACGGCAACGGTCATCAATCAGTATCATTCCATCAATCCTGTGCTAGCTACGGTAGCCGCTGCGGTGCAGAGAAGCGGCGTCTTCAATTCAGTCTCATCTGTCGTAGGACCAAGAAATCTCTTGCATGTAAGTGTTTTTCTACTTTTTTTCAAATTAACATTGACATTTTTTCAATCATTTAATAATTATTTTGAAAAAAAGTTATATTTTCGATTGTGCTAAACTCGTAAAATATTCATTCGTGATAAAATTTTCATTCAATCTTATTACACAGCCATTACCTAGACCACCGACTCTGCCAAATATTTTCCCGCATTCGCTACCGAAACCTCCAGCTCCGTTGCGCACATTACCGAGCAAACTTTTGCCTAAAAATATCTCCATGCTGGGGCAAAACGGAAGCGATGCAATGATCGACGTCAGTGCAGTTGAAAGTGGTGCTACTGCTGGTGCCGCGGGTGGGATCGATTTGTCGTCACCTTACTCACCTGGATCCAGCCTCAGCGATGGTTTATTCGATCCACCCAGTCCAGGGTTCAATAATAATTCGCCAAATGCACCCTGTGTCGAATAAGACTAAAAAGGGTAAAGACAAGTCGGATCCTTTTGACGCATTATTCGATGCTTCGCCAATTGTTCTTCCTAAATCATCGAAGAGCCGATCGAAAAAGCAAACGGAAAAAGATAAAAAGAAGAAAGGTAATGAGAGATTTACAGAAACTTTAATTACCCAATTAAAATAAAAACTTATATTACTGAGTAAATTTTATATTTTAAAGGAACTCATTCCAAAATTGGAGTTAGAATGGACGAAAACCAACTGCAAATTTTGGATGATTTACCAAGTTCTGCTGTAGAGATGCAAGTGAAAGATAAAGTAAGTATTTTCGAAGAAAATAATAACTTTTATCATATCGTGCGTACTAATATTTCATGTCCTTTTTGTAGTTTTTGAAAAAACTTAACCGCCAAGAAAGAGTTGTCGAGGAAGTCAAACTCGTATTGAAACCGCACTACACGAAGAAACACGTCACAAAAGAAGAATACAAGGACATCATGAGAAAAGCTGTTCCAAAGGTCATATATTGTTTTTTTTATAAATAACATTTCAAAAAATATTATTAAATTACTAGCTATTAAAATATCAATTATTTAAATCATTATAGATATGCCACAATAAAACGGGAGAAATAAATCCTAAGAAAATAGCAGCACTTATTGAGGCTTATGTCAAGAAGGCACGAGCCAAGAAGAAATTGGGTTCATCTGCACCAAGCTCTAGTAATACGGCTAAAAAACCAACGTAAGTTGACAAATCAATAATTATTTTTATCATAGATAACTAAATCAACAAATTTTAATTGGTATACTATAGCCCCTTGTAGAGTACAAAATTGAATAAAATATCAAAATATTTATCATTATGCAGGAAAAACTTATGGAGCTGATCACAAGATGAAGAAAAATTGATTCACCAGGATATCGTGTAGTATTTCTATGCAACAAAAACCTTGGGTCAATTTTAAGAAAGCTACAACGTTTTATGCTACGTCATTCATAAACACGACAAAAATGCGTGCTTCGGTAGGTTCTAATTTTAAAAAAGTACAGAAAATATGGTAATCAAAGTCTTCGATAGACGTGAACAATGTGTATTGTATGTGTACATAAGAAAAATGCAAAAATGCATTTTTTCGAAAATTTACTAAAATTATAGCGCAATAATTTTTAACCTCAGATTATATATACTTATAAATATATAACTTAAAAATTAAATTAAAAGTCTTGGGCTTAGTTTTTGGTGAACGACTATAATAGTTTACAAGTAAGTGATGTAAGAATGTATGAAACTAGCGTGAATTATAAGTAATAAGGACTTTTGAAATGATTTAGTTTTGTTAAATTTATTCACACATTTGATTAGTATTTTGTTTACCATGTAAGAATATACATAAGGACTTGAGAATACTTTGAAAATGATACTGTTGATGAGGTTTGATAGGAATGATAATTAAAAATTTTAGTATTGAATTTAAAAAATGAATATAATTGTATACAAGCTAAAAGATGAAGCAAACTGCATAGATTTTTTACACTTAAAACAATGTTTGCAGTTTAAACATTGACTTAAAAGTGAATATAATGGCCAGGACCATAATTCATCGAGTAAATATAAATAATATAACTATACTTAAATAATGTCAAAGCGCACGTATTCCAAAACGAAAATGAGCTCGAAATAGCAGATATACTTGTCTTGTAGCATAATTGAATGATGTATATAAATTTCATAATTCGAGCATTCAAAAAGTTGACTATATATTTTTAACAATTCCAACCATTTTTCGTTTTTCATATTTTCTAATTGTAGTTTCTTAATATTGTATGTAACAAGGATGAATATTGTATAGTCAAGATATGTAAAACTATCTATTATCGTAAAAGATAGTTCTATAAATAATGGTCACGAATTGTTTTGTTTTTATACTAAATAGTCAGACAATTGAATGAACGACTTGAAAGCGTTTATCCAGTGTAAAATTCAAATTTCTTGAAATAAATACAAATCTCAAATAATATTTTACATTTGACTTTTATTTAATTTTCCCCCTTCAAAATTGTTAGTTGTTATCAAAATTTTCTATCAAGGGTACAATATAAATAACACACTAGAGATTTATTTTTGAAAAAAAAAACATTTTTATTTATACATTAAACATTACAAAAATCACAGTTTTAATGAGGAAAATAATCTTCCAAGTTTAATCAAGTAACTTTTTTATGAAATGAAACTTTGTTCTTGACTCGTTGAAATATAAGGCCACTATTGTATGATGTGTTAGTAGATTTTTAAAATCTGTATGCAACATTGATGAAGTTTATTTGGCAAAAGCAAATCCAATGCGATCATTGACCATATCAAATTCAGTGTAGAATTTACCAATAAAGACATCTCCAAGAATCCACAGAGGACCATTGGGTTTAGGGATATCAATACCCATAAAACCACTCAGACAGATAGTCTTTCCAAATTGTGAAACCTGATACAAAATGAAAATAATGTACTTCCTCAGTTAATTTTTTTACTATTACATTAAAGAAATTCTATATGACTATAAGATAATCATATAATTATGAAGTAATTAAATAGTACTATTTTATAATAATTAATAGTAGTATTTTTACCTTCAAAACATAATCTTCTCCTTTCAGCGAAAAATCTTTGCCAGCAAATTTAAAATCGATGACAGGCAAGTGGGGTATGGCATCGCAGCTCACCTGAAATTAAATTCAAATGATAAATACACATTAAAAATAGTTTTGTTCGCAATTTTCTTTCAAATTAATATAAATATTTAATGTACCATAGCTTCTCCAGCCATAATTGGTGTGGCTCCTATTTTCTTATTGATTCCTTCAATTTCTGCTACTGGACCTGCTATGAGTGAAGTTCCAGTGTCAGCGATGGCTTCACATCCATTTTCACAGAATACTTGATCACCAACTTTGATTCTAAAAATAAATAACTCGTTAATAAATTTAGTTTGTAAGTTTTACAAACATACTTATTAATTTTATGAACTTACTGATCCATTTTGAATTGCCAATAAGCTTTACGAGTAACAGGAACATATGTAAATTCTCCTTCGTAATGATCAGGATCTGAACCACCCAAAATCATTTCTCCACCTATTTTTGCAGTTGGGTCTCTATAAAATTCATTTGTTTGATTATTATTTAAATCATAATTTAATACTTTGAAGAATACTTTTCAATCAATATCGATAAAAAATATATATATTTTATTAGTTCGAACCTAGATAAGTAGAAACTGAAAACAGCTTGAGGGACCAATCCTTGCTCTACCATACGATCAAATACTGGTGTCACTTCATCAACTGCAATCTTGCTATAAGCCATTCCTAATATACCATCAAATTTAGCTGCTACAAAAGCTAATCCTGGTTCACTCATTGCTTCAGCAAATGTTACGTCAGGCACTTTAACACCTGCAATCTGGAAAGTTAAAAATATTATTTGATTTATATCACAAATGTAGTTTTTAATAACTGTAAAATGAATGAAAACTTACCCCAACAGCATCAGTTGATAAAAATCCAGAAAGACTTCCCGAACCATATCTAATGGCAAATTCAGTGCCATTGGCTTTGTATGAGCTAGATTTCTGACTATTATACTTGTTGTGAAGAACTGAAATAAATTTATATAAAAATTGCAATGAATTAAAAAATGATTTACATTATAACTTATTAGACTTACGGCAAGCAATATTGGTCAAGTGACATTTTTTAGATGGCACCCAAAGATTAGAAGAACCAGTATCAAAAACCACAGTAAATTTTTGAGGAGGTGTACCAATGGTAATTTCCCCATAATATTGAGCATCTAGGTAATTAGAAAGAGGTTCTGGAATTGGATCAGATCCATAACGAAGTCTTACTTGTTGAAGCTCAGTTCCAACTTCTTGAAGCTTTCTTCTAGCACTTTGTGCTCTGTACAATGGAATCCTGTAATTAAGTTGTTCAAGTACATCAATCAAAACAATATAATTATTACTCTTACTTTTCATAAGAATTTTATTGTAGTTTATAATAACATGATGTTCTTAGTAACAGTGAGTAATGTAGAAAAGCAATACATCATATGTAAAAATGAAAAAAAAAGATAACAGTTCTGTGTTGGTCAGTCTGATATCATAATGTTTGGAAGTTGAATCAAAGCTTTTTAAACTCCATTATCGAAAGACAAGTTTCATTATCACGTTATGTGATATTCTGTGACTCACAGAATATGTATAGTGCAAAAACATTTATAGTTGCGAAACTATTCAATTATAATTAAATTATTAAGAGAATGTTTATTTAATAATTAATTGAAATGTGAACATAAATTTTTTTTATTGAAAAATTGAATAAACAAATAAATAAAAGAGGCAATCTTTGAAGCTTAAACGTAAGTCTTCTTAGGATAATTGTAAAAAAAACCAATTCGTTATTTTTAAAAAGATGGAATAAGAAAAAAAATTCAGGAGAAAATAATGGTAATACGACTTTAAATGAAATAAGCTATGACGTTGCGTATTTGAAGCGTATAAAAGCGTTGGCACATAGAGCGTGAGCTCTTTTAACGAAGTGTACACACAAAGGAAATCCGATATTTACCTCAATAATTCGGCATTAATCAAGCCAAGGCAAAAAGTCGTCCAGAAAAATAGACGAAACATCGTGCAAGACGAGCAATAAATTTTTAATAATTAAAACAACACGAGCAGATCATCAACGGCTGGATGATCAGCGAACAATGAAGCTTGTATGTAAAATTAAATAGTCCTCCTATATACTCGCTTTCTTCGCAGTCAGCGCGGCCTATGTGTACGTCGCTCAAGAGTCAAGAAGCGGCCGATTTGTTTATGCGCTGCACAGTGCTTCGGAGTCTGCGCATTATGATCACATGTCACACTGCACACAGATATAAGCTAGAAATAAGGATTGAGATCAGACTTTTTGCTTGAAAAATATCTGCATTCTTTCATCAGCCAACGGATACTATAAAAGTATGGCGCGTTGTTTTTGAAAATTTAAGTCTTTATTTTATTTAAAAAGTATTAAAAAAGTATCATTATCGTGACGTATTAAAATAGACATGAACAAGTGAAAGGGTAGATAATTTTTTCTTCTTCAGAAAATAGTTTTAGCCACGTAGACAGCGTGCTCGTTCATATTAAATTCAGTATAAAACTCCATCATGAAAGCACCACCCAATTCCCAGTAGTCAGCTGTGGGATCTTCGTTCTCTATAAATGGACTGAAACAGGCTTCGATGCTTTCGACGACAACCTGTTGATTAGAACCATTAAATATTTAACGAATAATCATAGGAATGAAAAAAAATGGCACATCAATCGAGTCTTGACTTACGCGTTGCACGTAGTACTTTGACTGTATTTCAAAGTTCTGGCCGTTCATCACGAAAGTAACCGAAGGCAACTTGGCATATTCTCGGCAATTCACCTGGAACAGAAAGATAATCGAAAATTGATTTTCTGATATTTTTTATATGATATTATTATGTTCAACGAGGCTTACCGAATACCTATCTAGTCCACTTATGTAGACGGCTTGAAGCATGTAGTTGAGCTTTTTTATCAGTTCAGAAGGCCCAACAATTGTGTTGGCCGCCGAGTCAAACACGGCATACGTCTCGCCCGTTATCGGATACTCCTTCTTGCTTTTCGTCGCGAATATCCTGTTGACTCATCGCGATTATTATTACGGCATTTAATTACAAGCACTCACAACTGCATCAAGAGAATCAATCGTGTACTTTTTTTTTTAACGTCTACGCTTACCCTCCGACTTTGACTTTCCACAATTTGTGCGGCTCGACGACCTCGAGCTTTGTTAGGGTGTCCGGGACGATTTTCGTACGGGCCGTGGCGCCGAAAAGTACCCTGCCGGCTCTGTTGGTCGTCGCGTCTCTGTTCATGTAAAACGTGAACACGTATTCCTCGATCAAGTTCTGTGCCATTAAATTGTAAAAGAAAGGAGTGACTCCGGGCCAGCCGGACTGTTCCTTGTAGGCCAGACCTACGATACCGTCGGACTTGTATTTTACGAACGGATTGAGCGATATGTGGGTGGCCTCGAGGAACGTCTGATTGACGATCTCAATATTTTGTAACTGAAAAACGAGCGACAATTGTGCAGAGTTCTTTTTCAACGGAAATTATTTCATAGAGCAATGTATTCACGTGAAAGTTGTCGGTTGACAATATACCACCCAACGATAGCGCCGAAGAGTTCAGATTGATAATCGTGCCGTTCTCTACGTGCGTCGACGACTTCGAGCCGTCGTATCGGTTGTGCAGCTCTGTCGAGACGAAAACAAGACGATTCATTTAGTCACTGAGACAAGAAAATTAATAGCTCGTACTCACGGCAAACGATTTCGGTCCATGCGCAATGGGACGAGGGTAACCATACGTCGCTCCAAGTGGTGTCGAACATCACGCGAAATTGTTGCGCCGGTGAGCCGACTTTTATCAAGCCATAGTATTCGCCCTAATCAATCATTATTTTTAGACGTTGTATCGATTGAACGAAAAATAAAATGGATATTTACATTCATGAATTTATATATATCTGCGGAATCGTTTTTCCACGGATAATTTCCCTCCAGTCCCGTCAAAGCACTGCGGATGTAACGCCCATGATGCTTGCCGATGGTCGACGATACGTTAGTTTTAAAAATATCCAATCTGCGGTCGTGAAAAATCTTTTTGTCACAGCAATTCTCAATGCAATTTAATATAAAAATGAATATAATTGTAAACTCACTCGAGTTTTCCCTCGACTTCTAATATAAGAATAACTAATAAAGCACAAGTATATGTTATTAATTTCATTTTGATAAAGAGAAGAGTCTCGTCGTTACAACTTGAGGCCTGAACAATTACTGATGCCGAGCGTCCACACTCGGCCCGTCTTTCTATATACGTCTCGCATTCTTGTTCGTTGCAGTTTGGGATTCCCTCGATATATTAAGCAATGGTGGACCTATTCAACTTCCTTTTTTTTACAACATAACAGCTCAATAATGAAATGCAACTTTGAAAATTTACACATTCAGAATACGTTATTAGG
Organism: Trichogramma dendrolimi; assembly: GCA_034770305.1. NCBI lineage: Eukaryota > Metazoa > Arthropoda > Insecta > Hymenoptera > Trichogrammatidae > Trichogramma > Trichogramma dendrolimi. The sequence goes on from JAPMIB010000063.1 coordinate 550,367, forward strand.
CATTACACCTGTTATGGTGATGGTTTAGTGTGCCTAATTTGGCATTCATTGCTCGATATTAAATAAACAAATCTTTTTTTTTTATTTCACTACTGAGCTTTACCTATTTTTATTGAAATATATTCAAAGCGTTATTGTATTAGTTGGAAAAACAATGTAGAAAGGCTTCGAATTTTCTAATAAAAAAATTTTGTTGCAATGCAGTGCAATGCAAGATGCAACAGTGGAAGTTAATTTTATGACTCTAAAAACAATATTAACCTTTCATTAAAAATAACATCAAGTTTTTATTTTTTTACCTGCCGTATTTGATGAATTCATCAAGTAACAGCTAACGATGTAAGGTGAAGGTATTTTCCAGGTTCAAGTATGGGTATTAAATTTTTAAAGAAATAATAAGCTTTATGATAGGATTGTTTTGTTTTACAGTCGTTTATTATTTTTAAATCATTCGTATATATTTTTTAAATCGTCGCTACACATGTCCTTTTGTTTTGCGCTGAACAAGAGATTTTTTTATTCTGACATCGTACGCATGATATTATGAATGTTTTTATTCTACATTCCAAAGATGAATGCCCAGGTCGTACTGCAGAGAGAATCCACCTTACTTTCGCAGTGACACATGATATAAAAAATACAGATCATTATCGTACAATCATTTTCGTTTTTAATGTAAATTATTTCATTAACCAGATTTACAAAACGGATGGAATGTATAAAGAAAAAGAAAATCTCTTACTTTGCTGACATGTTGAGCGACGATTGTACGTCACTTATTTACGAGGACGTAAAGGAGGATCATCAAGTCAAAGATTTACCAAAAAAACTTAAGGTTTTACGTAGGAAAATGACAACAATACTTTTCAAAATTTATCCGACAGCAATTTTTAACTACATCGCTTAAGCGAACAATTCTTCAAAGTCCATTACGAACGTTTATTGAATGCGCAATTAAAGTAAGTAGTCTAGGATTCAAAGAAAAATAAAAAATCATTGTTATTACAAAAGTTTTTAAATTATATTTTGCTGTTTAAATTTTAATGGATAATTTTTTTATTTGATGACATCTACGTACGCTTAAAGCGTCCGGCAAGAATGTAACTTAGCGACGAAGAAGTTAAAATTTCTTTCGACAGATGTACAATCGGTGTTCTAGACGATAAGTTTGTGAACAATAAGAATATAAGTTTTCTTGTTTAAATAAGCACTATAGACGCACCATTCGTCTTTCAAATGTACACTACTAACTTATCCCTTATACAAGTAACGATCTTAATTTTTAATATTATGCATGCTCTATATTTCTAATACAGTATTATTATACCAAAAAATATAAGAACCATATTGAAGTACAATCTTACGATGAAAAATCTTATCGTTCTCGCGCCAAATCACGGAGAAAAAATTACTACACATAATCCGGGCGCGTGCGAGCGCGCTGCATCATATTTATCTTGATCGTATCTTGGTTATTTTTTCGTACACATATTACACTTATTACATATACATATATTTAAATATAACGTAATCCATTCGTTCCAAAACTTAGTCTCGCGGGATGATTTGTATTTTGCAATTTTTGTCATAAATAAAGAATGAGGTTTAAATTTTTTTGTATGATTAATGGATTAAATGGTGTGTGTATGCGATAATTCTTAATTAGGTCTCTATGTTGAATGGATGTTTGAAATTTGTAGCTTTTTGTTATGAAGGTATGCATCCACGCGCGCTCGTCCACCATCTAGCCTGAGATTATGCGTCACCGTTGGTCTCAGCTTCGACCGCTGCGACTACAGGCGCGTCGTCGAGCTTAGCTTTCTTGGGCGATGTGACTTCCTTGGCATCACCGTCGACAGCGTCACCCATCGATTTCCTCTTTATACAACAGGTGTCGTTGTTTGCGTCTGTAAATGATGGCATGATTGTTAAATGAAATTATGTTTCGGAAAAATTTTCAAATTATGTTGAAGGATGGGTAAAATGTATACCTGTGGAATCACCATTAGTCGATTCAAGTTCTTTCTCGTCGACGTCTTTCTCTTCGCTAGAACCGTTTTCTTTGGCCTCTTTGCCGTTTCCATTTTCGGAAGCCTCCTTGGAGTCTTCGTCAACTTCTTCGACTACCTTAGCTGGAGCCTCTTTCACTGGTGACTCCTTAACTGGAACTTCTTTCTCGTCATCGAGAACCTTCTTTTCGGGCGAGCTCACAACTTTGGTTTCCCTAGAAAATAGAATTTCATTATAAGTATATTCATATCATAGTAAAAGATTTTTACTATTTCATTAGGCGTAAGGAGGCAAATCAATTGAAAATCTAAGAAACATAAATATTTTCGAGCAGAGGTCGGGGATGTTGTCGTCGAGGATCAACAGTAAAAACATAACAAGAATATTGGAGTCCCGATTTATTGAATCATATTCCTAGAATTATTCTCAAATTTATAATATATTTTACAACATGACAGTTTTACATTGCCGGATTAGGCATATCAATCAATATCGTGTGATACGTAGGAATAGAAATTTGAAAAATTATACAACGATTCAACGAGAAAATTTATAATCATCAATTGCCTTAGTTGTATTCAAGTTTCATTAATATTTTACGGTTACCATCTTGCTTTTTTCATTAAAGACTTTTACGTTGGTAAGAGATAAAAAAGCGTCTCGTCAGTCAAGCATTAAAGTAACTAAACCTTTCTTTATATTGTCAAACGCAATCCGACACGTTCTTTTTATGAAGCATGCAAAAACACGAGCATGTGTGCGTCAGAAATTGATCAAATTTTCGTCGGCTTCGCAATGTGAGGTAACGAAGAAACTTAAATCCAAGCCACAATAATTTAAAGTAATCGGGAGAATTTATGATAAAGTTAAATAACGCGAGGGTACGTATTACCACTATCGCGCGTGTTAAGTCGTGATCTGTATAAGTAAATATGAATATCGAGACGCATCGATTCCGCTATCTAGAAAGACAAGCACAGGTGTTCACTCGATGGATTCAAATAAATAACGAGAAAGTAGCAAAAACGCTCATGTATCAGCGAATATCGTTGGCGAAATGCTGTTCGCTAGTGTCGTTTATCAGAAAAAAAGATGAAATATTATTTGAAGAACACTAAGGCTTTTACCTATGTACATCAAGGAGATGATCAAGGTATTTGGACTGTTTGCTTAGCAAACACTTCAAATTGAGTTCTAAGAAATTTCGAGTTGTAGTATAACAGCGAATCTCAACATCGCGTAAATGAAGTTTGAAAGTAAAACGGACGCAATATAGAAAGTGCTTTTTGTAATTTCAATAATCCTTGTCACGTTCTCATACAGGCATACAATTTCATTGTAAATATCGATTGAAAAAACAATTACTCGAGTCCGAGATAGGATGCCGGCATGGGAAACGCGCGAAAGATAAAAGCGACGCCATGAGTAACGCCGCATGGCGGCGCTACAACCATTTCGCTGTGTACAGTGAATACAAGCGCACACACACGCTCCAAGGACCGTCACACGCTCGTGGACGCATTTATGTGTGTAGTCCATACATACTCGCGTTCTATTTCTCTCTTTCTTTCTCCCTTCGAGTTTTATAAAATAATAATAATAATCATTAACGTGAAGCGCGTAGTACCAGCTAACCGCACGCTTCTCTCTCTCTCTCTCTCTTTCTCGGCTTGGCGCGCGCGTCTTTATTCCCCTCGCATCGAGGATGCGTGTGCGGCGCGCGCTCCCATTTCTGCTGTCCTACCGGCTACGACGACGCTACTTTGCTAAGCCTTGCGATCGCCGCATTCACATACAAATTGCCAAGCACTCGCAAAACCGATTTCCGTGATGGAAAAACTGGCTTCACACGTGGTGGTAATTTCGCTCGAAAAATTATTAATCCAAGAAAATGTGACACGCGAGCCTCAAGCGCAACGTCGCGCGTCCGTGTGAAATAATGCCTGCAATGACTTTCTGCGCCAAACATTTTTTCTATTCTGGCGTTCTCGCTTCGCCGCGCGAGCGCGTGCGCGCACGTTTAGAAGCGAAGTTTGTGTAACAAGTTCGGGGTATGTGCAGCGTTACACACACGCTCACACGAGCAAGAACGAACCAACTACACACACACACACACACCGCCACATACGTACAGGCTCACATTCACAGAAGCAGAGCGCAGCGTACACTTGGGTGAATATAGGAAAGATACCGGAGAGAAAGGGGGAGGCAGGCAGAGTTAGTTGGCGCTCGCGGAGAAGCGAGAATACACGGCGCGATCGATAAAATTCGCCGGTAGTATGTGCCGCGTATATACACGACGACCCTCGGTACACGCCAATATTATGATGCTCGTGTGTTTATACGCGCTCGCACGCTTAAATCCGGCATCTACTTGGATCGATTAGCTTTGTACAAGCCGCTGCAGAGCTCGAAGCAATGAAATTTACGACGTATATGATATTTGTCACCGTACGCGAGGGAATCGTAAAACAATTGCGAGGCGCGCACTCTGAGCCAGAGAAAGAGAGACACAATACACGTACACACGTGTTTGCTCTACGCTGCGAGTGTCGTTATCGAGCTACCACCGAGCTGATCACTAAAGCGTCAATAATGAAAAAAACAAACGAAAAGCAACGGGTTGGCAAAACAAAGAAAAGATACAGCGGTGCGAAACACGGAAAAAAAAGCGCGCGCGAAGCGAGAGAAGCAGCGGCTCCTATGCGACCGTAAGGACAGAGGAGAGCGCGCGGGCATGGAAAAAAAAGAAAGTCGGCGTCTCTCGTGTTCTTTCCCGTTGCTCGAGGTACAATCGTCCTGAGCACGTTAAAAAAAAACGAATATAATATTTTACAAAATTTTCATGGCATTTGGGAGAGGGGGAGAGGAAGTCGTGCAATTAAGGTAAACTGAGATAATATTCAACTTACTTCGTTTCTGTATCAGCCATTGTGTTGGTAAGTTGTGTTAATTACACTCGATGTGTTTTAGATTAAAACAAAATTCACCCACAACACACAAGTTGTTATAAACTGTAAGATTCGTTTGCTATAAAACGAGCACACAAAAAAAGAACAGCGAAGCGTCGAGACGTTAACTGTAACGAAGCGCCGGTTGGACTGAGAAGACGCTGCCGGCGCGGCGATCACCGAGGAGGAGAGGAGAGAGAGCAAGAGCGAGATAGAAGGAGAAAGACAGTGCGAATTGCGAGAGAGAGAGAGAGAGAGCGCGCAGAACTCTATTCGCCGGTGAATGCCTGTGAGCCAGTCCGAGCCCCCAAGTGGGGGAGTTGAAGCTGCGCGCGCGCACACAGGCACGCCGCCGCCGCAGCCGTCCGAATTACATTTTGCGGGCTATGGTTTGCGTGGGATTTTTCAGCTCTATTCATAGTGCAACATTTCGAGCACCTTTGCATTTTATATTGCAAAAATAAATCATGGCTTTCCGAAGCAACACAGATCAAAGGAATTGAGCCAGCCTCCGCATGTCATTTCGTTCAAAAACTCGTAAAAACACTCACGCCTGGTAATCTTTCAGAAAATCACAGCTTTTCGAACGAATTTGACGATAAAAGCGTAAATTGAACGAGTGCAAGCCGAGCGAGGTTATCTATTCCATCTGAAAGCGAAATGACATCGGTGCCAGTGTGGAAAGCCCCTTAAGGCCAGAGAGAAAACGGCGCAGGCAGGCACGGAGCACGACATGGATGTTCTCATGGCAGAAAAAGAGGGGAAGGATGTATAATAAAGGGAGAGAAGAGAGCGGCCGGCGTGCATGAGCGGCGCGCGCGCGCGACACGAACGCGGCAAAAGATGTGCGGCTCGGCGCGGCTGCTGCTGCTGCTAACGCTGCTGTGTTACCTATATATCTCCTTTCGCACGCGCACACACACAGACACATACGTATATAAATGCACAAGCAAAAAGGCCAGGCTGTACGTGTCCGCGATGTTCGTGTGTGCAATATCGCCGTCTCTTTCCCTTTGCTCCGTCTTTCTCGCTTTATCCGCAGCCATCCACGTCCCGCGCGCTCGCAATTTTGAATCTGTGTGCGAGTACGTGCATACATACGTGTACATAGTACATACACGGGCTCACGTTTGTGTGGCGTTGTGTTTGCATCGTGCACAGCACAAACGTTGTATTGGGTGCTGCTGCTCCATAAGCACGGAGCTTCGCCACCTCCACCGGGAGTTGCTGTTGCTGCTGCTGCTGCACGGCCTCAACCGGCTCAGGGACGGACTGAATAATGCGCGCCTCTAACGTCCACACGTTCAATACCATTAATCGCGTTTCACCTTGCTGTTCTAATGACTCATTGGCTTTTTTTCCTTTTAATTTTATCGCTCATAACGAGAACAGAATTTTCCAATCGCGTACTCTTCGCTTATTCATCGCAAACATTTCGAGTTTAGCATCGATTTATTCTCGTAGCTGTTCGTTGCACGCTGCTCGCGTGAAAAAAATTGTGAAACGAGCCCGAGAAATTTCGCCTCGCTTTCGACGAAAAAATAATTCCAAGCCCCCGTGATCGTGCTATTGGCTGTGTAATGCAGCAGGCACAGACACATGGCTCTCTTGGCGCGCATCCCGTGCCTGGACTCGACTATATATACCGCGTTCGCTTCTCGCGCGTAATATAACATTTGTGCTGTTCTGTAGATAAAGTGAAACTATAGAGTGTGGATTGTGTATATATGTATATATTTATACATACAAATATATATAATGATATAAATGTATAGAGCGAGAGAAGGTAAAGCAATGAGCATTGCATGGAATAGCCTAGCTTTATATATCTATGTTGGAGCTGCACGACATCACCCGGTCTCTTTCTCTCTCCCTCTCTCTCTCGACTATTTTTCTCTTTCTCTCACCCTCGTTCTCGTATCGCGTGCACATGTACAAATCTATCTATATATAGATAATACATAGAGCATACATCTGTGCACAAACACGTACACGTACACAGACACAGACACAAAACGGCTGTGGAAGCGCGCGCGCGAGCAATAAAGATAGATTTTGACGTTACGGACGGAGTCGATAATAGGAAAAAAAAAGAAACTGCTCTCGCTGCTACGTACGGTGCACCGCAGCTCTGCTCCGATGTGGATAGATCGCTTTCGAATAACAGAAGCTATATATTCTCTGCGTGTATATATATATGTTGCACAGGGACACGGAGCCCGCGAGCGCCGACTCGAGCATCGGAGAAGTGCGCCGCGTAGCGTGTGCGTGCGTGTGTGCTTTATCCTGGCATCCTGGCGAGCTCCTCATGCCCGCTCGTTCGCTCGCGACCATGATTCCTCTTAACGCTCCGGCGAGAATATTCAAATTAATTTCCAGGAACGTCACGAAATTAACGAGCGCGAGCTGGCGTAGCAGGAATTATATTCAGACCTATAGAATAAGATCGATGAATATTTTTCGTCCGAGCGCGAATGAGAAATAGAAGAGAATCCATAAAAAATTGTGGGTATGGTATTCACAGGTATGCATAAACGCATCGTCTATAGCGTGTGTGTGTGTGTGTGTTATACCGGCCGGCGTGTGTTTGTGTGCCGGCGATAACAATCATAATTCGGCACGAGAGGCCGCGTTCTGCGCCTGACATGAAAATGTATACCTCTTATACAAATGGTTAGAATGCATATCGAATCAACGAAACCTTTTAACAGCTCCAATTATTGCCCCAGGATGTATTTATTTTTATTCAATTTTTGTATGTCCTTTTGAAACTAGTCGTTGCAGCCCATACTACATAGTCCGAATCGATATGAAAACATGTACGTTATAATAATATACCAAACCTAAATGTAAGTAAACGTACATAAATATATACTCTCGTACAGAAGCGCAGGCTTCTGTTTCTATTTTTGAATGACTCGCGGGGATTTTCCGTTCAAGGTGAAAAATAGTTGATATTACCGAGCTTATTGTTATTTTGTTTTTTCCACCGGTAGGTATAATATGCGCGAGACTTTTTGTGTGTCTGCGCCGTGTGTGTGTGTGTGTGTGTGTGTGTGTGTGTGTGTGTGTGTGTGTGTGTGAGCACGTTGTATTACTTTTGTGCACGATGACCTCGAAAGAAAAAATATATAAACGGCGTGCAGTTGCGGAGCATCTCACTGTTATTCCGACGCTCCAAAATAGACGACATTTTTCCGTAAAACGCGCGTAATGTACGCGCACGTACAACTGCTACGTGCCCTATGAATGGGATCGAGCAATCCATATGTCGTTTTATTATTTATATCGTATTGGGAAAGATAAGGCGCTTGTCAGGAAACCGAACGGACTCGTGCTAATACGTCGGAACGAGACATCGAGTGGAAAAATTGTATCGACTGACATCTATTTTTTTTTTCTAGCAGTCCAAAGTACGTCTATTTAGAACATCTGCGCGCATCGTTCTTATGATATTCTGCCTTTCATCCAACACCCGGCTTTTTAATACATTAAAGTACTATGTGATACCAAACGTTAAAAAATTAAAATTTTCATTAAATAAGCTTGACACGGTTAATACAGAGACTTGAGAATTCGGACGTTTCGAATCTGCGAACTCAACGAAAAAGTGAAAAGAGAATGAAGCGTATTAGAGTTTTTGATCCACTATGTCAATGGAACGAGTTCGGCTCAACAGCTGAACAAATGAATCGCGAGCCGAGCATAATATATTAACACAATAATACATCAAATGTCGGTCTGTTTTCAGAGGCACAGAGCACGCGGAATTCAATTCCAACAGGTCTTGAGAAATATTCGCTTTAGCGGCATTTTCAAATCAAAGCCCGATTCGAGCAGCCAACACGTTTCTGCCTCTAATTTAGGCTCGCCATCTTCATAACCGATTAGCGCGCAAATATACAAGCACGATTTGCGAAGAGAGGCCCGCGCGCGCGCAGGGTAAAATTAATTTCTCGGCTCGTTGAGAGAATTTAGGAAAGTAGATCGCGGAGAAACCAGTGCGATTTTACGACGACCCGAAGTTCCTTAAAATTTCGTGAAATCGTTTGTTTATTTACTCGAGTCGATTGCGATACTCGAGGAACACGTCAAATCTGACGTCTAAGCCATGTTACAGGAAGCATGATCGAAACTGTCTACACGTGTCACGCGTTGATCCGATTTGTATTCATCCCGTCCCTTTTTACGTCGATTTTCCATAATATAATCCAAACTTATAGATTTATCGAGCGGTGCATCGTCGAAGGCGAACAATCGTACCTAATTGCACACGGCGTTACGTACGCCCTTAATTGTGGCGCCTCGTGCAACGCAGTCACGAGCGGTGTGCACGTCGAGCGCTGGGCGTCGCTCATTTATGTTATACATAAAATTATGCCATTACGGCACATTTTCTCGTCTATCGCATCGCCGACCCACACTGAATTGTGCGCGTATATATGTTATTGTGTATATATCAGAGAGCCAACACATAGACGCAGAACGCAACGCCAAAGTCAGTCAAAGTGTCTTGGGTCTGTAATTTTTTATGCATTACCACCGCGCGTATATAGATAACGATCAATTTAAAAATAGAATACGTACAATTATCCCGCTCAAGCCTTTATGTACACGTATGTATACGGGTGCACGAGTGTGCGTACACGAGCATTGCCTATATACTTGAGCCAATTATATATAAATGTGTGGCAGCGCGTGCAGACCTTTTATCGTGGAATTACGTTACGCAATATTATCATCGGGCAATTGCATAAGATTGACGCTTGCGAGCTTCCCGGAGCCTCGCGCGCTGCAGCACTGCGCGTATTATGTATACTCGATCGTGCGCTTAATCTTACAGATTACCCTTTGGCATCGTTTTTACTTTTTAGTATTACCAGTTTCTGTTGGACTTGGATAAAGGATCGGCGTGCGCGAGAGTTAATGCAATTATAATCTCTCTCGATGTGCCCTGTGCGCGGCGCAGACCGTGTGCGCATTTATAAACGGCTATGGATTTATCGACGACAGCTTTACGCACGCATATATGTACTTTGGAGAAAAAGGAAAATTTCGAGCGAAATGCTTATTTATAATATCTAAACTGGCTTGGGTGGTTGAGTCGAATTGCGAGGCCAATGGCAGACCACGACGACGACTACGAAGATGTGTGCTGCTTATATAGGCATAAAAGTCGTGTCACGGAATTTCGAGCACGTAACGAGGTCAATGGACTCTTCTTACTCGTTGCAGATGGACTCGGCTCGACTTCTTTCTTGCTCGCTCGCGTCGCGCGTCTCGCCTCCGTATTATAAAGGGGCTCAACCGAACTCTCGCCTGCAATTTCTTTCCTCGTCGTTGCGTCGTCCTTTCACGAGTCCGGCCCCGTGCACGAGCCATTTTTCCGATCTTTTGACGAAAAAAGAAAGAAACGATCCCCCCCCGATCGAGCATTTTTCATCGATGCCAAATCTGCTCCGCAACGAGTTCCCAAATGACCACGCTATGTATGTAATGACCATTTTCTTGCTCGGCGTGTTACAATGTAAGAAGGGCACGGATATAATAATTATAATGACGTGACACGCGAGCGCTTCTCTGCAACAGGTAGACGATTTCCGGAGTACGGGCAGAGCCAGCTGCTACCTCTGACTCGTTATACACACACACACACAAACCCACGCCTGCACATGTTCGCTTACATTTTATATTACATATTATATGAATACACGCTGCGGTGCGAGTCAAGGCTGTGAGGAGATTAAAAATTATTCGATGAATTTTCCGTCGCTGAACGCGAAATCCAGCGGTAAATATTAGTGCAACTGTATTAGAATTACTTTGTTGCTCTAGACGAACGCTAAGCATATAAGACAACGAGAATCTCGTTGAATTCTGTCCAAGAGGCAGCAGCCATCTCCTCGAATTCGCCCTCTTAAATAAGCAACGTCGCGCGCGGCAATCGCATAAATTCGCACGGCACACGTGCACACGCTACCCATACGCCTCGAAGCGCGCATAATATACGATACGCGAGTACATTTTTCATCGCAATTTACAATGCAGCTGCTGAAAATAACGACAAATGCTCTTGCCCCGAGCTACGCGCTTATATATTAAATATATAAAATATAATACATAAGTCGATATGGAACTATAAGCGCGGCTGAATCGGCTCGACGAGCTCCGATACACATCCGCGTTTCTTATACGCGAACGATGATACATCCTGAAGGAAGGAGCCGAGTCGCCGACGCGAGGCACGAAGAGGCAATTTCAATCGCGCATTCGTAAAGTTCATTTAACCGAGCACAGGCGCGCGAGTAACAACGAAGCAACAAAAAAAGAGGGAACGAAAGAAAAAGTAAGTATCGCAGGCTCGAAGTTGTTAGCTATACACGTAACGTCGGTACGTAAAACAAAAAAAAAAATACTCTCGGTGCGCAGCGCGTCATATATATAGATATATATACATAGACGCGCGCGAGCTCGATACTTACGGAGTGAAAAGCGCTGGAGCACACTGTATACGGCTGCATTATACAACGTGCTATGAGACGCGAGTACGATACATGTACGCAATTGCGAGCGTGTGAGTGCGCGTACATATATAGATATACATCGGTATGGATGTACGTGCGAGTAAAGTGTACAGTACACCGGCCGGTGAAAAAAGAAAGCGCGGCCGTGCGCAGGGCTCATTTTGCGTCTCCTTCCTGTCTGCACGGACAGCCAGAGCTCACTCGCTCGCCTCTCTTTTTCCTCCTCGCAAGCGTTCTCATGTATACACATACATATATATACGTACGCGCCGGGGCATTGTGTGCGAGAAGCGCAACGTGGGCGGCACACGCGGCCCAGCCAAGTGCTCTTACTTGCCGTGTACTCCATACCGTACAGCCTGTATTCTCGAGTCGGAGTGTAGCGCCTATATGTGTATACTCGCCGAAGCGCACTCACACACTCTCATTTATACTTGTACTATATAAAGACACTTGCCGCAATTTTACTTTCTATATATAACGTGGATGCGGTTTTTTGTCATCCCGCTCATGACTGCGCGCCAACCTTGCGAGATTGAGAAAATTTCTCCGCTACCAGGCCCTGGCGCTACTTCGTGCTCCGAATCAAAACTTTATCCTTGTATTGATCTTCGAAACCATTCGTTCGGTGGGCCGAAAATTTCTCGGAAAAACATCTGGCCTGTAGCGGCTGTTCCTTGGCAGCCGCGACGAGGACTCCGATCGCTTCCCTTAAAGACGTTGTGCACCGGGCGACAAAGTCGCGCTCAAAGAGAATGTCTTGCCCTGCTGCTGCTCGCTTACTCGAGAAAACTCGTTTCGCGCGCTCTCGACTTTTGTATTTGAAGTACGTGTGTGCGAGCGTGTGTTAAAGCGCCAGGGCACTGTAGGATAAAATAAAATGTACATAAGTATATCGAGTATATAAGTTGCTCATGCCTCCGTGAACGAATGTAGCACACTGACTTTGCGCTGCGGCTGTTGCTGCTGCTGCTGCACTCGGCGAAAGAAGATCGAAAAGTGATAAAGTCTATAATACGCTCGAGTTCGATACACTGTACAGGACGTGTAGCGTCTCGTGAGCTGCGAGTGCAGCGAAGCGAGCTTACGAAGCTAAATCTTTTGTTTTCCAACGCTTCCTGTATCGCAGACCCTGAAAGTCCGGTATTCATTAGAATGACCATAGGTAAGAAAAATGGGAGCCGAATCTTCGTAATTGTTATTGAATTTTATTGGTCAAATGTAATCGGTTGTCCGGTCGAGATCAAAGAAAGCTTGCCCAACAGCCGGTGACTTTCCCATCAGTATCCTTCGTATAACTCGAGTCATGTTTAAGGTACGCAGAGCACTCGAAACGATCATTTGGAGTTGCCGAATTCCTGGAGGCACTACCAAGTACGAAAAACAGAAGTATTTCTATTCTATGATCTTGGCGGTTTTCGCGCGCGATGATGATCTCATTTCGAAAGTAGCGTATGTATATTTCGCTCACGGAGAGCACGGCTAAGTAGAGCAACAGCAGCGGCAAAACAGCAGCGACGCTCGTGCTGCTAAAAAGCCAAAGTCTACAAAATGCAAAATAGCTCGCGACGTCAATTGAAGCATCACAGAACCGTTGCCGCCGACGCCGCGTGTTGGCCTGTTCTATACTGTCTGCCTGCATATGCGGCACTCGGAATCCCTCGGCCCGATCGTCAGTCCGCAGAAGAGAGAAACAAGAGAGAATGAGATTGGCGGCTTGGCTTTCGGGCTCTTGAACTCGACCTGAAAATCGCCTCGGCGACGCATCGCGCGCTCCTCTTCCATACAAACAAACACGCATAAATCACTCGACGCTGTAACGTCTAACGTCAAAATTTTCTACTAATTTTTGTAACGCTCTTCATCCTTTGAAATTGCCATTGACTTGAGAGCGTATATAATTGTCGCCCTAACACGACAAGAAAATACCTTACTTCAAGTTGATGGCGTAGCCTGTGCTTAGCTTACTCGCGCGCAGAGGCAAAAATACTTATCGTTTACTTTTCAAAAAGATTCATTTGAGATTTGATTGATCGAGACATTAATCTAGCGCTGGTGAATTTGATGAATTTACTAAAAGCATAAATTATAAGTATTTCAATACATTAAATTGATTTCTGATAAACTCAATGACCTCTTTATATGAATAAACTTGAAGTAAGGTATGTTGTTGCGGCTAGGGCGACGATAGGTAGGTCGTATACATATCACGGCTACGGGATTGTTGACGTTTTAACTACCTCGGCCACTCGTCGATGCAAATTTTACGCTGCACCCAGAGGGCGCTAGTTTACGGAACGATCGCAATATCTCGCACACATGCACTCGAGCGATATTACCCCTCGTATTTTTAGCCCATTCGGATCGTAAATCGAATTGGTAATTTTAATTGCACGTCAGCGCGTCGAAGCCGAGGCCGATTGATAAAAACTCGGCTTTATCGCTTTGGCAATTCGGAGCAAAAAGTCCGCACTGCGTTAGTGGCGCAGCGCATGCAGAGAGATGCTGTGATTGAGGCCGTTAGTGCGCGTCGCTTGCAGCCTGGCGAAGGTTCAAGCCCAAACCGTTATATTTCGCAGACGGGAAAAAAGACTGCCCTGCATGTAAAATAATAATAATGACAACGATTCTTGTTGGGTGCGCTGCGGAGGGAGAGAGAGAGAGAGAGAGAGAGAGAGAGAGAGAGAAAAAGAAAAGATTATTCTGGTTGCATCTGAAAAAAGCCGAAATGATTAATCCGCGATCGGTACGATGTCTTGGTAGCTCAAGAGGGGCCAGTTGGTAAGATATCGCGTACATACATGTTTTATAGTCAAAGCTATCGCATGGCTCCCTCGAGTCGACGTATCGCGTAAGCTTTGCGCTCGATTTCATATGCAAGTTTTTCGCCGTATGCGTCGCTGATTGTGAAAACAAATGTTGACGTTGCCAAAAATGACTCCGTTTGCGCATCGACGCACGTTTCTATACCTATATACCTGTACTGCGCGTGTGGAAATTGCGAGAAGGTCACGGCAAATGTGAGTGGAAAAGCTCGGGGGGTAGAAATAGCTTTAATTGTACGTATGCATGCGCACGCACACGCGCTTTTATATCCATCGTGTATCGTATATTCGTATACGAGTTATAGACTGCAACTTTGAAGCTCCAAATGAAATGCGAGCTTTACTGTGCGGCAAAATCAGTTAGTTTACAACGATAAAAGGGAATAACATTTCGTTTTAATTTCACTTAATTTTATACCAAGACTTGTAACAAAATCTCGACTGCCGTTATTTTTTGAAGAAAAAAACCTTTCACACGACACTAATTATTTTCTTCAACTTCTCGTCAAATCGGCACGTATAATTAGATTTTTTCCCAACTACTGTGGTAAGAATTTTGTCCACAAACACATTCACTCATATCGGTACCCTGACTCACATTTATGCTAATGAGCAATACAAGTTCAACGCAACATACCACACTCGAGAATATTGTCTTTGTTCAAATAAATAGTGCAAAAACTTCTGCTAAACATCAATTTGATTGTTTTATTTTCACGATGGAAAAGGTGAATTCTGTAATGAAAATTCGTCTCAAACCAATTCCGTGAGTGCAGCTGGCATCGATGGATACTTTAGCGTTACATTTGAATACACTTTAGAAATGCATTCGGCACCAACAAAAATCATAGGTACAGTACCGCAGACGCCGATATACTGATTGAAGACAAAACCAGTTTTGCGTGAATCACATCGTTGAATATATATTTTACTAGAATACTTGGGATATTTATTGTAGTTAGGGGTCAAAGATGAAAAAACGTAAATCTTATTTTAAACCTAAGACTCGATTTTTGTTATAGTATTTGAATTTATTTTTTCTTGTCTAAAAAAACAGTCCTCTATGCTCACGATGAATTTAAATTTGAAAAAAAACGAGCTGTACCAGTAGCATATTTGACTTGAATTTGTTGATGAAAATTTAGTTTTGTAATTCAAATAAACAATATACTTGACTCGATGATAACATTTTCCCAAGAGCATCGAATTGGTGAAAGTCGTTTTTTTCTTAATTCTTCACCTTCCTACAAGTAATAGTAGTGACATCTATTCGAGTACTGTGGATTAAATGCCATCGATAAGAATGGTATTACGGTCAATCCAACTTTCTCAGTTCGTCTGCAATTAAGTATCCCCTCCCTCTCTCGATGCGCAGTGTATGTGTAGTACATATGCGCTCTCCTTGTCCTATGTTTTTCTCAATACATAGGTACCGAATTTTCATTACTGAGTGTTTCGATGCATTAACGTAGCGGAACCTCGCTTCCGTAAAGTTCAATTTTCACGCTGATAAGTACTTGTCACTAAGAGAGATCTGGGGTTCAATTTCCAGGTAGCGTAAATAATCTTGTTTTTGAGTTTTTTCGGCTACTTTTAACCGATACTGTTGAATGCAAGTGTGCGGTTGTATTTTGATAGTTGTCAAAAAACCAGACTGTGTGCTACGCGTCTACCTAACCTCAATTATACTCACAACAAATATTTGTTTTTTTTTTTAAATTGCAGTAAAGTAACATTTTTTAAGTAATGTCAGAATCCATGGACGAACGAAATCTCAGACTTTATTTTGAGAGGATGAGGAATCCTCGTCAAAATCAACCTTCTCAATCCGAAGATCAAGCCTCAATCAGGCGCATGCAAGAGGCTCAGAGGATGGCCAGGCACAGAGCAAAAAAGAAGCGTTGTTTGGACGAGAATCTTGCTAGAGAAATTTCAAAGATAGCAGAAATGTCAAAAATGCCTGATAATTCTGGTATGCCTGAAATTTCTGAGCTGAATATGAACAAAATTTCAGCAGAGTTGAGGCAAATGATGGAAAGAGGCAAAGTGTCTGAACATATCGTTCAGATGGCTCAGATTGCTGAATTCAATAAAATGAATGAAATGAACAAAATGTCACAAGATATGAATAGGAAGTACGAAATGGAAAAAATGACAGAGTACGCCAAAAATAACGAGTTTATGAAAATTCAAATGCAAATGAACGAAATAGCCAAGATGAACGAAATGGTCAAATATTCTGAGATGGCTAAGTATTCAGATATAAATAAAATGAATGAACTTGCCAAAATGAATGAAATGATGAAACTCACACAAATGGCTAAAATGAATGAGGTAACAAATTTTCTATTTAAACATATTTTTAAGAAAATTTATCTTTTAAAACTAAATTTTATAATTTTTTAGATGGCAAAAATCAATGAAGTCCAGAGAATGAATGAGTTTGCCCAATTAAATGAAATGGTTAAAATGTCGGAAATGGCCAAGTACAATGACTTTAATAAGTTAAATGGATTAGCTTTTAATGAAGTGGCAAAGGAAATTGCCAAAATGAATGAAAAAACTAAGATGAATGAGATGATTAAAATGGCTAATATGCAAACTGACATGAATCAGATGGTTGATTATTCTAAAGTATCGGACATGGCTAAACTTACTGAATTAGCTAAATTTAATGAAATAACTATCACAAAATTAGTAGATCCACCCCATCAACAACCACAACAGCAACAACTGCCACTGCCACCTCAAACCCATCAACCACCTCCACCCAAGGTGCAGGATATACCTAGGATGTCTGAACCTATTATAAATGTTCCGAATCCCAGAAATCTGCAAAATGTTCAAACAGTCCAAGTAAGTGTAAGAAAAAATTGTATGAAATGTGTAATGAGATTTATGAATATTAATTAAAAAAATTTTTCATAAAGGTAGCACAATCTAGCCCGTTGAACAATGTTAACTTTTCGTCTACACCAGCGGGTCAAGGAAAATATGCTCAATTGTTAAGCATAATTGAAGAATTGGGAAGAGATATTCGTCTTTCTTATGCCGGAAGTCGTAGTGCAGCTGAGCGTCTAAAAATTGGAATACAACAAGCTCGAATCATTGTACGTGAATGTATAATGGAAACTGAACATAATGCAAGACAATAATTTGTTATTATACAAACAAAAGAATGTCTTGTACTGGTCATTTTTTTCTCTTTATATGAACATTTTTTATAATCTTATATTTGAAAAAGTATTCATTATGAAGTGAAAAAATTTTTCCAATTTATCAATTTTGAAATTAATTAATATATGTGCACATAAATTTAGTTCATAAGCATGTAAAGTATATTAATTTTGTGCTAGTTAATGTTTTATAAGGTGAATCTCAACGTGAATGCAAATGAATTAGCTTAATTGTTTAAGACAAATTTTAAGGATTATTGTAATCCTTTTGAGAATTTTATTGTTTTTTTTGGATTCATGGTTTTAATGAACTCACATTATCATATTTTAGATAATGTTAAATACTTTTTGATGTACAAAAAATTGTATAATTTATTCAAGTACTTTTTATAGCAATAATTTATCATTTACAATTATATTCAACTCATATAACATGAATAAAAAATAATTAATAAAACGATATTTATCAATCAAGATACTGTATTGTATTGTAGCAACCTTAATTAGAAAATGATATATTATGAGTAAATAAATCAGTTTTCTACAAAGAATAATTTAGTTTTTATTTTAATTTTCCATATTTTGCTTCCTCTATATAGATGTTCTGTGATAAGTTCATGAGCTCCACAACAATTTTACAAACAAACGAACTCGATGTGCACATCGACAGCAACAAACGAACGGTTTCAATGTGCTTATAAATTCCGTTGAACTACTTACCACCGTAAACAGAGTTTAACATTAACGCGAATTAAGTAAAGAATTCTTAAAATTACATCAGGTCGTTGTATTAAATAAAAAGCATAATTTTTTTATATAATTTTTTATTTATATTATACAATAATATTTTAGCACATTTCATTCATTTTTATATTGATCGACGGTATATACGTGGACGGCTGTGATTATTCATTATAATTTTATCAACAATTATTAAATAGTTATTTGAAACGAGTCAAAAATATTTTGATTTCTTTTTAAACAGAAATCCATCAACGTTAATTGTACTTTGTTACATTTGTTTAACATTCGTGTAAAAGATTGTGAGAGAGCTAGAGAGAAAGAGCAACTTAGAGAGAGAGAGAAAAATTATATAAGTGAGAGAAATAATATTAAAACGCGATTAAGTAAATTGAGTAACAAGGATGAAAAGCGCGCGTTCACTTTTCCTGCAATAAGATGCCACTGTTTAGGGCAAAATATTTTCGCTTAGTTAAGGCGAGATCGTTATTATTTATCATATGTTTTATTGGTCACATCCGTCCACGTTATTATACCGCGCACGTGCACATGAGATTTTAATTTTAATATTTTATTGTCTTTCAATCATGATATAGTATAGTTAATGTAGAGTTTCTTAAAATAATTGTATATATCTATGTATATATAATTTTTTTATTTATTTATAATATATTTTCACGTGTGTGTGTGCTTTTTATGTGTGAAGAATGGTTGTGTAAGTGTAGATATATTTTATTTAATTTATATTATATATAAAAAAACGCTTTTGCAGCTTTTAATGGAGTATTTGAAATTTTTTCTTTACGCGATTGTGTCGTTTTGCATTATTAATGTATATAAACCGATTTATTATTTAGCTGGTGAAATAAAAATTAAGCTGATCAAACGACACTTTCACCGGGTGGCACAACATTCACGGCGAAGGCAGCCTGCGTCTCTCCTTTTTTGCCGACTGCCTGGACGGTGTACTGGCCGATGTCATTGGCTGTCGTCGATTTGATGCCGAATTTGTAACTCGTATCACTGTCCTTGCTGAATTGGTACTTTGGACTATTTTCATCAATCGGTTTGCCGTCCTTCAGCCACGTCACTATTGATGAAAGTGAAACAAAAAATATTTTCGATTAAATAATGTCAAAATATAAAAAATGATAGTCGACTGCGTAAAATATTTTGGAATTAACAATCGATAAAGCGATTCTTACCTTTGAGGGGAGCTTCACTGAATTTGCATGATGCATTAACGGATTCGCCTTCCGTGACCGTGGCCGATTGCGGGAATGTCGTGAACACCGGACTCTTTGGTTCATCGTTCGGTACTATTGGAGTTATAATGACGTATGAGATTTCACAATTCATAATTGAAAAGCACAAGGCGTACTGCAGTCAACTTACCGAGAACATTGAGAGTGCAAGTCGAGAAGCTTTCACCCTGATCGTTGAAGGCGTCACAGGTGTACGTGCCGCAATCCTCGGGGAAGATTTCAGCAATGGTGAGCTTGTGGATGTTGGCTTCGTTGGTGTACTGGAAGTCTTTGCTAGGCTTGATTTCCTTATTGTTATGCAACCAGATGACCTCGAACTTCTTTGCGCCGATGATGCGGCAACTCAACGTCACCGCGTCACCGTCGTTGACCGCTTGACTCTTGACGTGGTCGACTATTTGTGGTGCTCTATCTTTTTCTTCGGGCGCCGAGGCACGTGACTTGTGAACGGCTGCGTGAAAAAGTTTAGGTTTTAGGATCACATTCAGGATATGATTGTTTATCAAATTCGTGCATCATTTGAAAATGATCGGGACTTACGATCGACCGTGAGTTCGGTACTGGTTGAAACGCTGCCAATGCTGTTGGTAGCCGTGCACACGTACAAGCCGGCGTCTTCGGGGAACACTTCGGCAATCGTGAGGCTGGCTTGTCCATTTCTGTAGCGCAGGTCGATCACGTCTGACGATTCCATTATCTTGTCGTTCTTCGTCCAGGTGACTTGCGGCTCTGGATCTCCGTTCACCTGTACGGTGAGCTCTAGCCGCGATCCATCAGTTACAGATGTGGTGCTTCTCAATTTTTGACTGAACGAAGGTGGACCCATGCTGGCATCGTCCGGCAGAGCTGTTTGAACAAGGTCAATCACGTTATCGTCAATCGTTCCATGTAAGCTTTTCTTTGATTTATTATACTCACGAATAAGATCTCTCGTGTTGCTCCTCGATCTGGCGGGGCTGCCGGTAGTTTTGCTTCCGTACTTCTTCTTCTTGCTGGCCAGATCCTTCTTGGGCTTCTCGACGGTTTCGGTCTTGCGCGGCTCCGGCTTAGCAGCCACGGGCTCCGGTTCTGGCTTCTTCACCGGCGTATCGGGCAGTCTGACGCTGTGCAACTCTCGCTCCTGAAGCTCCACCTTGTTCACGCCACTGTGTCCGGGCTTGAACGGCGTGTACGGCGTCGATCTGATGAGGGTGGTGGTGACGGGTTGATACGGGGCGGGTTTCAATGGCTTCTCGATGAAGCGCCGCTCGCCGGAATGTAAAAAGTCGTGGGCCAGCTGTTCCTGCTCCTCAGTCTCACCCGAGCCCTCCACTATGACGACGCAGTTGGTCTCGTCGGTGCCATGGCAATTGGTCGCCACGCAGCTGTACTTGCCGCTGTCCTCGGGCTTGCAGTCGACGATCTCGAGGGTGACGACGCCGTCCGCGTTCGTCATCGTGTAATCGAATCTCGACAGCTCTTTGCTGTTCTTGTACCATTTCACGGTGGGCTGTGGCTTGCCGCTCAGGCAACACAGAAGTTTGCACGTATCGCGCGCCTGCATGACTCGAGGTCGCAGCAAGAAGGTAAAGTCCGGTGCCGACTCCTTTGTCTCCATCCAGAAGTGGTACGGCAGTGGCTCGCGTCTTCGCACTGGCTGGTAAGTCTCTGGTTTGTAAGGCTCCACGTCCTTGGGCAATGGCTGGACGTTCAAGAAGACTACCTCCTCGCGATATCCGTAATGGTTCTCCGCTCTGATTATGTATTCTCCTCGGTCCTCCAATTTTACCCTATTTATAACGAATGTGTAGTCATCGCCGATGTAGCGCTTCATGAATTTGATCGACTGTCTCAGCTCGGCGTTGTTACGGTACCACGTGAGAGTGGCTGGAGCCAAGGCGACCACGCGACAAGTGAATTTGGCGCTCTGTCCCTCGTAGGCAAAGGCACTCTGAGGCTTAATGACAAATCTTGGCGCAGCCTGTCGACGATCGAACATGGCGTCTTGTATGTGATATCTCTCTACTAATAGTTTCCTAAGTGACGAGTACTCGGCCAATCGACCGATTGGCAGTACGAATGACTTCCAGTCGTCGTACTTGGCACGAATCTTATTTCTGTAATTAATGTACCTGCTGGTATTTATTTCTTTAGTTTTCTGACTAGAATCACCTGTCAACCATGCATGAACTAAGCACTCGTGCGCAGTCAATCTCTTCTCCTTGTTCTTAACAAGAAGCCTCCTAATGAAGTCTTTACCCTCTTCGGATACATATCGGAATGCTTCCTCGTCAAAGTCCCAATCGCAGGCTTTGACGTTTTTAAGGGTTTCAATGTCATTGTCACCCGCAAAAGGCGATAAGCCACTAAGCAAGACGTAAGCTAACACACCGCAGGCCCACATGTCTGTGTAGAAGCCTACTGGCTCACGTTCGACGATTTCTGGCGCAGCGAATTCGGCCGTGCCCGTACTTATTTTCACTACTTGATTGGGATCTAATTTAGTAGCTAATCCGAAATCTATTAGTTTCACATTTGTGCTTTGACGTGTTTGACACATGATGTTTTCTGGCTTTATATCCAAATGAATAATGTTACGTTCATGCATGTGTTTGATTCCTTCGATTATTTGACGCATGTAATTGATTACTTCGGCCTCGGACATTGTGTAGCCCTCTTGGGTGATACGTTCAAAGAGTTCACCTCCCGACAAGAACTCAAAGATGAGAACCATTTCATCGTCATCTTCGAATGCATCATGCAAATTGATCAGTTTATTGTGATGTAACTGGTTCATTATGTCAATTTCTCGTCTGATCAGTTCTTTTTCCATAGCGTGTGCCGAAGGTATAAATTTGGCAGCGAATATATTGCCGGTTGCTCTTTCTCTGCAACGATGTACCACTCCGAAAGCACCTGAGCCAACTTCTTCGAGTATTTCGTAGCGATCATAAACTGAAATATTGCGTTTAATATCGACTGGTTGACGAGACAATAACTTATCGGAAATATCAGATACGTAGGCATCGTAATCATGCACATCTCCTTCGCCACGACCGCGGATCTTTTTGCCGGTCTTTGGATCGTATTCATCCTTTCGTTTTGGTTCTTCGCGTTTCTTCTTAGCCTCACCCTTAGTAGTGATGAGTGGAGTCACTTCACTAGGATCCGATCTACCGAGAATGTTTTCAGCAAAGACTCTGAAATCGTAATCTTGTCCTGGAACAAGATTATGAACTGCACTGGAACAAACTCGTGTGCTGCCGACGCGAATCCAGGTCTGCATGGGATATTCACGTTTTTCAACTAGATAATTAGTGATGCTACTGTCACCATCCCAAACTGGTGGTTTCCAGCTGATAGCCAAAGAATCATGACCAATGTTATCGATTACCGGGAACCTCGGAGGATCTGGTCGATCGCAAATCTTAATTTCGATAATTTTAGAATCTTGACCCATATCATTTTCAGCTGATACCCGATATGGACCTGAATCTGTTCTAAAAGCACCACGAATGACAAGAGTTGCATGTCTTTCCGTGGTTTGAATGTCATAATGTTCGCCAGACTCAATTGTTTCGCCTTCTCTTATCCAGTTAATCTTGGGTTTAGGGAAACCAGTAAATGATACCTTGATTACTACGTTTGAACCTTTGTCAAAGTAAGCCGTATCGCGGAATCGTGGTGGAACGATCAATTTTGGTGGCGTCATGATCATAAGCTCTCCTTTCGTAGATTTAGCTCCAGCACGATTAACGGCACGGCAAACATATTCATCAGCATCTTCACCGAAAACGCTATTAACAATAAGATTATGACAATCTCCATCGGAATAGATGCTGTAACGTGAACCGTTTACAATTTCACGAGCACCTTTGAACCATGTTATTGTCGGCGATGGTACACCAATAATCAGACATTTGAAGTGAGCGTTATGGTTCTCAGCGCAATTGAGTGTTTTCGGCAAAGGTTTCAATATTTCTGGTGGTTTTGCAGCTTGAGGATCGCGAATCTCAACCGATGTTGAGGCCTTCGATTCAGGACCAATACCAGCTTCATTTTGAGCGAATACACGGAATTCATATCGCCGACCTTCGACCAAATTACTAACGTTAATCTGGTTAGGTAAACAAATTGATGGATTAACACGTTGCCAGCAGCTTTCCGGTTCTTTAATTTCTCGTTTGTCGATCCAGTAACCTTGTATTCTAGCACCGCCATCATTTTCTGGTTTATCCCATGATATATTGGCAAAGTTGCCTCCAACTTGTGTAACTTTAGGTACACCAGGTGGTCCTGGTGGATCATAAATAGCCTTGGCTTTAACTGGATTTGTACCTTCTAGAGGTGGACCCATACCATTTTCGTTCACAGCCATAACTCTAAACAAGTATTCTTGTCCTTCGGTCAAACCTTGAACCTGATAACGAGTATCTTTGCAGCCAAACATAGAAATCGTTATCCATTGACTGTGAGTTATATCGCGTCTTTCTACCACATAATGCGTCACTTTCAGACCACCATCGAATTTCGGAGGATGCCAATTGAGCTGACAAGTGTGCTTATCGATGTGTGATGCTTCAAGTGGACCTTGTGGTGGTCCTGGTAATCCAGTAATGTAAACATTAAATACGCCAGTGGCACTTCCACTTTCATTTTCTAGACTAACTTCGTAAGATCCAGAATCAGAATCTTTATTGATTTCTTTTATAAATATGATAATATAGTCATCGAATACTGTGTATTTGAGATGATCTGAAGACTCTGGTAGTTTCTTACCACTCTTCTTAAGAGTGACGGTCATTGGCTGATCACCAGCGTAATATATTTTGATCTTTGTATTTTCACCTTCAGGTAAGAACAGATCTTCAGGCATGCGATCGATACGTGGTGGTGAACCAATCTTCAGTCTGCCAGTAGTACTAGCGTAACCAACAGCATTGTGAGCTTGGCACGTGTAGTCTCCTTCATCTGTTTCATAAACTTCCGTAATAACTAATCGGAATATTCCATCCCAATCTTCTATACGGAAACGTCCTCCAATAGTTAATTCCCGGCCGTTCTTCAACCATCGAGATGTTGGCATTGGTTTTCCAGTAGCCTCACACTCAAACACGTGAGTTTTTCCTAAGGCTACGCCTTGAGAATATTGCAGAGTTCTAATAAATTCAGGTTTCACGCCTCCTTCAACTTCACAAATCTTGACTGGAGTGGTGCATGGGCTAGCATCTGAACGTCCCGCTGCATTAATGGCAAATATTCTAAATTCATAATCACCCTTTTCAATGAGATGCATAACAGTGTATTCGAGATCTGTGATATTATAGTCATTGCATTTCATCCAAATTGCACTACCGATTTCTCGTTTCTCTATCAAATAACCAGTTATCCTGCTACCACCATCAGATGTAGGCGCTTCCCATCGCAGGTCAACGTAATTCTTTCCGACTTTGACAACTTGAGGATTTCTTGGAGCATCTGGCACCATACATTTACTCTTCAATTTAAATGGCGTAGATGTTTGACTTGGTTTGCTCATTCCAGCAGCGTTTTTCGCTCTTATACGGAATTCATATTCATGGCCACTAAGAAGGTTGTAACATACGTAATTTGTATCTTTAACTAAATAATCATTAGCAACTCGCCAGGTTGTGTCATCTGCCGGGTCCCTAAATTCAACTTTGTAACCCTGAATTCGGGAACCACCATCCGAAACAGGTCGATCCCAACTAACAGTAATACTAGTTGAATCCCAATCTGAGACACGAGGTCTACCAGGTGGATCAGGAACATTGAATGGAAATTTGGCTGTAATTCCGTCTATACCAGTCAGTGGCTCTGATACTCCATATTGATTTTCAGCTCTGACGCGGAAGTTATACTTTTTGTTTGGTTCTAATCCGAACACATCGTAATGAGTTCTTCTTACAAAGCTGCTCAATTTAGTCCAGAAACCGAGTGGTTCGAATTTCTCGACAATATAATTTGTAATCGGTGAACCGCCATCGTCAAGTGGAACTTTCCAACTGATTGTGCATGATTCAGGTGTTATATCAGATACATCTAAAGGTCCTTGTGGCGGGGATGGTCGATCAACAACAAGAACTTTGCAACTACCAGAATCTGTTCCAAGTTCATTTGTTAAGTAAATTGTGTAAGTGCCAGTATCTGATCTCTTAGCTTTTTTATTGATAAATTGAGTTTCATAGTCATTGGTTTCAAACTTGATTCTATCGTCGGATCCAAGTTCATCTCCATTGATGCACCATGCTGGTCTTGGTCTTGGTTTAGCAACAAATGGTACAGTGATGGTGAATGGTTCTCCAGCAATTACTGTCATATCCCGAATGCTAAGATCGCTAGTAATCTTTGGAGCAACTGTAATAAAAAAGATAAAATTTAATAAAAATTGATTTCTCAGAATTTGATTGTTTGACATTTTTTTATAATTTTTACTTACACGATGGAGCAGAAGCTCGAATAGCATCTGAACCTGTACTGAATGGACCTTGTCCTGCCGCATTTACTGCAGCAACCCGGAATTCATATTCGTAATTTTCAATCAAGCCAGCGCATCTATAAATATAATCAATCATTAGTTATTAATAAAATTTATAATTCATAAAAATTGATCTCGAATCAATTTGGATTTAAATATAGGAAAAAGAAATTATTTTCATTTATTGAATTGAAACGAATATTGATTAAAAACAAAATTTTACCTGTAAGTCGTATCAGTCACAATTGCTTGGGTGGCCTTGATCCATTTATCATCATTAAACAAGCGTCTTTCTACTATATAACCAGTGATTGGTGAACCACCATCATTTCGAGGTTTCGTCCAGTTAATAGTTATACTGTCTTCGCTTGTTTCGACCCCACGAGGAGCTCCTGGTGGCCCAGGAGGATCAAATGGATATCTTGCTTTAATAGGATCTGTCGTTTGAGCTGGTTCAGATGTTCCATACTGATTCTCAGCCATTACTCGGAAATCATATACTGTTCCAACAGCAAGATTACGCACTCGAACAAACGTGGATGTTGTGCAAGCACTTACTTTAGACCATTCGAATGATCTTTGTTCTTTCTTTTCAATAACATAGTTTGTAACTTCGGCACCTCCATTATCTTTTGGTGGATTCCAATAAAGTGTTAAAGCATCACCAGCGAATTCGTCTGCTCTCAAATTTTGTGGTGGTGATGGTCTATCTAACACTCTAACATTGCAAGTAGCAGTATCAAAACCAGATGCATTGCGCAATTGTAATCGGTATTGTCCAGCATCTGAACGCTTCGAATTTTTAACTACTAAGCTGGCATAATCTTCAGCTAATTGAAGATGAATTCGTTTGTCAGTATTTTCATCGATTACTACATCATTTACATACCACGTTGCAAATGGTTGAGGGAAACCAATATAAGGTACGTGAATACTAAAGTCTTCTCCTGCGCGTACTGTGATATCCCGAATACCACCTAAATCCATTACTGGTTTATTTGGTTGTTCTTCGATGGTAATTGGATTGCTTGCTCTGCTAGGAGGGCTTTTACCGATATCATTAACAGCGATGATTCGGAACAAATACTCTTCTCCTAATGTTAAATGAGGTACAGTAAATGATGTCAGTGGTACTGGAGCACCGTTCACTTCATCCCAATCATCATCACTGCGAGCTTTCTTTTGTTGAATGATGTATCCACGTATTTTAGCACCACCATCAAAACGAGGTGGCCGCCACGATAGTGTAACAGAATCTTTAGTAATACGATCTGCTTTTGGTTGCTCGGGTGCATCTGGTGCAGTCCTTTGATGGCCAGCAGTGATAGGTTCAGTAGGTTTGCTGGGTTGTCCAGGTCCAGCTTCATTCACAGCAATGACACGGAATTCATATCTGTTACCTTCGTGCAAATCTTGAACAGTGAATGTAGTGTTCGGAGTAGGATAGTTATTTGCCTTCAACCATTCTCCTCCTCGTTCTCGTTTTTCAACTATATAGCCAGTTATAGGTTTACCGCCAGTTATTGTTGGTGGATTCCATGCCAAAGTGCAGCTGTTTGGTGTGTAGCCTAAAATTTCGGGTTGACTAGGAGGTCCTGGTGGATCAAATGGACACTTAGCGGTGACCGGTTTGCCTTCCAAAGGTTCTGAAACTCCATAAATTGTTTCAGCGCGTACGCGGAATATATAACGTTTTCCTTCTGTGAGACCTTTGGCAATAAAGTGTGTTGTTGGGCAATATCCTGGACATTGTCTCCAGTTCTCAGATCCAAAGTCTGCCACTTCCACAATGTAGTTGGTAATACCAGAGCCACCATCATCCAAAGGTGGACTCCAAGAAAGAGAAACACTGTCCTGGGTTGTTTCTGTGTAATGTATTGGACCAACTGGTGGTCCAGGTTTATCAACAACTATTACTTCTATATCAGCTGAATCACGTCCATAATCATTGAACGCTACGATCGTGTATTTTCCGGCATCTTCACGAATTGATTTATCAATAAGTAATTGCGTGTGATCGCTCTTTGTTTCGCATAAGATACGTAAAGTCTCCACAACGCGAAGACGATCCTTTGTCCATTCAATTGTGGGAGTAGGAGCACCAGTTAATGGTATATTAATATTAATTGGTTCACCTGCGCGAACTTTGATTCTTCGTCCAATAAGAGCATCCAAGTATAGTTTAGGTTTTTCTTTCATGGGTTTAGCTGTTATTACATGCGATACATCACTAGGTTTACCTGCACCAGCTGCATTGACCGCAGTTACTCGATATTCATATTGATGACCCTCTGAAACATGATCATCGTAATAATCAAGAGGTTTCACGGGTTCTTTGTTTAGTTTCAACCAACGGCCTGTAGCTCTATCTCGCCTTTCAATGTCATATCCAATGATTGGCGATCCACCTGTGCTAATTGGTGGCGTCCATTGAATAGTGATGTGATCTTTATCTGCATCAACGCATTCAGGACGGCCTGGTTGACCTGGTACGGTGAACTGATTTTTCGCCACAACAGCTCTGTCTGTATTCAAAGGCTCTGATCTACCTTGAAGATTTTCTGCAGAAACTCGGAATTCGTAATTGGTACCCTCAATCAGTCTAGGTACAGTGGCATGCGTGAATTTAGGATTCACATGAGATACTGCTGGAACCCAACCTCCTCCATGGGTAAGATCGCGCTTTTCAATAATGTATCCAGTTAATTCACTGCCACCGTTGTCTTTCGGGGCTTTCCAAGATAACGTCACTGATTGACCAGTTATTTCTTCATATTCAAGAGGTCCTTGTGGTGGTCCTGGTCTATCAAGCACCGTTAATTTAAAGGAGCCTTCGTCAACTCCACTGTCGTTTTTCAACATCAACGAATAAGTACCAGAATCGTCTCTCTTGGCATCAACAATGTGTAGTATTGTATGATAGCCTATAGAAGTAACAGTAGTTCTTCTATTTGAAACTACATCTTTATTATTTTGGCTCCATTTTACTTCTGGAATTGGTTCACCAATGAAATCAACGTCCAAATGGAAAATATGTCCTGCTCTGACCTTGATATCATCCAGAGGCGTTTTGATTTTAGGTGCCACTAATAACAAAATTATTTAAAATTAAAATAAATTTAGATATAGTTATGTTTTTTATGCAATTAAAATACTTACGATGACGTGGTTTACACATAACCATGTCACTCGGCTCAGAAGGTTCGGATTGTCCAGCTGCATTCTGAGCAATTACTCTGAACTCATACTCTTGGCCTTCAGTTAAGTCTGGCACAGTTGCACTGTTTTGTGTTGGTGGTACGTGAACAGCATTCGTCCAGTATGGACTATTTTTCTCTTTCTTTTGAATAATATAACCCGTAAGTGGCGAACCACCGTCACTTTCTGGTGAAGGCCATTCGAGATCTACATGGTCCTTATCCCAGTCAACAATGTTAGGCTTTCCTGGAGCTTCTGGTTCATCAAACTCATTCTTTGCTATAATACTCTTAGTTGTTTCTAAAGCCTCTGATTCTCCAACGCTATTTACAGCTTTTACACGGAAATAGTACTCTTTTTTGTGTACCAATCTGGCAACATCATGCTTCGTCACCATGCTCATACCAGCATCAGTCCAAGTTCCACGAGAAACGTCCATTTTTTCAATAATATAATGTAAAATCGGTGTTCCTCCATTATCAGCTGGTGCTTCCCAAGATAAATGACAGCTCTCCTTCGTAATATTTGATACTACGAATGGTGCTCTAGGTGCGGATGGCTTATCAATAACAGTTACATTTGCGCCGGCACTAAAAATAATTTCATTTGTTAGAATAAGTTAACATTTACAGGAAAATTGATATGTAAATTATAGTATACCTAAAAGCCCCCAGATCGTTCTCAAGAGTTAACACATATCTACCACTGTCAGATCGGTGTGCAAATGGAATTTCAAAACAAGTATTGGTATGCGTTGTGAAAATATCATGTCTGTCATCAGCTTCAACAGGTATATTATTAATAGACCATTTGGCAACTGGTTTCGGCGACGCTTCGATCGGTAAATCCCAGCCAACTTTCTGTCCGGCTCGAACGACGATATCGTGCAAAAGGTGTGGGTCAAAGTGTGGTTTTACTGTAAATAACGAAATGATTTTAATATTGTTAATCAGATATTTGCGAAACTTTAAACTGCATAATTTTATAATTTTTTACCATATCGTGCTTTAGCAACGATCGACTGTGAAGCATCAGATGGTTCACCAGGACCTGCTTCATTAACGGCAATTACACGGAATTCGTATTCTTCGCCTTCAACCAAATCAGGTACCCTTGCTTTAGTTTTATCGCCATCGACTTCGAGTACTTTTTCCCATTGTCCAAACTTAGGACGTTTTTCAATGAAATACTGTTCAATTGGTGCTCCGCCGTCTCGTTTTGGCGGAGTCCACTCTAAATCAACACGATTCTTGTCCCAATCAGTAATAACTGGAGTTCCTGGTTTTTCAGGTTTTCCAAATGGATCAAGAGCAAATATGCTTTCAAGTCCATTAAGAGGAGGCGATTCACCTTGTTTATTTACAGCTCTAATGCGGAAGCTGTATTGATGACCTTCGATTAAATGATCAATATCTGCACTTGTACCAGTAGCCTCGCACAATGGAACCCATCGCATATTTTCAGCGTCCATTTTTTCCACAGTGTAATATAAAATATCTGACCCCCCATCATCTTTTGGTGGTTTCCAAGCAAGGTGACATCCACTCTTTGTAATATTTTTTATCTTCAATGGACCTTCTGGGGCAAAAGGAACATCAAGAACTGTAACTTTCAAAGTAGCACTGTCCTTGCCATTTGTGTTACGCGCTGTAAGCGTGTATTCTCCGGAATCAGAGCGCAACGCTTCAAGAACACGTACTCTAGTATTATAGTCTTCATTAATTATCTTAATTCTGTCATCAGAGGTGATGACATTACCCTTAAGCGACCATTCTTTCTTTGGTGGTGGTTCACCTGTGACCGGAACATCGAAGTCGAAGAAGGCTCCAGCACGGACTTTGACATCCAACATATACTTTCTATCGATCTTCGGAGGAACTGAAAAATTATAATAACAATTAATCAAATATAATTTAAAAAATCAACTTAATTTTAAACGGTATTGATTTTTTAAAATTTATTAACTGAGTTCAATAATGTTTAAGTTTTTTTATGAAGAAAACCCTATTGTAAATAGAAATCTTCACTTGTTTAATATGAACTAAATTTCTTAATTTACCTATTAAAATTGATATTTTTCTATTAATTGACATTTTGCTGATTATTTAGCATCTGTATATTCGAAACTATTTATTGTATTTAAATTATAATTCATAAGAGCAGGTTTGTCGTCAGCACAAAAATATGACATTACGATTAAACGATTGAAAAACGACTAAGCTTCTCATCAACGATATCTATTTGTTAGCTTCGATAAGCGGAAACGTATTTTAAGTGGGAGTTGATTATCTATATCTAATCTGCTTAATCAAGGCTTCAGTTTGAACATCAAGCCATTGAACGCCTAGCAAGGTCTGAGATTGATTGAGACTTGAATATTTGGCTGGCGCTCAAAGACAACATTTTCTCACTTACAGCTTTTTGTACTTAAAAATTACTACTTATGAAAAGGAATGGTTTCTAATTACTGTATTATAATACATTTCTCAAAAAATTGTGTATTAATGTTCAAATTAAGAATACAAAGCTATTTAACCCCTTAATTTAAAGGTATGACGTTAAAACAGATGTAATCATAAGCCATTTAAGCAGTAGACCCAGATAAATATGGTTAAATACAAAGATAACTTACGATTCTTCGGGCGTGCAATGTGAGGTTTAGTTGCATCAGATGGTTCTCCTGGTCCAGCTTTATTGACAGCTCTTACTCGGAATTCATACTGAGTTCCCGGAATAAGGTCTTTAACCTTTCCTGAAATTACATCATCTTCCACTTCAGCACATTTATCCCAAGTAGGACTGAATTTATCTCTTTTTTCAATTATGTATCCAGTAATAGCAGATCCTCCATCATCAATAGGACGAGTCCATTCTAACTCAACAAAATCAGAGTCGTAATCTTTGATCTTAGGTGTACCAGGTTTACCAGGCTCATCTACAATCATAAAGTATTGAATTAGTTTTATTTAGGTTTGAAAATTATCATTTAAATTATATGAGTTCCTTGATCATTACCGAAGGGATTCCTAGCTTCAATTGCTGCTTGAGTTGCAAGTGGTTCACCTTTGCCTTGTTTGTTAATGGCTCTGACTCTAAATTTGTATTTGTGATTGGGTATTAATCCTTCAACCTGAAGATTTGTTTCAGAACCATCAGTTTCACCAGCTGGAACCCATCTTCCAGTAGATTCATCGAGTTTTTCAACTTGATATTTTTCTATTGGACATCCACCATCATCTAGAGGTGGCTTCCAAGAAAGCCTACATCCATCAGCGGTGATATCAGACACTCGAATCGGTCCTTCAGGCATTCCAGGTTTATCCATTACTGTAACTTTGACATAAGCTACATCTTTACCATTAATATTTTCTGCAATAATTTGGTATTTTCCTGATTCGGCTCGAGTGGCCATGCGAACTGTTAACTGAGTGTTATAATCTACATCCTTAATTTTAGTGCGGTCACCTGGTCTGATATCTTTACTGTCCAATTGCCATCTAGTTGTTGGCGGAGGTTCACCGCTAACTTTAACATCAAAGTTAAAGTTCTGGCCTGCTTTGATTTTAATATCATTCAAGTTAGTTCTATCAATTCTAGGTGCCTGATTTCGAGGCTTGGCATAAATAACGGGTGTTTGATTAGATGGTTCACTTGGTCCAGCTTGATTGACTGCTCGAACACGGAATTCGTAGGGTTGTCCTTCAATTAAATCTCCCACAGTAGCTCTTACTGGTGTATCTGCATCTCCAAATGCAGGAACCTCTAATGCTTTTTCCCATTCACCATATTTATCTTTCTTTTCGATAACGTAACTTGTAATGGGAGCTCCTCCATCGTTAAGTGGTGGTCGCCATTTCAGATCAATGTGATCTTTATCCCAATCTGTGGCTTCAAGATCAGAGGGTTTGCCAGGCTCATCAAATGGATTTTTCGCAACAATTGTTTGCTCAGCAACTAATGGTTCTGATTCACCTTCCTGATTTACAGCTGATACTCGGAATTTATACTCACGGCCAGGTGTTAAACCAGTTACATCAAGATCTAAAAATGAAACACACCAATGAATAAATAAAAAAGATAATAAATGGATATAACTAATCAAAATAGTGATATAATTTTACTCACTAGTATCACGAGAATGACCACACGGTACCCAACAACCAGTATCAGTATCCATTTTGTCAATTTGATAATACTCAATTGGGAGACCACCATCGTCAAGTGGCCGTTTCCATTTGAGTTTGCAACCTTCCTTGTGTACATCAGTTACAGCAAGAGGTCCTTCAGGTGCTGATGGTTTATCAGTTACTGTTACTTTGACTGTAGCTGTATCTTTTCCGCAGGAATTTGTGGCAATGATGATGTAATCTCCAGTATCATCTCGTTTTACAGGGCGTACAGTCAGTTTGCTTGTGTAATCAGTGTTATCAATATATACTGATCGGCTGGGTGTAAGAGGCATTGAGCCAAATCGCCAGTTCATAGTTGGATGAGGCTCCCCAATTACGTTCACATCGAATTTCAGAGTTGAACCAGCAGAAAGGGTCACATCTCTCAGCGTACGACGATCAATTTTAGGAGCCACTGTAATAATTTTATTATTATACTAAATTTTTTTGTACTAATTAAATTAAATTTTACTTTTTATTTATACTTACAGAAACGAGGTTTGGCAACAAATGTTCTGCTTGAATCGCCAGGTTCCGATTTGCCAGCTTTATTTATAGCAATAACGCGGAACTCATATTCGTTTCCTTCTATCAGACCAGTAACAAGTGCTGAGCATACCGGTACATCCCTTTCTGCAGCTTTTTCCCACATCGTACTATATTTTATCTTTCTTTTCAATTATGTAGCCGGTTATAGGAGCTCCACCATCACTAACAGGTTCTTTCCACTTAAGATCAACTTGATTAGCCGTCCAATCAACGAATTCAGGAGCACCAGGTGGTGAAGGAATAGCTAAAATAAAATAAAGTTGTAACTAACTGAAGATAAAGAAAATAATTATTTTGAAATTTTACTTACTGAATGGATCTTTAGCAATAATAGACCCGAGAGTTTCGAGAGGCTCTGATTCACCTTCCTTATTAAGTGCTTTTACTCGGAATTTGTACTCATGACCAGGAGTCAAACCTTCTACTTTCATCTCAGGAACTGGAGTGCGACCAATTGGCAACCAAACGCCAGTTTCTGGATCAAACTTCTCAACAATATACCCTTCAATAGGTTCACCTCCATCATCTTTCGGTTTTTTCCATTTCAGAGTACAACCATCTTTGTGAACATTTGAAACTTCAAGTGGTCCTTCGGGTTTATCAGGCTTAGCTAAAAAAATTAACAGTATATTAATTACACATGTAAAAATTTACGACTTTATATAATGTTTAGAGAAAAGCTGCTTACAAACAACTGTTACTTCTACTTCAGCAGTGTCAGAACCATACTGATTATTTGCCGTGATTTTGTATACACCTGTATCTTTGCGCTCTGGTCTATCATTGAAAAATTTAGTATTATTCGGAACATTTTCTATGCGACGGTATGTAGTTTGATGAACCATTTTTCCATTTATAGACCAAGATACATCTGGAGCTGGTTCGCCAAATACTTTAACGTCGAATTTAATTGGTTCACCTTCGTGTACAGTCAGATCTCGTAGGTTCTTTCGGTCAATTTTAGGTGGCAATCTTCTGCATTTCGCAGTAATTGGTTTACTTACATCAGAAGGCTCACCAGGGCCAGCTTCATTGATCGCACGAACTCTAAATTCATATTCCTGACCTTCATCTAGATTATCAACTTTACCCTTACAATCAGGTCCAACTGTTTCAACTGCTTTTATCCACCTTGGACTGCCTTTTTCTCTTTTCTCTATAACATATCCAGTAACTGGAGAACCGCCATCTTTCATCGGTGGCGTCCATTTGAGATCAACATGGTCCTTATCCCAGTCAGTAGCTTCTGGTCTACCAGGAGGTCCTGGCTCGTCAAATGGATTCTTAGCAACGATAGCTTGTTCGGTCACTAATGGTTCTGATTCACCTTCAGCATTAACAGCAGCTACACGGAATTTGTATTCTTGTCCTGGAAC
This sequence comes from Trichogramma dendrolimi, assembly GCA_034770305.1. Taxonomy (NCBI): domain Eukaryota; kingdom Metazoa; phylum Arthropoda; class Insecta; order Hymenoptera; family Trichogrammatidae; genus Trichogramma; species Trichogramma dendrolimi. Next base: position 585,629 of record JAPMIB010000063.1, read on the forward strand.
TAGATTTTCAACATCCATTTTTGGTTCCAAACTTCTTCCAACCGGAATCCATCTTCCGCTAATGGTATCCATTTTTTCAACAACATAATGATCGATTGGAACTCCTCCATCGTCAAGTGGTGGATTCCATTTAAGACTACAGCCTTCTTTATGAACTTTGTCAACCTTGAGTGGACCTTCTGGTTTTCCTGGTTTGTCCAAAACAGTCAGAGTAATGCTAGCATCATCTTTTCCAGAATCATTTTCAGCTTTTAGTGTTATAATTCCTGTATGAGCTCTAGTAGCGAAACCAATTGAAAATTTGGTTCTATAATCTTCTTCTTCAATTAAAACACCTCCTGATTCACTTTCTTGTTTCTTTTTGTTCAAGTACCATATTTTGGTTGGAGGTGGTTCACCACTGACTCTAACATCCAATCGAACATGATTTCCAGCTTTAACTGTCAAGTCTTTTAGATTGGTACGATCAATTTTAGGAGCAGCATATCTATCTTTAGCCAAAAGACTATCGCTATTTTCACTTGGTTTACTTGCACCTGCTTTATTAACCGCTTTTACTCGGAATTGATACTTTTGCCCTTCTATGAGATCGCCAACTCTAGCTTCTGTACGAAGGGCAGGCGATTCAGCAACTTTTTGCCATTTACCATATTGATCTTTCTTTTCAACAATATATTTTTCGATTGGAGCACCACCATCATTTTTAGGTGCAGTCCACTTGAGCGAAACATGATTCTTATCCCAGTCCTTAAACTCTGGTTTTCCTGGAGCATCAGGTACCTCATAAGGATTCTTAGCTGTCGTTGGTGTCGTTGTTTCCAATGGTTCAGATTCTCCTTCACTATTGACTGCTTTGACTCTGAATTGATAATCATTACCTTCGTTAAGACCGCATACTTCAGCTTCAGGTAATTTGGTAACACCACAAGGAACCCATCGACCCATGTTTACATCCATTCTCTCAATTACGTAATGGTCTATTGGTTCGCCACCATCGTCATCTGGTTTCTCCCATTTCAATTTACAGCCTTCGGCGTTAACATCAGAAACTTTCAGCGGACCTTTAGGTTTGCCTGGTTTACTTACAACTTGAACTTCGACTTCAACTTCGTCTTCTCCGCTATCATTTCTAGCATTCACTACATATGTTCCAGTATCATTCCGCTCTAATTTTGTAAGTATAAAACTAGTATGATAATCTTCATTGTCAATTTTCAAACGATCTTGTGTTTTCAGAGTGACATTTTTGAGTTTCCATACAACGGTTGGAGCCGGCTCACCAGTTATGTTTGCTTCCATGCGCAATATTTGTCCTACGCGCATTGTCTTCTTTTGTAGATTTGTACGATCAATATGAGGAGCAACTATAAAATAAATATTGAATTTTTATAGTATTTATTAATGCGTCAAAAAATGAAATAAAAATTATACTAACGGAAACGTGGTTTGGCAATAACGCTCTTAGAAACATCACTTGGTTCTCCCGGACCAGCTTTATTTACGGCCACAACTCTAAATTCATACTCATGACCCTCTTCAATACCATTGATAACCTTCGCATCAGTTTTGGTTCCAGGAACTACAGCTGCATCGACCCATTGTCTACCTGCCTTATCACGCATTTGAACAATGTATTTTTCAATCGGTGCACCTCCGTCTTCGGTAGGTGGCGTCCACGTAAGATCGACGAAATCTTTATCCCAGTTAGTGAGATTAGGTCTACCAGGTTTACCGGGTTCATCTAAAAAATATAGTGAATCGCAAAATTCGAAATTTTAATGATCCATCGCCAATAACTAGATTTTTCTTAAATTACTTTCGAAAAATTTTTGAGTTCTTTTGTAGATATTTATTTCTTTATGATAGTAAATTGTAAGAATATTTGCTTACCAAATGGATTTTTGGCAATTATTGACTTATCGGCCTCCAATTCTTCGGAATCACCCTCTTTGTTAACTGCCTTCACTCTGAATTTATAAGGTTTACCTTCCAATAAACCTGTTACGTTTGCCTCTGGCTCCGTTGATCTACCACATGATACCCATTGACCCGATAGTGGATCTAATTTTTCGATTTCATAATATTCCACTGGTGCTCCACCGTCATCATCTGGTTTTTTCCATTTCAATTTACAACCATGTTTGGTTACATCTAATACATCAAGTGGACCCTGTAATTAAATTTTCAAATTAGTTTTGAAAATCAAAATTTTTTGTAAAATTCAAATTATTATATTTATTCGTACTTTTGGTTTGCTGGGTTTTCCTAAAACGAGAAGATCAAACTCAGCTACGTCTTCGCCAACTTCGTTTTTCGCTTTAATTGTATAACGACCAGTATGTGCTCGTTTACATTTTAAAATTAAAAACTTTGTGTTGTAATCAACATTATCTATGCGAATTTGATCATCAGATTTAAGTTCTGTTCCTTTGTATGACCACGTTACGGTTGGAGGTGGTTCACCAATGATCTTAATATCAAGTGACAATGTCAAGCCTACTTTGATGGTAGTTTGTTGAAGATTGGTTCTATCAATGTATGGTTTAACTGTAAGTGAAAAAATATAATTGAAAAATTAATAAATACTTTAAATAGTCCAACAATTTTCACTAATATTCAAAGCTAATTAAAATACATACGCCAACGAGCCTTTGCTGTATGTGGATTCGTAGCTTCGCTTGGTTCTCCTTGTCCAGCTTTATTAACGGCTCTAACTCTGAATTGATATTGATTGCCTTCCTCCAGTTTAGGAACTACTCCAGTACATACTGGGCCATCGACTTCAATTGCTTTCGTAAAGTTAGGAGCAAATTTATCTTTCATTTCAATAATATAACCAGTTATTGGAGCACCTCCATCTCTTAGTGGTGGTTCCCATTTCAATTTCACCATATTTTCAGACCAATCAACAATTTCGGGTAGACCTGGTGCAGCAGGCGTATCGAAGGGATCTTTTGCGAGAACAGCAGTATCAGTTTGAAGAGGTTCTGATTCACCTTCTTCGTTGACAGCTTTAACGCGGAATTCATACTTTCTTCCAGGTTCGAGCCCAGTAATAGTATGCTCAGTCTTATCAGGATCCACAATACCAGCAGGTACCCAACGACCAGATGTTACATCCATTTTTTCTAGAATGTAACTAGTGAGTGGTAAACCACCATCATCTTTCGGTTTTTTCCATTTTAGTTTACATCCTTCTTTATGAACATCCGTAACCTCAAGAGGACCTTCCGGTTTTCCAGGTTTATCTTAAAATTAAAGTAATTATTAAATTATTAATTTTGGCAAGGAGTTAATCTTCAAATTAATTTCAAAATATTTTTTCAAAAAACAAATAAAATAAATCATTTACCTAGAATAATTATTTCTACATCAGCTTCATCCGAGCCAGAATCATTTACAGCTTTAATGGTATATTTTCCAGTATCTTCTCGAGTAGTATTAGATAACTGGATTTTTGTTAGATAATCTACATTATCAATTTTAACATTGGCACTTGTAGATAAAGGTTTTACTCCTCTGCTCCATGTAACTACTGGTGCTGGTTCACCTTCGACATCGACTTCAAGTTTAACCATTTGTCCAGCTCGCACTTTAATCGTTTGAAGTTTATCACGATTGATGTGAGGCTTAACTGTAATTCAATAAGGTAGTTGCAAGTATTTATGTTCAAGATACTTGAGTTATTATTTTTACTTACGGAAACGTGCTTTTGCAACGTGAGGTTTGGTAGGCTCTCCTGGTTCACCTGGACCAGCTTTATTTACTGCACGAACTCTAAATTGATAAGTCGAACCTTTTTTGAGTCCAGTAACTCGTCCCTTTGGTGTAGGCCCAGTTGTAGTTTCTGCCTCTTCCCAGTGACTAGTTAATTTTTCTTTCTTTTCTATTATGTATCCTGTAATAGGGGCACCGCCGTCATCTGACGGTGCTTCCCATTTAAGATCCACACGGTCGACATCCCAGTCAACGAACTCGGGTACGCTTGGTTTACCAGGAAGATCTTAAAATTATACGCAATTATTATTGAAAAATTACTTTAGATTCATTGAAATCATTTTTTATTAGTTCTGCTAATAAATAGTATTTATTTAAAATGTAAACATAGAAGGATGTATACAAACCAAATGGATTTTTAGCCGTAATCGCACGATCTGTAACAAGAGGCTCTGACTCTCCCTCTTCATTAATAGCTTTGACCCGGAATTCATAATCATGGCCTTCTTGTAAACCTTTCACATCTATTTCAGTATCATTAGTACGTCCAACTGGAACCCAGCGACCAGTATTTTTGTCCAACTTTTCAACTTGATAGCCTGTGATTGGTTTGCCACCATCGTCTTCTGGTTTTTCCCATTTTAGTTTGCAACCATTCTTTGTAACATCGGAAACTTTCAGAGGTCCTTGTGGTTTTGACGGTGCAGCTATGAAAATTTAATATCACGTTAGTTAATAAGAAATATAGATCTCATACGACTTTTTTTTATAAATGTATTAATTGAAAAAATAAAGATTCAACTGTCTATTAAGATCGATTTGAATTAATAATAAAAGGTTCTTATATAAAAAAAGAAATCATCTAATAAATTGTTTAGATAATATTAAATACTTACATAAAACAGTAACCTCAACTTCAGCTTCATCTTCACCATGAGCATTAACAGCCTTAATTTTCCAAACTCCAGTATTTGCTCTAAGTGCATCATTGATTGTTAGTTTGGTATTGTACTCAACATCAACAATTTCGATATTCTTTCCAGACTTGATTTCATTATTTTTGTGATACCAAGTTGTCACTGGAGCTGGTTCACCTCTTACGTCAACGTCATATTTGACCATTTTGCCAGCTCTTACAACTATTGGTTTGAGATTTGTTCTATCAATTCTAGGTTTCACTGAAAAAAGTAATTGATACATGAATATAATATGAAACGATTTTTTACTATAAAATATTCATTTTCAAATATAATGAACATACAAGATTTATGTTTGCAAATTTGAGATTTTGAAGCATCTGATGGCGGTGATGGACCAGCTTTATTGACGGCAATAACCCGGAATTGATACTCTCCTTTTTCTTTCAAATTTGGTATTTTTCCTTCCAAAACATTTCCAGGGACTTCAATTGCCTTTTCCCATTCTGGTTTAAGTTTATCTTTTTTCTCAATGATGTACTTTTCGATTGGTGCACCACCATCGAATTCAGGAGCTGTCCACTTGATGTCCACTGATTCATTATCGTAATCGGTAATTACTGGAGTACCAGGTTTGAGAGGTTCGTCAAATGGATTCTTGGCAATAACGCCACGTTCACTTTCTAGTGGTTCAGAATCGCCTTCATCATTGATAGCCGTAACTCGGAATTTATATTCACTACCAGGATTCAAGCCAGTGATGTCAAAGTCAGTTTTATCTCCAGGAACTTTACCAACTCTAACCCATTTACCAGTTTTAGTGTCCATTTTTTCAATTTCATATTCTTTAACTGGAACACCACCATCATCTTCTGGTTTTTCCCATTTGACCTTAGCACTAGTCTTAGTAACATCGGAAACAACAAGAGGACCTTTAGGTGGAGATGGTTTACTCAAAACTATAAGTTCAACTGTTTCTTGATCTCGGCCACTCGCATTTTCGGCAATCAAAGTGTATTTGCCTGTATCTTTTCGTACAGCGTTAGTCAATGTGAAGTCAGTGTGATAATCGACATTTTCAATTTTAATACGCTCTGTGTTTTGTAAGGGTATTTCGTCTCTCCAAACCCACTTGCAATCTGGAGGTGGTTCTCCAATAACATCAACAGACCATTTATGAGTTCTGCCAGCTTTAATGGTGACTGATTTAAGATTTTCTCTATCAATTTTTGGTTTAACTGAAATAAATTATGAAACATCAAAACTATTTTCACTTTATCGTCAACAACATTTTTAAAGTTAGGGTGATTTTCTTTTTAATGATAAATTTTACAAATGATCTAGATTATACTTTGTTAAATTAATATAACTTACGGTTTTTATGTTTGCATAAATGATTATCAGTTGGTTCGCTAGGTTGTCCACATCCGGCTTTATTATGAGCGCGTACTCTGAACTGATAAACCATCTTTTCCTTCAAACCTTCAACCTTCACTTCCGGTTTGTCGTCATTCGTTTTAGCACATTCAACCCAATCTGGTGAGAATTTATCTTTCATTTCAACAGTATAGTGAGTGATTGGACGACCACCATCGCTATCTGGTCTGGCCCACTTCAAGGTCACACTAACATTATCGTAGTCAATGATATCAGGTTTACCGGGCTTTCCAGGCTCATCTGAAAAAATGTATATTGAATATTTCAAAATCAATAAAATTAAAATGTAAATTATATCTTAAGAACTTTGAATGATATGTTCCCCGTTACGTATAAACTTTTACATTGTAATATTATTTGCATCGAGTGTTAAGGAGACATTCCAATTGAAAATTAAAAAAATATCAATACATTTTTTTTTACGTAAAAACGTTCTTCAACATCATAAAAATACCCTGTTAAAATTTTAGAACGAAATTCATAAAGGAAAAAAAAGTTATGCCCGATTATGCGAAGCGTCTAGCATGCTCGATATGTACAGAACAAAACTTCGTACGCATTTTTCTTGAAACCACTTTTTTTGAGCTCTTGCCAGCGATTGAGAAAAAACTACAAGTCCGATCTTTATGTTAAATATCTTTTTTTAAGTAAACCCATAATAAGAATGATTTTTGCTTATACCATCATTCTTCCTTTTAATAAAAAAAGCATATCTACACCAGCTCACAAGGTACTTTTGTGTATATTTACCGTAAGGATTTTTAGCTATAATTGGTTCGTCAGTTTCAAGTGGTTCTGACTCGCCCTCTTTATTTACAGCCTTTACTCTGAATTTGTATTTTTTCTTTGGCGATAAGCCATTGAAAGTAAACGTATGAGGTTCATTTGGACCAGCTTCGCCAGCAGGAATCCACCTTCCTGTATCCATATCCATTTTTTCCAAAACATAGCCTGTAATATCACTTCCTCCATCATCTTTTGGTTTTTTCCATTTAACTGTAATATGATCGCTACGGATTTCTGTAGCTTCGAGTGGGCCAAGTGGTCGGGTTGGTTTATCTAGCACTACTACATCAGCAGCGCTCTCACATGTTCCAGAGCTATTTGAAAGCACAAGTTTGTATTTTCCTGAATCAGCTCTTGTTGTTTTTCTGACTGTTAATACGGTATTTTTTTCATATTTGTCAATAGTCAATCTTTCTTCTTTGTCTTGAATTAATTCTTTATCTCCCAAATACCATTTAACCTCTGGCTCAGGTTCACCTTGGTATTTAATGTCATATTTAATAACTTGACCTTTTTTAACTACAAGATTCTTTAATCCATCGCCAACAATGAAAGGTTTTACGAAACGGCTCTTAGCAATGATTGGTTTGGTAGCGTCAGATGGTTCACCAGGTCCTCCTTTGTTAATAGCTATTACGCGGAATTCATATTGTGTTCCTTCTTTCAATCCATCTATGGTGCCTTTAGTTACATCACCATCGATCTCTTTACCTTTCACCCATTCCTTACCGAATTTCTCTTTATACTCAATAATGTAACCTGTAATTGGTGCACCACCATCACTTTCAGGTTTCGTCCATGTAAGATCGGCATGATCAACATCCCAATCAACGACTTCAACATTTCCTGGCTTAGATGGGGCATCTAAATATTTGAAAATAATTCTCATTAGTATTTAATAGAAATTTGACACATCTAAAAAGCTCATTTTACTCACCCCAAGGATCTTTGATTAGAACTGGATTTTTGAATATTGCTGGTTCACTGGATCCTATCTTATTAACAGCGCGAATGCGGAATTTATATTCTTTTTTCGTCGTTAAACCTTCAACTTTGTAGGAAGTCTTTTCTCCGGGCAATACTTCACCGACGCTATCCCATTGTGATTTTAAGCTCATATCCAAACGTTCAATAACATATTTTGTGATTGGTGAGCCACCATCGTCTTTGGATGGTTTAAATGATACAACGCAACTTGTAGCAAACACATCAGTTACATCCACATCGAGTGGTGGTGAGGGTACATCTAGAATAAAAACGTTTTTTTAAAAATTATTGTTAATAAGACTAATAATGTTAATCAACGGGGATATAATGTTACCTTGCATATTAACAAAGACATCTTGAACAGTTTCTCCTTGAGCATTGCTAATATTTACTTGGTATATACCAGATTGATCGTGTTGAGGTTTTTTGATTTTATAAGTTATTTTGTCTTCACCTACGATAATTTCAACATCTTTCAAAGGAAGGGCTTTTCCATTTCGAAGAAGTTTGGCCTCGACTTGAGATTGACGCGTTCCCTCGACTGCGAGAAATATATGGAGTTAAATTTAAATTAGTTCAAAATATTGTGTAGTGAATGAGTATACTTACTCTTGTATGGAATGAAGAAAACAATTGGTGCACTAGCTGGACCTTCAACTTTTTCTGGTATTTCAGCGATTGGCTGACTTTCACCTTTTTTGATCGTTAATTTACACGAACTCTTTAATTCTCCACTCTCACATGTTATTTCACCGTCATCACCCATTTCAGCTCGGTTAAAAACAAGCTGATGTTTACCACCACCAAGATTTTTTATTTCCACCCTTTCACTGGGTTCAATTGGTTTTCCATTGAAGAACCAGTTTGCTGGAGCTGTTTGATCTTGCAATTCAACATCGAGTACTACCTTTTCACGTTCTATACCCGTAGTATCTTTAAGTTTCTTATTGAAACGGTTAAGATCTGAAAAATCGAATATTTTAGTATTTTAACAGTTCTTAGTTTAATTGCTTATGAAAAATTAAAATTTACAATTGACAATGAGTTCAGCTTCCGTTTTATCAGCATTACTGACGCAAGAATACATTCCAGCGTCAGTGACTTTGGCATCTTTAATAATAAGTTTCCTTTTTCGACCTTCTGCTTTAATCTGAACTCTTTTATCGGATACTATTTCTTGCTCGCCCTTGAACCATTTTACTTCACCTTCGGCATCATCAAGTTCACAGGACAGCGTAATTGTTTCTTTTTCAGTTGCCGTTTGGTGCTTGAGTACCTTAACAAATTTATACGGGTACTCAATAATAGAAAGAGTAGTATCGGTTTTATCAGTTTGTTTGCTGATTTTGCAGAAGTATTCGCCACTATCGTCAAATGTAGCTCTTCGGATAGTTAGGCGACAAACACCAGACATATCTTTTGAAATTTGATAATAGTCACCATCCTACAATAAAAAATACGTTTTTACTTTCGTTTTAATGTAACATTAAGAAATTTAAAATTTTTTTGTATCCTACCTCCAACTTATTTTTTCCTTTGTACCAAGAAACTTGTGCCATGCTCGAACTAACTGTACATTCTAATTGGACTTCATGCTTATCAAAACCGCTTGTTTGTTGGTTTAGTGGTTTAATGAAAGTGTAAGTCGGATCGGGTTCGTCGACCGTAAGGAAAGCTGTACTTGACACCCCCGAAATGTCAATTGTGTACTTCCCTGTGTCTTCAACCTTTGGTCCCAAAATAATGAGTTGATAGCAGTCTTCTTCATTCTTGAACTTATATTTTTTTGATTCAAACAGCTCCTATAATTTAGACATTAAATTTTATTTTTAAGATGTTTAGAACATTTTCTTTAAGTAATTCAATGGACTTACATCTTTTCTAAAGTACCATCTTGGTTTACAATTCGGTTTAGAAAAGTTTGCTTCAAATGTAGTCTTCTTATCTTTACCTTCTTTGGCATATTGATCAATCAGAGGTTTCAAGAAAACGTCAGGTTTCTAAAGAAAAATAAAATATTTTATTATCGATAATTGAATAATTTTGGTATTCAAAAGCTTGATAAGTATTTTAAAATACGTTTGTACACATTCATCTTACAAAAGTATGCTGAAAATGAAAATATTTCTGAAATAAGTTGAAATTCTTTCTGGTTTGATAAGAATTATAAAGATCCAAATAATTTATTTTTGTATAGTGTTTATCTAAAAATTCACAAATTTTAGACTATTAATACGATAAAAAGATTTTGAAAACGTAGTACGTGATCAAAAGAATCAACAATTTTCAATAACGTCATTAAAAATGAAAACTAGCATAAAAAAAATAAAGCTCTAAATAGACCAAAGCTTGGGATACGAAGAAGATATGGTATAAGATATTATTGTAAGAATAACTTACAATAATACATAACTGCATATATACAAGTGCAGGAATTAAAAATGAATAAAGATTGTCAGAAGATAGACAAAAGCGTGTACAATCTTAATCAAAATTCGTCGAATTAAAAAATTCGAAATATATGCCTACTATATGCTTTACATTCAAGAAAGCTGTACTGCTTTCTCGGAGCCTTGAAAGTCATCATAGTTATCGTAAATGTTTGACATACATGTCTAGTAGGCAACGGTAAAAATTTTAAAACCGTAGCCTGTAAAACTTAAATAATTGAAATTCTTGCAAAAGATAATGCACCTATGGAACAATAATTTTGCAAACGAATCTAGAAAAAATCGGTAAGGTAAACAATCCAAAACCTAATCCACCCAGAATTTTTTTTTATACTTTTTGTGACAATACAAACGTTTGCCTTCGGTTAACGTACATTACAGTCATCCTCCTCCTCTTTTATAACCTTGGTTTGAATAATTCTCTGAATTTGAACAACAAGTGATGAAAGTTATTTCCATACTTTATAGAATCATTTTTTATACATTTATTGAAAAATTTCCACGAAATTTCCTTCATTGAATTCAAAATGACAAATGTATGCAATAATCATCATGCAATAAAACAAGTAAATAAACTCTACCGATAAATTAATCATTTTGTCATTCACAAGGCATGATTCTTCACTCAGAAGTGAAGTCACATTTTGTTTGTTAGTCTACGGAAAAAAACGACGAAAGGGCGTAAAAAAAAATTGGGTACAACTAAAAAAAAAAAGAAAAAAAGAACATGTATCACAAAATCGATCAGTTACCTACCCATGATCGGCTATCAACTAATCAAAAATAAGTCTATGCCCTAAGAAAAATTAATGAAAAATGACCCTTGAATAGAAATGTATAGAATAATACCTTTTCTACTTTTTTCAACGCTGGCATTGGTTTTTCTACTTCTTTGAGGTCAGGTTTTTCGAGCTCAGCTTGTTCTCTAGCCCATTTTTGGTACTTGCGTTTTTTCAACATAGCACGGAAGTCCATGCCACTGGCGTCTACAGAAATTACAAAAAGTTTTAATGGTTTTTTCTTAATTGACTTTTGAAAAAAGTCAAGAAGAAAGTTTTTTGATTCTTACCAGAAACGTAAAGCATCATTTCGGCCGAATCTTCGCCATGAATATTGCTAATAACGATCTTGTAAGTGCCTTCATCGTTCGGTTTGGTTTTTCGCATGCATAATGTAATTGAGTTCGTCTCGGAATCGGTGAGGAATTTGAATCTACCTCCTTCGATAATTTCGGTCATACCCTTGTAGAACTTGAAGGTCGGAGCTGGAGTACCTTCGACTTGAACGGTGAGGTATGCCGTCGAGTCTAATGAGATCGATCAAAAATGAGCAAAATTACGCTTTTGTCCTTGTCAACTTGAAATATGTATTAAAATTCCGTTTATATTGATGAGAGGACTGACCTTCGACAGCCGAGTACGACTCTTGCACATCGACGATTTGTGGTGGGCCTGGGTTTCCAACATCTCGGAGCGGTGTGCTCGGCTGATTGATCTTATTTTCGAGATCCGCCACGCTGAGTCGTCGCGCGTCCGTGCTCGGACGACGTCGCTGAATATTCCCAAAGTAAGTGCAAAAATATATCGTCAGTCAAGCGTATTCGTGAGGAACATTATTTCATATTTTAATCACGTCATCTCGTTAAGTTCCGCACTCCCGTTGACTTTTGCACAACTCACCTTGTTCGTGCGCTTTTGCAACGATGCGTTTTCTCACTTGCGATCGTCACGCTTACGACAAAAGTCATCGGGATCGGACTTATTGAATTATAGCTTATTGGATAATAGAGAATAACAAATTGTATTATTACTTCTTAACTCTGTTAATACATGGTTAAGATGTAAAAGTTTTGGTTTGCAACTTATTAATTTACAAAATTAAACAACGATGATAATTATTAGAAATAGATGATGAATGAATGAAAAAGAACGATGTATTATAGAAATAGAGCGTAAGAGAAAGAGGTCAAATGAGATGATACCGCTGGATGAGGCATAATTTTTGTTAGTCATCTAATGGCTTATGCTTGTTTGATTGTTAGCAACCTATGATTGTTTCACATGTATTTGTGAAATGCACCACTAAGTAAATTGCGTGGAATGCACATATAATATTATCCATGTATACATACGTATATTGTATGTATGCAATGCTTGGTACTAACGAGTTTTTCCCCCTCGCCATTCGTCCTCTGTTCGAGTGGCTCGAGCGACTTTTTTTCGATGATTATTTGTGATTAATAAACATTGCAAACAATACGTTATCAGTATTATGTAGATACAACTACCGGTAAAGTTTTGTTATTGACTATAATGGTTTTTTATCTCATTATTTTTTTTTAGATATTCATTTATTTTAAAGTGATAAAACGTGTGCCTGTATTTGAATGATATATACGTGGGTCAAAAGTTTGAAATCAATGATTTTCATGTGTATATCATTTAGATTCGTGTATAACAATATAAAATGGAATAATATAACAACTTAAACACCCACAAACATATAAGAGTACACTATTGTTATAGGCATTAAATACATATAAATGATATGATGGAAAAGGTCACGAATAACTGAAATATAAAGTATTCTGATCGTAACCCAACACTTAATAAAGCAGTTTGAACGTGCGGCTGTGTTTTAAATTGCCGACGTTGCGATTGCTTCGAGCGAACATTTAAAAGAATCTCATTTGGTCTGCAATATGCTCATCTAAATTACTTTCTACACATATATAAATATAACATTTATAGCTCGGAAAATAGATGAATACATACAAAGAGAAAAACAGATAGATGGAGAAGTTGAAAAAAGAAAAAACATAAATACACTGTATATATATTTTTTGTATTTAAAAAAATACACGTTCGAGTGATCATTATCTACAAAAATACATAAAATATTAACACAACTACAAATATGTATGCATAAAGTATATCGTAGTGAAAGAAAGTTCAGTCTCCACGATGTTAATCACGATTTTTTTTTAATCACAAGGAGCTTTCCGATCGGGCGCATTGTCCTCGATCAGCCCCACAAAGTAAAGTAAATCGAAAATGTATTCTAACCTTGTCGTCATCAAGCAATTCGCCTGGCCTTCCGTATTTCTGTGTCGTATTCCCCGACAAAAATGTAACAATAAATTTTTAAAATTAATTTCAAAATATTCAACTGATTGGTAAAAGAATCTATCAATAAATTTGATTTCCCTCAATCCGACCTATGCGCGTTCAACATAGCGATTTTCGTATTCCCTTAATTAATTTTAAACATAAATGATATCACCTGTTGTTCGAAACAAATGTTCGTTTGCTCGCTGTTAGTTGGTGATTTCGGCAAGCGAGAACTGACAATTCAGTATGAAAGAATAGTTATCATTAAATATCATTATTTAAGGCAGGCGCGCTGGCGCTGCAAAACGGGTGGTCATGAAAAAAAACTTTCCCTTTTCAACTGAATGATTTCATTCATATTTATATTTATAAAGTATACCACTTATTCGATGGTAAGTTTTTTTTCAGACACTTCGTGGCGATATTATAATATTAAAGAGCGAAAAAGTGAGATATATTGGGGTTCGAGAGCACAGCTACGGCAATGATTTTGCTGCATATAAATTTTATAGCTTAATTGAATAACCACGGCAGGATAGGTAAGCTTTGTGTTATAGGCGCAACACAAATCTCACCTTGGCATCAAACACCTCTCCGGGCCGTAATCTAACCTGCAGAAAGAGAGAGAGAAAAAGAAAAACATAGAAAAGTAGAGACGCACATGAGGTTTGCTTTTCGACATGACACATACATACACTACGCGCACATTCACATTGAGGCACAGCACAGACATGATACAGGAATTTTCACGTGGTTCATCGCATACAAACGTTGGGATTTGGGAATTATTTGTCGGGTCTGTCAACTACTAATGCAAGTTGCTATGTATGGCAGCTGCGGAGGGACTCATGGATTCGTAAATCGTAAATAAAACAACACTATACTATGGTTTTTTTTTTACATGAGTGTAACAGAACATTTGGCTTACATCACAGGTAAACGCTGCTGCAGAGGGCTACTGCTTGGGT